>OX419755.1:49727791-50327791 GCA_948567375.1 Lunularia cruciata | reverse complement strand
AATGTGATCCAAAGCCTGCTCAAGAATTTGATTCTTGCAATCACATCTAACCTCCGAATCACATGATTTCTCACTATGAATTCAGAGTTCTTCTTCCCACTTCCCATCTTTCTCTCTTCCAATCTGGGTTGGGTGCTACTCTTCCTACTAATTCTCAAGACTAATTCTCCTAAATTCCTCTCTACACACTAGTGCATCTTTGACTACACTTCCCTTCCCATGATCTCCCACAGGAGGACTTCTTAATGGCGATGGAAAATTACTTTTCATCGCTTTGTCACTAGCCCAAATTTTATAGTGGCGTGCTTCCTCTGTCTCTCTTCACTTTAAATTTCTACCAAGAAATCACACCTTCTTCATGCTACTATCAATATCAATTTCCCCCCGCTTCATAGGCCAGCCATTTTTGTGCATGATACCTTCTTGAATATCCAACCCCGAAGGAAAGTTATTGCACTATCCTTGCCTCAAGTAGAGCACTCCCAAGATGAAGTCTCCTTACTTTGGGTTGCAGGCTGACAGGGCAGATCTGAGTACCTCACCTTCTGACACAAAGTCACTTTACCTTGGGTTACAACCAGAGGACACCTTTCTTTGCCTTCTAATGTCATATAGGCGCAATATGACTTCTTTTGTACACTTCTTCTCCATAAATAGGAAAAAAAAGAAAAAAACCAAAAATGTGGGTACCACATACCACCTCTCTTAAATGTGAGCATCCCTGTGAACATAGACCGTAGGTGTCTTGGAGACCTTTGAGTCTATGGTCCAATATCTCCAAACTCTCCACCCATTTACTCGAGTGGCAAATGGTTGCCCTTCCAAGTCTACAAGTTGAATGGACCCATTGTTGTAAAGCTTAAAGACTTGATAGTGCCCCATCCATATCAAATGTAGTTTGCTTGGAAAAAATATTTGGAGATTGTTGTATAACAAAACCAAATCTCCTTCAGGAACAGTCACAAGCTTGATGTGCTTATTGTGCCTAACTTTCCTCTATTCTTGTACTTCTTTTGTGGTTTGCATTGCATCGTCTCTTTTCTCTTCTAACCACATCAGTTGATGGATTTGAAGATCCTAACTTTCTTCTTCCGACAATTGTTCCTCACAAAGAATCCAGTATGTTGGTACTTCAAATTCAACTGGAAGTATGGAGTGCAAGCCGTATGTCAAGGTGTATGGAGTTTGCTTGGTTGTGATCTTTTCTGTCGTTTGATATGCCCACAACGTGGCTGGTAACTTTGTATCCCAATCATAAGCATAATTGATAGTCACTTTATTCAGATTTTTGCAGAGTAACATATTTGCCTTTTCTGTTAAGCCATTTACTTTTGGATTATACGGTGTTGTCTTCTGATGTTTAATCTAGAATTATTTGGTTAATGCTTCCATCACAAAGTTCAAGAAATGTGTCCCTCTATCATTGACCAATTCTAGAGGACATCCGTATTGGGAGATGATATGTCAAAGGAAAAATTCCGCCACTATTTTTGCATCATCTCTGCAAGTTGCTTCCACTTTGACCATCTTGGTAGCATAGTCAATGCAAACCAAAATGTAGCATTTTCTCATGACTTGGGTTACCAGTTGTATCGGTCTCACAAAATCAATTCCCCATTTCTCAAATGGGGCTAATGATAAAATTGGTCTCAAAGGCCATTGGGAAATAGCCATCGGCTTTCTTGTACTCTGACAAGCGTCACAGATTTAGATATGGGCATGCGTGTCTTTGTACATCATAGGCCACCAATACCCCAAGGAAAGAATCTTATTTACAATATTCTTCAGGGCATAGTGTCCTCCCGATGCTTCAAAGTGTAAAGACTCAATTACACCTCCAACTTCATATGACTCCAAGCATTGCCAAAGTACTTTGTCTTTGCCCATCTTGAATAAAATACTGTGTTTCAGCTGATACGGCCCCATTTTCATGAAAAAGATTGCCCTCTACTTTGGGTCCAGCCCTTCAAGACACTGGAGAGTATGTAGATAATGATATTTGGCTGCATACCTTATACTTTGCATTGTTGTCAATTGATATAACTCTTCATCAGGGAACCGATTATTGATCTCCCATTCTTGGTCTTGAGTTTCCAACCTGGACAGGAAGTATGCATTTGAATGCAAAGCTCCCTTTTGTACTTGTGCAGTATATGTGAATTCTTGTAACAACAAGATCTATCTTGCAATTTGCCCAGACAAATCTGCCTTCTTGACCAAATGTCGCAATGCATAATGATCAACATAGAAGACAAACTTGTATCCCAGCTGGTAGTGGTGAAATTTCTTGCAGGCATACACCATTCCGAGTGCTTCTCTTTCAGTGGTCAAATAGTTCTTTTCTGAAATTGAAAGTTATCAGCTGGCGTATAGATGGGGTAATCCTTCTTCTTGTCGTCCTTCTGACTCAAGACTACTCCAATTGCCATGGACAAAGTATCTACATATAAATGAAAAGGGGCATCCCAATTTGGGGCCCTCATAACTGGTGCTTCAACCAATTTCTTCTTCAATACCTAGAAAGCTTCTTCTTGATTTGCTTCCCACGGGTAGTCTTTGGATTTCTTTACAAGCTTTGTAAGGGGTGCAACAAGCACCACATAGTTTGAAACAAGCATTTTTAGTATCCAACATGTCCCAAGAAGGCTCTCAGCTCCCAAATATTCTTCAGAGATTCCAAAGCTAAGATTACTTTAACCTTCTCAACATTGACTTCAATACCTCTACTTGACACCCAATGCCCCAAAAGAATTCCCTCCTTCATTGCAAAGAAGCATTCTCGGGGTGTAATGACAGACCGGAAAAATGACACCTTTCAAAATTTTAGTAAAAGTAATCCAAATGTACATCTCTTTGCCAAAACATACAAAAATCATCAATGCAGACTTCCACAAATTTGCACAGGAAATCCTTGAAGATTGAATTCATCATGCATTGGAAAGTAGCGGGAGCATTACACAACCTAAAGGGCATTTGATTGTAAGCAAAAGTGCCCCAATCAGTAATGAATGTGGTTTTGTCCTTGTCCTCTTCTCGGATGGATACTTGATTGTACCTTGAAAATCCATCGAGAAACTGTAGCAAGGGTGACCAACTACTTGGTCCAAAATTGTATTGGTAAAAGGAAAGGGATGATGATCCTTCCTTGTGACTGCATTTAACTTGCGGAAATCTTGGCACACTCGGATCTTCCCAATTTTCTTCTTAGGGACAATGACAATGGGTGAAATCCATTCACTGCTTAAGGCAGGAAAGATTATTTTGGCCCCCAAGTAGGTGTTGATTTCATCTTTCACCAAAAGCGAGTACTTCGGGTTCAGGCGGTATTGTCTATGCCAAACTGGAACTACACCTTCAACAGATCAATCTGGTGTTCTCCAAATTTTCATGGAATACCCGGCATTTGCTCAATAGATTGGGCAAATACATCCTGGAATTCTATAAATAGTGCAAGCACTTCAAGATTGAGTTATTGCCAAAATGTACTCTAGTGAGTAGACCAATCTATTGGCCCTCACCAAAGGAGTTGGAACAACTTCAAATAACACTAATGGAGTTTTTGGAGAAGTATTTCTTATGACATAGTTGTGACAACCCGACAAATATCACTTTTGCGGTAATCGGGTAAGTAAAGTTTGTTCCCACAGAGATACGAGTTAGAATTGGTCAAATACGAAGTCAAACAGTAACATGTAGTTCTTCTTGAGTTCTTCTTTAGTCTCTCAGGTAGAAACCACACCCAAAAGAGAGTAACAAGCACTGACTCGCAGTCTTGTCACAAATTCACACTCCTTAATCACAAATCCTTGAATTCTTTCCAAACAATCTTGATTGTGATGATTTAGGCTCTCCCAAAAATGGCACTTCACTGCAAAACAACTTCACCTCAAAATTGTGTTCCACCCCTCCACTGAAGGCACAACTTCCTCGATCAAAATTGCTTCACATCAACTTTGCACTGCACTCACAAAAGCAGAATACTACCAACACTACAATTCCTCTCAGATCTGTCAAGGCATTGCTTCGATTGCACTTCACTCAAGATCAAACACACAGAATGAAGATCAAGGCTGTGGAATCCAACATCCAACAAGCACTCTGACTTGCACTTCAAATTTCTCCAAACATTCACAAACACAATCACAAAGCTGATACTTGGAATCAAGCTCAAGCGACGAGCACTGCTTCACAGCACTTCACTTTATCTATTCTCAGAAATAATGAGCACTGAACAACATTTTCCTGTGAATGCCACTCTTAAATAGTGAAGCAATCAACAATCCTAACAACTATACCGTTCTACAACAACTGTTGTAACTTGCAGATCCGAAATGACAATGCACCTCTTCATATCTGCCCCTTCAAATCTCAAATCGGTTACTAATCCAATCCAATGTCTACTTCTTCCTCGACTTTCAAACCCGAACCTGAAGTAATCTTACTTCCTACTACATTTTCCTCGGGTTTCACATCTCCTACATCTTCTACCAGATCCAGCAATTCTCTTTCCTGATCTGAAATTGCACTAGTGGGTAGTTTATCTAACTCTTCATCGTTTGACCCACTCTTCCCTAATGTCTCTGAGGGCAACTCCGAAGACATTTGGATCCCTATGTTATCTACTTCGCGTTTTGCCTTAACATCTTGCCGAAGCTTTTCTAACTCTATTCTCACTAAGTCTAATCTAATCGCAATATTGTCTTCTACCTCTAATATCTTCCTATCTACACGAGTTCTCAATTTAATCAACAAAGCATTCATCTTGGTGTCTTCCGCTTGTCTTTGCCTCGTCTCCTGCACCAACAGTTTCAACTCGTGCAATCTCGTCTCTTCAATTCGAACGTTGGCCTCTGTACTTAACATCACGTTCACTCTAAGGACTATTTCCTTCAATGGCTCTAATCTTGTCTTGCGTTCGCGTTCCCGATCTGCAAGCCATTCTTCTCTATACATCACCAATTCTTCTTTGAATTTGGCCTTCACCGCTTCCTTCTCTTTCTCCTTCTGTTCAACCTTCTCTTCCTGATTACGAAGTAATTCTCGTAATCTCTCTTCTTCTCTATATCTCGCAGCCAACTCTCGCTGCCAGAGTTGCTTCTTCTCCTCCATACTCTCCATCACTCGATGGAGCTCTTGATCCTTCGATGCTACCCTTGCCATAGCATGGATAAGTTCGACTCTTGAATCAGCAAACTGCTGCTTCAAGATTTCATGCTCCGCTATCTGTCTCTCCCTTGCAATGTCACTCTTCCTCGCAAGATCTTCTCCATAACTCACTTCTCTCTTCAGGTCTTCAATTACCTGACTCCTCTCGACTGCTTCCGCTCGCAGTACTTTTCTCTCTTCCTCACCTCGGGTTATACTCTTCTTCAACTCCGAGTTTTCTTCTTCTAATCTTGATTAGACCTGCAACACAGTCTTTACCTCTAGACAAGTAGATTGCATCTCCTTCTTCTTCTTCTCCATCTTTACCAACAGCGGGCATACTACCATCTGCAAGTAATCTACTCCATTACTAGCAACTTCGTCCTCCCGCGGAGTGGTCTCTCTTCTTTCCTTGTGTTCTCCCGATACTCGCCTTCTTCTCTGGAGTCTTTGTATTGGGATCGATGCCTCACTACCCGAGCTTCCTTCTACCTCTTCCTTCACTTTATTCGGTCCCGCTTCACACTTTGCCTTACGTCTCGAGCGAATTCCTTTCTGTACTGCGATCTTCTTCTCCTTGCGCACTAGTACTTCGTCTTCCAGCGCCGCATTGTCTTTGGTTTCTACTTCGGCTTGCATTTCTTCTTCGTATTCTTCAGCCGCTGGTACCAATGTCATCTCTCCTCCTTCCTCACTGTCATTGCTCGTATCTCCACTTTGCAATGTCAGCTCAGGTTCCTCCTCACGTTCCAAGTCCTCCGTCTTGAGCTCGACTTTGCCTTTTGAGTCTTCATCTTCCGACTCAATCACCCATTCCTCGCCTCGGGTTATTTTTCTGCATTTTCCGAGGTTTCTTGTTTTCTTTAGCTTTTGCTTGCCGAGTTCTCTTCTTCATCGGGGTACCTTCAACGACCTCCATGTTCTTCCCTGTCTTCGCGTAGTAATCGTCCTTGCTCCAGATTTGGAGAATGTATTGCTGCTCCTCCGCGTCGACTTCTCTTCTCAAATCAGGATGGAAATGAGACACCATTTGATTACGCTCCGCCAAATTGAGCAGATTTAACCCAAGGTAAAAGTGTGCTGCAAATGGTACGATGTAGTGTGGAGGCGACTTATCCCGCAGATTCCACACCATCTGCCTCGTTCTTCCGTGAAAGCACCTTGCCCAATTGATCGGTTCTCTTGCAAATAACTTGTGAAAGAACACCGCTTGGTGTTTCATCACATAGGTAGTTCTCTCCGGCTTCAGGAGGGCCATTAGTGCACTCACAATTCCTCTCCTCACAGGGTCTTTGTAGCTCTCAACTTTATACCCATTCTTTGTCCTCTTCGACGAGAAGGCATCTCTCACCTCCTGCGTTTCTTGGGCTATCTCTCCTTTCCCCAAGAACGTGGCTCCCTGCTCCGAGCCTGCCTCCTTCCCGAGTACGAGTTTCCAATCCAACTATGTCCAGCGAGCCGGATTTCCTCTCTTCCCTTCTTCCTCGGGACCATCAAGACATTTACTCTCGATGATTTTTGTCATGAATCCTGGAAAACTTACGTTCCAATTCCATGCCAGAAAAGTGATCCGAAGTCGGCTCAAGACTTTGATCCTCGCTACTATATCTAATCTCCGAATTGCATGATTTCTCACTGCAAATTCGGAGTTCTTCTTCCCTCCTCCCATCTCTTCTGCTTTCTTACTGTCTCTCTATTTCTCTCTCGCGACTTCTCCCTTGCGCACTAACACGAGTCCACCTCTACTTCCCTTTCTCCGATCACCTACAAGACGACTTCTCAACGGCAAAGGAAAATTGCTCAACATTTCGTCGTTGCAGTTTCAATTTTTATAGAGTTGCACTTCTTTGTCTTCCGTCGCTTTGAGTTTCTATTGAGAAATCACACCTCCGGCATGCACCTGTCACTGTCGCTCAACCTTCGCGCGTATGAGCCGCCAGTTTTGAAATAGCTCCTTCTTGAATTTCTTGCCCCGACGAAAGGTTGTTAGACTGTCTTTGCCTCGGGTTGAGCTCCCCCAAGCCGAAGACAATTTACTTTGTATTGTATGCTGACACGGCATTTTAGAGTACTTTGCCTTATGACCCGAAGTCACTTTACTTTGGGTTTCATCCCAAAGACAATTTTCTTCGTCTTCTTCGGCCATACAGGCGCAATCCAACTTCTCTATACACTTCTTCTCCTTTATTTTGGAAAAAACAAAAAATGTGGGCACCACATACCCCCTCCCTCAAATGTGAGCGTCCCCGCGAACATAGACCTCGGGTGTCTTAGAAACTTCCGAGTCTATGGTCCAATATCTCCGAACTTTCCACCCATTTACTCGAGTGGCAAAAGGATTACCTTCCAAATCGAGTTGCATGGATCCATTTTTGTAAAGATGACAAACTCGATAGGGACCCATCCATCTCAAATGCAACTTGCCTGGAAAAAATATTCGGCGATTGTCATATAACAAAACCAAATCCCCTTCTCGTACAGTCACAGGCTTGATTCTCTGATCGTGCCTGACTTTCCTCTGTGCTTGTACTTCTTTCGTGGTTTGCATTGCATCGTCTCTTTTCTCTTCTAACCACATCAGTTGATGAATCCGAAGATCCTAACTTTCCTCTTCCGACATTTGTTCTTTGCACAGAACCTGATAAGTCGGAACTTCAAATTCAACTGGCAGTATGGGATGCAAGCCATATGTCAAAAAGTATGGGGTTTGTTTGGTTGTAATCTTCTCTGTTGTCCGATAGGCCCATAACGCGGCTGGTAATTTCGTATCCCAGTCATAGGCATAATTGACAGTCACCTTATTCAAAATTTTACAAAGTAACCCATTCGCTTTTTCCGTTAAGCCATTTGCTTTTGGGTTATAAGGAATCGTCTTCCGATGTTTAATCTGAAAATACTTGGTTAACACCTCCATTACAGAGTTCAAAAAATGTGTTCCTCGGTCACTGACCAATTCTAGAGGACACCCATATCGGGAGATGATGTTTTGAAAGAAAAATTCCGCCACAGTTTCAGCATCATCTCTGCGAGTTGCTTCCGCTTCAACCATCTTGGTAGCATAGTCAGTGCAAACCAAAATGTAGCGCTTTTTTGTGACTCGGGTCAATGGTTGAATGGGAACCACAAAATCAATCCCCCATTTCTCAAAGGGGGCCAAAGGCAAAATTGGTCTCAAAGGCCATTGAGAAGTAACCGTCGGCTTCCCCGTTCTTTGACATGCATCACAGCTTTGGATATGAGCATGTACATCTTTGTACATTGTAGGCCACCAATACCCTGCCGAAAGAATTTTCTTTACAGTATTCTTCAAAGCATAGTGTCCTCCCGATGCCTCGGAGTGTAAAGATTCAATCACTCCTCCTACTTTGTATGACTCCAAGCATCGCCGAAGTACTTCGTCTTCGCCCATCTTAAATAAAATGCTGTGTTTAAGCTGGTACGGCCCCATTTTCCGGAGAAAGACTGCCCGCTGTTCCAGATCCAACCCCTCAGGACAATGGAGAGTATTCAGATAATTATATTCATCTGCATACCTCGTACTTCTCATTGCTGATAAGTGATACAACTCTTTGTCAGGGAACCGATCGTCAATTTCCCACTCCTGGTCTTGAGTGTCTAACCTGGACAGGAAGTCCGCATTCGAATGCGAAGCTCCCTTCCTCACTTGTACAGTATACATGAACTCTTGTAATAACAAGATCCATCTTGCAATTCGTCCTGATAAATCTGCCTTCTTGACCAAATGTTGCAATGCATAATGGTCAACATAGAAGACAAACTCATACCCCAACAAATAATGACGAAATTTCTTGCAGGCATACACCATTCCAAGTGCTTCTCTTTCAGTCGTCAAATAATTCTTTTCAGAAACTGAAAGTTGTCGGCTGGCATAATACACCGGGTAGTCCTTCTTCTTCTCGTCCTTCTGACTTAAGACAACCCCGATGGCCATGGACGAAGTGTCCACATACACATGAAAAGGGACATCCCAATTCGGGGCCCTCATGATTGGTGCTTCAACCAATTTCTTCTTCAACACCTGGAAGGCTTCTTCTTGATGTGCTTCCCACAGATAGTCTTCGGATTTCTTCAGAAGCTTTGTAAGTGGTGCAGCAAGCACTGCATAGTTTGATACGAAGCGTCTGTAATATCCGACATGTCCCAAGAAGGCTCTCAGCTCCCGGATGTTCTTTGGGGATTCCAAAGCTGTGATTATCTTAACCTTCTCAACATCGACTTCAATACCTCGGCTTGACACCCGATGCCCTAGAAGAATTCCCTCCTTCATTGCGAAGAAGCATTTCTCCGGGTGTAATGACAAGCCGGCAAAACGACACCTTTCAAACGTTTGGTGAAGGTAATCTATATGTACATCCCTTCGCCCAAACACACAAAAGTCATCAATAAAAACTTTGACAAATTTGCGCAAGAAATCTTTGAAGATCAAATTCATCATCCGCTGGAAAGTAGCGTGAGCATTACACAACCCAAAGGGCATTTGATTGTAAGCGAAAGTGCCCCAATCGGTCATGAATGTAGTTTTATCCTTGTCTTCTTCTTGAATGGATACTTGATTGTACCCTGAAAATCCATCGAGAAAACTATAACAAGGATGCCCAGCTACCTGATCTAAAATTGTATCGGTAAAAGGCAAGGGATGATGATCTTTCCTTGTGACTGCGTTCAATTTTTGGAAGTCTTGGCACACTTGGATCTTCCCTATTTTCTTCTTCGGGACAATGACAATGGGGGAGACCCATTCACTGCTTAAGATAGGGAAGATGATTCCGGCCCCTAAGTACTTATCGATTTCATCTTTTACCAAAAGTGAGTACTTCGGGTTCAGGTGGTATTGTCGCTGCCGAACCGGAACTGCACCTTCAATCAAATCAATCCGGTGTTCTCTGAATTCTCGTGGAATACCCGGCATTTGATCAATCAACCAGGCGAATACATCCTAGAACTCTATAAACAGGGCAGTGTATCCTGCCAAGTCCTCCAAAGTAACTATCTTCGAGATTTTTAAAATTTTTCCTTCAGTGAGTAACACCTCTTGATAGTCATCGGGGTTGATGACTCCTTCAACGTGGCTTACTCGGCTTATCCCGAGGCGAGCGGCCATCAAACCCCCTTCCTCCAAGTCAGGTTCACCCGAGGCGAGGTCATATGGATCTTCATCGTCCGCCTCTACCTCGTAGCATTCCAAGTAATTAACTTGGACTTCTTCTTTGGATTCGTCTGAAGACGAAGACGATGAGTCTTTGGACTCATCCTCCTCTTCTGACGAACTTGTTTCCCCAAGATGGGGAACCTTCGTCCAACTCACAGTCACCAGCTTCTGATCTTTGGACGAAATGTCCTTGAATCTTAACTTTTGCTGATGCCAATCCACTACAACTTGGGCACTATACAACCAGGGTCTGCCGATCAACAGAGGGTAACCAGTTTTGTCATTGGCCGCAACATGATGTAATTCAACTTGAAGGGTACCCCTCCAATGATCGTGGTAATGTTCGACAGCATGCCCAAGGGCCGTCTCCTGGTTTGGTCTGCAAACTTCAAAACTTGGGGTGTTGATTCATACGTATGATACCCGAGTTGATTTGTAGTATCTTCAGTCATGACATTCACACCGGACCTAGAGTCAATGGGTATTGATGTGATCATGCACCCTGCAATCTCCGCGTCTACCTCAGGAGATCCCAAATCTTCTTGTTCAATATGATAGATAGCAGGCAGGTCCTTCTTTGACATTGACCTCACCTTCTTGAGGGCCGAATTAAGTTGTCTCTTGTACAGCTTGTTATCTTCCCACAATTGCTTAAATGTAATATTGGCATTTGTGGCGGCCAAGTCGGCTACAATATCATATTGGGGAACTCCTTCCAATTTGACCGTCTTCGTCTTTGGCCTTGAGTTCGAGGACTCTCCATGCTCCCTCTTGACTTCGGGACGCTTCAAAATGGTGATGGGCTTGCTGATGGACTCAACCCGAGCTTCCTCGGGTTGGCCTACCTCGGGTTGGATCAGACCCTTACTTCGGATTGGATGTCCGCCAGAAAAATTGGAGACTTCGTCTTCGTCTCTTCTTCCAAACTCAGTTCCCGAGTCCTGAGTAATGCCTTCGTTAATTCTTTTTGCAAGGCTTTAGCTTTAGCTTTTGCGAGGATCTTTTCCTCCTTGGCCGAAAGAATTGCTTTTGGGCACTGTCTCTTTGCCTTTTGGGAAGACGATGAGGTCGTACTCAGTTCTTTGGGATCATGCTTCTTCTTGGTGGAGCATGTCTCAACTTTCAAAATTTCAAGGTCTGGCCATTCTCCTTCTGAGGCCGGACTCCCTTCTTGAGGTCTTTCTTCCTCAAGAGTTATACAATTTACATTCATATCCCCCTTCGGCTGAAGTGCTGCACGCTCAGCGGGGGTCTGTACATATTTCATAAGAGGCTTCGGGTTTGGCGGGTGAGGGCATTGGTTGCCCGTATGCCCCGATCCTTTACAATTTCCACACAAGGGAACATACCCAATTTGCCTTCTTGGCTCGGGACAGTTTGGAGACCAATGTCCCATCGAGCCACAATTATAACAGGCTCTGGGCGCAACATTCTGAGGGCGATTTTGGTTGCTCATCGGTGGTCTTCGTGAAGGAGCATTGGGGTTATACTCCTTGGGTCCAAACCTCAGACCTTGATACGATGTGCTCGGTTGAGGTTGTACCTCCTGAGTTTGGTACACCGCCTCTTCGTCCTCGTCTTGGTTCCATCCCGGAACCCAATCAATTTGCTGCACCGGGAATGCATTACGAGTATTGCATTCTGTGTTGGCATGGCCGGATTTGCCACATGCAGTGCACCACACATTAGATCGTCCAAATGCTGGGGCCTTTCTTTGGTCCTTAGCCCCAATCATCTGGATCTTGAAATCCGAAAACTCCTTGATGAGGGCATCCAACTTCATATCCGCCTTATGTACACTCTTGGCTGGTGGAGTCACTAGTTTCTTGCCTCCACGTCTTCTGACTCGTCTTGGCTTTGATTCTTCTTCGGATTCCGAAGAAGAGCTCGAAGACATAGAGGATTCGTTTTGAAGAAGGGGAGGTGTTGCGCAAAGCTCTCCTTCTGGGCTTCTTGCCCTTCTTCTCCCGATTTCTCCGGTTACCGGCAGAGTGAGAGTGGGCCGCTTCATAACGAGCAACATGTCTGAGTACTTTGTCCAGGGAAGTTACATTCCTCTCCTTGGCAAAGATTCGTATCTCTGGTGAAAGGCCCCCGGGGAACCAGGTAATGGCTTGGGCATCGGAGTATCCCACCACCCCCGATTGCTTGGGAACTCGGTTCAATAATGCCATGAACCGCTCAGAGTAGTCTCTCAACTTCTCCTTCTTGCCCCGGTCCAAATTGTTGAGTGCCGCGAAGACACTCGTATCATAGTCAACCTCCTAAAATCAATCCAGGAAGTTGTTTCTCAAGTCTGCCCAGTCCGATGGTACAAACCCCTTCTGAGTGACATGGGTGTACCAGCTCCGAGCTTTCTTGCGAAGCAGACTTGGAAAAATTCTTAGTCGATCCGCCGAGTCATGCTCCTTGTTAGCAAAGGAGATGACTTCGAATTCTTTGATGAATTCATCAGGGTCTTCGTCTTGTTCTGTCCCCTTATACTTCTGATAGGCGTGTCGGGTGACAGGAAGCAAAGTCATCGTTCGATGCACTGGGATCAGTTGAGGTAATGTGGAACTTGACGGAATGGAAGAATTGGCTGGAATTGGCCGTGTTGTCAGCCCAAGGATTCCAATTTGTCAAATTCAACGTAGGGTCTTCTTTGACAATTTCTACTCTGAGGGGGTCGACTTCAACCCGAGTGGAAGATCCAAGATCAACACCCTTGATAGGTTCTTCAAAATTCCTTCGAGACAATCGAGGAATTGTTTGTAGAAGATATTGACACTCGTCTTCAATAAGTGTGTGTGCTGTCTTTTCTCGAACAAAGGTCTTCAAGGAAACAACTTCCTTTACAGCTCTAGGGGAAGTTGGTGTATTGGGCCGCAATGCATATGTTTGCCCACTCGATTCTTTCTTCTTCTTGGAAGAAGAGGGAGATGCGAAGTAGCCTTGCCAACCGCCTTCGCGTTTCTTGTGGTCAAGTTCTAGCAGGGCTTCTTGCACTTCGTGAAGGAGTTCAAACTCCAACGCCCTTCTCTCAATTTTTTCAACGATGGATGGGACGTGCAGACGTTCGTCTTCTTCACGCTGAAGTGCTTGTCTTCGAGCTCTCTCTTCCCGTTGTTCTTTCAATCCAGACATTCATATTGCCTTGATACCCAGTTTCCAATTTGGCTTCGTATTCTTCCACTTCCGAGATTTGTATCCCCGGCAGCGGCGCTAAAAATCATGTGACAACCCGGCAAATATCACTTTTGCGGTAATCGGGTAAGTAATGTTTGTTCCCACAAAGATACGAGTCAGAATTGGTCAAATACAAAGTCAAACAGTAACATGTAGTTCTTCTTGAGTTCTTCTTTAGTCTCTCAGGTAGAAACCACACCCAGAAGAGAGTAACAAGCACTGACTCGCAGTCTTGTCACAAATTCACACTCCTTAATCACAAATCCTTGAATTCTTTCCAAACAATCTTGATTGTGATGATTCAGGCTCTCCCGAAAACGGCACTTCACTGCAAAACAACTTTGCCTCAGAATTGTGTTTCACCCCTCCACTGAAGGCACGACTTCCTCGATCAAAATTGCTTCACATCAACTTCGCACTGCACTCACAAAAGTAGAATACTACCAACACTACAATTCCTCTCAGATCTGTCAAGGCATTGCTTTGATTGCACTTCACTCAAGATCAAACACACAGAATGAAGATCAAGGCTGTGGAATCCAACATCCAACAAGCACTCTGACTTGCACTTCGAATTTCTCCAAACATTCACAAACACAATCACAAAGCTGATACTCGGAATCAAGCTCAAGCGACGAGCACTGCTTCACAGCACTTCACTTTATCTATTCTCAGAAATAATGAGCACTGAACAACATTTTCCTGTGAATGCCACTCTTAAATAGTGAAGCAATTGACAATCCTAACAACTATACCGTTCTACAACAACTGTTGTAACCTGCAGATCCGAAATGACAATGCACCTCTTCATATCTGCCCCTTCAAATCTCAAATCGGTTACTAATCCGATCCAATGTCTACTTCTTCCTCGACTTTCAAACCCGAACCTGAAGTAATCTTACTTCCTACTACATTTTCCTCGGGTTTCACATCTCCTACATCTTCTACCAGATCCAGCAATTCTCTTTCTTGATCTGAAATTGCACTAGTGGGTAGTTTATCTAACTCTTCATTGTTCGACCCACTCTTCCCTAATGTCTCTGAGGGCAACTCCGAAGACATTTGGATCCCTATGTTATCTACTTCGCGTTTTGCCTTAACATCTTGCCGAAGCTTTTCTAACTCTATTCTCACTAAGTCTAATCTAATCGCAATATTGTCTTCTACCTCTAATATCTTCCTATCTACACGAGTTCTCAATTTAATCAACAAAGCGTTCATCTCAGTGTCTTTCGCTTGTCTTCGCCTCGTCTCCTGCACCAACAGTTTCAACTCGTGCAATCTCGTCTCTTCAATTCGAACGTTGGCCTCTGTACTTAACATCGCGTTCACGCTAAGGACTATTTCCTTCAATGGCTCCAATCTTGTCTTGCGTTCGCGTTCCCGATCTGCAAGCCATTCTTCTCTATACATCGCCAATTCTTCTTTGAATTTGGCCCTCACCGCTTCCTTCTCTTTCTCCTTCTGTTCAACCTTCTCTTCCTGATTACGAAGTAATTCTCGTAATCTCTCTTCTTCTCTATATCTCGCAGCCAACTCTCGCTGCCAGAGTTGCTTCTTCTCCTCCATACTCTCCATCACTCGATGGAGCTCTTGATCCTTCGATGCTACCCTTGCCATAGCATGGATAAGTTCGACTCTTGAATCAGCAAACTGCTGCTTCAAGATTTCATGCTCTACTACCTGTCTCTCCCTTGCGATGTCACTCTTCCTCGCAAGATCTTCTCCATAACTCACTTCTCTCTTCAGGTCTTCAATTACCTGACTCTTCTCGACTGCTTCCGCTCGTAGTACTTCTCTCTCTTCCTCACCTCGGGTTATACTCTTCTTCAACTCCGAGTTTTCTTCTTCTCATCTTGATAAGACCTGCAACACAGTCTTTACCTCTGGACAAGTAGATTGCATCTCCTTCTTCTTCTTCCCCATCTTCACCAACAGCGGGCATACTACCATCTGCAAGTAATCTACTCCATTACTGGCAACTTCGTCCTCCCGCGGAGTGGTCTCTCTTCTTTCCTTGTGTTCTCCCGATACTCGCCTTCTTCTCTGGAGTCTTTGTATCGGGATCGATGCCTCACTACCCGAGCTTCCTTCTACCTCTTCCTTCACTTTATTCGGTCCCGCTTCACACTTCTCCTTATGTCTCGAGCAAATTCCTTGCTGTACTGCGATCTTCTTCTCCTCGCGCACTAGTACTTTGTCTCCCAACGCCGCATTGTCTTTGGTTTCTACTTCGGCTTGCATTTCTTCTTCATATTCTTCAGCCGCTGGTACCGATGTCATCTCTCCTCCCTCCTCACTGTCACTGCTCGTATCTCCACTTTGCAATGTCAGCTCAGGTTCCTCCTCCCATTCCGAGTCCTCCGTCTTGAGCTCGGCTTTGCCTTCTGAGTCTTCATCTTCTGACTCAATCACCACCATTCCTCGCCTCGGGTTATTTTTCTGCATTTTCCGAGGTTTCTTTTTTTCTTCGGCTTTTGCTTGCCGAGTTCTCTTCTTTGTCAGGGTACCTTCAACGACCTCCACGTTCTTCCTTGTCTTTGCGTAGTAATCATCCGTGCTCCGGATTTGGAGAATGTATTGCTGCTCCTCCGTGTCGACTTCTCTTCTCAAATCAGGATGGAAATGAGACACCATTTGATTACGCTCCGCCAAATTGAGCAGATTTAACCCGAGGTAAAAATGTGTTGCAAATGGTATGATGTAGTGTGGAGGCGACTTATCCCGCAGATTCCACACCATTTGCCTCGTTCTTCCGTGAAAGCACCTTGCCAAATTGATCGGTTCTCTTGCAAATAACTTGTGAAAGAACACCGCTTGGTGTTTCATCACATAGGTAGTTCTCTCCGGCTTTAGGAGGGCCATTAGTGCACTCACAATTCCTCTCCTCACAGGGTCTTTGTAGTTCTCAACTTTATACCCATTCTTTGCCCTCTTCGACGAGAAGGCATCTCTCACCTCCTGCGTTTCTTGGGCTATCTCTCCTTTCCCCAAGAACGTGGCTCCCTGCTCCAAGCCTGCCTCCTTCCCGAGTACGAGTCTCCAATCCGACTCTATCCAGCGAGCCGGATTTCCTCTCTTCCCTTCTTCCTCGGGACCATCGAGACATTTACTCTCGATGATTTTTGTCATGAATCCTGGAAAACTTACGTTCTAGTTCCATGCCAGAAAAGTGATCCAAAGTCGGCTCAAGACTTTGATCCTCGCTACTATATCTAATCTCTGAATTGCATGATTTCTCACTGCAAATTCGGAGTTCTTCTTCCCTCCTCCCATCTCTTTTGATTTCTTATTGTCTCTCGATTTCCTCTCGCGACTTCTCCCTTGCGCACTAACACGAGTCCACCTCTATTTCCCTTTCCCCGATCACCTGCAAGACGACTTCTCAACGGCAAAGGAAAATTGCTTGACATTTTGTCGTTGCAGTTTCGATTTTTATAGAGTTGCACTTCTTCCTCTTCCGTTGCTTTGAGTTTCTACCAAGAAATCACACCTCCGGCATGCACCTGTCACTGTCGCTCAACCTTCGCGCGTATGAGCCGCCAGTTTTGAAACAGCCCCTTCTTGAATTTCTCGCCCCGACTAAAGGTTGTTAGACTGTCTTTGCCTCGGGTTGAGCTCCCCCCGAGCCGAAGACAATTTACTTCGTATTGTATGCTGACATGGCATTTCAGAGTCCTTTGCCTTATGACCCGAAGTCACTTTACTTTGGGTTTCATCCCAAAGACAATTTTCTTCGTCTTCTTTGGCCATACAGGCGCAATCCGACTTCTCTATACACTTCTTCTCCTTTATTTTGGAAAAAACAAAAAATGTGGGCACCACAATAGTACATCTCCTTGGGAATCACCAATACTATTTGTTCCAAAAAAGGATGGAGTACTTCAATTTTGTAATGATAACCAAGGTCTCAATAAACAAGTAGTGAAGAATGCATATCCTTTGCCTCAAATGGAAGCACCATACTTCTCCAAGTTGGATCTTCAAAGTGGCTATTGGTAGATTCCCATTGATAGAGAGAGTGTGTATGGGCATTTAGAATGGAGACTTCTATCTTTCAAACTCACTTATGCTCCAACACTCTTCATGGATCAAATGCATCACTCTTCATGGATCAAATGCATCACTCTTCATGGATCAAATGCATCAGGTTTTGGATGGGCTATTTGATTGGTGCATGGTGGTGTTATTGGATGATATTTTCATTTGTAGCAAGATGGAGGTAGGACACACAAATCATATGCAAGAAGTCCTAAGACAATTATATCAATGGAAGTTTTACTACAAGAAGTCAAAGTGTGCCTTCTTGGGTCATGAGGTCTTATTAGAGGAGATCAAGATAGAAGAGAAAAAAAATCAAGGCCATTATTGATTTTCCTACTCTAAAGAATGCCATAGAATTGTGTGCATTTAATAGATCAGCAAGTTTTTACCAATGGTTCATCCACTATTATGCTGATGTGGTAGCACCATTGATAGATCTCTTGGAGAAGACCTCAAGCTTTTAATGGACCACCAAGCACAAAGAATCATTCAAGAAGCTAAAGCATATGGTGTCTTCAAGACCCATTCTTCAACCATATGATCCTCAACTACCTTGTATGGTTGATTTTGATGCTTCTAACTTTGCCATTGGAGTTGTATTGCAATAGGAATTTCTAGATGAGGTACATCCCATTGCATTTATGTCTCACCAACTAAATACCATAAAAAGGAATTACTTTGCTTGAGATCAAGAACAACTAGAAATGGTATATGTCACCAAAATATAGAGGCATTATCTCTTAGGGAAACAAGTGATCATGCAAACCAATTACAACCCTTCTTGCAGAAATTATGTTTGGAGAACTTGAAGAATTGACATCATCAATGGGAGGAACAACTACAGTTGTTGGACATCAAACTTGAGTATAAACTTGGTAGGTTCCATGTCATCCTTGATGGCCTATCATGATGATTTGATTTGATTTGAAGACTCTTCCTAAACCTCTCATCACCTCTCATGCATGGGCAATTATGATAATGTCAATTGACTCAAAAGTCCAAATTAAGTTTAGGACCACTTTACAACAAGACTCCTTCTTTCATATAGTACAAGGTCATCTTGCAACACATGAAAAGAAATAAAACACCTTCTCCTTCAAGGAAGGCCTTCTATTTTGTAAGAACAAGATCTGTGTTCTAGTCAAAGGTGATCTACAACTTGTGCACCTTCAAGAACCCCATGACTTACCAATTGCTGGTCACATGGGTGTGGAAAAGACTTTGGGTACCCAGGAATGCCTATGGTGTTGGCTTAACATAGCACAAGAGGTTTGAGAGTTTTTTTGATCTTATGAGAGCTACCTACAAGGCTAGTAACTAGAAGCTAAGTGGATTCTTACAACTACTTCTCATCCCATCTGATTGATGGAAACATGTGAGCTTAGATCTCATGACATCCTTACCAAAGACAAAGCAAGGTCATACAACAATTGTAGTCTTTGTTGGTAAGCTTAGTGAGAAAATCCATTTGGCTCCAACCTTTGATACAATGGATACTCCAACATTGGCCCAAGTCTAGTTTAACAATGTCTTCAAGCATCATGGGATGCCTTGTATACTCATTTCCAACCATGATCCTTGATTCATAGATAAATTTTGACAAGCAATCTTCAAGCTACTTGGCACTAAGCTTTCTTTGTCCATGGCCTATCATCCTCAACTTGATAGGCAAACCAAATCTGCAAAATATGCTTCATACCTTTGTCAATGTTCACTATATCAACTAGGATGAATGCCTTGTTACTACTGAGTTTACCTACAATAACTCAAAGCAGGCAAGCACTTGATTCTTCTTCCTTATTTTGGCCCAAGATCCACTTGTTTTAGATTCCCTTCTTTCTCCTCCTCTATCTTAAGGTCCTCATACTTCCACCTTCTTGACCACAATATCCTAATCCCTACAACAAGCCAAATCTCATCTCCTTGCTTTTGAAATCATCAAAAACAATATGCAGATCAACATCATCATGATCTCACTGTTCAACTTGGTAATAAGGCACTTTTTTCAAATAACCTACCCCTCCTACTTGGTACCCAAGTTTGTAAATTTGATGTCACCTAAATCTTCCTCTTGTTACTTATTGCCTTGCTTTGCATTGTCATTTGCAAATCTACCCTATCTTTCATGTTTCCAAGTTGAAACTCTTTGTTTCTAATCCATCTTCCTTTTCCACTTATTTCCAACCCCCTCCTCCTCTCAACCCTAAACGACCATGAGAAGTATGAAGCTGATTGTATCTTTGCATGTCACCACATTCAATGTGGCCACCAATAACATACTAAGTACAAAGTCTTTTGGAAAAGATATCCCCTTCATGATGCCACTTGGGAGCCTCTTTCTCATCTCCACAATACAAAAATGGCCATCAAGGAGTTTGAAGCTTCCATGGTAACAAAGACATCACTAACTAGCAATGGGAGAATATGTAACACTATGGATTTTATAAACAAGTCAATCAAGACAAAAAAGTAGCAAATAGGCCAAATTACCCAAGAATTATGAAAATATTCTAGAAACATTTAGGAAGCTTCTTGTACTTTCTAAGCATCAGGTAATATGTATGGCAAGTGGTAAATTTTAGGTGGAAGCTTCTTGGGAAGCTTCTTGGCTAGCTTAGCTTGCACGCCAAGTAGGTGACTTCTAGAAAGAAACTTCTTGGGAAGTTTCCCAACTAGCTTAGCTTGCATGCCAAGTAGGTGGCTTCTAGAAGGAAGTTCTCAAGAAGCTTTCTAATTAGCTTAGCTTGCAATCTAAGAAGACGGCTCTTAGAAAACTTCTTGAGAAGCTTTTTAAGAGCCTTGTATGCTTCTTATAGATACCAAAGCCCAAGCTCATGTTAGGCATTTGGATTTTCCCTCATTCAAGAGTCCTAATGTGATCTTTCACTTTGATCTTCCATCTCCTATTTCTCTCTTTGGTCTTTTACACCCTTCATGGCATGGAAGGAGTTGTTCCAACACTTGGAAGGTCCACCAATGGATGACCAATATGAGTTTAGGAAAGTTCACTTAGAAGAGATTGAGCTATGGAGACAATATTGGTCTCCAAACAACATCTCTATCACTTCAAGCTTGGTTTCTAGTGCAGATTGGCATTACCTACAAGTTCTAGCTTTAGTAGCATTGGTGTATCCAATGGAGATGCACTAGTTAAAGATGGCTACTATGAGTGGAGGTACTATTATAGGAAGGAGTGTAGTATCGGGATTTAATCCTATGGTGGAGTTCTTCTAGTGCTTGAGGTAAATATACCAAGGAGTGCGGATTGACAAGCTAAAGAGCTTGTAGAAGTTCTTGTAGAAGACTAGAGAGAGCCCATGCAATGCATACACTCACATGAGATGGTTGATCAATTTCACTCCAAGAGTTATTGAGGCTTAAATAGTCTAATTTTGGTATGGGATCCTAGACAAGGAGTTGTGATGTAGAGTGCATGATGCCATGTTGTTATAAGGTACTTCACCTATTTTGGAGGTGGTCTTTAGTTTGGCTGAGCGCATTGAGGTCAATATGGTGGAGGAGAGAGTGATGACATCTGGACTTAATATGGAGATCACATCCATAGTTGTTATTTCTTCTTAGGTGTAATAGAGTGCACCACACCAGGTTGGCTTTTGAGTTCAAAGTGGATAGCCCATATCTTATGGAGCAAGTGAAGGGCCTAGTGCAACTAGACCTTTTCCTTCATTTTTGGGTCAATAGTAGCCAATAAATGGTGGTGTTGCTTGTTGGATTTGTAGTGGACCTCACCATAAGAGAGCACATCATAGAGGGCAATGGATATGATATCTCAAGTGCATCATAGCTAACACATAGATAATGTGAACATTGCCACAAGTTTAGTTACACCAATGACTAATGTTTTGACCTCCACTCAGAGTGGTAGGTCTACTATGGTAGGTAGTAAAGGACCTACACATGGTAGGAGCAATACTTGTCATTGCTCTTGATACAACCATGACTATTCAGATTAAGCAGTTGGAACAAAGTTTAGCTAGCATGGCCATAACTCAAAGGAGATCAAATTCAAGTGCTAAGGCTTCTATTGCTTATGTTGTTCATAGAGATGTCATGGAATTTATGTGTAGAGTAGTATAGGTAGATGCATCTACCATAGTAATAGGAATGCAATAGGTGCTCTAGAGCCTAGAGGAGCATCAATGGAGTTGAAACTATAGAGAGGAGAGGCTGGTGGATAGGTCATACTTCCTTAGTCTTTCACACTCTCTGGGGCTCTATAGATGATATCCATGGCTCTTAGATGTTCTAGTGCAATTGTAGTAGGTGGTGATGAAATACATGATGGACTAGATACTAGTCAAACACTTGCTACTACATAGATTATTCTTGCACAATGTCGGGGCAATCTTAGTTGATTATATGCCTCCTTTTGTTTTCAACTAATGACATGTTTACATTGGGAGTTGACCCAACTCCAATGTTTTGGTTGACTACCACACTTTTTGAGAGTAGGAATGATATGGTTCTTGCTTTTAGAGTCAAGGTAGTTGATGGTAGATCTAATTTGATTGAGGAGCATGGGATCCATTCAACTACTAGTGATTTTAGGGCAAAGAAGAATAACTAGGTTGGAGGAGTTACCAACTAGACTTGCATTTGAGCAAGCTCTATTTACACTTGAAGTTGTCTTATCAAACAACCAAAGTGGGATTTTTGTTTGGTGGGACCTTTAAGGAAGGTATATACATCACAAATAGGTCTTATTAGACTTTGGTGCATAGCTTCTTATATTGGAGAAGGCTACAATTGTCAATCTTGGGCTACAAAAGACTTATATGAAGAAGTGTAGTACATATCTCTATGGGATGGTTTCATATATTGTATCATCTATGAAGAGCTCATCGTTGAGATTTAGCTTGGTCATTTGATTGATAGCTTTGTGGTTAGAGCTCAGGCTATTGCAACAATAGCAAAGTCATATGATGTGCTAATTGGTAGAGTAATGTTATACCCCATGGGTTTCAAAACTAACTACTAGGAGGTATAACTTCTTATAGACCAAGTGACGGATGTATATGTTGCCTATTGATGCACTTTAGTAGTGGTAGTCTTGGCTCACTATAGTTAGGGATCATGGTATCAATTTCAACTTTAAGTGGTTTAGTTACTTGGCTCGGTGACTTATTGGTGGGGAATGCATATGCAAAGGATACCCCATTACCATAGGAGACCACTTGGATTAGGAGTACAAGTGAGATTGTTTTATCCACTTTTGATGTTTCATTGTGGAATTGTGAGGAGATAATGCTATAACATGGAGATCAATTGGTGCAACAGGCTTGGAGTGAAGCCTTTGTATCACCAATAGACCAATGTGAGGATGAGTCTTTGGAGTCTAATAATTTTTCATCTTTGGATACCATACCTATTGCTTGGCTATATCCAATAGATGGAGTATGCCTATTAGAGTTGTTTGGTGGCAATATTGGATTAGTTGCAATACTATAAGAAAGTATATGGTTTTAGAGGTACTTGTATGTAGAAAGAGATGTGATTACTAGGCAAGTCTCTCTACAGCATGTGTCACACTTGGCCAATAAGTATCTTAAGTTATTACCAATAGAAGCAATCAAGGGTTACCAAAAGATCCTATCAACACATATTCCTTGTTGGGATTGCAAGACTTGGAAAGACATGGTCCAATTTTTAGATGGCCATGTCAAGGATATACCTATGTTGGTTGAGGTTAGGGTCTACAAGATCTCCATTTTGGTATGTTTTGGGAGATATTACATATAATACATCTCTAGGTTCACTAGTTTGTTTCTTCAGCCTACATTTTGGAAAATGTCCTTTTGATGGGTGGTTATTGCACACAAGTAGTAGTGAGTACACATAAGGCCCATTCTTATATGGGACCTTTCATGTTCTTAGATGTAGCCAAAGTTGGATCATAGGCTCATTGTCTTTGTCTTTGGTGAGCAAACTTCTTATCTTGAGAGGTTTCATAATATACCTATGATGGGATTTAGTGGCTAGCCTACCTTACTATCAATGATATTTTGGATGTTAGTTGCTAGTCTCAAATTGGGTTGGCGGTTGATAGGTCACTTGTGGCAATAGTGAACCTTGTTGTGCAGCCTAGTGCTACTTTACACACTCATGAGTTTCCCAAGCTCACATGCTTTTTGAGAAAAAGGTATTGGACTTGTTTGGGACTCATAGTTACAACCATTGGTGAAGCCCAACGTCAATGAGAGAGAGCGGGTAATGGATTTCCCTATCGGTATAATTGCCATTTTAGCAATGTTAGAGGCATCCAAGCATCAAGTATTAGGTTAGGCTATGGACATAACCTATCTGACCTAAATTGTGAGCCGTGGATTGGTGGAGTAACATAGGATGTGCTTGATAAGCATCACCACTCTGACATGTGTGAGCTCTATGTTTATCAAGACAATTCAAGCACATGTTAGGGGTAACGGACCAAGTGGACATGGTATTATTGGGACACAACCAATGGATATTAGTGAGAGTGGTCCACTTAGGACTCATCCAGGTGGGTATGGTCCACTTGGGCTATACCTTGGTCTACTTTGGATACAACTAAAGGACATGTGGAGCATGCAGCCCAAGTAGAGGGAGTTTTTTCTATGAGATTGGAGACTCTAGTGATTGGGAGCATGAGATTATGGCTCCCAAGGGCCTAGTGTAGTAGCCAATCAATATGTCTTCAACTCTTATATCCATTATAGAGGATACTTTAGAGCCATACACTAGACCCAAGCTTACAAGAGTGAAAAGATGGAATGTTTAGAGGTTCTTGAGGATCTATAAGAGTTGTTTTGCATTCATTATGAAGGATTTGGGTGCTATAAAATGACTTAGTATTAGGATTGAACTGACTGGTGATACACCAATTTTTTGACTTCTCTACTAATATAGTGATATGGAGAAAGCATTGATTCAAAGCCAAAGTAGAAACCTTTTTGAGGTTAATTTGGTAGAGATTTCACATGGAGAATATACTTCAACTACAATGATGCTTGCAAAGAAGGATACAGATGGTAACATTGATAAGTAGATGTGTAGAGATTACCATCCTATCAATTGATAGACTAGGGCTAATTGGTATACTTTGCCTACATTTGAGGAAATCTTTGATGTAATTGGGCATGCTAAGGTCTTCAATACTTTGGATCTTTGAATAAGATATCATTAGTTGCGAATTAGGAAGGACAACAAGTCCAAGATAGAATTTTGGGCTATTGATCCTCAAGGTGAGGATGTATTGTATTAGGGGAGGTACTTACCATTTGGGTTAAAGAACACCCATGCCAAGTTTCAAAGGGTCATGGATAAGATCTTAGTAGGATTAGATTTTTCTTGGTCATATATTGAGAACATTTTAGTATATATCACTATTATGGAGGAGTATGAGAGACATTTGTTGGAGGTGTTTCAGAGATTGAGATCTCATGGACTCAAATTACATCTTGGGAAGTGAATATTCTTCCATGAGCTATAAACATCCATTTGTGCATATGTGTGTTATTGTGATATTTAGCTTGGTATTAAAAGTAGTTAAGAGATAGTATTCATATAGAGATGAAGGATGGTTCTAGATTAGTCATGATTAGCTAAAGTTAGTCATAGCTAAGATAGAGGGGACCTTACTTTAGAGGAAGTAGAAAAGATGAACACCATTATTTTGGATTTTAGTGTGTTGACTTGGAATTATTCTTAGGTGTTTGGCTTTGAGGAAAGAGTTTAGATCTCTTGGACCCACAAGCCTTTTTGTTTCAAATTCTTTCATAGGTTAAGGATAGCCCATGTGAAGGAATCCTTGACTTAGTGGTTGGGTCAAGATAAGACCACATGCTTGGGAGAATATTCCCATGAGCATGGATTTCTTTACTTTTTTGACTTTATTTGACTTTTAGCCTAGTAACTTGAGTTACTCCAATAATTAGTAACTTTGGTACATAACTATTTCACAAGTATATAAACTAGGGGTGAGGAGGTACTCATCATCTTTCATTTGCAACTATCTTTCTATCATTGAGTTCTCTAGTGAGCAATAACTTGAGTCTTGGAGTGTTAGCCTTGGCGGAGTATGATAGAGTTGGGGTTCTTTGCCTTCTTAGTCCATGGTGCAATACCACAACAACCATCAGAGGTTCATCCTGAGTGAGAGACAGGCCGGCTCATAGAGCAAGTTAAGTAGTTGGGTTGCAATATCTACCTTGATGGGCTTGGTGTTTAGCATACCAAGGTGGATGCTATTGCAATTTTTCCTTGGCCTATAGATGTGAGCAGAGTATGAGTATTCCTTGGGTTGGAAAAATTCTATGGTAAATATGTTAGAGGATTTAATGCCATTTCCAAGGCCTTGATGAGGCTAACCAAGCTTACACAAGAGCAATGTTGGGGAGATGAGCAATAAAGAGCTTTTGTAGAGCTCAAGGAGAGGTTGCCATTTGCTCCTATTCTTAGGAGACTGATCTAAAGTTGACTATTCTAAGTTCATACTGATCGGAGTATGTTGGGCCTTGGAGCAATGCTCACCGGATAGGATGATGATGAGGAGGGGTTTATATTGGCATATGCTAGTTGTGTCAATAATTCAGTGGAAGCAAAGTATAATTCATATGAGAAAGAGTGTTTGGCAATAATGTGGGTAGTAGCACATTTCCAATGTTACCTATTTGGAAACCCTTTTACTCTCATCATTGATCATCAACCACTAAAGTGGTTGATGGACTCCAATAAGCTTTCAAGGAAGCTTGCATGATGTGCTCCAATTTTACAAGAATATTGTTTCAGAATTTTTCATAGACTTGGAGTGGTGAACCGTGATGCAAATGGGTTGAGTAGAAACCCATGTCCAAACTAACAAGATCAGACTGGAGCACGTTGGCCCGGAGAGATAAGGAGATGGTGCAAAGTTGGTATACATCTACATTTTTATGTATATTTTTGAGGCTTTGATGGTATCTCTTGTAGTACATACAAGAGGAGTTGTTGAGGTCTTAGATCCAAGGGATGGAGATACTAGTACAGGTCAATGAGTCATTCATGATGATGTTTTGTGATGGACTATCTTTACACTAGTGTTGTGGGTGACACAATTGGTGCCAAGGAGAGTGATAATGTCCTTCAACTAGCCAAGTGTTTTAGATTAGAGAGTATACATCTTCTTTGTGTATGAGAGGATAGTAGAGTGCAAGTAGTACTACTTCCACCTCAAAGACCATAGTTGGTACATCATGCTCATGAGAAGCTAGGACATTTTGGAGAAAAATTTATATATAGCTTACTCCATAGTTATTATTGATGGTGTGGTACAAAAACCAATATACAATAGTTTTCTACCAAATGTGTGGTTTGTGATCAAGTTAGAGCATCATTTAATGCTCTCATACCATAGTCACACCCATTACTTATCATGGAGTTAGATTACTATTGGAGTTTGGACTTTATTGGACCCTTGTCATTGATTGTAAGACATCATTCATATGTTTTGGTTATGGTAGAGCACTTCTCCAAGTGGATTGGTGTTGGTGGTACTTTCTAAGAAGTACAATGAAGAGACAACTTACTTGTTCTTGGACTAGGTTCTTAGTCATTTTGGTTCACCAATTGTAGTTTTGACTGATCAAGGTATAGAATTTTTGGGAGAGTTTGTGATCTTGTATGACAAGGCCTTGATTTATCACCAAACTACCACCTAAGATTATCTTGAGGCAATGGGCTTAGTAGAGAGAGTGGTTCAAATGGTGAAGAGAGCATTAAATAAGTATGGTTTGCAGAGAGGCCACTTGGGAGATTGGGATCTTTAATTACCTTGGTTTGCCATGGACTATCAATTTAGCCGGCAGGCCTTCTTAGCATCCTTCTTTCCTTACTTTCTACTCTGTAGATGAGATAAAAATTATCTTATAGCCATTTTTCATGATACTATTGTAGTTTTGGACTTGGATGATCTAGACATATGTGTAAGTGCATGTGCTCAACGTGCAAAGACCTTTTGGAGAGTGATCCTTATGGCCTTTGAGAACTTAGCAATTGCTCAGCATTGGTACACCTTGCACTATGCTACTATTTGAGATGGAGGTTTTAAACCTTTGATCTATAAATTCATTTGGATGATTATGTATATCTACACAAATGTACCAACAACACTTAATGTGACTACAATCTGCACTATCTTCAAAGTTTGCAATAATTTTCCTTTTGGAGTTCTCATGTTGGAAGGATGTGATGGTGCTATTTGGAAGGATCATGTTACATTTGTGCACATGCCACCTCCCAAACATTCATGGCACTATGGATCCAAGCTTGGCAATTGTCTGTGTAGGCTTACAATGTATTTTATGTGGGTTTTTTGGTAGAACGTCTACTATGTTGGTGGGTGATAGTTGTTCAAGAGGATGAAATATGGCATGTTTGACTCCTCTCCTCACAATGGTTCCTCAAAGATAGTGGTTATTTCCTCAATGTTATTGACATATATCTAGTTCACTCTTTACGTGATATTGATTGATATCCAAAAAGAATGCAACAAAAACTCATTTGCAACAAATGTTCTAGCCAATAATATATATCTACCACTTCTTCCTCTCTCTTCCTTTATCTTGTAATCAATAAAGAGTGGTGTTAGAGAAAATGAATATTATTATTATAACTCTCAAAGAAGCTCTAGGATGCATGTAGTTCTCATGTACTTTCTATCCAAGTAAGAGATAGATTTTCACGACTACTTTTATGAGCTTCCTAAATGGATTGGTAGTTTTCTGAGGAAAGTTGTAACAATTTAAGAAATTTATAGCTCAACATCATAATCATAAATTGATTCAATTTATGACTTCATGGAAAGATAATGACTATTATATTTAATCAACAATTCTTTATTGCTCTAGAATCTTGAATCCTCTTCAATACTATGGAAAACTATGCTAAGTAGTTGATATATGTTTTACATGTTATCAAAAGTTCCTTATCAAGAAAATTTTGCATGATTTGACTTCAAGACTCAACTACTACATGAACCTTAGCAGTTCTTCATATGAGTTAAAACAATGCTATAACCTACATGACAATCTTCTCTAATATATGGTAGTATTATGATTCAAAGAATGGTGCACCAATATGAACATAAGTTAATATATCATGCACTCTTTCCTACTTTCAAGCTAGAAGAAGATTCCTTAGTACTCAATTAAGCTAAGGATGAATTAAAAGTTATTGCATGTCATTCTAATTTCAAATTATGCATCACAAACAAATGAAATCCAAATGTCAAGTTTCCTAAGTTGTATCAAATGTACAAAGCTCAAGGTAAGTTGTTTAGCAAACCTATAGGTAATTCAATGTAATATAAGCATAGGCAAATTATCTCAACTTCTTAGCATCTAGTGGAGTTGGACATTGTAATAGGATTGAATAACATCCATGTGCTCCAATGCCTATTTTTGTTTGTTTGTTTTGTTTTTAGATGCCTACTTTTGTTGAATGCTTGAGAATCTACCACCAAATTTTGGAAATATATAGAAATAGAAACAGATTAATTAAACATGTGCTAATTTAGAAGTCACCAACTTGACATGAGATTGGCAATTGGTGAATGATTAGCAAATGATTGGAAAGAGATGTGAAAATATTGTAAATGGGTGTGAAAATATCAATTCCCCAAAATAAGAGGGAATTCTCCAAAACCTAAAGGTGAATTCCTTTATAACTAACAACAATCCCGAGTCAGAAAAGATGAACCACTCACTTTCCATATGCTAGAGAGGTCATCCAACCTTCTAGTGAACTCTTTCACCTATCTAGGTGATTTATGTGAGAGTGGAGGTCATGCCATAAAAATTGAGTTGTAAACTTTTGAAATTTAAGGATATAATCTTAAAAGTTTTGGGAGTCATTATATAACATTCTAATAGTTATTTTTGCCAAGTTTTTAATTCTTATTCATCATGTACAGAATTACTTTCAGTACAAGTAGTCTCTAACTTTATCCTCTTTGATGAGATTCTAAGGATATGGAATTTAAATATTTCATTCTGTTTTAGATTGAATTTGATGACTCAAGTAGAATAAAAATGTTATTGATTTTTATGTTTCTTCTTGTTTTAAAGGAGATATATTAATTTACAGAAATTCATATACTTGTCTTTTTTTTCTTCTCTAAAAATAATTGAATGTGATATATCAATTTACAAAAATCAATATACTTGTGTTTTTTCCTCTTCTCTAAAAATAATTTTAAATTTGCTTCAATGATATCTTGTTTGTAAATAGAGTTTATTTAATTTTGGACTCCTTTGTTACTTAAACAAAAGATGTAGAATATATCATCGGGTTGTGAATAAAAGCATTCACTTTATCTTAGTAAAATCTTAAATCTTGGCTTTGAAATTTATATACAACTTAAAAGAAATAAAAAGAAATGATGAGAATTGCCTTCCAAAACCGATCATTAAGAAGCACAATTTCTTTTTAAGTTACTCGTACAGACAAGTATAACTGAATTCAGATGTTGTACATTGAATTTGCTCCTTTATATGTCACGCCATTTGTAGCATCACATCTAGATTGCTCAGACACTAGAGTAGCAATGATATTAGTTAGAGGTATTTTGGTAGTTACTCATAGACTACTTTCCGATGGTCAGATTTTGTGTTTTGGGTATTAACTACATGGTGGAGCCCACCGTTGCTTGCACCGTTTGCACCATCGAGTGTGCCATCAACAAGACCATTAGTGTGAGGCCTAGGTCAAATTCAGGAGTATACCTTGGGAGCGCATCTCCAAAGAGCTCACTTCTTTATTGTTGAGCCTTTGAGTTCTTGGCTAGAGTGGATAGAAAGCCAACAAGCGTCACCTAGAGTCTCTTAGCTAGAATGGTTGTGGCTTGATTGAAATCAAGGCCTAGTCATTGGCAGATTATTGAGTGATAGATCAAGTATTGATCTGATTGAGTGTGATTTGACTTGTGTAACCAAACTGATTACAACAGAGAAGTGAGAGTCACGGGGAAATCGGGTGCAAGAATTAAGGGTGGTGGTGGTATCTCCAAGCCCAGTGGATTGTGGTACCTTGATTGTAGTTTTGATTTCCTTGGGAGTGATTGTATGCAGAATTGCTGGCCAAATTTGGAGCCAAAGAGAGTTGATTTCAAGTGGTACTTGTGATTTTGAGCTCAAGAGGTGAACACATGACCAATCTAGTGCGAGTTGAGCTTAGAAAGTGAAATTGAAGGTGGAGTTGGGAACTCACTCTTGTAAATTAAAGATTGGATGAAACCTATTTTTCCAATTTGGCTTGAATGAAGAGTTAGCGGAGGATTTTGGTGGTCAGTAATTTTAGGGATTTACATCAAATTTTAGGTCTAATTTACATCAAATTTACGTCAAATTATGTCAAATTTATGTCAAATTTTGTAGAAGGTTTACATCATATTTTGGCAAGAACTTTGATCCTATTCTTGATGATCCTTGTAGCTCAAGAAGTAGATAGGTACTCCGATTATGTCAAATGCCAAATGATGGCAGAGTCAATCCGGTGTTGATTTATGAGATGGAGTGTTTTTGTTTAGTCTTCTTGTGATTGGATCCCCTCCATTCCTATGATTCATGTTTGTGTGAGGTGCCTTGAATTTAGATCATTAGTGCTCTGGTGTTCTCTTTATAGTGAGGCTCGAGTGATGAACAATCAGACTACTTGTGTTTCTCTTTGGTGAAGCAACAAGTGATGACTTGCCAACCGTGAGAGTGTGTGTTGTGATGATAGGTTACAAGTTGCCCTTTCCCTTAGTGTAGTTGTTGTAGTTAGAGCTACATTAGTCGGTGACATTTAGTTGGTGTTGTTGGCAGTTGGAGGTGTTAGCACTTGGTCGGGTACTTGCGGAGGTTACAATTGTGGGTTGTAGTTCTTGGTTGCTTTGTCATGATGAAGTTCTTTGGGGATTCCATTGTAGTATGCAAAGGGTTTACTCGGAGTGGCGATCAATATCAACTTGTACCTTAAGTCCCAATGAAGGAGGAGATTGTCTTTGAGTTTGAGATTGATATAGGAGCTAATCTAGTTAAGAGTGCACTTTTTGTGTCCGCACCATTGTTATGGGATATGGACAAGATTTATAGGGCCTCCAAAGGTCCCAAGCGTTACTTTGGTAAAATGGGTATCATTGAGTTAGATGACCTCATCCCAAGAGTTTGATAGTTGGTATGATTTGTAGCAAATGCGGAACCAGACTTTATTCACATCCTTTATGGCGTGGAAGGGGTTGTTTTAGTATTTGGAGGGTCCACCAATGGATGATTATCATGAGTTTAGGAGAGTTCACTTGGAGGAGATTGAGCTATGGAGACAGTATTGGTCTTTGAACTATGTCTCCATTACTTCAAGCTCAGTTTCTAGGGGTAGATTGGTTGTACCCACGAGTTCAAGCTCTAGTAGCATTGGTGGATCTCTTGGAGATGGTGCTACTACAAGTGGAAGTACTACTACAAGAGGTGGCTTAGTACCGGGGTTTAATCCCATGGTGGAGTTCTTCTAGTGTTTGAGACAAAACTACTAGGGAGTGCGGACTGACAAGCTATAGAGCTTGCAAGAGTTCCAACAAAAGGCTGGAGAGAGCCTACGTAAGGCATACACTCACATGAGACAACTGATAAGTTTTACTCAAGGAGTTACTGAGGCCCAAGTAGTCCAATTTTGGTATGGGATACTCGATAAGGAATTATGACGTAGAGTCTGTGATGCTACGTTGTTACATGCTACTTTGCCTACATTGGTAGTGGTCTTTAGTTTGGCTAAGTATATTGAGCTCAACATGGTGGAGGAGAGAGGGATGATATTTGGATTTGGTAAGGAGACCTCATCCATAGTAGTTACTTCTTCTTAAGTGCACCATGCCATGTTGGTTTTGGAGAACAAGGTGGATAGCCTGAATCCTATGGAGCAAGTAGAAGGCCTACTATAGCTAGACTCTTACCTTCATTTTCAGGTTAATAGTAGCCAATGAGTGGTGTTGTTGCTTGTTGGACTTATGGTGGACCTCATCATAGGAGAGAGTGCTCTCAAGGCAGCAGACCTGATACCTCTGGTGCATCATAGCCAGCACAAAGATAGTGTGAGCATTGCCACAAATTTGGTCACACTAATGACTAGTGCTTTGTCCTATACCTAGAGTTATGGAGTGGTAGGGCTACTATGGCGGGTAGTAGAGGAGCTCCAGGTTATGGAGGATGAGGTAGTAGAGGTAGTGGTAGAGGATCCACACCTAGTAGAGGTGCAGTACATGCTCTTACTTATGATACAACCATGACTACTCATATTAAGCAATTGGAGCAAAAGCAAACTAGTATGGCCATTGCTCAAAGGAGATCAGATTTGGATGCTTAGGCTTCCACCTCATATGCTGGTGATAAAGATGCCTTGGATTTCATGTGTAGAGCAACACAAGTAGATGCCTATGCCGCATTGACTAGGAGTGCAATATGTGCTCCAAAGCCTAGAGGAGCACCAATGGAGTTGAATCCATAGAGAGGAGAGGCTGGTAGATAGGTCAAACTTGCCTAGTCTCTCAGGCTCTTTGAGGCCCTACATACATCATCCATGGCTCTTAGATATCATAGTGCAAGTGTGGTAGGTAGTGATGGGATGCATGATGGATTGTCTACTAGTCAGCCACCTACTACTACACAGATTGAGTCTAGCACAATGTTGGGGATGGCTCAACTAATTATACGCTATCCTTTATTTTATAGCTAGTGACATGCGTACATTAGGAGTTAACCTAGCCCCAATGTTCCAATTGGCTACCACACTTTGTGAGAGTAAGGATGATGTGGTTCCTACTACTAGAGCAAAGGTGGTTGATAGTGGAGTTGACTTGGTTGAGGAGCATAGGATTTGCTTAGCAACCAATGGTTTATAGCAAGCAGTAGTGGCTAGATTGGAGAAGTTACCAACTAGACCGGCCTTTGAACGAGCACGGTTTACACTTAGGGTTGTCTTGTTGGATAACCAATGGGGGATTTTTTGTTTGGTGGGACCTTTAGGGAAGGTCTATACACCATAGAGGATTTTACTTGACTTTGGTGCACAGCCCTTTATGTTGGGGAAGGCTATAGTTATCGGTCTAGAGTTACGGAAGACCAATGTGGAGAGGTGTCCATTCTAGATCCAAACATCTCTAGGTGGTGGTTCTACACAGTACATCACATATGGAGAGTTGGTTGTTTAGATTCAGCTCTATCATTTGACTGATAGCTCTATGGTGAGAGCTCAAGCCATTACGACCATAGCTGAGTCATATGATATGTTAGTTGGGAGAGCAGTGTTGTACTCCATGGGTTTTAGTGTTGACTATTGGGAGGAGACAACCTCATATAGACCAGGTTGATAGTCTGGTGAGGGACGAGTATATCACCTACCAGTATGCTTAAGTAGTGGCAGTCTTGGCTCACAACAATCTAGGACCATGGCGGCTTCAATCTTAGCTTTCAGTGGTTTTGTTACTTGGCCTAGTGATTTATTGGAGAGGAACACCCATGCAGAGGATGCTCAAATACCAAAGGAGATCATTCAGATTTGGAGTACAAGTGGGATTGTTCTATCCACCTTGGATGTTCCATTGTGGAGTTTAGAAGAAGCATGCAGCAGCATGCAGATCAGTTGGTGCAATAGGCTTGGAGTGGAGCCTTTGTACCACCAGGATACCAATGTTAGGATGAGCCTCCAGAGTCAATTATCTTGATACCTCTAGATACCACACTCATTGCTTGACAATATCTAGTAGATGGAGTATGTATATTGGATTTGTTTGGTGGGATTAACATTGGATTAATTGCGATATTATAGGCGAGTGTACGAGTATAGAGGTACTTGTATATAGAAAGAGAGATGAGATTGCTAGGTGATTCTCTCTCTATCATGTGGTACACTTGGCTTATCGATATCCTGAGTTATTACCGATGTGAACAATCAAGGGTTACTAGAAGGCCCTACCAACAAACATTTCTTTGATGGAGACGCATGATCTAGAAAGACATGGACTTGTTCATTTGGTGATTTTTGGATGGCCATGTTAGAGACATACACATGCGGGCTAAGTTTTGGGTCTTCAAGATCCTTGTCCTGGTGTGTTTGGGGAGATGTTACAAATAGTACAATATCTCTAGGTTCATAAATTTGTTCCTCCAGCTTACATTTTGGAGAATGTCCCTTTGATGGGTGATTCTCACACTAGGGTGGTAGAAAGTACATATCAGGTCCATTCTTGGATGGGACCTATTGTTTTGTTAGATGTAGCTAGAGTGGGATCATAGGCTCATCATCTTTGTCTTTGGTGGATGAACCTCTTACCTAGAGAGGAGGTTCTACAACATGCTTATGATGGGATTCAACGACTAGACAACATCATTGTTGATGACATCTTGGATGTTGGGCGTAAGTCTCAATAGCTGATAGGTCACCTATGGTAGTGATGAACCTAGTTGATAGCCTAGAGCCATTTTTCCCACACTTATGAGTTTCCTAGGCTCTCATGCGTTTCAAGAGAGAGGTCTGGGACTTGTTTGGGACTCACAATTACAAGAATTGGTGGAACCCAACACTAATGAAAGAGAGTTGGCAATGGGTTTTCACATAAATTGTTCCAGCAATGTTAGAGGCATATAAGCATTAGGTGTTAGGTCAGGCTATGTACCTGAATTGTTTGACTTGGATTGTGAGCCTTGGCTTATTACAAGAGCGTAGGATGGGCTTGATAGGCATCACCACTTGGACACTTGTGAGCCTTATACCTATTGAGACAATTCAAGCACATGTTGGAGGTGATGGACTGAGTGGGCAGGGTATTCTTGGGACATAGCCAGTGGCTACTAGGGAGAGTGGTCTACATGGAGTCCATCCAGGTGAGCGTGGTCTACTTGGGATGCAGCTAGAGGACGTATGGAGCTTGCAACTAGAGTAGAGGGAGTTTTTTACACTAAGGTTGGGATCTCTAGTGCTTGGAAGCATGACACTATTGCTCCCAAGAGCCCAATGTAGTAGCCCGTCAACACATCTTCCACTCCTATGACCATTACAGAGGATACTTGGGAGCCAAATCTTGGACCCCAAGCTTACAAGAGAGGAAAGACTAGAGTTTGGAGGTTCTTGAGGTGTTACACGAGTTGTTATGCCTTTAATATGAAGGACTTGGGTGCTTTGAAGGGAGTTTGTATTCAGATTGAGCTTACTAGCGATACACCAATTTTTGGATATCCCAACAGATATAGAAACATGGAGCAAGTATTGATTCAAAGCTAGAGTATTGACCTTTTTAAGGTTGGTTTGGTAGAGATTTCACATGGAGAGTATGCATCAGCTACAGTGATGTTAGCCAAGAAGAATATGCATGGCAACTACATAGATAGGCAGATGTATGGAGATTACCGTCCTATCAACCGATAGACTAGGGCTGATTGGTATGCCATGCCTACACCAAAGGACATCTTTGATGTGATTAGGCATGCAAAGGTCTTCAATACTTTTGGATCTTTGAGCAAGATATCATCAGTTGCCGATCAAGGAGGGGGATAAGTCCAAGATAATATTTTAGGCTATTGATCTTCACCACAAGGATGTGTTATATTAGTGAAGGTTCTTACCATTTGGGTTAAAGAACACTCTTGTTGAGTTCCAAAGGATCGTGGATAGGATCCTAGTTGGATTGGATTTTGCTTGGTGCTATATTGATGACATTTTGGTCTATAATACTATGATGGAGGAGCATGAGAGACATTTGTTGGAGGTGTTTGAGAGGTTGAAATCTCATGGACTCAAATTACATCCTAGGAAGTGTAGGTTCTTCCATGAGCAGGTTGAGTATTTGGGTCACACTGTCTACCCAGGAGGACTTGGTGTTCAACATACCAAGGTGGAGGCTATTGCATGTATTCCTTGGCCTACGGATGTGAGCAGAGTGCAAGCATTCCTTGGGTTGGCTTACTTCTATTGCCACTATATTAGAGAATTTAGTGCCATTGCCAAGGTCTTGACAAAGCTGACCAAGCTTATACAAGAGTGGTGTTGGGGAGATGAGCAGGAGAGAGCTTTTGTAGAACTCAAGGAGAGGTTGACATCTACTTCTATTTTGAGGAGACCAATCAGAGGATGACCATTTTAGGTTCACATTGATTGGAGTGTGTTGGAGATTGGAGCAATGCTCACCCTTTATGATGATGAGGGGAAGGAGTTTGTGGTGGCTTATGCTAGTCGCTCCAACAATTCAACGGAGGCAAAGTATAGTTCATATGAGGGAGAGTGCTTGGAAATAATATGGGCAATAACACATTTCCAATGATTACCTATTTGGTAACCCCTTTATTCTCATCACTGATCATCAACCACTAAATTGGTTGATGGAGTCTGACAAGCTTTCAAGGAAGCTTGCACGATGGGCTCTGATTTTACAAGAGTATGATTTCACGGTTATTCATAGACCTAGCATGGTGAACCATGATGCAGGTGGGTTGAGTATAAACCCATATGCCAACCAACAAGATCAAACCAGAGCATGTTGGCATGGGGAGATAGATGAGGAGATGGTGCTAGGTTGGCATGCATCTGCCTTTCTCTTTATATTTTCTAAGGCTTTGGTGGTATCTCTCTCAGCTCATACACGAAGAGTTATTGAGGTCATAGATCCAAAGAGTGGAGATAGTGGTACAATTCAACAAGACATTCATGATGATGTCTTAGTGGTAGACTATCTTTGCGTTGGTGTTGTGGATGGCACAATTGGGGTAAGGAGAGAGATTGTGTTCTTTAGCAAGCCAAGTGGTTCAGATTGGAGTGCAGACACCTTTTGCGTGTATAGGAAGATGGTAGAGTAAGAGTAGTACTATTTCCATCTCAGAGACCACAATTGGTTTGTCATGCTCATGAGAAGCTAGGGCATTTTGGATTAAAGCATACATATAACTTACTCCAAAGTCATTATTGGTGGTGTGATATGCAGATTGATGTATAGCAATTTGTTGCAAGATGTGTGGTTTTTGACCGAGTTAGAGCATCATTTAACGCTCTTATGCCATAGTTACACCCATTACCTATCATATTGCTGGAGTTTGGACTTTGTTGGACCTTTATTGTTGACTGTGAGACATCATTGATATGTTTTGGTGATGGTGGAGCACTTCTCTAAGTGGATTGAGTTGGTGGCACTTCTTGGCAAGTCCAATGAAGGGATAACTTACTCATTTTTGGATCGGGTTCTCAATCATTTTGGTGCACCATCTGAGGTTTTGACTGATAAGGGTTCTTGAGGGAATTTCAAGTCTTGTGTAACAAGGCTTTGATTGATCATTGTACTACCTCTCGAGTATTAGTAGAGAGAGTGGTTCAGATAATGAAGAGAGGATTACGGAAGTATGGTTTCCAAAGGGGCCACTTGGGAGATTGGGATCTCTAATAGCACCAAGCTTCTTGTTCTTTTGCTCACCATGGGGTGTACCATATACTTGGAGTAGATGGCTAACTGGAGTTAGAGAGACCTATCCGCTAGCTAGGGAGGCAATTGTGGTACTTTAGAGTCCATGTATGGTTTATGTGTGAGTTGTGCTTCTATAGTGAGTGATGTTGTTAGCAACGTATGTTGTGTAATGATGTATATACGCATGACAATTATCATGCCATTTGTAGCATCACATCTAGATTGCCCGGACACTAGAGTACGAGTGATAGTTGTTAGAGGTATTTTGGCAATTACTCATAGACTACTTTCCGATGGTCAAATTTTGTGTTTTGGGTATTAACTACATGGTGGAGTCCACTATTGCTTGCACTGTTCGCACCATTGGGTGTACTGTCAATGGGATCGTTGGTGTGAGATCTAGATTGAAATCAAGAATATACCTTGGGAGTACCACTCCAAAGAGTTCACTTCTCCATTATTGAACTTTTGAGTTTTTGGCTAGAGTGTATAGAAATCCAACAAGTATCACTTGAAATCTTTTAACTAGAGTGAATATAACTTGACTATAATCAAAATTTAGTTATTAATATATTATTGAGTGATAAATCAAATATTTATATGATTGATTGTAATTATTAATTATTAATAGACTATTGAATGATAGATTAAATATTGATCTGATTGACTATGATTCAAATTATATAATTGAATTAATTATTTAATATTCAAAGTCATATATGAATTGTGTTTCTATAGTATATAATGTTATATAACGATATATATATACATATACCATATATTATAAATAAACATTTCCAACCATGTCTTAGAATTTTTTAATTTCAATGCCTACTTAAATGACTAAATTCTTAAATCTCTCGGCTATTCTTGAAACATGGTCTAACTATCTTTGAATTTCAATGCGAGCTCGAGATGGTCTAAATTTCTAAATCTCTTGAAGCAAGGTCTAACTATTCTTGAATTTCTTGGATTTCAATGCGAACTCGAAATGGTCTAAATTTCTGAATCTCTTAGCCAACTTTGGGTGCCGTTGAATCTAAATGCCAAATTGGAGTACTGCTAAATCCATCTCTGTAATAATACGCGTGAAGATTACAGTACCTCCCTCCGTACAAATGGGATAAAATTGTCATACGCTTAGGAGGAAATACGTTGTCGTTTAGACCAAGTGCAGACATACATGGTAAGCGGGACAAGAGTCAGGCGACGACCGTGTATAGGCAGAGAGGCAGTTTGTGCGGCCGGAACAAACTACAGTAGTACACTACGGTACCTAGGGTTACGGCCTGGCTTGACCAGGAGACGATAGGAGAGCGAACTAAGTGCTGCCCCAATCCTGATTCGAGTCTTGAGAGGCAAGCTGTTCGAGGCTAGTTGCAACGTCTGGAATGCGGGAGGAGGGACGGACGTTGACAGATACGGTTGGCTTCGTCTAGAGGATCCATGTACTGTACAGTTAAATGCTGATTCGATGATTGGTAACTTTTCATGCACAAGCAGAATTTGTCGTCCAATCTGTACGTAATTTAGTAAGCTAATTGAAGTCCTTTTGCGAATTCAAGATCGGGTATGACTAGATGGGATCCAAAGTGCTTCTTCGTCCGGAAACTTTGCAGTTGAGCTCTGCAGTCTTATCGACCAAATTATGTTGTTGACCGTCAGTGATTGACAACCATGGCGACGGAATCTGCTGCACCTCCTCCTTCGCCTATAGAAGAGCGGAGGCCAAGTGCTGTAGCAGGAGCAACAGCGGTCCCAGGTATTGTTGAGAGGAAGCCCACCCTTCGTGCTGGTGCAAGTGGCGGGGCTGTAGCTGCAGCAGCAGCCCTCCAGGAGCAGAAACCCCCGGAAACGTTGAAGCCTGCTGCCGAGGGTAAACCAGCCACACCTCCAGCAGCAGAGCTTTCTCCGACAGGAGGGGCTGCTGCCGCTGCTCCAGAAAGCGTTACTGGCGGTGTTGCCAGGACTCCGGACTCGATGGGGGCCAGCCCATCGACAGCAACAGCAAAAAGTACACCACTTCCCAGCTTGGAATGGGACTACAGTTTGCCTCTACCAAATTCCTACTTTCTTCCTTCACTGATGGACCTATGCATCCCGGTTCTGGCGAAGAATTTTGAAAAGCATCCTGGATTCGGTGGTATCCCGGCTGATGAACGTCTGCGGGTCGTGGAAGAAATCCCCCTGGATCTTCCATTGAAATTAGCGGCAGATGTCAGTACAACTCTCTCTCTTAATCACTCTCCAAGCAGCGTCTTCAGCTGTAATCGAATGACATAATTAACTAGGACATGACTACACCAAAAAGTAAATATAGATTGGAACGAACTGGGGGAGAGAGAGAAAAGCAACAGCTCTAAGCACACCTTGCCCAGGAGATGAATACAATCTCCTGTTTCGTCCTTAACCTTAACGCATTCTGACTCTTAGATGATTCCGGAGGAAGCTTACTGGAGAAGGCAAGTACAGATCAAATGGCGGAACTGTGACATCCAGGGGCATGGTCGTTCCTGGAAACAAATGTTCTTTGAGCGCAATTTGCAAGACGCGTTGGAAAGGTCCCCCATTTGATTTTCTTTCAACCATCGTATGAAACTTGCATATGGTGCGGCAGCACTGAATCAACAACGTCTTCACTTCCATCTGCTCTGATGCTGCAGGTATAGCCCGACGACCGAAAAAGAGCAGACTTTGGTCGAGCTAATGAAGATAAGTGCACCGTACGTGCACAATCTTGACCTCGACCGGCTCCCATCCCATCTTGACCTCCGTATTATCATCGACGTGCTTCGTAGGTGCCTCTCGTCCCTGCCCCTTTTTGGCACATATGCGGAACAAACTCATTGCTTGGCATAAAATCGGGAAGAGTTAAGAACCAAACAGCGAAACTTTACAGTAGAATATGTAAGGTCCTTTGGACTTAGACGACCTACGACAATTAGATGAATATGTAAAGTAACTCTTGCACAGCCTACAGTGCTGGACAGATTGTTCCTGATGAAGCTGAAACAAGGACTACTCTACTTAGTTGGAACAAGTTATGAGAACGGGTATCTGTAGTAGGAGATATAATTTTCTCCTTCACCAACTCGAGTCTTCTGACAATGGAATAAGGCTCGCAGAAATTTGGCAGGTCTCCGTGTTAGGTACGGGATCTTGGATTCACCTGGAGCCAAGTTTGATTGGTCGAAGTGGGGAATGAAAGTTTCTGACTGTCACTCTTTATCGGCGGCCCTGACATTCACTGCCACTTTGACAACACTGAACCTTTCAGGCAATCGCCTCAACGGCAAGAAGGTAAGACATTCTCTTTCTTACGTACCGTAGGATTGCAATCGTCCGCTGCATCGTGGATGCCAGTCAGCTGCCAATTTAATTACAGAGAAACTCCTCTTCCACTTCACGGAGAAGGAAAACAATAAAAAAAATACTAAAAAATTATGTATAGATTATCCCCAAGGAAAGGAAAAAGAATACAAGGCCCAACCAAGTGATAAGAAAGAAACAGAAACATAGCCCTAAGGCACATACTTGGAGTAAAAGCAAGCCAGCAACAAGCACATAAGAACTTAAGAGGAAGGTAGTCTACTCCTAAACTACATGGCAGAGGTCCTCGACAAGTATGTATTGTAAGTGGAGAGGGAGAACACTATCCGTGTTTGGTGTACCTACAGTAGTTATTCCTCGATGAAGACCTACAGCATGAGCAAATTGTAAAGTGATTGATATGCATTGTTTATAATAGGATGTGAGCATGGTTGGAGAGACAACTAATGCTACTCTCCTCTACAAGGAATTTCATGCTCCCTCCTTGAAGAAACCATCGGAGTGGTGATGTATATACTCAAAAATCTCATTCACTAAGGGATAAAAGTTGCCAGGGATAGTAAGGGTGCATAGTGGTCCTATTGCCAAGAGAGGCAATGGTCACTAGTGCTCACGCTTGTATACCTGCTTGTGCCAATGACTCTGCTTGTAGGGGGTTCACCACCACCACCATGTTATGCAAGGTGCAATGACTATCCATGAAAGTAACAGTATATGCTTGCACTCGATGGATAAGTGGCCCTAGTAGATCTAACCATCACTCAATCTAAACCTAGGCTTGCTAATCTCCACCTACTACATATCATAAAAAGTGGATGCCTTGTATGTCATAAAGGGAGCTATATGCACATTGGTCTGAAAGACCTATGAGAATTGGATGTGAGAGACCTAACCTCAAACATAGAGCTATTGTAAACTACTCAAAGGTAAATTGGAAGTCATCAATAAGAGAAAAACCTAGAGCCAAGCTCTAGACCCTTTCACACCACAAGAGAGAATCCTAGCTCTATTAAGTAGAAGCACAAATAGTGAAGATGTTGGTAAGGGCATGAATGTGCATATGCTCATTGAGATCTATTTGAATCTTCTTAGAGTCTAAATATACAAAGTCAATAAACAAGGAGTGATGTAAGTGCAAGGTCTAGCAATAAGTCGTAAGGCAAATATAGATATGATTGGAAGGCATAAGTGTCTGAATCCACTATTGTGATAGGTTCCAATAAGTAAATTTACTCCTCATGTAAGAAGCTACTTGCTAAATGAGGAACTACTATAGCCATTCTTTGATCTATGCTACTAGTGTTGTGGTCTCATGCCTTCTAAGGCCATACCTGCCCATGATTATGGGTAGAGCTATCTATTGCCAACATCGCTTGTTTGATAGTTATGGAAGCATGCATGGCTCTAAGAGAGTGGAGAAAGTATGGCAAATCAAACATTTGCAAATGTGACAATAATACTTACATAGGCAAGAAATTTTGTGCCAAATATAAAGCCTTAAGGAGGTAGCACCATGTAGGAATGGAATAGACAATATGGGATTCCCCAACCAAATAAGGAGGTGAACATAAGTTGTGGCCTATACGAAGGTGTTTGAGATGAATAAATTACAAAAATCTCCCTATCCTATAGGAGAGCCCAAAACTCTCTAACCATTAACGTAAAACTAAAATCCTAGTTAAAAGTCAAAGGGAGTGAGGATTGTGCATGGGCTCCAAACCTTACATTTAGGCATTTGGACATGAAAATCCAAGGCCTCTTAGTGGAGTGTGACAGCAAATACCACTCTAACTACATCCTCCAAAGTGCACACAATATGAATGTAGTCTAAGAGGGATGGGAAAAGAAAAGACAAAAAAGCCACAATTACTTGTCTTAAAACCATGTATTGCACTATGGCAAAGAGAGGCACCCCAAGGGATCCCTCTATCATGTATCTTCAATTGATATCAATTATGTGAGTTCTCATGTAGGCAATGGTATAGTGGTTTTACAATTGAAATATCTCAATAATGTAGAAACTGTGGATAAATAGGATCAAGGAGTGGATTTAATCTCCAATTGAGCAAAGAACATGGCACAACATTGGATGAGAGTTGGTATTGAAGGTATTAAAGACATCACCTTGAACCACTATCCAATCTGGATGACTGTTCAATAATACTCAAATGTTTGTAATAATTGTCTTACATCTCCCTAGAGTAGCCACAACATATTGATGGAGAAACAAGAAGAAAGAAAAAAATTATTGTAATTGTCAATGATAGATTTATAATATGCCTTGGTGGTCCACTACATCAGCACTAGGTTAGTTAACATTGTGGATTTAGTGGACCATAATTATGTTTGAGAGCTGTTTCATCTTATGTACTTGTATAATCTTTGTCTTGGAGATGCCATATGTTAATTGTTTCCTCACATTGCATCTTTCCTCATGGTGCATTTTTAATCATGATATCAAAGTAGTAAGCCTTGCAATTTCCTCTTTAGCTACTAGGGGATGCCTTAGCACATAATTTCTTTAGCACATAATTTCAAAATTTTGAGAGGTCTAATTTTCTTACACATTAGTGTCTATGGAAAACAAGAACTCTTGTTCTTCCTCTAAAGAGTGTCTTTTCTTTGTGTTTTGGGAGAGAAATTCTCCACTATCCTTTGTGAATCAAATCATTATGTCTATTATTGGTGCTACTAGTGTTGGTTTAGGTCTTGATCCTATTGTTGGTGTTGGTGCTCTTGCTCTTGGAATATTTGCTAATCCAACCATACAATTTGACTCCATTTTTGTCAAATTTAATGGCAATTATTTCCAATCTTGGAAACATTGTCTTGCCTTTAAGCTGAAGGTAGTTTCAATTTTTACCATTGTTGATTGTATTGAAGTCAAGCACACCTCTCTAGCTACCTACTTGATTGGGAGCATAAGAATCTTGATGCTCTTGAAGCAATATATTGAGCATTAGCTCTTGAATTTACTTCTACTATCAACAAGTACACATTTGCAAGTGAAGCATGGATAAATTTAATTACCATGTATGAAGGTATAGATGACATCACAAGCTTGTACCTACTAGAAATTTTGATGTATTTGAAGATGCATGAAGGCACCAATATAGCAAAACATATTACCAATTTTTTTGAAGTCCTCACCCAATGAGTTGTGATGAACAACCCAATTGATGACTAGCAAGCTAAGCTTCATTTGATGAGATCTATGCCAATACTTTCTGCAATCATTGGAAATACAAAGGCATTACATCTCTTTCATGTCATTCCTCTTCTTCAAGAAGAGATCATATGAAGTATGAAGGTCTTATAGAGCAAAAAACTGCTTTAGTAATCACACAAGGCTCTACATCTTCTTATAGAAACAAAGGCAAAGGCAAGGAGAGTTGGAAGAATGAATCTCATGGTTTTTATGGTTAGAACACTTTCAACAAATCTTTTGGTCAAAATCCTTTCTTTGGTCAGAAATCTTTCAACAGATCTTCCAATCAAAATCAGAGCTCTTTCTCTAGATCTTTTAGAGGGAATTCATTCAGACTTTCTATCATTTTTCACTACTGCTCAAAGAACAATCATCACATCAAAGACAATTGTGAGCACATATTGATGCAAGGGAGAAAGGAGGCAATGAACACCATCACTCCAATGCTTGTACAACTCAACTCTCTTTAAAAAACATTGATGTTTTTCCTTCAATCACTCAGGACAAGCAATGGTTCATCAACATTGGTGCTTCACAACACATGACCTATCAACAAACTTGTTTGGTCTATGAAGCATATTCACCACCTAGACAAGTTTACTTGGCTGATGGTTTCAACATTGCTATTCTAGGGCATGGGACAATTTCTATTAAGCTTGCCTGTTTAGAGTACTCATACATGCTAGAAGATGTTATACATGTTCCTTTGCTAAACAAGAATCTCTATTCAGCATTTTAGTTGAGCAAATCACATGGATCATTTCAGTCAAATAAAACCAACTTTTCATTTATGATGATCTGAAAAATTTGATTTCATCTTGTCCTAGATTGGAAAATGTTAGGCTTCTGGGAGAGTCCATTGAGCAACCTCAAGATGGTACAATCTCTACTTCAACTTAGTCTCAATAATTTCAAGTTGTTGCAATCTCTATTCCAACTAGGGATACATCTTTTGCTATTACTTCCCTATGGCATAGATGTCTTGGGCACATCAACAAGACTCAACTTCAACTTCTACAAGACAAAGATCTGGTTGTTGGGATGGGTCAAATCTATCCTAATCTACTTCCTATTTGCACATCTTGTCTTCATGGCAAGCAAACTCAATTTACTTTCACATAGAAGGAGATACTAGAGCCATTTTTCCATTGACTCTCATCTATGCTAATGTTTGTGGTCCTATCTCTTCCACTACTTACACTTGTTACATATATTTTGTGACCTTCATTGATGAATACACAAGGCACACATTCTTCTATCTGAGCAAGTTCAAACCTAAAATTTTTACTTGTTTCCAAAAATATGTGACCTATGCAAAGATGCAATTCAATCAGAAGGTTCAAGTGTTGTGCTCAAACAATGGTGATGAATACAAATCTGCAGATTTTCATCTTTTTTACAAAGGCAAAGGTATCATATTCCAATTCAACACTCCACATACTCCTCAACAAAATGGTGTTGTTGAGAGAAAGAATAGAACATTGGTGGAAGCTGTCCGTTCTATGTTGAGTCTAGAATTTCCAATCCTTACTGAGGAGAGGCACTACAAACCGCTAACTTTTTGCAAAATTGAAGTCCTACCAAAGCTACTTCCTTTAAAGTTACACCCATCCAACTTTGGTTTGTCCATAAACCTAATCTATCCCTACTTCACATTATTGGATGCATTGCTTATACACATGTTCCATCTTCTTCCACATCTAAACTTGATTCTAAGTCTTCCAAGTGCATTTTCCTAGTCTATGACCATGAAAGTAAAGCCTATAGACTACAAAAGATATCTACTAACTCCATTTTTTTTGTCAAGAGATGTTTAGTTTCAAGAGCAAACCTATGCTCATGAACCAAATAGTATTTTGACACTCAAAATGTTCAACTGGATTTCATCTATGATCCAAAAGATTTCATTTCCGCTCTTACTTCTGGTTCTCAATCTACCAATAGTCTATTGCCACCAACTCCTACTCTGTCTCTATCACCTTCTATCCATAATCTTACAACTCCAACAATTCCTTCTCCATTATCTTCTTCACTTAAGTCATTATCTACTAGTTTTGGTACTCCAAAAAGGTCCTTAGGATCCTCTACCAGTTTTTACACTAGGAGGCTAAAACCTCTTCCTTCTCTAGATGTTTTCCAATCATCTTCCGTATGTCAAGGCATCAAACTTCACACTCAAATTCAAAAATATGATGCATAATGGAGTCTGCTAATGCACTAGGTATGCATTATTCTACATCCAACCCTGATCCAAATCCTTATAAAGCTGCTATCACTAGACCTGATTCTAGTAAATGGCTTGATGCTATTCAAAATGAGTTAAACTCAATCCATGGAGAACAATCAAACATGAGTCATCACCAAGTTACTAGCAAGTTGCAAGGCATTAACTTGTAAATTGATTTTCAAGAAGAAATAGGATGCACAAGGTACAAGGCTAGACTTGTTGCCCATGGCTTCTCTCAAATTCCAAGTATTGACTACATAGAGACAAGATATTGATAATATGTTGTCAAATTGATTAAAAAATTTGAGTGTTGCTTGCTTACTCAACTTAGAATGATTTGCAAGTACATGCTCTTGATGTCAAAAACCACTTTTCTCAATGGCACATTGATTGAGAGAATCTACATGCATGATCCTCTTGGTTTGTTTACTCCTAACAAATACAAGCAACATCAAGCCAATCAACCAATGCAATTGGTTTTATAGGTCTTCAAGACTTTGTATGGTCTCAAATAGTCTACCAAACAGTGGTATTGCAAGTTTGCTTACTTTTTTCCTTGGTATGGGATTTGAGCACTCTAAAGCTGATTCTAATCTCTACATCTTACACTCTAGTTCTCATTTTATCATCTTATCTCTTTATGTAGATGATTGCATTCTTACCAATAGTAATATTTCTCTTCTCCTCTCTATCAAAGAGTCTCTTAAACAAGGCTTTGAGATGACTGATCTGGGAGAGGTTAGTCATTGTCTTCAATATCAAGCCACAAGAGATAGAAAACAACAAAGGGTCAGCCTATCTCAAGAGAGATCCTCACAAGATTCCATATGCAAGATTGTGAACCTATTTACAATCCTATAGAGTCAAGAGTGAAATTAAGTCTTTAGGACTGTCCAAAAATTGATATAGAGAGAGAGTATATGATAATAGTACCTTACCAATCTACAGTGGGTAGTTGATGTGGGCTATAGTAAGCACTAGGGGTGATTTAGCTTATCTTGTGAGTTCAGTTGCCAAGTATATGGAAATCTTGGCCTAAACCATTGGAAGGCTATCAAAAGGATTTTCAGATACCTTCAAGGTACACTGTTGTAGGGCCTAACTTGCAATGCATCTAGTACTCCCATTCATTGGTACTCCAACTCAAATTGGAGAGGAGATCAAGACACAAGAAGATCTAAGGAGTCTATTGCTTTATCTTTTGTAATGCAACTATTTGTTGGTCAAGCAAAAGACAAGTTCATGTTTCACAATCCAACACCAAACCTGAATACATCATTCTGTCAAAGCAAGTACTGAAGCAGTATGAATTAAGTGCTTGTTAAGTGCTGAAGCAATATGGATTAAGCACTTGTTAAGTGACTTGGATTTTCCCATACAAACAATGAAGCTGTACTACAACAACAATTGTGGAATTTCCCTTGTTACTCCAACAAAGTAGGATGAGAAAAAAAAGCATATAGATATTAGATTCCACTATATTAGAGAAAGAGTTGAAGAGAAGGAGATGTTTGTATCACGGGTGGACACCAAAGATAATACTGCTAACGTCTTCACCAAGGGATTGACTAAAGAACTGCATACAATGTTTTGTCATGCACTAGGAATTATAGATAAGTAGAAAAGTGCAAAATGTCCATTAAGAGCCAGTGTTAGATTTATAATATGCCTTGGTAATCCACAACATCAACAATACATTAGCCAACATAGTGGACTTAGTGGACCATAACTATGTTGAAGAGTTCTCTCATCTTATGTACCTTTATAATCATTGCTAGGGGATGTCATATGTTAATTGCTTCCTCTTAGTGCATTTTTTGTCATAGTGCTTCTGTGTCAATAAGCAAATAGTATGAGAAACCAAACACAAAAAAACATCTCAACAGTAATGAGGCGTACACCTAAAGTCTCCTTAGCAAGAGCGAGGAGACCAAGAGGCACCAAATAGGCAAGCAACTCCAAAGGGCACATGATCATTTGCAACGCACTGATAGAAAACAAATAGAAAAAGAAAACACAAATCTAGAGCATAAGGGGAAAGGCAACCCCATAAATGCTATAAAACTGATGACATTTATGAGGTTGCCCATAAATGCTATAAAACTGATGACCCACCTATTGAGAATCCTGGAGAGTGGAGTAGAACAGAGGCAAGGCATGACTCTATCAATTGTAACTCCTCATCTGGTTGATAATCATGGAGGAATGAAATAAACTACTAAATGGTAGGTGGATGTAGGCTCGATAAGGCAACTAAGATGTAAGAGAAGAAGTGCTGGCACATGGGTTACCCGTCTATACTCACTTACATGATTAAACATCAAGGAGCACCGGAGGTGACTATGCTTTGGAGGTAAAACGCGGAGCCATGAAGATTCTAGAATCCACCTAGCTAGAGCCTGGGCCTGGGCCTGATACAAGAACTGGGCAACTTGAACAGGAATGTAGTGGCTGGATTGTGGAGGACTAGATGTAGAGAAATGAGGACAGAAGCCGTTCAAGGGAAGGGGGATCCAGAATTCATTAAATGCAAATGAGGTGCAAGATATGTAAAGTAAACAATGACAATCTGATTTAAAGATAGCAGAAATAAACCTAACATGTGGAGGGCTAGATATGTGTACTCTATCTAGAATAGACCTTTCTGTAAAGTAAAGAGGGCTTAAGGGGAAATATATTGAGGGAGAGGGGGAGATTAGCTTAGAGGCTTCCCGAAACTCAAGTTAGTTGAACAGGAGGTTTACAGGGGTGTGAACGAACTTTCTGACCGGGACGCCAAATTTCAAATTTATGCTTATGGTACCCACGAAGAGAATGGGAACACACACCTACCTAAAGCCTATCTTTGCACCTCACAACTCCGACTTCATATTACGGAACCCTTAAAATCATCGGAAAGTCCTTCAGGAGCTTGAAGGAAGAAGGCCCCATGGAAGTGGAATCGTTCAACTTTCCATCACGTGACAAGGTTGTACTAAATTATTGTTTGCATAGATATCCTGCAACGAGCGCAAACGCTTGACTAACACTGTCTGATTGTTCACAGTTTGTTTAACATATTCGGAATTGTTTTGAAAAGGAAGATGGGGATACTTGCGAAAGGCTTGACGGCAAATCCTACAGTAGTGGACATGGATTTGTCCTACAATATTCTTTCTGACGAAGGCGTGAGGCAAGTAGCTCACGTACTGAAAAACGAGAACTCAGTTCTCGGAATGTTGAATCTGGCCGGCAACAAGATAACGGCTGAGGGTCAGTCCTGTATTTATTCCCCCTTTCCCCCAGTGCAGTAACCCAGCGTATGCCTTGAGGCTACATCATATTCCAGTAGATGTTTACTACTATGCTATTATCAAGCTTGTAAATGACACCTTCACACAGTTGGTCTTCAAAGAACAATGTTTGAATGTTGCGTGCAGGTTGTAGGTTCTTAGCTCAGTGCGAAGACGTCAATCGGTCGCTGGTTTCCCTGAACTTGGCTGCTAATTACTTCGGGGACCTTGGTGGCAAACGCATCTTGGATTGGGCCAACAACAACCCCGTCATACAAGTACAAACAAAGTCAAATCCTACTTCTAGCGGAACTCATCAAAGTTTTCTAATTTCTAATTTCTGAGGTCACAGGACCATTTTAATGATTACGGAGTTATCCGGTCGACAGCAACTACTGTTGCTGATGCTGCTGCAAACCTTGCTAAGAATTCCGACAGGTGCAAGAGTTTTACGTAACATTGATCACTGCAAAGTTAGGCAAATAACTCGGTTGTTTCAGGGTGCCAGTTCATCTCATCTAGAAACTCGTTTTTCTGCTTCAAAAGTGGAGGTGCCGCTGACGTACATCCTTACACCGCTCCTCCTTGGGTCAAGTAGTACATCACATGCAGAATGTATTGCAGAGGATCAGCATGGAGTCTTGTGACATCGGCGAAGACAGTGTTCAGTCATTCGGGAGGCTGATGCACAACAAGCATTCTGCGCTGACGGCGCTAAATATATCAGGCAACCGTAAAATCGGAAGAGTGGGGGGTGAAACTGTACTTACTGGTCTGGTGAGGCCACGTAACTTGTACAATTATTTCTTCCTCTTGTATTCCACCCTGAATGGTTCTGAAGAATGAATCTTTTCCTCATCTGTAGGTTGTCATCTCAGGAACCAAAATTATTAAAGACTGATTTGCTATGCCAAAATGACAGATCGGAGCCAAGGCTTGTTAGAAAAGAAAAGAAAGATGGGCCTCATGTTACTCAAATAGGTGAATGTTTAATGAATCAGGACGCTGGAAAGCAGATGAAAGAGTTATGGATTGGCGGCTGCGATTGTGGAGAAGATCTCGAAACTAGGATTTTGAATTATCTTGTAGAAAGGAAGCATGGAAGGGTATCTCTTCATCATGCATGGACACCTGATCCGGTTGGTCCTATACCACCTCCAAAAGATGAAGAAAAAGATGTAAAACCTCTCGAAGCTACAGAACAGGACAAGAAAAACAAGGAGGATGGAGATGCTAACAAGGAAAACAAGGATGACAAAGAAGAAGAAGAAGAAAAAGACGAAGAGTCGGAAGACGAGGCAGAAGCGAAGGAACAGAGTGACAAGTTGAAGGCAGATGAAGAGGCGGCAGCAGCAGCAGCATCAGAAGCAGCGGCGGCAACCGATAAAGAAGCTGCAAGCTCGAAGGAAATAGAGGATAACATCGTACATGTTGGTCATGAGCACAATGAGGCTTGCACTCTCGCATGTGCTCGCATGGTCGGTCTTCCTTCACAGCACCCACCTCCTGAGCCTGTGGTATATGCAGAGACACAGTTTGCGGCAATCAACGCACAGATAGCTATAAAGAACATAGAAGACGCCAAACCATACTGGGGACTGGATGCCATGAAAGATATGAAAGAAAAAGTGAGTCAAGAACCAGGACTATGAAGAAATGAGCGTATCCCTCAAAACTCAACTGACGCTTGGGTTACACAACTGAAAAATGAAAGAGGAAACCAGTTCAAAGTCCAGTTAAGGATCCTAATCGTAGTACGACCTCGATATGAGCTCAGTGCCCTAATGGGTGGAGCACTTTGCAAGTTTCGAACTGGCTGTTTATTAATGTAGAAGTCCCTCATAAATTCTTGTGTCCAGCAAGATTCACTTCCCTACAGAATCACTGTGTTCATATCGGACTTCATTGCTGGTAAGATGGCACCAGGATGGGGCCCAGAGGGAACATTGAAAATCTGTAGAGGTTCGAGCACTACGATCCAGAGAGAGAAACCTCAGAGACTTTACTAAGGACATTTAGATTTCAGGCATGTCTGAACAAGCTGTGGACTCAACTTAGAATAAAGGCTTTTTTCCCTTCGGATCCCTTATCCAGGACAGACCTCTAGATAATTCCTTTACACAAGGCAGAAGTTTAGGTAGGAGTCATATCAGATATCGCAACTGATCTCTGTACCAGCGGTAAAGTAAAATACTTAAAATTTAGTTTTACCCTAGACTGAGAGTGTGGTATTCGGGACTTGATGATCAGCAGATGTCAAGATAAATCCATCTGAAGAATCCAACGGTTATGTCCCAGGAGGAAGGCAATCAGATTTGCAGTCTAGATAACTGGATGCAAGATAATTCTTTTTGTCTGATTCTTCGAAGTTGGCTCCAACATCTCAAAGCCTGTTTAATACAAAGGAGATCTCCAAATTCTGAGCTTGAGAAAACCACTTGGATGCTGATCATAGTCTTCAAACGTAAAGGATTGGGAACCCCCTCTTGAACCGTTACCGTTTTAGGCAACTCCTGGATGGGTACAGCCACGCTCAATCTTCAAACTATTCCGGAAGTCTTTGTTGTTTGTCTTCTGGAGAAGGTTGAAGGGCTCAATAGACCGGCAAGGAGCCCACTTTTTTTATATGTTCCTTGTGCCAGTGATCCACCACCACGACAGCGCAGGAATCTCCCCATATGTTCACAGCAGTGCGTACCATACCCAAAAACCAGTCCACCGCATACAGCACAGCAACATCACTGATGTATTGTGAGTACCCCAGAGCCTGGATCCCAAGCAAATGTTATCTTTTAGAGCGAAACCAAACCAAACGCTATAATCTCGTACTCACTATTGCACGTTATCTTAGAATCATGAATCATTAGCAAGCTTTAGCAATTTCTAACTCAATGTAAACTGTACACTACGAAAATCCTACTGCAGCTACCAACACTGAATGGTGACAGCAGTTACGATTTCACTCCCTTGGCGGGAAAACCTTGTGTTGCACCTGTAAGACAGTTATCATGGTTATCAACGCAGTGTTTGGGATGGATGCAGCTCCAACGGCTGCCAGGGTCGCTGTCAAAACAACCACTAGAATGTTCCCTGCTGTCATACTCACTCCATGAGCCTGCAAGTGCAAATTCGAACTTTGAGTTCCACAATGATATCATGAACTTGGAACTAGCAAATGAACACTGTGAAGAAAGGTGGTAACACGAAACATGCAACTCGATGAACAGAAAAATAAAGACATAGGTAGATGAGAGCAGAAGCCGTTCTAGGAACGGGTGATCCAGAACTCATTAAATGCATATGATCGGTAACCAAGATGTACATTATGCACAATGCTAGAATAGTGATAAATCCGTAAAGCAGAATGCATCGAATGTAACCTGAAGCGAAGGCATAATTGCAACAAATCGAGAACAACATATATCTAAAGGACTAGTAAACAACTTGAAGTCGATAACAGCTATTCAAACGAATTCGAGAAATATAAAACATTGTTTAATTGACCACCAGTAAGCAGTGCATGAACGAAGAAAATTAAACTGTAGGCTGGAGTCGGGTAGGAACACTGGAGACTCTGGAGGTCGAACGTCAGGTATGAACCATGAAGCAGGCAAAGAGCGAGGGAACAATAATAGGGAAGGAATTAGCTGGGGAAGGGAGCAGTGGAACAAATAAAGATATGAGGATCCTAACTGCCAGGCACTCGGTTTAAAGATTACCTGGAGTATAAAAATCACTGATACAGCTTCATACAAAGCTGCTCCATCACGGTTGATATTAGTCCCAAGAGGAATTACAAACTGAACGATGCCCGAGTCACAACCAAGATCCTCTGCATTCTTTATAGTCACGGGCATTGTTGCTGCACTGGAAGCCGTCCCTATGCCCATGACTAGTGCAGGAAAGAAGGCCCTGCACCCTCAGGCATAAGATTCTTTAAAAGTCCAATTCAAACTCTGCTAAAATTTCCCACCAATTGCAGTTCAAGAAACCACTCTAGCGATTGATTGAGTAACGGAATATGGATACGATACTATGACATATTAATGATTACATGACTTGTGATTGGAGAAGTTGAAGGACCCTACCTGACTGCTGTTATTGGATTCCGGCCTGATAAGAGAATCATAGTGATTGGCAGTACTATAACTGAATGTATGGCAAAGCCAGCCAACACCGTACCCACATAAAGAGCCAAGGCTTTGAGCAGGCCTCCCAAATTGCACGCTTTTAAAATCGTGCTGGCAATGAGTGATGCCACCCCAATCGGTGTAAAAGCTATGACGCCCAGAATCTAGAAAGGAAGTAAAATTGAGAATCAGCCCCCTACCATACAGATGCTCGAAAAGCCACTGGATAGGGAGCTCACGTCAAGAATTACAAAAATATATAGATTAGTCATGTTTAGGACTTCAGATGAAACGGTGTGACCTAAGCTGAAAGAAATACATTCTGACAAATTCAACAATTAAACGTTGTTTTATTTCTTATTGAAAATGGAAACATAACACATGGTGGGAGTTGTGTCTGCTTCATAAGGCTCGAGTAGACTTCAACATCTCATATAATGGAGGGACCTACAAACTTAAGTCGAGACTTTAGGACCTGATCAGCAAACTCTACGGGTCAAGAGACAAACATCTGATATTAGCTATCAGTCATTTGCAGTCATTTACTCACAATCTTCAAGATGACCTTGTTGGAGACCTCAATAAGCTTAATGAGAGGCTCCGCTTCCTCACCTGAGTCACCAGATTTGATCACAAATATACGTTTAAAAGCACAGCTCCCTAATCCTGCAGACATCCTCGTTGCAGCAAAGTTTCGAGAACTCAACATGTTCTATTGCAACACCCTTTCTAAGTCTATAGAATCCAGCATGATTGAAAGTGAACATTTATATATATAATATTATATAATATTATAATATTTATATTCTTAAAGTAAGTGTGGCAATCAGACAGAGACACTACAAAAATTGCTACCAGGCAATTGGACAGAGAACACAGCGGTCAACTTGCGTTCAGACACTTAAGATGTTGTACCCATCATGCCGAGTGCTGAAGCGAAAACGACAGAAAACATGATAATGCCCAAAAGATTTGATTGCGCTGCAGCTGACACAATGTTTGTTGGGACAATATCTCGTCCAATGTTGAAAAGAGAGTCCCAAATAGCTTGATCGTGCTCCGATGCTCCGCTGCTACAAGACACAATCTAAGTGACGAGACAATGAATCAGAGGGCCCGGGTGAATGTGACGAAGGCCACAAATGGTAGGCAGCGTCAGACTGTACTTGATACTGCATTTATATCTCCTACCATAGCCCCTCGGCCGCACCCCGCATTTTGGCTGGACGGTCAAAGGAAAGAGAGGAGTGTTACTCGATCTAGAGGGTCAGGACCTTACTCAGTTGTGGTGTTCTGTCCACCGCAGGTAGAGACACCACCAGTGTCAGCAGCAAACGTAGCTTGATTGCCGGGCTTGATAAGTTCTACTAGTACAATTCCAACACCAACGGCTAAGAGCATCGAAAGAAGGTAGTAGCTCAAAGACCATTTGATGATACGCACGATTCTGAGATAAAACGAGCACCATCAATTGACCAAGTTTTGCATGCCATGGTAAAACGATAGTACAAGAACCCGGAAACATGTATCAATCCTGAATGTAAACAATTTGATCTCGACCTCAGCCGACTAACCTCAGTGACAATCTACTACAGAATGTCAATCACAAATCGCCTTATGAATCCTGTAACTAGTTTCCTGCCTAGATGCAACATACATGAAGTGCAACAGATACAAATATGGTTTTGTACCCGCCAGAATTATGTCTTAGTTTCAGGACCCCCGTCATCAGAGCAAAAACAATCAACGGCAAGATGAGCTCCTGTAAAGCCCGGATCATCATTTCTCCAGGGTAACCTGGCACAAAAAGATTATCACCATATTAAAACGCGTCTAACTGAGGAGGTGAGTTACGAACTTCCTTTTCTCTTCAATGATGATGCTCAGATATGTAGAGGAAAAGGTAAACACTTACGTCCTTAGATAATTGTTCACATTAAAGCAATTGAATTATGACTGGCAGGATAATAAGCTACTTACCGATTAGAGTAAGGACCACAGGCGAAAGTTTGGTACGATAGAGCCCCAGGCCAAGGGCTATCCCAATACCAACACCGAAAAGAGTCCAGAAGATCAGCATATCCATCCGGATCCATTTTTCTCTCCATTTCTGAAAGACAGTCCTTTCTTTGCCTCCTGAGATCACCAGCAAGAAGAAATTTAATGTAAGCGAAGGTTTCCAAGTCATCCATGGAATAAATAAGTGGACCTTTTCCCTATGTATTGGGGATCTAAAGAAGAAAGGTCCTACTTGCAAGGTCGTCCGTCAAATTTGTTTCGGACTCTTCTATTAGTTCCGCCGAGTTCTCCACAGGTGGTCGGTCAGGTGATTACTCTTCCATAGTGTAAACACAGCACACAATAAATCGCAGAAGACGGAAATTCTCTGATCTCACTTGTACTAGCCATGCGCTTCTAGGCAACTGATGTTAACTAGTTTGATTCATCCAGAATGCGTGGACATGCGTCGGAAGATAGAGCAATTAAAGACTTGATATTCTGGCCAGTAGAAGGAGCTCATCACGCTGAATTTAGAATTCAGTTTTCAGGATTTAGAATTCTTCCTTCGTAATTGTTATAGATTGAGGAAACAAGAATCTAGAGTTCAGCTTTGACGAAGTATCTCAGGTACCCGCTGAAAGGGGACTGTAGCGAATATCAGAATCTTGAGATACCGCTGATGTAGAAGGTAAATTCTCCAACATGACGCTGCTGAGAACAACAACGCGGTTTCAGATCCAGTAATGAAATGCAGATAATTGAAGAACTAGATCATAAAGCAGCAGCGGAGAATCATCACATCACCTACCCCTCCAATCCCATTCTACTTTACTCTGCAATCCCTTGAACAGAAACTCAGAGAATAAACTCCAAACCACACGAGCGAGCTGACATCCAGGCCCCCGCGCTTGCCCGCATCCCTAGCCCTCAATCGGTATATTGCAGGACACCGGATGGATCAATCGACAGCTTCATATGCTTTTGGATTTGCAATTTTGAATGATTCATCGTGATCTAAATTGTAAGCACCGAAATGCTCCACGAGCTTAACGTGTCGCGATGGAGCTCCTCCTCCTCACACCTCCGCGGACTGAACCAATATGTAGACTCCTTTCCAAATTGCGAGAAATCCGTCCCTTACGTGAGTTCTCCCAAACATCGAAAAACTTTCTCTTTATAAGACTCTCACGGCACAGAAGGCCACGAGAATGTCCAACTGCAGTACAGTGCTGTACGTACTGTAGTTGAGTTAAACAAACCACAGTGGAGTCAAGTCAGTGCTGTACGTGCACATTAGAATTGGAATCCTAAATACACTCCTCCTGCATTGGAGCCCATCATCATGCAAATATTCGCCTCACTTTGTTCTGTTAATCGTCCTGGACAATTCCCTGGATTTAGTTAAAAATTATGCATGTCTCCAGAAAGGGTTGGACCCTACCATACGCACAACAGATGATGTCGATTCTCACCCCGAGCGGTGAAATAATATTACAGCTGCTCTAAACCCACAAAATTTTACATGTGTATCGAAAAAACACGTGGTGACAATTTTTGTTCAGGAATGCGACGCAAATTAGTCAGGCCTCTTTGTAGTTAAAGGATGGTAGCCAGTTTTGATCATTATTTTGAGGTATGATTTAAAATAACAAGATATTTACTTCAAGAATTTTTACTCCAAATGGTTGATATGTAATCATTTTAGGGATCTACTTCAAGAAAAACATACATAGAAAGAAATTACACAACCAGTCACATCTTTTCCGAAGAGGTGATAGTGAAAGCCAAACAGTCGGTGTGTACACCTGGTGACATCGAAACGAACACCCATGTTGTAAGTGCAAAATTTATTTAAGAAAAGGATTCACGGTGACTTCAGACTAGAGTTCCGTACGTGATAGGAGACGTTAAAACTACCAAGGTACTGTCCTGTTAAGTAAGAAAACAGGAAAAATGAAGTTCAATCAAATGCAGGACAGTAAGTGAAGCAAAATCAGTCGGTTTTTACTTGGGGACTCATAGCAATTTGGAGACCGTTCCCCAACTTTTTATAAGTTTGATTAGACTGTTAAAGCGGCCATCCGGATCAACAGTAAGCATGATCAATTTGAGTAATACTTGTCAATCTTTCTTCATAAACTTTATGTGAAGCACTTCCTCCCGTAAAAAATGTGATGTTCCAGGAGTAGAGATGGAGTCATTTATCCGACTCCAGAACTTCAGGAAACAATTCCCGATTTTAAGTGAAGAAAGATAGATGGTTATGCCTACAACTGGTCTCTCAAGCATGAGATGCACCCATTCACAAATTGTTGATTAAACCATGATATAAACTGCTCTATTGACAATAAGAAGCCCAAGAGGACTGAACGAAGGAAGCAAAGAAATGCGCGCATTGTTGTTGTCGTGATTTCCACATGGCGGGCTTTGACAGGCGAAAGGTGGATTGCTTGCTTTAACCCAACGCTTTGCATGCGCCGCTTGCAGTGAAGGTGGCCACAAACAAAGCAAAGCACCGGTTTTTACTCTTTTTCGATTTCGTTCCAAATTCGCACGTTCTTTCTCCCTACGAGGTTCCGGACTGGAAAGAAAAGGAAACTTCTCTCGCCTGCCTGTCTGCTAACCTTCGCTGAATGTCACGGGGATGTATTATGACAGATTTGGGATTCGCGAAGAAGATTCCGATTCCGTCGGGAGAAGCAAACGATTCTTTCGTTTCGTCATTAGAAGACTTTAGGTGAAGGCCTTCCATTCTGTCTGCGGGTGTGACAGACATAGATTCGGTATTTAGTTCGATGTTATGTGTCGTGGTTTGTTCGCTGCAAATTATATTTATCTTGTTCATCATCTTATAGTTTTTAGTCTCGTAATTTGTGACTTAGGTGTAAATTTGAGTAAATCCTTCTCTACTCCATCTATCCGCCTCCGGTTCGGGTGGCTTTTCTTTCCCAATCACTTTCTTTTTGATATTTCTCTTTATAGCTCAGCATTGAAGGGAATCAATCAATCAATCTTTGTTGTCGTCCAATTGAGGCAAATGTCATCAATTTCCGAGTCTGTTTTCGTGTAAGAAGAGGTGAAGATTTTTTATTTTTTTGGATTGAGCAAGTTCGAAGAAATTGCGCAATTGTGAAAAGAACGGAATTGGGATTTTAGGGTGCCATCTGCCTTCCTTCCTTCTCAGTTTTCAGTGCTAAACGCTGGATCTCTCTTTGACTCTCGCTGCCTTGTCCCTCTCGTCATGTTCTGAAGGGGAAAAAAGCTCATCTGTAGTAGGAGAGGCATCCTCCTCCTCTATGGTGGGCGTGAAGGAGAAGGATGATGATGCAGTGCTACTACTTCCCAGGAAGTTGTTAATGGGAGCCGCCAAACCCAAACCCAAAGCCAAAGAGGAGGAAGATCTAAGAGAGCGGAACATCATCCCGGGGCTGCCCAACGACCTCGCCTGCTTGTGCCTCGCTTGCATCCCTCTATGGCAGCACAGGAGAGTAAAGTTGGTTTGCAAGGCCTGGTATGAGGCATTTTCTGGGCCTTTCCTGTTTGACATCCGACGAAAGTGGGGAAAAACCGAAGAATTCCTATGTCTGTTCCGAGACGATCCGTCTCTGACTCCCGGAGAGCTTTTTGACTCGCGGGCGCAAGTCTGGAGTTTGCTTCCGCCCATGCCATGTGACCCTTACACGTACGGATTAACAAATTTTGAGTGCGTTGCGATGCATACGGGTCTGTTCGTTATTGGGGGTTCTCTGTTTGATGCCAGAAGCTTCCCTATGGATCGGCCCCTTCCATCATCGGCATTTTTCAGGTTTGATCCTTTGAACTACAGATGGGAGCGACTTGCGGACATGCGGCACCCGAGGGGTAGTTTTGGCTGTGCTGTATGGAAGGACTCAATTGTGGTCGCAGGTGGGGGTTCCAGGCACGCACAATTTGCTGCAGGAGGTAGTCGGATTTCTTCCGCGGAAAGATATGATGCTGTGGAGGATTGTTGGTACGAGATGGAGAACATGAGAAAGATACGGGCTGGGTGTGTAGGGTTTATTCTTGAAGAGGAGCTGTGGATTATGGGTGGTTATGGGGATTCCCGAACAATTGCCGGAATTTTGCCTGTGGATGAGTATTACAGGGACGGGGAGGTTTTGAATCTGAAGACTGGAACGTGGCGGGAGCTGAAACCCATGTGGGTGGAGGGAGAGAGAAGGCGACTTGGTAGAATAGCGGTCGTGGGTGGCAAAGATGGAGTACCAGGATTGGTTTTCATGCTAGATCGCTCGGCAATTTTCAGGTACACAGCTTTTCCTCCTGGTTAGTGTTTGTGTAGCTTGTTGTGGCCGAAAACAGGTTCCGCTCTTGCTACGTGGTCAAATTTTCTCAGCACTGGAAGGAGTGACATGCTTTAGGCGTCTTGGAAACAGTACGTGTGTGTTGCATCGTCGTTTAAGAAAGAGGAAATTAACCCGCTAGCAACGGAGAACATGGATGTGGAATATGATATTGTTATCTGGGTAGCTTTCTATCCATTCCATTGGGGTTCATTTAAGTCCACTGTAACCGGTGGTAGCTTCTCTGTTGACGCGAGGAAGTTCCTGGCAGATTACGTCTTTCAAGTGTATTTTGTAGTGCCAAAAGTTCCATTATTTGTGCGGAGCAAGGTTCCCCACTATGTAGGACATACCTATATATGCCTTGCACTAAGCGCGAATTCGCAGAGGAACTCAGAACTGCGAATGAGCACATTGAAGATGGTGGTAATAATTGTGCACAATCACATGTCTACTTGTAGTTTTCTGTCTGAGACGTATGCGCTCTACTTACTATCAGCACTTACAGAACGCCTCCCATTTCCTTAGTGGGCACTTCTCTCCCTTGCTCAGCAATTCACCATTGCTTTGTGCAGCTGAATCCCTGTATAGTGTTCTCCTCTCTTTAACAGACCTTGGGCACCCTCTTGTCAGCTTTTGTAATTGCCAAATCCTTACTACAATGTTGTGGTATTACTTTGATCTTGATGCTTTCCTATAGCAAGCCATGCTCGAAGTAATGTCTTGGGTTACTCTTTATCATATTCATGTCTCTGCCATATGGGGAGATGAAAGTTACATAAGTTCCATCTGAGGTTTCAAGAATCGAAGTCTAGGGGAACAACGTGGAGTGCGGAGTCCTTAAAGGATTAATTAAGTTACTCAAACTCTGATCGCTGGGATTTCCGTTGTGTCTACCTATGTGTAAGATTTTATGCGAGCTTCAGCATAGGTTTCCTGATCTACATAACCAGAAGCGGCTCAAATTGTAATACGGAACACAGAAAGTAGTGCAAGGAGATCAATACAGCGGGAATGACCGTAATCAATGTTTTGCAGATATGACGTAGCTGCCAACCGATGGATTCAAGAAGCACGGGTACCAGTGATTGTGGTGGCTGAAGGGGCGTGTCGCCTGATTGCGCTGGATGGAGAGCTTTATGTGATACCGGGAGGTCCTCTGGTTAGCTATAGTGAGGCAGTGCCTTCAAGTCGAAAGAGGAGGGGTGCCCTGATGATGCAGATTTATCATCCGTTACGGAGAACTTGGCGCTCCTTGCTAACTCGCCCACCTCTGTCTCATGGACGTCGTTTCCAAAGCAGTTCTACTCCTTGGGGTGCAACATGTGTTTTTCGACTCTAACTAGTACTTGAAATACCTCAGGTGTATATATTGTAATATTTTGTAATATAATAAGCCATCATATTTGAAGGCAATATGTAGCTCCCTCTTCTGTTGCAACGTTTTATCATCACTGCATAGCCTTCCTGCATTCTTGATCGTTTTCGTCAGATTATTCTTCTCTGTGATGTTGGTTTAGGGAATAAGAGATGTTCCTGCTGACCAGCTTATGATACCTGTGTAACTATAAAAGTTTCTCACGGGTAATAGGATGACTTCTTAGCAAGCCAGAGAGATGGGTGTCCGTTTGATACTACGCAAAGTCCTCGCACAACCGATATTAGCCTACTACTTATGTTTATACCTTTCATGTGATAGTGATCATGTTTATACTGAAATTCTTTCGTATTCAACAATCCAGGAGGATATTAAACATGATAATACAGCCCGGAATTAATGTGTCTTGACATAGGGGTTGGAATGAAGGTTTTATGCAAACACTCTTGCATTATCACATATAACTCCAGGTGTCCTATTTTCAAAGTTTTGAACGCCAATTGATGTCAGATCTTATACTGTAGTTACTGTTGCAGTGATGTTTATCTGAACCAGTACCTCGACGTCATCGCGAGCCATAGAAGAAGCATGAATTCAGATCGTTGTCTGCAAGTATATATGAGAGAGATTGAGACCCCGGTAAGTTCGGTTTGACTTCTCACTCTAATGTTTACCTACCAGCTTTTGCTCGTATAATACTTTTGTTCATGATTGTGCTTGAGCGGCCGTCAGTCGTTGTGAATGATCATACCTGGTCAGTGATCGACCAGATATGAGTTCCACCCCTCAAGGCAAGCCATGCCATGATGTTGCATACCCTGACGATTCCCCCAGCTCGGATTAAACACAACTTAAGTCTGGTGGCTTTTTGAAGTTTATCTATATCAACAACTATAAGCTCATAAGCTTGTAGTTGCTTGTATTGTTATGACAAGAGAGAAAAAGGCCCACGCATATACATCTTACTACACAAATTTGGAGGTAATGAGTATCAAACGTTTTTACTTCTTCAGTTCATTTGCACTAAAAAGAGAAATCATTTTGGGAAAAGTTCGGATCGGAGATTAGATTAGTGAGTGGCCATCACTTCAGTGGAGGTTTCCTTCCCTAGACCGGACCATCTCTCGAAAGTTTCATTGCATGATCAATCAAGCTCAATCCGTTCAGTCATAAGATGAATATAGACCTTGAGGGAAAACTGTAGACTATGTCTTATACTGTATATTTTAACCTGGTCATTTTGCGTCACAAGAGTATGTTCCCTGTACCTTCTGAAGAGAGACAAATGGTCAAAGAGAAAAGTTCGCATTCCATGGCTCCTATGGTACAGAGTGCAGAGTCTTGTCCCGAAAGAGTACCGGCAGAAACCATGAATTTCCTCAAAAACGATCAATCAAATACGCGAAGAATAGGTGGACTGCGTCTCGTATCACCTCAAACCTCACTTGGCCACGGACAAGGTGAATACGAGTTCCCCATTTACAGTTTCTGTTAAGAGTCATTCTCTATTGCTGCATATCAAACTCTTTACCCACGCCGTGCATGATAACATCAAAAACATGTTCTCGTCGTGAGAAGAGTAGAAGGCACTAGCAACAGTCTAGAAAGTACAACGGTTACAGTTCATGCAGGATCGGTAGCTGCTGCAGCTGATAACACATCCAGATATCTACTACTCGACAGTTCGAGAATCTCGTCTTTAAGTACAAAGCCCGCCTACGAGTAGCGATGGGAGAATGTATTTCACAATAGGTACCGTACGTAAGTTGAAGACAGAAGTAATCCTGGACAGAATTCAACGGTTGCTGGATCATCAAATGAACTAAGGCATGGCATTGATGGTAGGTAGGGAGTCATGAGCAATAAGCATTGCGAATGCACATGTGTGTGATCCTTCACGAATTAGTTAAAAGACCCCCTGTTTATGTGGGGAGAATCCCGCGATAGTTTATCTACACAGGAATCGATTTCTAAAAGTTGTTTCTCCAATACTTCTACGGATTCAATTATCTTTTACAATACAATTTGTTATACCACCCCCTAAACATTCTACTTTAGATGTATTTGAAGCGTATCAGACCTGGAAAGTTTCAATTGTAGGTCCCCGACAGAATTCGCCTCAGACTACTCACTATCACCAATTCCTGTCGCTTTTTCTTTGGAAGTTAGTTTCAGATCTGTGTCTATTGATTAGTCATCTACCGAATCTTCAGTAATCGAGTTTGCTTAAAACAAGCCTCGCCTTCTCACTCCCGGCTGGCCCGTGTCAACCAAGTGGTCAGTACTGACTGACTATGTTGCATGAAAGCGCTCCGAATCTTCAGTAGAAATTAAGGTACTCAGGAAAAAGGCTCTCCTTCTCACTCCCGGCTGGCCCGGTCTCAACCAAGTGGTCAGTCAGTCTATGTAGCACGAATCATCATTGTTTGTCTCAAATCACATCCGTCCTTCATTACGCTTACTTGCTCTCTCCTTCTTCATCAGCGCTTCCTGCTTGAGTTCTGCCAAGGTGCACAATATGATGCTACTATTCCAACCGCTGACGTCGCACTTCAATGCGTCCGGTGCCGCACCGGACGATCCCCTAGCACGCACTTGCGAATCGTCGAGCACGGGCTGTGCATAACCATATTGGGATCGACTACTTTCAAGGACAGTTAGTGCAATCCCGTATCCGTTTGAAGTCTGGTGCAGTTGCACGTTTGCATTGTTACGGCTGAGCTTTTGATGAACTCGAGCTGCTTGAATTCTAGCCTTCACGAGTGGCGTAATCTTACGCCTGACTAGGTATCCACGCACTAGAGCTTGCAATCTAACAAGACCACGCAAAGCCTTGTATGCTTGCCGAGCTGCAAATCCTCGCCACGATGCCTGAATTGCGACAGCTGCCCACTCTCCTAGCATTCCACCGACTCCAGCATCACCAGAGCGGAATATAACAGACCCAACATCTGCAAGGGCACGTGCCGGTTGTTGCTTACGATAATCCGGCGGCAGCAAAGATTTGGTACTCACAGGTTCCTTGACTGTGGTATTGATCGTACCCGACGATCTTCTTCGTTGACCTCCAGGTGACAAAGGAACATCATACTCAGGCATAGAAAATACATCCTTTGTTGAGGGGCTGATTACCTTTTTCCGCTGGACTTTAGGTGATGCAGGAAGTACCTTACGAGTTTCCTGAGCCAAGGGAAACACTAGTTCTACGAATTCTTCTTTAGAAGACTGACTGCCGTTGCTTGTACAACTGCGAGCGCTTCCTCCTACTTGGGAGAAATATATAGATGAGGACGAGCTAGATCTCTTCTCAAGACTACCGGTAGACGGCTTCAAAAGATCTTGGAGTGCCGTGCATTGACCTAATTGTGGTGAAAGTGTCTGTTGTCTGGATGATTTCTCGACTGCCGCCCTGCTTTTGTCCGAGTGCATCTTCTCTATGAGTTGCACCCTCGGCGACGAAGGTCCTCTATATCTTCCTTTGTCGGAAGCTGCCTTATCCATGACATGCATGGTCGATGAGCCGTCTGTCTTCTCAATCTGCAGCAATTTAGTCCTATTATCTGGCGACACAGGCGTGCCTGGCCTGCTGCCTTTGCCAGATAGCATCTGCATGTTGTATTGGTCAGGAGCTGTGATCGCTCTACCTTTCTCCAGAAGCGTCCTCTCGTTGTGCGTTAAGTACACATTACTTGATCTCTTTTTCTCCGTAGGAACGCCTTGTGAAGACGTGCTCGATCTTCCTTTCTCCTCTCTCTGGCTACCTCCCTTTTCCGAATGAGTACTATGCCTTGGTGCCTGAGCTTTCTCAATCCCTTCTGATCCGTCATTTCGTCTATCGAGCGATGTGCTTGATCTCCGTTTCTCCTCCTGGTGTGAATTACTTCCAAAGCGAGTGTTGTGGTGATGGCCACTTCCGCTTTCATGATCGCCATAAACTGCGTTCTCATAGGTGTGATGATCACGACTTCCACTAACTCCGAACTGTTGTTGCGACGCTGTACTTAACCTGCCATTGCCATCCTTGTGCTGACCGCTTCCAGTCTGTGCAGCATTAGCTTGATTGGATGATGAGCTGATTCTCGCTTTCTGGTCTTTCCGCGAAGTGCTGGTTCTCGCTTTCTCTTCCTTGCGCGAATTGCTGATTCTCGCTTTCTCTTCCTTGAGAGAATTGCCACGGTAACTATTTCCTTCTACTTGCGACGTTGGACTTGATCGTCGATTGGGGTCGTCCTCTTTGCTTTCGTCAATTATGTGCGAAGAGGATGTACTACATTCCTTGCTTTCAGAAGAGACATGCGGTAAATGCTGGAACTTATCACGATCTAGGTCTCCATGTATATGATTGTGAATTGCCTTCTTGATCGATTGCATCCAACTCCCTGTCTTCCCCATCGGTTTACTCTACTTTGCAACTACTGCACTTCTTCCCGTTGCGATCACTAGATGAAACTACGGTACTTCCGAGGCCGTCACAAAACCAACAATAATCCGCTGCAATTCGTCCGTGGGACAACGGGAACAGGGAGCTGGTGTCCAATCACGGCACCAAGGTCTGACGACGATGATTCAATAGCTGATAATGTTTGATTCCATTGAACAACAAGAATTGTCTTCTGTCTAAGCACAATCAGCATGGTTTCTCTCTCTCTAGCATGCAGCTGCACTTTTTCAAATCTACCTGCTTGCCTTTGGATCTTCTTCGTCCCACCTCTTTGAGCAATGAATGAATGAAGCAACTTGAAGTCATGCTAAGAAGTCTAAAAGACATGAGAATGCAGCAGCTACACTGTGCATCAGGTCGACAAAGGAATCTCAGAGCTTATAGCGTTACTATTTTAGAAAGTACTATCTTAGGAAGGTGCAAACAGTACAGGAACTCGGCTCTACCTTTTACCAGGGAATCACGAAACTCGGGTTAGTCGCAATAGTAAGTCAAAGGCAAGCCAGCAACACACCAGCAGAGCATTGGAACCTCGACCCAAATGCCGAGTGTCTAGTGTCTAGCAGAGAAGCCCTTCTCTTCAGCTCCTCAAGTTGGCCAAAGGTCGTAGCATGTGCCTTCTTACAAAAGGGAAGTAATAAATAATACCGGGGCTTCTCTCTGCTTGCAGAGGCTATGCATTCACATGTCAATAGAGGGGCCTGTAAGCAACTTCAGATATCTATCTCCGGGGAATTCACCGAAACAGACGTTTCTCGCTCCAAAATACAAGCAAGACTTTGGGAAAGGTCCCTGAGTACATAGTGCAACGCTCTACTTTCTCGAATTCGCCGGTCGCTCCCTCTTCTTGTGAGTCATCATCTGTACATTATCAAACTGTATGATGAGATGCTGGGCCTGTATGATGAGATATCGTAATTCAGAAAGATTCTCTAGTGTGTTCTAACTCTGCATAATATGCGCATTTTACATTCACTGTTCGCTAGTGTGGATCGATTGAATTAGTAAATTTCTCTCCATTTCGCCGATGCATATGTATTTATGTAGGTTCATGACAATCCCTACCTTCTGGCACAACACTTGTTGTACCCTTATCAATGCGTCCACCGAGCAGCCTATGCATTTCCTTTGCTTGCGGATGCATTACCAACAATCGAGGAAGATCCATCTATTCGTAATCTGTTGCAATGCATCCATTTGTCATCGGATAGAAACATCCGTAGTGAGCCTGGGAATCGGCCTTTCAGAAGACTATCTTGAAGGCTTGAAATGTATTTGGCAGATTTTTAAGGACTGGTAATGATCGAGACACGTTGCAGTCTTGAACTTCGTATGGTATCTGAAGGGGATTCTCTTGCAACGACCGTGGTAGTAAAGAAGTAGTTGGTTCCATTCCGATTGTCTGATATTACAGAACTCCCGTGAGATTGATACAGCGGGACTTATAGACCATTCACTCCGTCCTGCACGCTTTTGACGTCAAAACTTAGCGATGAGTTTAGGAGTGACATAAGACTGTGAGCACCCTGGAACCTCAGCCCGAGATACGAAGTCACTACAAATGCAAGGTTTTTCGCTTCTGCCAATCTTCACAACTACCATCAAATCCATATCAACTGGAAATAATTACTCGATCCAATCGCAATGATGACCCTACCTACCTGTTCTTGCTCAATTACGTGACGAAGAGCTTCGTCACGTAATTAGAAGCGGCTTTACCGACAGTAAAAAGACGAACAGAAACCTGGTACCATCATTGGAAATTTCGACGAAACTAATCCATCCATACAAGTCATTCGACAGACAGAACCCCGGAAGAATGAGCTGACTGGCCTCCACAATGCCGGTTGCCAGCCATAGCATGCCATGATGGGAGCTTGTCCGTCGTTTCCTTAATGTTTGTTCGCCACTGTACTGTAGTACGAAGCACGGAGAGAAGGTCAACTGACCTACTTCGGGTTATGAGGGAACATTCGGTGTGTCACCAACATAGATACTGTACAGTACAGTGGGTGAATCAAGAGGGTCCATCCATTCATGGATATGGCATGAGTCAAGCAAGCAACATGGGACAAATTACATTTCCTCGTTGCGGAAGTGGACAACCTTCAAGTCTTACTCCTTAATCCCTGGAGTCTAGCAAATCCTAACAGTTCCTCTCACACAAGCATTGGATTATACCGTACAGTAGTTGTGTCTTTTCACAGAGCCACGCGAAATTGAATCAATCTTTGTCCACATACAAATGATTCCATTCATTCTACACAAAACCTGGACACCCATGCGACTACTTTCCTTCATACTTGCTCACATTTTTTAAATAAAGAGAAGTTGAGTTAATTGCTCGTAATGACGATCTGTTGACTGCAAGCAACCGCTGCGCTGTAAAGTTGTTCAATTGTGTGGTCAACTACTACAATCTCTATAGCACTCCTGTACTGACACTGCTTCTCCTGGAAAGAAAGGGGTCAACCAGGTGAATCTCTGAATCTGTTTCTGACCAAAATGCAAATTTCCTGTGAAGGAAACATCCAGTACTCATGGAATTCCAACGTAATTTGTCAAAGAAAGAACGGATACATTCCTTCTACTGATCTCCCGGATACAAACAGGATCTCTTCTTAAACACTCTTTGGAACACTTCCGAGTACTTGATGACAACATTGTACATGTTTGATGTCTCTATCATCTACTAAATGGGGTGGACAATTTACTCCCAAGGGTAAATCTAAGTCCCTGCTTTGCCCGACCACAAATGCACGAGGTTGGAAAACTGTTTAATATATATAACTGGCTCTTATTAATACTAAAAATTTCTTACATAACTAGTTGGTTCTCTCATAACATATCTAGTTGGTAAAACCCATTTGACCAATTAGATAGGAGAAGGATTTACATGTCACCCATCCAAACAACTAATCCAAGGACGGAGCTTGTTGACTGGTCACCAATCCATGTATCTTATCCAAGGGTGGAACTTCCTTTGAGTAGATCTTCTTTACGAATAATAAAGAGAAGGTGCTCCTTTGGGGCATTGGAATATTGAATATGAAACTTGCATTTTCTCTCTTGGAGAGTTCTCTTGTCCTTGAACTATTACACAAAGGCATGATATGAAGGTCAAGGAGGGAGGAACTATGCAAGGGAGATACGTCGATTGACGAGCAATACTAGTGGAGAGTATACCAAATACCACATATAAATCTGCTAATAATAGAAGGTCATACACATGGAGAACATCCTTTATAAGTATAGTGTCTAAGAAGAGTGTGACAAAATCCTCGGATCATATTGGCACTCCAAGAATACGTAGTCCATTTGTAGATGTGATACATCCCTTTGGAAGGTCAAGGTGTGAAGAGATACCTAAAGGAGACCATGCTCTGCACTTTGACACCTTGACTCTCAAGCCTACTAGATGTAGCTTGGTAGTCAAGTGGTCAAAGGCCTACCTAATCTGATCTATAGAGCTCCCAACGTGTGTAACATTTGCCAAGGAGGGAAATACACAACCTTGCATGGCCAAAGTAGTAGATAGGAAAGCTCTAAAGTGAGCCATGGCAAATAAGAGGATCTCCCTAACATGTACCAAAAGTTGATGCCAAGATGGTCACTCCCTCATATGAACAACCATATTGGTAGTAGAGGGAAGCAAGAGAGCTATAAAAAAACCGCACAAAGGAATAAGACTCGCCAAGGATCTACCAACCTCCCTAAGCTCTCTAAAGATGATGCTCATAAGACGTTATGAAAAGCGTCCTCACCATCCACTTGTAGGAAGACCCACTTCAGATGGATATCTAGGAGTGCCCCAATGTTTAGAGAGATAGCTTTGCATCCTCCAAGTGTAGCTACTCCAAATTGATGTGGATTGAAGTGCATAAAAATTGAGAATGATGTTGAAGGACAATGGTGTAAACAACCGAGACCAAGGAGAGCAATAGGAGAATGGAAACTCACATTGAGACACTTGAATGTGGAAAAACTCTGAATGCCTAGCATGAGCTTTGGCTTTGGTATTTATAGGTAACATACAAGGCCCTTGAGAAGTTTCTCAAGAAGTTTCCTTGAGCCCCTTTCTTAGATTGCAAGCCAAGTTAACTAGGAAGCTTCTCAAGAAGTTTTTTTCTAGAAGCTGTTTACTTGGCGTTCAAGCTAAGCTAGTTGGAAGCTTCTAGAAGCTTCCTTCTAGAAGCTACATGTTTGGGTTGCAAGTTAAGCTAGTTGGGAAGCTTCCCAAGATACTTCCTAGATGCTTCTAGAATATTTTGGGTTAATTTGATTTATTCTTTACTTTGTTATCCTTACTAACTACGTTGATAAACTCCATATTGTTACATATTCCCCCACCGCTAGTTAGTGACGTCCTCATCACCATTCAAACTTTAAGTTCTTGGATGGCAGTCTATGCATTTTGGAGGTGAGAAAGAGATTCCTATGTGACATCATGAAGAGGATACCCTTTCCAAAGGACCTTGTATTCCGTATGTTGTCGGCATCCTTGTTGAATGTGGCGATGTGCAAGGATACGATCAACTTTGTACTCCTCATGATCATTGATAGGGATGGGAAGAGGAGGAGATTGGACACAAGAAGAAAAAGAATTATAACTTGGAAATGTGAAAGATAGGGTGGATGCGCTTATGATAAGGTAAGGCAAGTCGATAAGCAACATGAGAGATGATTTGGGTAACATCAAAGGATCATATCTAATTAGGGGCAAGTTTATGAACTTGAGTTTCAAGTGTGAGGGGTAGGTTACTAGAGGATAGCATGACGTTATCACCGACTTCGAAGGTGAGATCACGGCGATGGTGGTCCGCATATTGTTTCTGATGATTTGGAGCAACAAGGAGTTGAGATTTGGCTTGTTAGAGAGATTGGGATATAGTGATCAAGAAGGTTGAAGTATGAGGGACCTAAGATGGAAGAGGGTCAAGAAGAGAATATGGAACAAGCTGATCTTGGCCAAAATTGAGAAAGAAAGGAGAAAATCTGGTGCTTGCTTGTTTGGAATTATTGTAAGCAAATTTTGTAACTTCAAGACATTCATCCTAATTGGTATGGTGTACATTGATAAAGGCACGCAGCATATCTTCCAAGATATGATTTTCACGTTCAGTTTGTCTATAAGTTTGAGGATGATAGGCCGTGGACAAAGCAAGCTTGGTGCCAAGTATCAAGAAGAGTGCTTGCCAAAACTTCCCAATGAATCAAGGATCATGGTCGGAGATGAGTACATGTGGCATCTCATGATGCTTGAAGACATTATCGATGTAGATTTGCGCTAAGGTTGGAGCATCCATGATATCAAGGGTAGGTGCCAAGTGGATTTGCTTACTAAGCTTATCCACAAACACCACAATTGTTGTGTGTCATTGCTTTGTCTTGGGCAATGTTGTGATGAGATCAAAGCTCATGTGTTCCTATCGAGTAGATAGAATGGGGAGTGGTTGAAGGAGTCCACTTGGCTTTTGGTTGTTGGCTTTGTTACATTGGTAGCTCTCACACAATTGGACAAACTTTCAAACATCTCTTGTCATGTTGGGCCACCACCATCGATGTTGAAGGGTACCCAAGTTCTTGTCTACACCCATGTGACCAGCTATTGGTAAATCATGGGCCTCTTGAAAGCGCACAAGTCGGAGATCACCTTTGGTTGGAACATAGATTTGATCCTCATGGAATAGAAAGCCTTCCTTGAAGGAGAAGGTGTTTTACTCCTTGTTGCATGCCGTAAGACAATCATGTGCCATTTGGAAGAAGGGATCTTGTTGTAATTGATCAAAACTCATTTTGGACCTTGGAATCAATTGACACCATTGTAATTGCTACCATGATAAGAGGAGGAGACTTCAAATCAAGTCATCCTGATAGAGCATCAGGGATGACATGGAACCAACTTGGTTTGTACTCAAGTTTGATGTCAAACAATTGGAGTTGTTCCTCTCATCAATGATGTCGACTCTTCATGTGTTCCAAGTGTCAAGTCTGCAACAATAGTTTGTAATCAATTTGCATGATCACTTGTTTCCCCAAGAGATAATGTCTCCATACCTTGATGGCATATACCATTACAAGTTGTTCTTGATCTTGAGCATAGTAATTTCTTTCAGCCGTATTTAGTCGGCAAAACACAAAGGCAATAGGATGTAGTCCATTTGGGAATTCTTATTGCAACACGGCTTCAATTGCAAAGTTAGAAGCATCAAAATCAACTACATAGGGTAGTTGAGGATCATATGGTTGAAGAATGTGTCTTGAAGACACCATATGTTTCAACTTCTAGAATGCTTCTTTGTGCTTGGTGGTCCATTGGAAGCTTGAGTTCTTCTCAAGAGGTCAATCAATGGTGCAACCAAATGAACATAATAATGGATGAACCGGTGGTAAAAACTGGCCAATCTATTGAATTCCCGTACTTTTGTAGCATCCTTCGGAGTAGACCAATCAGCAATGGCCTTGATCTTCTCCTCTCCCATCTTGATCTCCTCCGGTGAGATCTTGTGACCCAAGAAGGTAACTTCCTTCTACCAAAAGGCACACCTTGACTTCTTACAATAAAATTTTGATTGTCATAGTTGTCTTAGGACTTCTCACACATGATTCAAATTTTATGCCTCTATCTTGCTATAGATTAAGATATCATCCAAGAACACCACCACGTATTGATCCAATAGTCCATCCAACACTCAATGCATTCTGATTTATGAAGATTGTTGGAGCATTAAAAAAGCCCGAAAGGTAGATTTCTCCACTCAAAATGCCCATACCTTGTGCAAAAGGTAGTCTTTTTCACATTTTCCCTATCAATGGGGATTTGCCAATAGCCGTTGTGAAGATCTAATTTGGAAAAGTATCATGCTTCACTCAATTGATCAAGCAAGTCATAGATCCAAGGCAAGGGATATTCATTCTTCACTATTTACTTATTGAGCCTATGGTAATCAATACAAAAACAAAGTCTTCCATCCTTCTTTGGAATGAATAGTACCAGTGCTTCCCAAGGAGAGGTGTTATGTCATATGAAGTCCTTCTCCAACAACTCCGTAAGTGTTGTTTGCAACTCCTCCAACTCCTTTGGTGAGAGCCAATAGATTGGTCTACTCATTGGAGTACTCCAATAACTCAATCTTGAAAGGCATACCAAGATCGGAGTGTAACCCCTTCGGAAGATCATCCAGAAACATGTCTACAAACTCTTGAACTATTTGATCAACCATTGCTTGATGAGGCTCTTGGCCCTCCTTAGATTGTCATTGTGCAATCAGCTTGATCCACATCGCAAAATAGACTTATCTTCCTCCAAGCTTGCTCTATGGCTGCTTCACTAACAAAATTCCCATCTAGGGACTCACTTTTCTTCAAAGCTTGCTCCATGGTTGCTTTCTTGGTAAACTTCCCATCTTGGGACTCATCTCCCTTCACTCTATGGCTACCTTCTCGACAAATTTCCCATCTTGGGACTGACTATTTCTAGACGTCTTACTCAAAGGTGCCAGACAACCTAATCAAAAATTCCTACCTTGGTGTTGTACTTGAATTTATCGTCAAGTCCAATCAAATTGAACCTTATGACGTTCAAGCCAAGGTAGTTCTAGAATGACATTGTAGTGTAGAGGTGCCATTACAAACCTCATACACTCCAAATACTCCTTCCCAATCTTGAAGGTAATTGGATGCAAGGTACGGAATGCAAAACCCTTTCTACCATCCGCCATCATCAATCTACTTCTAATTATTGGCTTGATAGGAATACACAATTCCTTTGCTACTTGCATAGACATGTAATTATCTGAACTTCTAAAATCAACCAAAATCCTACAACTCCAATTAGATATTATACCTTGCAAGTGAAGCAAACTTGCATATGTCGAGCCTTCAATCCCATTGGAACTAATCAAGCTCCCAATAGACGGCTCAAAATCTCCTACTAGGATTCCTTTTTCCCCTAATCATTTTGCTCCACAAACTCCATCTGGGCAACTTGTTGAGGTTGCTCATTCTTGAGTGGACATTCAACGATGTGATGTCTCAATTGGCAACAATAAAAACAACCACCATTTTCTCACAATTTCTCTCTATCTATAGTGCCAAGTGGTCTCCGTTGAACGGCATCAATCTCCATTGGTGCCAACTCCTCCACCCGTGTGTAGTGTATCGGTAGGTTTTGTAGAGGTCGAGGTTAAGACCAAGTTGCTACAACCAAGGAATCAAAACATTTGGCCAACCGCATGGCTTCCTCCAAGTGTTGTGGCTCTCGCATGGTTGCCTAAAATTTGGTTCTTGATTGTAAGCCCCTCAAAATCAATCCAAAGCTTCACCTTCCAATATATTTGGAATTTTCATGATGGTGTTCTAGAATTATGTGATAAAAATTTTATCGAGCCAATCTATTTCAACTCTGCCAACCTGTCCCGTGGAGATTGTGTGGCATTTATAGCTTGGAATTGATTAAATATTGCACTCTTGAATTCTGCTCACATCAAGATTGGTGCAACAATTTATTGTTCAACTTGCTCCACTCGGAATCTCCACCATAGCTTTGCTACTCCACCCAATTGGGTAGAAGCCAAGAGAATTTTTTTTTGCTTGTCTTGCAGATTGGTAGCTTCAAAATAACGTTCACAATCAAACAAAAAATTCTCCATTGCACCCAAGAGATTCTTGCCTTCAAATACCTTGGGTTTAGGGAATTGGATTTGATCTTCTCCTTCTCAAACTGGTACTCTCTCTACATGCTCTTGTCGTCAAAGATCTTGTTCATCCAACAATTGAGTAAGGTGTTCAATTTGTTACTGCATAGTAAAAATAACATCAAGCTTTGTTGCCATGGTTGCTACTCTATCTTGCCACCCTTATCTATCTAATTTATTAACAGATAAAAGCAACATATAACTTAGATATGGTGATCATATGCAAAAAATCTTGTCCAAAGTGCGAGGTGATGAATTGTGTGAAATGATGCTTGGGTAGTACTTGGACACAAAAATCCCAATGGTTTGGTGGAAGTAGATTTGGTGGTCCATAAATTCCATCCATCCCATTCCTACTTTGATACCAATGTAAAAGACCGAGACCGAGGAGAGAAATAAGAGAATAGAAATTCACATTGAGTCACTTGAATGTGTGAACACTCCAAATGCCTAGCATGAGCTTAGTCTTTGGTATTTATAGGTAGCATACAAGGCCCTTAAGAAGCTTCTCAAGAAGCTTCCTTGATCCACTTTCTTAAAGTGCATGCCAAGTTAACCAGGAAACTTCTCAAGAAGCTTCCTTTTAGAAGTCGTCTACTTGGCGCGCAAACTAAGCTGGTTGGAAGCTTCCTTCTAGAATCTACCTGCTTGGGTTGCAAGTTAAGCTAGTCGTGAAGCTTCCCAAGAAGCTTCCTAGATGCTTCTAAAATATTCTGGGCTAATTTGGCTTATTCTCTACTTCGTTAGTTTTACTAACTACGTCGCTAAACTCCATATTGTTACAAATGGTGTGGTTGACCAAGTGCAAAAAGTTTTCTCCAATAGCAATCAGTCTAATGCTCCTTGTGTCCTTCTCCATTGTGAGAAGTTGAATAGCACCTAACACCCAAATAAAAGACATAAGAATATCTCTTCTTGCTTTTGTTGCAACCACCTAAAACAACTTGGTAAAACCACTAAAAGGATCATTTGCCTAAAAGCAATCTCTAAGATGCTCATATACCATCCTTGACAAGCCTCTTGAGGAAAGGCAAGGGACAATGCACAATGCTTGTGCAAAAAGTGACCTATCAAGATATAAAGGCTGCTCAGGCTGATAATCTAAGACGTTTAGTGGTATTCCTTCTCTTGCCATAAGATGTAGTGAGTGTAGTGAAAAGATATCCTTATCAATAGGACTAGCCATAGACAAAGGGTGTAGCGTTTGTGTTGCTCTGTTAAACTTTCTCACTTGACCCAATGTCCTACACCATCGTAATCACGGTGACTTTGTGGTATTCTCTGGCAAAACCTATCTCCTAATACGTGCAATCCTAACAGACTCCTCTTGTAGGGCATCCAGTCCACCGCTTGGAATTGATGAAACCTAGCAGCCGCCTCTCTATGCCCCGCACGTCCCACTCTAGCATAACGAAGACACCATCAAGGGAGTAAGAGGAATATAAACCATGCTAACTTGTCCAAGGGATCACATGCCAAATGATCAAATGGTAGGAAAAAAGCCTATCTAGCCTCATCATGGAATGTACGGGATAGCCTATGGAATAGACATGGACATGGAAAACTAGTCTCAAATAACCCCAAAATGCAACCCCTCTTGAGAAGCTAACCACTCTTACGACTAGATCTGTATCCCTAGAATGGCCAACGAAGGGATAGAGGAAGCATGCATAAACTCAAGTGTCCCTACTATCAATGTAGTTGCTCGCCTCACATGAGCATCCCAAGTGGTCCAATCATAGTTCTTGTGCATCCTTCCCACATGGGTCTTTACCCCTTGCAAGGTAAAGCGTTGGTGACACACCGGGCATGGTGTATCCCGAGCCACTCTAGACGGCCCTACATGGGGACGTGTAGCCATGGCTATCACAAGGATAATGATAGTAACACATGATGCTCCTCTCCATATGTCTCCATGCTTGCAAAACCACAACCCCTCACATCCCAACTCACATAAGAAAACACAATCTCTCCAAACTCTAAAAACTATAAACTCTCATAACTTTGAATGTACATCTCAAAAAATTTCAAACTAAATTCCCAATGGACTCAATCATGAAAATAGAGAAATTAGAAATGAAATTTCTTAATCCATCAATCTGAATGTGTCCTGATCACTCTAAGTCCTAAAAAATCTAAAATTCCCCATAACTTTCCACTCAATTCTCCATAGTCTTCAATCTAGGTACCAATAGAACTAAAATTGAAAAGAAAAAAAATTTCAACTATTCACTAGAGTGCTATATACTAGAGAACCCTCAGAAAAATGTATTTCTTTCCTCTCTCCCTCCTCTCCTATCTCAACACATTTCCAATAAAGATAGTATACGTTGGTATGTGCTACGATTTTGTCACGCCATTTGTAGTTCCGCATCTAGATGCTCGGACACTAGAGTTCCAGTGATGGTAGTTAGAGTTATTCTAGCAGTTTCTAAGGGACTACTTTCCGATGGTTAGATTTTGTGTTCGGGGTACTAACTTCACGGTGGGGCCCACCATCACTTTGCACCGTTTGCACCGTCGAGTGTGCCGTCAGCGGGACCGTTAGGGTTTCAGGGCTAGCTCGAGTCCAAGGGGTATAGTTTTGAAGTGAGCTCCAGAGAGCTCACTTCTCTGATGTTGAGCCTTCGAGTTCCTGGCTATGGTGGACAAAGGTCCGGCGAGCGTCACCTGGATTCTCTATGCTTGAGTGGGTGTGGCTTGACTGTAATCAGTGCCCAGTTGTGGGCAGTTTATAGAGTGATAGATCAAGTACTGATCTGAGTTGAGTTGAGTGGAGAATGTTAAGCAATCTGATTACATCAGAGAAGTGAAGTCAGGGGGAAATCGGGTGCAGGAACGTTGAGTGTTGGTGGTATCTCCAAGCTCGGTGGATCGTGGTAGCTCGATTCAGGTTCTGTGTTTCCCTAGTGTGTAGAAGCTCGTGTAGTTGATGCAAATTTGGCAGTTAGGCGGACGGTGTGCGGAAGTGCTGGCCAAATTTCGAGCAAAGAAGGAGCAATTTTCGAGCAGTGTTGTGATTTTGAGCTCAGGAGGTGAAGGCAGGACCAATTTGCTGCGAGTTGGGCTCAGAAAGTGAAATTGAAGGTGGAGTTGGAAAGCTCTTCTCATGAAATTGTGATTTGGAAAAACCCGTTTTGTCAATTTGGCTCGAGTGGAAAGTTAGCGGGGGATTTGGCGGACATCCATCTTTAGGGTTTACGTCAGATTTTGGGCCAGAATTGGAGGAGTTTTGCTGTTTGGCCAGATTTGGAGAAGTTTCGCTAGTTTGGAGGAGTTTTGCAGATTTGGAGAAATTTCACCAATTTTGGAGGAGGTTTGAAGTGGCAACAAGAAAGGCCTCATTTGGCTGAATTTTGGCGTTTCGAGGCTTCGAGGCATAGGGCTATGGGCTATGAGAGGCTACGAAGGCCTAGAAGGGCCAGCAAGCCAGCTTGCTGGCGTGAGGCTAGCTAGTTTAGTGTAGATCTTGGTCATTGGTTGGCAAAATCTGCCTTTCTTGCTAGATTGTGCGCAACAAGGTTTGACCCCTAGATCTCTTGTTCCTAGACTGGTACCCTAGCCAACTGGTCCACACTCACTTGTTGTCATAGTGACTGTGCCATTGTTATCTATACACATGTAGCTTTGGCTAGGAGAGGCAGTTTGATCCCATTCTTGGTGATCCTGGTAGCTTAGGACTTAGATACAAACTACTCTTATGTCAAATGCCAAATGGTGGCAGAGTCAGTCCCGTGTTGTGTTATGAGATGGAAGGTTTTCATTTAGATTTCTTGTGATTGGATCCCCTCCATTCTCTGCTTCCTGTTTGTGCACCACGTTTGTGTGAGGTGCCTTGACTTTTGAGCGTTGGTGCTCTGGTGTGCTCTCGGTGGTGAGGCTGGAGTGATGACCAGTCAGACTACCTTTGTTTCTCTCCGGTGAGGCAGGAAGTGATGACCTGCAGACCGTGAGAGTGCGTGTTATGATGGCAGGTTACAGGTTGCCTTTCCCCTAGTGTAGTTATCTCTGTTAGAGTTACATTAGTGGGTGGTGTTTAGTTGGTGTTGGCACTTGGTGGGGTACTTGCGGTTGCAGTTGGTGGTTCGGGTTTGCTGTTGCAGTTACGTGGTCACGACGGAGTTCTTTGGAGATTCCAGAGGAGTTAGCCCTGCAGTACGTAGTGGGTTTACTCGGAGTGGTGCTCGGTATCAGCCTGTATCTCAGGTCCTAGTGAGGGAGGAGATTGACTCTGAGTTGGAGTTCGACACAGGAGCTGATTCAGTTGAGAGTGCACTTGGTGTGTCCGCACCGTTGTTGTGGGACATGGACGAGATTTATGGGGCCTCCAAAGGCCCTAGGCGTTACTTTGGTACAGTGGGTACTATTGAGTTGAATGACTTCATCCAGGAGTTCGATAGTTGGTGTAATCTGCAGCAAATGCGGAACCCGACTTTGTTCACACCCTTCATGGCATAGAAGGGGTTGTTTCAGCACTTGGAGGGTCCGCCGATGGACGACTACCATGAGTTCAGGAGAGCTCATTTGGAGGAGATTGAGTTATGGAGACAGTATTGGTCTCCACACTATGTCTCCATCACTTCAGGCTCGGTGGCCATGAGTCGATCGGCTGTACCCACGAGTTCTAGCTCGAGTAGTGTTGGTGGAGCTAGTGGAGGTGCACTAGCTGGAGATAGTGCTACTACGAGTGGAGGTACCGCTGCAGGAGGTGGTGTGGTACCGGGGTTTAACCCCATGGTGGAGTTCTTCCTATGTTTGAGGCAGAACTACTAGGGAGTGCGGACTGACAAGCTGAGGAGCTTGCAAGAGTTCCAGCGGAAGGCTGGAGAGAGCCTACGCGAGGCATACACTCGCATGAGGCGGCTGATCAGTTTCACTCAGGGAGTTACTGAGGCCCAGGCCGTCCAGTTTTGGTATGGGATACTGGATAGGGAGTTGCGACGTAGAGTTCGTGATGCTACATTGTTGCAGGCTACTTTGCCCACTTTGGTAGTAGTCTTTGGTTTGGCTGAGCGTATTGAGCTCAACATGGTGGAGGAGAGAGTGGTGACAGCTTGATTTGGTAGAGAGACCTCATCCACGGTTGTGACTTCTTCTAGAGTGCAGCAGAGTGCACCACGCCCAGTTGGTTTTTGAGGACAGGGTGGACAGCCCAGATCCTATGGAGCGAGTGGAGGGCCTAGTGGAGTTAGACCCTTACCCTCATTTTCGGGTCAGCAGCAGCCAGTGAGTGGTGGTGTTGCTTGTTGGACTTGTGGTGGACCTCACCATAGGAGAGAGTGTACTCAGGGCAGCGGACCTGATACCTCTGGTGCATCACAGCCAGCACAGAGGTAGTGTGAGCACTGCCACAGATTTGGTCACACTAGTGACCGGTGTTTTGACCTACACCCGGAGTTACGGAGTGGTAGGGCTGCTATGGCAGGTAGTAGAGGAGCTCCAGTTCATGGAGGACGAGGTGGTAGAGGTGGTGGTAGAGGATCTACACCTAGTAGGGGTGCAGTACCTGCCCTTACTTCTGACACAGCTATGGCTACTCGGATTGAGCAGTTGGAGCAGAGATTGGCTAGTATGGCTATTGCTCAGAGGAGATCAGATTCGGGTGTTGAGGCTTCCACCTCATATGCTGGTGATAGAGATGCTTTGGACTTCATGTGTGGAGCAGCACAGGTGGATGCATCTACAGCAGTGACTAGGAGTGCAGTACGTGCTCCAGAGCCTAGAGGAGCATCAGTGGAGTTGGACCCACAGAGAGGAGAGGTTGGGAGACAGGTCAGACTTCCCCAATCTTTCACGCTATCTGAGGCATTACAGACGACATCCATGGTTCCTAGACATCCTAGTGCAGGTGTGGTAGGTGGTGATGGAGTACCTGCTAGTCAGCCACTTGCTACTACACAGACTGAGTCTAGTATGATGTTGGGGGCGGCTCAGCTGATTATGCGGCATCCTTTATTTTCAGCCAGTGACATGTTTACATTGGGAGTTGACCCAGCCCCAGTGTTCCGGTTGGCTGCCATGATGGGTGAGAGTAGGGATGGTGCAGTTCCTACTACTAGAGCAGAGGTGGTTGGTAGTGGAGCTGACTTGGTTGAGGAGCATGGGATCCGTTCAGCGACCAGTGGTTTATGGCAGGTAGCAGCGGCTAGACTAGAGGAGTTGCCAGCTAGACCAGCCTTTGAGAGAGCGCGGTTTACACCTGGTGTTGTCTTATTGGATAACCAGAGGGGGATCTTTCGTTTAGTGGGACCTTCAGGGAAGGTCTATACACCACAGAGAGTCTTGTTAGACTCTGGTGCGCAGCCCCTTATGTTGGGGAAGGCTGCAGTTGTTGGTCTGGAGTTACGGAAGACCGATGTGGAGAGGTGTCCATTTCAGATCCAGACATCTCTAGGTGGTGGTTCGACACAATACATCACACGTGGGGAGCTTGTTGTCCAGGTTCAGCCTGGTCATCCAACTGATAGCTCGGTGGTGAGAGCTCAGGCTATTGCGACGATAGCTGAGTCATATGATGTGCTAGTTGGGGGAGCAGTGTTATACCCCATGGGTTTTAGTATTGACTATTGGGAGGAGACAGCCTCTTATAGACCTGGTTGGCAGTCTAGTGAGGGACGGGTATGTCGCCTACCAGTACGTTTCAGTAGTGGCAGTCTTGTCTCACTACAGTCCGGGACCATGGCAGCATCAGTTTTGGCTTTCAGCGGTGCAGTTACTTGGCCTGGTGACTTGTTGGAGGGGAATGCCCATGCAGAGGATACTCCAGTACCAGAGGAGATCACTCGGCTATGGAGTACAAGTGGGATTGTTCCATCCACCTTGGATGTTCCATTGTGGAGTTCAGAGGAGGCATTGCAGCAGCATGTAGATCAGTTGGTGCAGTAGGCTTGGAGTGGAGCCTTCGTACCATCAGGGGATGAGTGTGAGGATGAGCCTCTAGAGGCGATTGCTTTGACACCTTTGGATACCACACTCATTGCTTGGTAGTATCCAGTAGAGGGGATATGTCTATTGGAGTTGTTTGGTGGGATCAGCACCGGACTAGCTGCGGTGTTATAGGCGGGTATCCGAGTACAGAGGTACTTGTATGTAGAGAGAGATGAGACTGCTAGGCGAGTCTCTCTACATCATGTGGCACACTTGGCCTATCGGTATCCGGAGTTATTACCGATGTCAGCAGTCAGAGGTTACCAAAAGGCCTTACCAGGAGACATTTCCTTACTGGGGGCGCATGACCTAGAGAGACATGGGCCTATTCACTTGGTGATTTCTGGATGGCCATGTCAGGGACATACACGTGCGGGCCGTGGTTTGGGTCTTCAAGATCCTCGTTCTGGTGTGTTTTGGGAGATGTTACGGATACTACGACATCTCCAGGTTCATCAGTCTATTTCTCCAGCTTACCTTTTGGAGAACGTTCCTTTGTTGGGTGATTCTCGCACTAGAGTGGTAGCGAGTACACATCAGGTCCATTCTTGGATGGGACCTGCTGTATTGTTAGATGCAGCCAGAGTGGGATCACGAGCTCATCGTCTTTGCCTTTGGTGGACGAACCTCTTACCCAGAGAGGTTCTACAGCGTAGTTATGATGGGATTCAGCAACTAGACCACATTCTTGTTGATGATATCTTGGATGTTGGACGTCAGTCTCAGACAGTGGTAGTGGCTGATAGGTCACCTATGGCAATGGTGAACCTAGTTGGACAGCCTAGAGCTGCATTTCCTACACTCATGAGTTTCCCAAGCTCTCATGCTTTTCGAGAGGGAGGACCTGGACTTGTTTGGGACTCATAGTTACAGCAGTTGGTGGAGCCCAATGCTGATGAGAGAGAGCGGGCGATGGGTTTTCGCACCGGTATTACTGCTGTTCCAGTAGTGTCAGAGGCATCCAGGCGTCAGGTGTTAGGTCAGGCTATGGACCTAAACTGTTTGACCTGGATTGTGAGCCTTGGTTTGGCAGAGCAGCGTAGGATGCGCTTGATAGGCATCACCACTCGGACACTTGTGAGCCCTATGCCTATCGAGACGATTTAGGCACATGCTGGGGGCGATGGACCGAGTGGACATGGTATTCTTGGGACACATCCAGTAGCTACTAGGAGGAGTGGTCTACTTGGAGTCCATCTAGGTGAGCGTGGGCTACTTGGATTACACCCTTGGTCCACATGGGATGCAGCCAGAGGACGTATGGAGCTTGCAGCCAGAGTGGAGGGAGTTTTTCACACAGAGGTTGGGACCTCTAGTGGTCGGGAGCATGACACTATTGCTCCCAAGGGCCCAGTGTAGCAGCCAGTCAGTATGTCTTCCACTCCTACTACAGTTACAAAGGATACTTGGGAGCCAGATCTTGGACCCAAGCTTACTGGAGAGGAAAGACGGAGGATTTGGAGGTTCTTGAGGAGTCACACGAGTTGTTTTGCCTTCAGTATGAAGGATTTGGGTGCTCTGAAGGGACCTGGTATACGGATTGAGCTGACTAGCGACACACCTGTTTTCTGACGTCCTTATTGATATAGTGATATGGAGAGGACATTGATTCAGAGCCGGAGTAGTGACCTTTTTGAGGCTAGTTTGGTGGAGATTTCACATGGAGAGTATGCATCAGCGACAGTGATGCCAGCCAAGAAGGATATGCATGGCAACTATATAGATAGGCGGATGTGTGGAGATTACCGTCCTATCAACCGACAGACCAGGGCTGATCGGTATGCCATGCCTACATTGGAGGAGATTTTTGATACGATTGGGCATGCAAAGGTCTTCAGTACTTTGGATCTTTGAGCGGGATATCATCAGTTGCCGATCAGGGAGGAGGATAAGTCCAAGATAGCATTTTGGGCTATTGATCCTCACGGCAAGGATGTGTTATATCAATGGAGGTTCTTACCATTTGGGTTGAAGAACGCTCCTGCTGAGTTCCAGAGGGTCATGGATAGGATCCTAGCTGGATTGGATTTTGCTCAATGTTATATTGATGACATTTTGGTTTATAGCACTACTGTGGAGGAGCATGAGAGACAATTGTTGGAGGTGTTTGAGAGGTTGAGATCTCATGGACTCAAATTACATCCTGGGAAGTGTAGGTTCTTCCATGAGCAGGTTGAGTATTTGGGTCACACTATCTACCCCGGAGGACTTGGTGTTCAGCAGACCAAGGTGGAGGCTATCGCACGTATTCCTCGGCCTACGGATGTGAGCAGAGTGCGAGCATTCCTTGGGTTGGCAAACTTCTATCGCCGCTATGTTAGAGGATTTAGTGCCATTGCCAAGGCCTTGACGAAGCTGACCAAGCTTACACAGGAGTGGTGTTGGGGAGATGAGCAGGAGAGAGCTTTTGTAGAGCTCAAGGAGAGGTTGACATCTGCTCCTATTTTGAGGAGACCGATTAGGGGATGACCATTTCAGGTTCACACTGATTGGAGTATGTTGGGGCTTGGAGCGGTGCTCACCCAACATGATGATGAGGAGAAGGAGTTTGTGGTGGCCTATGCTAGTCGCTCCAACAATTCAGCGGAGGCAAAGTATAGTTCATATGAGGGAGAGTGCTTGGCAGCAGTTTGGGCAGTAGTACATTTCTGATGTTACCTATTTGGTAACCCCTTCACTCTCATCACTGATCATCAGCCACTGAAATGGTTGATGGAGTCCGACAAGCTTTCAGGGAAGCTTGCACGATGGGCTCTGATTTTACAGGAGTATGATTTCACGGTTGTTCACAGACCTGGAGTGGTGAACCGTGATGCAGATGGGTTGAGTAGAAACCCATGTCCCAGCCAGCAGGATCAGACCGGAGCACGTTGGCATGGTGAGACAGATGAGGAGATGGTGCCAGGTTGGCATGCATCGGCCTTTCTGTGTATATTTGTAGAGACTTTGGTGGTATCTCTCTCAGCGCATACAGGAGGAGTTATTGAGGTCACAGATCCAGAGAGTGAAGATATTGGTACAGTTCAGCGAGACATTCATGATGATGTCTTAGTGATGGACTATCTTCGCACTGGTGTTATGGGTGGCACAATTGGGGCCAAGGAGAGAGACCGTGTTCTTCAGCGAGCCAGACGGTTCAGATTGGAGGGTAGACACCTTTTGCGTGTATGGGAGGATGGTAGAGTGCAAGTAGTACCACTTCCATCACAGAGACCACAGTTGGTCCGTCATGCTCATGAGGAGCTAGGACATTTTGGAGTAAAGCGTACATATAGCTTACTCCAGAGTCATTATTGGTGGCGCGGTATGCAGACCGAGGTACAGCAGTTTGTTGCCAGATGTGTGGTTTGTGACCGAGTTAGAGCATCATTCAATGCTCCTACGCCACAATTACACCCATTACCTATCATGGGATTGGGTTACCGTTGGAGTTTGGACTTCGCCGGACCTTTACCGCTGACTGTGAGACATCATCGGTATGTTTTGGTGATGGTGGAGCATTTCTCCAAGTGGATTGAGTTGGTGGCACTTCCTGACAAGTCTAGTGAAGGGACAGCTTACTCATTCCTGGATCAAGTTCTTAGTCATTTTGGTGCACCAGCTAAGGTTTTGACTGATCAGGGTACATAGTTCTTGGGAGAGTTTCAGGTCTTGTGTGACAAGGCTTTGATTGATCATTGTACTACATCCCGAGATCACCCTGAGGCAGATGGCTTAGCAGAGAGAGTGGTTCAGACGGTGAAGAGAGGATTGCAAAAGTATGGTTTGCAGAGAGGCCACTTGGGAGATTGGGATCTCTAGTTACCTTGGTTGGCCATGGGCTATCGGTTCAGCCGGCAAGCCTCCTTAGCATCCTTCTCTCCATACTTTCTACTCTATGGACAAGATCCAGATTTACCTGCAGCCATTCGTCGAGATGCTACTGTAGTTTTGGACTTGGATGACCCCGATGTATGGATGAGCGCATGTTCTCAGCGGGCAGAGATCTTTCGGAGAGTGATGCCGATGGCCTTTGAGAACTTGGCGATTGCTCAGCATAGAGATACTTTACGCTATGCTACCATTCAAGGAGGAGGTTATAGACCCTCGATCCGTCGATTTCATCCAGGCGACTATGTATATCTACAACAGACAGCACCAACGACACTTGATGTTTCTACAGGCCGCACTATCTTGAGAGTGCGCGAGGTTTTGCCATCTGGAGTCCTTGTGTTAGAAGGACGTGATGGTGTTGTTTGGAAGGATCATGTGCGCAATTGTGCGCCATGCCACCTTCCAAACATTGATGGTACTATGGACCCAAGCTTGGCACTTGTACGTGCACGCTTGAGGTGTATGTTATGTGGCTCTTCTGGTGGAGCTGCTACTATGTTAGTGTGTGATAGTTGTTCGAGAGGATGGCATATAGCATGTATGACTCCTCCCCTCACGGTGGTTCCTCAGGGATAGTGGTTATGTCCTAGATGTACTTGACCTATAGCTAGTTCATTCTTTATATGGTATAGATTGCAGACAGGCGACTAACGATGGGGCTCCATAGCACCCGGCCTTCTGATCTTTGCCCATTAGAGGGTATACCATATACTTAGAGTAGATGGCTATCTGGAGTTAGAGGGACCTAACCGCCAGCTAGGGGGGCGATTGTGGCACTTTAGAGTCTATGTATGACTTATGTGTGAGTTGTGCTTTTATAGTGTATGATGTTGACAGCGATGTATGTTGTGTAGCGATGTATATACGCACGACAGCTGTCACGCCATTTGTAGTTCCGCATCTAGATGCTCGGACACGGGAGTTCCAATGATGGTAGTTAGAGTTATTCTAGCAGTTTCTCAAGGACTACTTTCCGATGGTTAGATTTTGTGTTCGGGGTACTAACTTCACGGTGGGGCCCACCATCACTTTGCACCGTTTGCACCGTCGAGTGTGCCGTCAGCGGGACCATTAGGGTTTCAAGGCTAGCTCGAGTCCAGGGGGTATAGTTTTGAAGTGAGCTCCAGAGAGCTCACTTCTCTGATGTTGAGCCTTCGAGTTCCTGGCTATGGTGGACAAAGGTCCGGCGAGCGTCACCTGGATTCTCTATGCTTGAGTGGGTGTGGCTTGACTGTAATCAGTGCCCAGTTGTGGGCAGTTTATAGAGTGATAGATCAAGTACTGATATGAGTTGAGTTGAGTGGAGAATGTTAAGCAATCTGATTATTGTGGCACTTTAGAGTCTATGTATGACTTATGTGTGAGTTGTGCTTTTATAGTGTATGATGTTGACAGCGAGGTATGTTGTGTAGCGATGTATATACGCATGACAATTTTGATTGTGTTAACTTTGGTGTAATCTATTGTCTAACCTCATATTGTTTATGAGGTTTGTGCTAGTGTGCACATGAGTTGGGCTAGGAGCGTTTGCATTGTTGTTAGCATTGGGAGGAGGTGTTGGGGATTGAGTTTAATTATTAATGTGATTTTATATCAATTTTTTGTCGAAACAATAATTGCCTAGACCTATAGGGGTTTCAAGAATCCCTTGTCAGCTTACATTAATTATTTCACGGGAGATCAAACCCTAATCCTATAAATTATTACTGGGTGTGTTGAAGAGAATAAGGCATTTCAAAATGAATTTGCTGGGATTTGAAAATTTCTGTAAACATCCCATAGATTTATTTATGGATCCCGTAAACCAAATTAGGGACTTTGATGAAACGTCCCCTAACAATTTAGGGTTTGGATCGGGATTCTTTGGGATGGTTAATTGTTATGGACCACCCATAGCACCTGAAAAAGTTTAGGCGTCACCGTAACATTTTGGATCACCGTAACATTTTGGATCACCGTAACATTTCAGGAGATTACGAGAGTTTTTGCCAGAGCACCGATGGATGCTCCTCCCACACCCCCTAACATTGGACAAGGTCTCTTGTAATTTTCTCGTAATATTATATATTGCAGTTGAATCCTATTTTTGAAACGCCCTGATTCATTAGTTTTTCAAGAAATGTTCGAGTAACCTTTAAAAATGTTACGGAATTGAAATCGTACCCTATAAATATTTCGGTTCCGAGTGGTCCATTCACCTTATCTACCGAAAATATAACCCGAAAAGAAACCATCTCAAGCCCTAAACTTGTATGAGCGGTTTCATAAATGTACCTGTTTTGGTTTACGAGACCATAGAAATATTTACTGGAATGCACAATTGTGCATTCCCGCCAAATTCATTTTTGAGACCACCTGTTGCATCGACCCAAGTAGCGTGGGGCACTAGCTTAGTTGACTTCACAATGCACTAAGAGTACTCAGCCACGGAGCCTGCTAGGATCATCAGCTTACTTAACCAAAGCCCGCTAGGATCCATACCACATCCTCAACATTAACCCGGTCGGACTCCCCACTTAACAAGAAGGTAAAAGTTACCATAACATGGTCAACATCGATTTAAACTCTATCTTCACTGGTTATGCACTCTATAGAATGTGCTAAGTCTCGAGCCTGTTCTGGTCAAAGATAGATGTGAAAGTTCATGTTGGGAGGTTTTCATTGGGGTTGGTGGGTGGTCGATAAATTTCACTAAGAATAGTCTCATAGTGCATCTAGTGCAGATGTAATTAAGACCTTTGACACGTCTTCTTCGGTAAATGTGATTAAACACACAACGTTGGGTGATGTGATGTGATTGAAATGTCACCTGATTCGATTCTTCTTTTGTCATATATTCTAGTACAAGGAGCATAAGTCGTTCAGAGAACGGAGGATGCAAAAGGGGGTTTAGAGAATGGGGGAATCCAGGTAGCATATATTCAGGTAAGCGAGTAAATAGACAGTAGAATATATTCAAACTCGTTAGGAGGAAGCAATCAAAGAAACTCTCTTCGTCTGTACGAGCGACCAAGCAGGCCCCTCCCGTCTCAATTTGACTATCGGGCAGTTCGAAGGATCCTTCCTTTTCGTTCCTTTTCTTCTTCCCCTGCTCTGTCTCCCGGAAGATGCGGAACTCGACCTCAGTCCATGTGGCTTCCTTCATGCTGATGTATGTTACCCGCCCCAGGTTGTCTGGACTCGAATGTCAAAGCAGACTACTCCAGTGCTGCTATGTTATCGAAACGATTTGTTACCGGTAACAAAGCCGGAAAAATAACCGGGAATGATTTATAGGTACCGGTTCTTTTAGCTTTCGACAATCTGTTCCGGGTTTCTGCATCTTCGAAGAGCATATTCGTGTTTCGGCCCCGGCAGAACTCCTCGCCATTCCGGAGATGTACAAGATCTGCCTGAACGAATTCCTCTTCCGACCACTGTTTTGGCCATCGGAGCTCTTGCGGGTTCTAAACACATTTCGTCGCTAGTAGCATCATTCCATGCAGCTATCAGTCTTCATCTGGCCGCCATTCGAAGGTTTACAGACTCTACTATTTCTCAAGGTGACACGCGTTCAACAAACAACGTCGGGTGTACGGGTTCAACAAACAACTTCGGGTACACGATTCATGCGAACACTTCGGAAGAGTGTTCGTAAGTCCATGACCCAATACTGGGCCACCAGTTCTGCCGGTTTCTACACTTTCCGGCTTGCCAGTTTCGCGGCTAACGAGTCATATACCAAGTTTTCAGTAAAATGGAGACGTGCCGGGGAGCTGCGGGAGAGTGTGGAGACGGTAGAGGAGAGAGAGATCGTGAGATCAAATTTGTAATTTTCTTAGGCTCTCTAGCATATAGCATTCGAGTGAATAGTCTATTTTCTTTATTTTTTAATTTCTGTTCCATTGGTAGACTATGGAGAATGGAACATAAAGTTATGAAGAATTTTAAATTTTTTAAGGTTTAGAATGATCATTATACATTGAGAGTGAGGTTGTGGATTTTCATTTTCAATCTCTTGGTTTTCATGATTAAGTTCCATGGAAATATAGTTTGAAAATTTGAAAATGAAAATTTAAAGTTATGAGATTTTATAGATTTTAGGGTTTGGAGATTGTTTTCTTATGTGAGTTGTGATGTGAAGGGTTGTAGTTTTGTAGATATGGAGAGGGGCATGTGTTACTATCATTATTCTTATGTTAGCCATGGCTACACCTTTCCATGTGGGGTCCCCTAGAGCGGATCGGGATACACCATGCTCGGCGTGTCACCGACGTTTTACCTCGCAAGGGGTAAAGATCCATGTGTGAAGTATGCACAAGGACTATGATTGGACCACTTGGGATGTCCACATGAGATGAGCGACCACATCGACAGCAGCGACACTTGAGATTACGCACGCTTCTTCTATACCTTCGTTGATCATTCCAAGGATACCAATCGAGTCGTGGGAGTAGTTAGCTTCTCAGGTGGGTTTCATTTTGGGGTTATTTGAGACTAGTTTTCCATGTCCACGTCTATTCCATAGGCTACACCGCACACTCCATGATGAAGCTAGACATGCTTTTTGCCTACCAATAGACCGTTTGGCACATGATCTCTTGGACGAGTTAGCATGGTTCCTATTCCTCTTACTCCCTCGATGGTGTCTTCGTTATGCTAGAGGGGGACGTGCGGGGCATAGAGAGGTGGCTGCTAGATTTCGTTGATTCTGAGCGGGGGATTGGGCAGCCCTTCAGGAAGAGTCTGTTAGGGCTACACAATTTAGGAAACAAGCATCGCCATAGGATACCACATATTCCACTCGATTACGACTATGTAGGACATTGGGTCAAGCGGGAGAGTTTAGTAGAGCAACACGAGTGCTACACCCTTTGTCTATAGCGAGTCCTACTGATGAGACCATCTCTTCCCTACGCTCACTACATCCTATAACAGTAGAGGGACTACCACTAGAGGTCTTAGATTATCAGCCTAAGTAGCCTTTATGTCTTGATAGGTCACTATTTGCACAAGCATTGTGCACTACCCCTCGCCTTTCCTCAAGAGGCTTTTCAGGGATGGTTTATGAGCACCTTAGAGATTGCTTCCAGGCAGATGATCCTTCTAGGGGTTTTATCGAGTTGTTTCAGGTGGTTGCAGTAGTAGCGAGAAGAGACATTCCTATGTTTGTTAGTCGAGCGTTAGGTTCTAATCGACTTCTTGCGATGGAGAAGGACACGTGAGGCATTAGAACGATTGCTATTGGAGAGATCTTTTTGCATTTGGTCAGTCGTACCATTGTCCTTCAGCATCATTTTCACTTTCGATAGCACCTTAGTCCACATCAGTTTGGAGTAGCTACACCGGGAGGATGTGAGGCTATATCTCTAGGCATTAGAGCACTCCTAGATATCCATCCGGAGTGGGTCATCCTACAGGTGGATGTTGAGAATGCTTTTAATAGCGTCTTAGGTGCATCCATCTTTAGAGAGCTTAGGGAGGCTGGTGGATCCGTGGCGAGTCTCATTCCTTTTGTGCGGTCTTTTTATGGCTCTCCGGCTTCCCTTTACAACTAGCATGGTGGTTCACAGGAGGGAGTCACCGTCTTGGATTCAGCTATTAGTACATGTCATGGAGATTGTGTGGGGGGCCCTTATTTGCCATGGCTCACTTTAGAGCTCTCCTATCTACTACTTTGGCCATGCCAGGTTGTGTATTTCCCTCCTTGGCAGATGATACACACATTGTAGGCCATGTAGATTAGATTAGACAGGCCTTTGACTACTTGACTACCGAGCTACATCTAGTAGGCTTGAGAGTCAAGGTGTCAAAGTGTAGGGCATGGTCCTCTTTAGGTATTCCTCCCCACCTTGAGCTTCCAGAGGGTTGTATCACATCCACAGATGGACTTCGTGTTCTTGGAGTGCTAGTAGGATCGGAGGATTTTGTCACACACTTCTTAGACACTACCCTTGCAAAGGATGTTCTCCATGTGGATGACCTTCCATTACTAGGAGATCCACAGGCGGCATTTGGTATACTCTCTTCCAATATTGCTCGTCGACCATCCTACCTCATTCTTACAGTTCCTCCTCACCGTCCTTCCTATCATGTTTGAGAGCATTTGATAGGAGGATTATGGGAGTTTTTGGTAATATTATTGGACCAGGGACTTTTGAGTGTGTGATAGGAGATTTGGCACGTAGACACACGGCTCTACCAATCTCATGTGGTGGGGTTGGCTTGCTCTCTATGGAGGGATGGCACCTATAGCATTTTTGGGTAGTTGGACTCTCTTGGCACCCCTACTTTCCTCTTGTTTTGTGGTTGCTGATAGGCCGGTTTTGGAGATTTATGTGACAGAGGTGGAGAGAGGATCCTTTTCTCTCCATGTGTTATTGCGGCAGATGAGAGATAGTCTATCCCCATGAGCACAAGAGGATTTTCAACCTTTTGCTTCACTATTGTCCGATTGGACTAGAGGTTTATAGTCTTCCTTGATGGAGTGACAATGTGAGCATACGTTACATTCTCTCTTAATCGACTCGTCCATTCCTCAAGCTACTAGAGCACGTCTTTGCTCTTGCTCCGGCAAGGGTGCAGGCTCTTGGATCCTAGCTCGACCATGCATTAGAGCTTTCCGACTCGCACTAGCTACTTTTTCTACAGCAATGAGGTTTTGCCTAGGTTTGGTCCACCCATCTGCATCTTCATTACTCACTTGTGAGTGTGGTTCTACATTATATGCAGCAACAGTCCACATGACACGGTGTCCTTTTGGAGGACAGAGGATAGATACCCATGATGCCATTAGAGACATAGTGTTTGCTATGGCACGAGAGAGTGGAAACTTGGCTTGGAGGGAGCGTTCATATGCTTTGCAGACGACATGCGTCATGGTAGACTTATACTTGGTCCGAGATGATCAGGTGACAGTAGCGGATGTCGTGATAACGGACCTTATGCGAGATACAATTTTGGAGGGAGTGATTACCCATCCTCCTGGATGGGCGGCGAGTGCAGCAGCAAGTCGCAAGGTCTCCAAGTATAGGGGCATGCAGCAAGGTCACCTCTTTGTTCCTCTAGCCTTGGAGTTATATGAATCGATGGACATTGCATTTGACACATTTGTTAGGGAGTGCGCGAGAGCTTATCATGTTAGGCGTCAAGGGGTACCACTCTCACTCTCATACTTTGTAGCATATTTTAGACAGCGTGTGTCCATTGCTCTACAGAGGGCAATGGCTTGATGGAGGAGAGCAATCACATTAGGTGATGTTTCTTCGGATGTTGCAGTTGTGTGTAGACCGTACGACTTGCATAGCTCGGTTATCTTAGGTGCGGTAGGGCAGATTTCTCATATAGATTCTATTGAGGCTTAGCCCCATGTTACCTTTTTTGTCTCTCCCTTGTACGGCTTGATGGGGTCTTCTCATCCTTTGTTTTTCCTATGCGGTCGCCTTTTTCCATCAAAGAAACTTGATTGTTGGTATATCCCAAATGTAAATGTCAAGCGTCAGAAGGTAAACTAAACCTAGCACTTCCGTGTAGAAAGGCAACGCCCAGGAGAAACGCATCACCTTGTAGTCTGCGATGGATGTAGAGGAGGACAAAGCAAAGTATAAAGTGAATCCCAACATTCAATTCAATTTAATCCCATCATTCATCAATTCAATTTTGACCTTGTTTGGGATGTGGAGGCTGCGAGAGAGTGTGGAGACGGGAGAAGAGAGGAGAAGGAGAGACGTGAGAAGACATATCAATAATTTTTGAGTGCTCTTTAGCACATAGCACTCAAGTGAATAATCGATTCTTGTCATTTTTCAATTTCAATTGGTACCTAGATTGAAGACTATGTAGAATTGAGTATAAAGTCATGAAAATTTTTAGTTTTTTTAGGGTTTAGAATGATCATTATACATTGAGAGTGATGGGTCTGGAATTTTTGTTTCTAATCTCTTGGTTTTCATGATTAAGTTCCATGGGAATTTAGTTTGAAAATTCTGGAGATGGAAATTGAAAGTTATGAGAGTTTATAATTTTTAGGGTTTGGAGAGATTGTTTTCTTATGTGAGTTTGGATGTGAGGGGTTCTGGTTTTGCAGATATGGGTAGATATAGAGAGGAGAATCATGTATTATTATCATTATTCTTGTGCTAGCCATGGCTACACCTTCCCATGTGGGGTTGCCTAGAGAGGCACGGGATACACCATGCTCGATGTCACCGACTCTTTACCTCACAAGGAGTAAAGACTCATGTGGGATGGATGCACAAGGACTATGATTGGACCACTTGGGATGCCCACGTGCGTTGAGTGACCACATCGACATCAGCGATACTCGGGATTACAAATGCTTCTTCTATCCTTTTGTTGATTGTTTAAGGGATGTCGATCGAGTCGTGAGAGTGGTTAGCTTCTCAAGCAGGTTGCATTTTGGGGTTATTTAAGACTAATTTTCCATGTCCACGTCTATTCCATAGGCTACCTTGCACACTCCATGATGAGGCTAGAGAGGCTTTTTGCCTATCACTTGACTTTTTGGCACGTGATCCCTTGGACGAGTTAGCATGGTTCATATTCCTCTTACTCCCTCAATGGTATCTTCATAATGCTAAAGGTGGACGTGCGGGGCATAGAGAGGTGGCTGCTACATTTCATCGATTCCAAGTGGGAGATTAGGCGGCCCTTCAGGAAGAGTCTGTTACACGATTTAGGAGACATGCATTGCCACAAGATACCACAGAGTCCACTCGATTACAACGGTGTAGGACATTGGGTCAAGCGGGAGAGTTTATTAGAGCAGCATGAGCACTACACTTTTGTCTATGGCGAGTCCTATTGATGAGACTATCTCTTCCCTACGCTCACTACATCCTATAGCAATAGAGAGACTATCACCAAAGGTCTTAGATTATCAGTTTGAGCAGCCTTTATGTCTTGATAGGTCACTATTTGCACAAGCATGTGCATTGCCCCTTGCCTTTCCTCATGAGGCTTGTTAGGGATGGGTTTATGAGCACCTTAGAGATTGCTTCCATGCAGATGATCCTTCTAGTGGTTTTACCGAGTTGTTTCAAGTGGTTGCAACAGTAGCAAGAGGAGACATTCTTATGTCTGTTAGTCGAGTGTTAGGTGCTAGTCAACTTCTCATGATGGAGAAGGACACTGGGGCATTAGACCGATTGCTATTGGAGAGATCTTTTTGCATTTGGTCAATCGTACCATTATCCTTTAGCATCATTCTCACTTTCAACAACACCTCAGTCCACATCAATTTGGAGTAGCTATACCTAGAGGATGTGAGGCTATATCCCTAGGTATTAGGGCATTAGGGCCCTAAACCCTAAACCCTAAATCCTTAGGCATTAGTGCACTCCTAGATATCCATCCGGAGTGGGTCGTCCTATAGTGGATGTTGAGAATGCTTTTAATAGTGTCTCACGGGCATCCATCTTCAGAGAGCTTAAGGAGGTTGGTGGATCCTTGGTGAGTCTCATACCTTTTGTGTGGTCTTTATATGGCTCTCTTGCTTCCCTTTACTATGGTAGTTCACAAGACGGAGTCACCGTCTTAGAGTCAACTATTAGTACATGTTAGGGAGATTGTTTAAGGAGGATCATTATTTGCCATGGCTCACTTTAGAGCTCTCCTATCTACTACTTTGGCCATGCCAGGTTGTGTATTTCACTCCTTGGCAGATGATGCACACATCATAGGCCTTATAGGTCAAATTAGGCAGGTCTTTGACTACTTGACTACCAAGCTACATCTAGTAGGCTTGAAAGTCAAGGTGTCAAAGTGCAAGGCATGGTCCCTTTAGGTATCCCTTCCCATCTTGAACTTCTAGAGGGGTGTATCACATCCACAAATGGACTTTGTGTTCTTGGAGTGCTAGTAGGATTAGAGGATTTTGTCACACGCTTCTTAGATGTTGCCCTTGCAGAAGATGTTCTCCATGTGGATGACCTTCCATTGCTAGGAGATCCGTGGGTGGCATTTGGTATACTCTCTTCCAATATTGCTTGTCAACCATCCTACCTCATCCATACAGTTCTCCCTTCACCGTCCTTCCTATCACGTCTAAGAGCTTTTGATAGAAGGATTATGGGAGTCTTTGGTGATATTATTGGACCAAGGACATTTGAGTGTGTGATAGGGGATTTGGCGTAGACAAACGGCTCTATCAATCTCATATGGTAGGGTTGGCTTTCTATCTATGGAGGAGATGGCACCTACAGCGGTTTTGGGTAGTTGGGCTCTCTTGGCATCCATATTTTCCTCTTGTTTTGTGGTTGTTGATATGCCGGTTTTGGAGACTTATGTGACAGAGGTAGAAGGAGGATCCATTTTCTCTCCAAATGTTACTGCGACAAATGAGAGATAGTCTTATTCCATGTACACAAGAGGATTTTCCACCTTTTGCTTCACTATCATCAGATTGGACTAGAGGTTTACAGTCTTCCTTGATGGAACGACAATGTGAGCATACGCTACATTCTCTCTTAGTCGACTCGTCCATTCCTCAAGCTACTAGAGCATGTCTTTGCTCTTGCTTTGGCAAGGGTGCATGCTCTTGGATCCTAGCTCGACCATGCATTAGTGCATTCCAACTCTCACTAGCAACTTTCTCTATAACAATGAGGTTTTGCCTATGTTTGGTCCATCCATCTGCATTTTCATTACTCACTTGTGAGTATGGTTTTACACTAGATGCAGCAGCAGTCCACATAACACGGTGTCCTTTTGGAGGACAGAGGATAGCTACCCATGATGCCATCAGGGACATAGTGTTTGCTATGGCACGAGAGAGTGGATACTTGGCTTGGGAGGAGCGTTCGTATGCTTTGTAAACAACATGTGTCAGTGCAGACTTATACTTGGTCTAAGATGATCAGGTGATAGTAGCGGATGTCGTGGTTATGGATCCTATAGGAGATACAATTTTGGAGGGAGTGATTACCCATCCCCTTGAATGGGCGGCAAGTGCAACAGCAAGTCGTAAGGTCTCCAAGTATACGGGCATGCAACGAGGTTACCTCTTTGTTCCTCTAGCCTTGAAGTTATATGGAGCAATGGACACGACGTTTGACACATTTGTTAGGGAGTGCACGAGAGCTTATCATGTTAGGCGCCAAGGATACCACTCTCACTCTCATACTTTGTAGCATATTTTAGACAGCGTGTGTCCATTGCTCTTAAGGGGGCAGTGGCTGGTGCAATCCATAGGAGAGCAATTACATTAGGTGATGTTTCTTTGGATGCTCCAATTATGTGTACACTGTACGACTTGCATAGCTCCAATATCTTAGGTGCGGTAGGGCAAATTTCTCATATAGACTCTATTGGGGCTTAGCCCCATTTTACCTTTTTTGTCTCTCCCTTGTATGGCTTGATGGGGTCTTCCCATCCTTCGTTTTTTGTATGCAGTCGCCTTCACTTTTCATTCAATTGAAACAAGAACAAGACTCAAAGAATCTATACCAAAATGCGTTCGAAGGTAAACTAAACCTGCCAGACTTTTGAAGCCTGCGTGTAGAAAGGCAAGGTCCAAGGGAAATGCATTAGACGGAGAGGAGGACAAAGAGGAAACAACAGGATATCAACTCATCTCTAACATAGGGTCTAAACTTTGGACAATCGATTATCAATCACATCTAGCCAATGCACCGAGAAAAGCAATTGTGACACAGTACAAAAGGCCTTGAGGTTTTCATGCCCTGAAAGATTGGTTGCTTGATTTGACTAGTAACACCTAAATGCACAAGTTTTTGGATGCTACAGACCACAAGTTTGATTTTGAGCGATTGATGCCAAGACGACTGAAAAGTTCACTAGAGCCACAATCTTTTGTACTACAGACATCTAAACGCACGGCCCTCAATAATCTCAACCGTCTCGTGAGCGGATTGGGAAAAATGACTTATACAAAGCCCTTGTTGCCCTTGCACAATAGTATGTGAAATGACTCCGAGCAGTCAATAAGTAATTTTTGCCTTTAGGTAGTCGGCTCCCTTTGCTTTTCAGAAAGGAGAAACATCTCTGCAAAGCCAGCAATGGAAGATGCTTGGTCTCCAGGTGCTCTGGGAACGTGTGGGCCTTTGAACGTGGAGATTGAAGGGTCCTACACAGTGAGGATCTAAGCCAGAGCGTTGCCAAGGAGTAATCTAAACCAAAGCAAAGCAGCTATAAAGTGAAACATATTTTGATAGAAACCCATTGTTCAATTGAAACAGGGACAGAACATGACTCAGAAGTAAGGAAAGGTAAAAATACTCACGTCCGGCCGTGGATATTCCATGCCAATGCATATCTTTAACCCCATCGCATCGAGGTCAACTTTGCAAATGTCCCGAACAGCTCCTCAAATTTGATTCTTGTCGACCAACACCACCGAGTAAGTGTCATGCTGTCACTCAACGTGTGATGAGCGATTAACCATTCGCCTTCGTGAAAACTCTCCATGTTCTCCTCGTCTATGACTCGCGGATAAGGGAAAGGTTCAGCCATATTGCAAACCTTCAACCTTTGAGAATATTGACAGCTGAAACAGTCGCCTATTATCGAACCTCATCCCATATTATACTCTTACAAATCCCTCAAAGCAAACTTTCATATATGCCTTGTAGTTCCTCTTCTCTTCTCTTTGAGAACTCCTATCCTGACCCTCCTTTCCACTCAAAATCTTGAAATCCATCAAAATCTGATCCTCGAGCTTGAACCTTGTCTACCTTTTCTCCTCTCTCGACCTCCTCAAATTGGACTATACTCTCCCCAATTTTGAAATCTGCCAAGTACCCTTGAGTTTCTTTCCTGAGTTAATCATTCTCCTCTCTTGATAATAACTCAAAGTAAACTATCCTCCCTTCTCTCTGCCGCATTTCAAAATTTGCCCTCTCCCGCCTTCTCCTTCTATTTATGTTCTCGTAAACTCTCCCCAACATTCTCATCTTCTAAATTCCTTTTACCCTCTCTACCTCTCTCTCTCCAAACATCCTCTCCTCTCCCGAATCCGCAAAATTCAAAAACTCTAGATTCTTAACCAGCACAATGCCTAAACCGTGAACCTCCAACTTGTTTATAGCTAGACTGATTGTGACTCTCCGCACACGCGACCACCCACCCCCCACACTGCAAATGAATAAATTGATCGATTCAAATTGCTATTTCACACCAATAAAACCTATATGTCAATCTCAAAATCACCAAAATCACTGTAGATGAAGTTGACACAGAACAATTCATTGCACACTGCAACGCATTAAAGTACCCTTAACCAACAAAAATTTACAGGTCACCAAAAAAAAATTTAATGTTTTCAAGTACCCGTAAAGGTTTATTATTTCTTCACTATGGGACCCATAAGTTTTTATTCCGATACCTGTAAATAATCTTACGGACCCTTGCGGATACCCGTAAACTTATTATTGAAACCCCCCACTCCATACGTTTAATTACGGCATGTCAAGTAGAGGAAGGCCGTCCGAATAGAGATATTAAGTCAGGGTTGTAGAGAATCTGGCAGTCCACCCTTCCACCAGCACTAGAGATCAAGTAACATGGAATGAATGGAAAATGAATTACGGTGGTGCTGCTGACTTCGCCTTGGAAACAAGAGCATCCTAAGAACACCAGACAGAGGCTTTCGTTTTTTCGTACACGCTTTGAACGGCTTGACTTTTTCAGTTGCTTGGGCTGCAACGAGGAAACGTACTGCGTCAGTGCTCCATATCCCCTTCACCCTCTCCGCTAAGGATTGTCGCTGGAACGATCACCACCCCGGTATTACGGCAGTGTCAGATAAATTACTTCTAGATGATTTTGGGAAAGCCTCAAAGGAAGCCGGTGAGTTTACTGCTATAATGTACCAGCTTCAAGGCTTAGAGGCGATCCATCGTCCTATTTGCCATAGTTCGTAATGCACACGCCCACTAGCCCTGCCAGCGGCAATGAGCTAAAAGCGGTCCTTACGTGAAAAGGGCCGCTCGTTGCGTTGCGCAGCGTTGGTTTTCATTCCGTCCACTTTATAACAGACTCATTTCATTGTTCACGGCTACAGTACCAATTTAATCCAGGCATGAAAATCAAAAGTATGACTGACATTGCTTCATTCAAAGATATTGAGATGGATTTGATATCAGCTGCAGAACCGGAGGAGAGTGCATGTACTTATGACGAGGAACGGCGCACAAGACAAGTTCAGCCCAAAAACCTTTTCGTCGCAACTGGTTGAAACCTCAAGCAGCACTAGATACCTCACAACAAACTCGTTTGTCAGATTTACTTCATAGCGCCAATGCGGGAATATCATCTCGCAACAAGTCATAAGATTCACCAAAATCCTTTGGAATTAATTACTGCGGAAATCTGAAGTTGAAGCCTCCCCACATGTAGGAAGGCAAGTCAGTCTCAATTTACATCGACATTTGCAAGTTGCCAATTTTCATTGGTGCCATCCGAAGTGGATGCGTCCCAAGAGATGAAGTGCCATCCTTTCTACGACTCTGCCAGAGAAGATGTGGTTGCAGATTAAAGCCCTTGCATTCGAGTTGTCTTGTCGTGCCTTCTCCCTTCACTTGGTAGAGTCAAGGGAGAAAGGCATCAGCCTTCGCATCACTGCCTGAGGATTTCCAAGATTCACTGCCCCTGAACAGACCATCCTATCTCACACAAAATTTATTGACTAGATTAGTAGCATGCTCTACTACCTCCAACCTTTGTTGTCCTCAACCCAATCTTTGGTATCTGCTAGCAAAGCAAACTAATATGTCCGCAATCAATCCGCTAGATCTCGCAGTCAGAAAGGACCAGGCTGTAACACCCCCACCCCAAATGATGGTTTCAGTCTAAGATGAGGCACATGTCCGCGCAGGGCAAAGCAATCAAACCGGGGCTCATATTCAAGACTTCTGGGATCAACTCACATCTAGACCAAGGCCGTGGGTGTCACTCTAAAATTGAAAGCCCGAGGCAACATGAAGATCTGGAGGAGATCATACTGCTGCACACAATCCAGGCAACATGGCAGTTGATCAGAAATAAGATTACAAAAGATAGAACACAGGAGCTCCAAAAGCTGCGTCAGTGTTGTGTGCACTAATTTTACAATCACCCAAATCTGACTAATCTTACATTAAATGGCTACGAGAATCTCACGCAGAGAACTCGGACTCGGAGATCAGATCTCTTTATGAACGAACAGCAGATTCAAGTGAAGGGGTCGATGGTCTCCAACAGAACAAATTTCTAGGTGGAGAGCTTGAACAGGTTTAGAACATGTTTACGAAGAGGAAAGAAACTGTAAACGGCGTCACTAGTGCAAGTTTCCAGATTGACCGACAGGGAATGCATTCAGCGGAGCAAACCAGCCAAAAAAGAGCAGCGCAGCAATATTAAGAACGGCTCTACTGAAGACGTGGTAATTTGTCGAATGCTTCAGATAATACGGCCATTCGACGAGAAAAAACAGGAAGGACCACAAAACGGCATAGGAGCATTTCGTAGCAACAACCTCATGAAGTATTGCTGATGTTAGAATTTGAGAGGCCACTTCTATAGAGGAACACCCTACCCACATGTGACGAGAGTTATTTGTAATTTGAAAATGTAGTGAACTCGTATGTACATATACTAGCTTTCTAGATGCTCACCATTAGAATCAGAAAAAGTTAACAAGCCACAAATTCGAGGAATTCCAGAGAAGGCTTTGACACCTTTCTGGAGATGCGGGTCTACAATTATTCGATCGCCTTGATTTACTTCAGTCTAGTAGTAGAAATTCCTGAGGACTGCTAGCATATCAAACTAGTATGTAATTCATTCAGCATACACCTCAATAGGTGGACGTCCAGATGATAAAGAAGAGGAATTACAAAGCTGCAACAGTGAAGCCTACGCAAACACATGGAGCAAATAATTCTACTGGTACAGGGTCAATCATTAATGTCTAATTCAGGTTGAAAACTACTTGGAAAATATAACGTTCATGAAACATGCCGGAAGCGTTCAAGTTGGCAGCAGGCAATAAAGTCAGCTATTCTTAAGGCCACTTGCTCTGACATGACAAATTGCTCACGGAACTAAAAGTGGTCACTCCCAAAGTCAAGCAAGGTAGCTCCTGCAATCATCCATGATAACCAAGAGACATAGATCATCATGCACTGGAAGATGTAGGAGCAGGATACGATAACTGTGACAATGAGCATGGAATGAGCAAGGAAGTCGGCATGGAAGGAAGCGTAATTCGCAAGTAGGTCTAGCCTTCGGATAATTGAAGTCGAAAGTACCAACCTGGCTTAGACTTAAGAGTACTCTGACTATTACTTACACTGCTCTGGTTATTGACACTGTCCTATCCGTATCATGAAATATCTTTGCCTCATTGAGACTTCCAATGTAAGCTCCAGAGAGTTTTCTCAGAACATGCTTTTCATCATAGTATGTCCTGATACACGCATTTGAGATGTAATACAGGAACGAATGTGAACACTGATAAAGTCAATCAAGTACCAGTTGCTAATGCCTCGAAATAGAGGGCGAGGTGAGAAAAGCTAGTTGAGTGACAACATAGTATGGCATGAATTTTCAAGATCCATCATCAATACACTGCCAGATAAATTCAAAAGACAGATAGGAAGATATCAAGCCAAGAGGATCCACCTCTAACAACGTAACCCACCATCTAAGACTTCTAGTAACTTTAAAGCCAATCGTATGAACGTCATGAAAAGTAGAAACATCAATACCCACATGTGGAAGATTCCATATAAAACAAGACACAAGATCAGAACTCCAGAAAAAAAATTTGGGCGGGATTGGAATTCTAGAATGGACCAAGGTACTCGATTCCAATTATAGGAAGATAAATTACGTAGGGACACGCTCACAGCTCCAAGTTCTACAGATTTTCCCAACTTCTATCGACTGGACCAAGAGAAAGAAAAGAATGGATAAGTTCCAAGATGTAGCATCTGAGTATTGTGCCCTGTAACTTCTTAACTAGGTGAGTTTGATTGTCAGTTCTAACGGTTTAAGACATATTTTCCTTTTAAGGTAAGAGGATATGCGAAGGTATGTTCATGGGAACCAGTCGTTCTCGAGAAGCTAAGGTCCGGAATATAAAAGTCATAGGAAGTAAAGTTAACAACAGCAGGAGTACAAAGTAACGAGGCAAAACTCAGAAGATGATAAACATATATTTTATTATGTTGTTATTTACCTTTACCTACCTTCGAGTATAAAAGTGTTTTACCTGCCGACACACTATATATTTTACAAACATTAAGATAAACCAGCTAAATTACCACATACGCAGAGTAAATCCTATCCTAGTAAACCTGCCTAGAAACTTCCCCAGAATGATGTGGAGATCTAAGCGAGCATCATCTAGTTCACACACTCATGTGTATGACCGAATATCGTCCTCATCAAGCAAACTTCCCTAATCTAGACGCCTTCGAAACCGGAATGACCACTTTCCGAGTTTTTTATTACTTTTAGAGCTCCATCATGTTCATCTCAACAGAGAAACTTTACCAAATTGGTACATCGACAGTGTAACACCTTAACCCGACACAGGAAATCGGCACAAAGAGCGAGTTGGAAAACATAAAATTCTTGAACTAACCACAAGGATCAATACCAGTGCAGAAAATAGTAAGGCACGTGAACGCACGAGACTAGGGTAATCTTATAAAGGCGTAAAGCCACCTGAGATTTAACAAAAATGAGTGAACTAACAAAATGTCACACAAACCTATGGATACAGTATGATTGGTCAGAAACAAAAGTTAAGTCTACAAAGAGCATATCTTTGAGGAACAGCAGGTATCGTCCTGGAAAATAGAATGCCCCCATGCTCGTGAACCAGTAGATCCTTCGAGCCCATATTGCTGTACCAAGGACTCGTTCTGAAGGACACCGTATCGAAACTACAAGCTGTATGTGAACTATGTCAAGGAAAAGAAACAAATTACTTCGCGGATTAAGCAGAACATACGGTACTTACCGAGTCAAAAAGATACAAGGCGTCAATCTGTCCACAATTCATTTGTACTCAGCTGGAAGAGAAAGATTTCCTTCTCAGCGTCATTGATCCAGATGATCCTTCAAACAGATCGTTCAAGTATGCCTCCAAATCCTCAACTCCGAATTTGATGTACTTCTCCGGATGCTTCCCGGTTTCCAAATAAGTCCTGTAGCGACCTAAGAAGGAACGATAGGCAGAAAGCAGCTTGTCCGCGATTGATATCCGAAGTTCATCCCGAAGCTGTGGATCGGGTATGATCCAACTTGATTGCACTTTGTGTACATCCTCAAAGGCTGTATTGAAGCTTTTGAACCTATCTTTCAGAACCACACGAGAAACTCCACTTGCAGCATTTCCTGTGGCATGAATACCTTCATCTCTCAAACATGACAGAACTTTGCCCCACGCGGCTCTTTGGTAACTGGTAGCATGCTGTCGTACCATACTATTGTGCTTCCTAACCCAATCGTCGCCCAATAAACTGCGCACCTCCGAGTTCCTCACCTTTTGGACGATGTAGTGCACATTATTCATAAGGAAAAGTGAAGTCAAAGAGGGATCTTTGTACAACTTCGACTTACCATCTAAATTGGTCTCTAGAACATGCGTAATCCAGATAGTTTGCATCGCTAGTGGTGACTTCTCGTTGTTCTTAGCTTTATCGTCATCTCCCAAAAAGTCGGCAACGCCATTGGTTTCCTCCCCAAGCAACTTCGGCCCTTCCTTCTTCTTATCTTCAAAAAGTTGTTTCAAAGTCTCAGTGTAATCGAACAGAAACCTGATATAATTCATGACATATCGAGTGAGAGGATGTACGGCACCCCCTGGCACTGGGGTCCTGGAAGTATCCCGATGAATGGCGTTTTCAAACTCGGCAAAAGTTCCCCGGGCAGCTTCTCCCAACCTCATCAAAATTCCAGCCGCTTCATCCCTCACCTTAGCACAACCCTCACCGGTGAAAGTAGCCTCGATCTCAGGAATAAGATCGCGCAGGGTCTCGTACATGTCGAGTATCTTGAACAACTTCTCCGGGGTCCTCTTACTGATAGCTATAGCCTCACTGAAACTCAACAGTTGCATTATTGAACTCTGTGCTAGCTCAGAGAAACAAGTCTCACGAGTAGAAACTGACTCCGCAAAGACTTGATCACATAACCGTCCCTCGCTAGAAAAGAGGACCTTGACAGAAACCTTCATGGCCTGGATCCACTTCTTTATCCTGCCCTCCAAATTATCCCAAGGCATTTTCTGGACTTCATCAATACTCAGCTTCTCTACTCCCAATCTTCCCAAACTATCTTCGAGAACCGACTTCCTGACATGTGTATATACCTGACAGCATTCTCTTGCATATCCGGCCACGATCATCCTCCGAGCGATGTCACTTAGATCAGAAACTATCTCAGGAGGAAGTAGATCTAGCTGCAGATCTGCTACTGGTCGTGCCACGGGCACATCATCATCACCTTCTTCTTCGCCAGAGCTGTGGACATCTGTGGCCACTTCAGCCTCCTCCACATTGGAATTAGCGGAACCCCCACCTAGAAGGGTCTCCATGAGACAATCTGGATCTACCGACTCACTGTGAGCCACAAGCATGTGGCGGAACTCCTCCTCCAGTCGTAGCATAGCAAGCTGTTGAAGGTTTTGAGCATGATCTCGTACGTCATTTTGAGCATGAGGCGCCCTGTCATTTGGATATAAGGATTCTAGCAAGTTCTGCACTTCATCCACAGCCTGCAGGTATGATGCAGACTCCTCTCGGGAGCATTCCCAGATCATACACTGTCTGGCGGCCTCTGATGAAGCCATATCCCATTGCATCACAACCTTCTCTACAGAATCAAGGTCAGCTTCATCGGCATCGACGACGGCCTTCTCCGTGTGTGTGGGCTCCTGGCTTGATTGGCTTGATTCGGCAGCCGCACCAGATTCCAGCTTCTTTGGCAAAACTTCATTCATACTTGAAAAGCGGTCGTCAAATTTGGACAAAATCTTCAGCATGTCATCAGTCATAGTGTCCGTGGTTCCCAAGCTCCTCACGATACGATGCGCAGTTGCTAATACCCTCTCTTCCCCATCAAATGCAGCCATGGATCTTTCAGCCCGCTCTTTTTTCCTTCAACCCCACTACTTCCTGCTTTACTAAGTCTCGGTTCGATCAATCCAGTATTGAACGCAGCACGCGTCCGCTCACTTTCACAGTCATCGCATACGGCAGCTCTCCTCTCTACGTCTCACTCTCACTCTACGGTCAACCCCTATCTCCCGATGTACCTCTTTCCGATGTGTCTACCATCTGCGCCGATGTAGCTCAAAATGCCAGATCTAGATCCATCCGCCTTGAGTCCTCCCCTTGGCGTGTTCAATCAATCTCCTCCCACGCTCCCTTACAAGCACTCAGTCCCCTTCTTTCTCTCTCTCTTTCTCCTAACCTGGCAGAAAAGCAGCAGCAGAATAAGGTACTACTACGACTACGCTGAAAAAGGTCGAGAACGAGGAAAGGCAAGGAAGAAATGAAGCAGAAATTCCAGCGCAGCGCCAGAACAAGAGGGAAAAGAGAAGAGAGCTGCAAGCCAGCCAGCAAGCCAAGGTTGATGAGGACCAAAACTTAGAAGAGGAAGTGAAGAAAAGAAAAGAAAGACAAGAAGGAGGAGGGGAGGTGCAGTAAGACAGGACAAACCAAACCAGAATGGAACAGCGAGAGTTGTGAGAAAAAAGAGAGAACGACTAGATGTGATGGGAGGAGGCGGAAACTAAGTGAAAACGAGCCCTGAAACAGAGAGAGCGAGAGAGGGGGGAAGGAAAGCAGCGTTATTCCAGTGCACTCACTACAGCAGAGCAGACGGACCGGATGAGGAGGAGCGGAACCAACGAACGCAGGAAGGAAGGAAGAAAGGAATGCAGCCCCGCAGTAGTGAATTGTGAGCGAGAGTGTGTGCCGCAGCGTGGCCATGGCGATGGCGGGTCCTGCGCTGTCTCCCGTCATGCCTCAGTTCCCGTCCGCCCCTGCATTTCCCGAAGTCTTTCCCTTCCAGCATTCCCTCCCCCTTCCACGTGTAACTAGTCCGATCCGCGCAGAGCAATTCCGCGCAGGCAATCGGCGCAAACAAGAAGTTTATTAGTTTTCATCTTTCACTCTAGTAACAATTTGAGATCGAATCTCATCCGTGCAATCAACATTTGTTTACCGCAAACTAACTAGCAGGGAAAGTTGAGTTTTAGTTTGCGCGGATTCGGCCATGAGCTCCTCCTCCTTCCTGCCCTGTCCTTCTTTGTCCAAGACCCTACTAGTTCCTCGTCCTCTTCCTTCTCCTCAACTCTTCTCGCACTGTTCTGTCCTACAGTGAACCGGACTGTAGCAGTCCTAAACTCCTCCTGGACTCTCTCTGCGGGTAGGCAGCGGCAGCAGCGCGGGTTGACTATACTCGGGTGGGGCTGAACCGCTCCAGAACTTTCCTCCGGTTGACTATGGGGAGTAAGTAAAATGTAAAATCTCCTGCGACCCGACGACAACAACGACTAGACGACGTCAAGTTGAAGTGACCATGTCGCTGCACACGCAGTCATGGAAGTCACAAGAAAACAATCTGACAGATAAGCAAGCTAGCGGGCGAGCGACGGTGTGGCTTCTTCTCTCATATAACCAACCAACCACTTCACCTGATTCCGTGCTTGTCACCTCTGTGCCCGCTTTGACTATGCTGTCTTTCGTCCACTTCCCGACGATCTCTCTTGGGGGAGAGAATTACCGTCTCACTTTCTGTCTCTTACGAAATATCAGACGTTTTATTTACTCTCTCCTTGCTTCTTGACATCACATGCTACAGAGAAGTTGGCCTTGACTCACCTGGACCAAATCCAAACCACCACCAAGTAATCTACTGCAATAACAACAAGACTCTCTCAGCAGCAGATTTCTCCTCTTTCTGAAGGTGATACGATAGCAACATCGAAAACATACGGAAGAAACCTTTCTATCTTCCACCAAATAAGTTGTGTTGAGCAAGAATGGGAATAAACGAGAGACGACATGTACCTTCCCAGCACTACCGGGGTCGAACAACAAAAGAAGACCCAGCTCAAATAATAGAAACAAGAAACGGACTTCGCGTATCGTAAGATGCAGGTACCGCAGCCACTGTGACATCAGGTTCCTTGCTATGACTCGCAATGTCAAAAGTAGAACTATGTTATACAAAAGACGGCACGTGGTTGTGGACTAACATCCACCGGTGATGTTACTATGTAGAAGATAACAGGCTAATCATTTACTTTAGACAAAGATAGAATCGGTGAACACAAATATGAACCTGTACATGCGAACTCCTTTGGAAGGTTCAGCCCATTATAGAACGAACATGTAATAATCAATATCTTGGTGGGAACTTGTTTGTACTCCAACTATGATATTATGAATTCGTGGTGCGGTCATCTTGACCTAGACTATTCTCATTGGCAATCGTCACGAAAAATATGGATTATTGTCATATTTAAAGAAGGGCATACTAGTAGAAGCATATGTCAACTCCTCATACCCGTTCAATGACTCAATAACATGATGGTGCAAACAGCTCGAATTTTATGCTAGCAGCAGTATTTTTTTATAACTTTGTATAATTTAAATGAGATTAGATTGTTCATCCACTTTTAGTTGCAAATTCAGTTTTTTCGAGATAATCGTGGTAAATTTTATTCGTAAAACACTGTTTTCTAAAGGAGTTTTGTTTTCTGAGCAGACGTTGCTCTTATATCAAAATAAATGTCGCCTGTGGACCTTAGCTTAATTGAGAGATAATTTAGACAGTGTGAGATTACTCTCGCAGATTGACGAATTTTCTGAAGTCGTTCATAGGCCTCCGGAAGAACATTTGGAGAGCTAAACTCTTCAAGTGGTAATTGTCTTTTAGAATCAGTAGCATTAAATTACAATCATAACTAAAATATCCAGAAAAATATTCATGTATTTTATAAATGACAAATTCTAAATTTATATAAATATTCGTGTATGTTATATGTACAGTTTGGACTTGCTCACATCAGAATTTCATGTGCTCTAAGTAGCCCAGATTTTCAGATATATTGGCACAATAAAAAAATTTATGATTTATAAAAGAAAATTTAACAAGAAACAACAGATTTTCTTTGTCATAGATGGAACCAAATATCAAAGTTTCTTTAATATATGACCTGTCTTGTCCTTGGCTTATTGAGTTCGAGGACAGGTAGCATGAACCCCGGAGGTTTGAAGCTACGTAAGGATCTGCATATCTCTCAAGTAAAATATAATAAAAATATTGTCTATATGGAGTTTTATCTAATGAAATAGTTTCCAAATCATTCCTACGGGATTGATTTCAATCAATATTTACCTGGAGACTAAAGTCTTTTGATATCGTGATATCGGGAAAACCCAATTTTATATAACTTTTCCACCTTCTGTTCTAAAGTTCATTCTCATGGTGATGAACACGCGCTTTTGCAAAGTACTTTTCTGCCACGTACTGGAATTCACGACCGCCTGAGAATTCTGGCGGTTCAAAGTACGGGTGGACGGTAGCAGAAAAATATGGATGTCGTATTTGCCGGTTCTCATATAGACTCTATTGGGGCTTAGCCCCATGTACCCTTTTTTTCTCCCCCTTGTACGGCTCGATGGGGTTTCTCCGTCCTTCGTTTTTCTTACGCGATCGCCTCTCCTAGCTTTGCCGGTTAGCATAGACCACGTGTCAGTACGCTTTGATCGGCATGTAACCCAGTTTCATCGAGGGAAATGTAGTCAAGAGTGTTACTACTGTAATGTACCGTAGGACGAGGGACGATACTGATATGAGTTTGTATGTCTGACATATTTTATCTTAGGTGTAGTAGAGTAAATCTCTTGTATGGATACATTTTACCGTTATATCTCATACTTATGCGGTTTGATGGGTTTCCTTATCTTTTATCTTTTTTATGTTTCATCCTTTGATGGTTTGATGAGGTCTTTCATCCTTCTTGGTATTCCAAGCGGTCACCTTCTTCGTTTTCTTGTCTAAGTTATTTAACCGTAACCTATATAACCTCCACTTGATGGGGTCTTCCCATCCTTTGTGTTTTTTACGCGGTCGCCTTTTTCGTCCTTTAACCTCCAGTTGGAAGTATTATCTGACCGGTAATGCCGTGTCAGTTTGCACCGGCTGGGGAAAGAGGAGAAGCTGTAACGAAGTTTTCGCTCCCACCCAGGTTTTGGGTGGATAACTCCGTCCTTGCATTACCGTTATCTGTGCATAGTGTCGTTTCTTGTCTGTGGTTGGAACATCGTGAAACTGCGACAATCGGGATGTATAACACTATCCGGTCCTCCGTCACCAATGCATAGTGTAGTTTCTTGCCTGCGGTTAAAACGTCGTCAAACAGCGCGACGTTCGGTACGTATAGCAATTTTCGGGATACTTCTATGAGGAAATAGATAGTGATATTCGTTAAATATTTGTCCTGGATATTTCTATTCTAGGTGGTTTTTATCTTATGGGTTTTTCTTCTTCATATTTGACAAGGTTTATTTGGAAAAGAAAGTTGAATATAAGATTTGAAAATAAAAATCTATTACTGGAATATAGCCAATAAATTTCAAGGCATTTTTAAAGCAAATCCATTCCAAAACGGATATCATAGTTCTGGTGATATTATTTTAGTTCTAATAGTTTCAATGTCCTATATTTTTTGAATTTTTATTCCATGAAACTTTGAAAGATTTTGTTACAAATACGCATTACTGTTTAAAAATAATTATCAAAGTTTATGAGTTAATATATTTTTTAATATATTAAAATTTTATGTATAATAATTTTATGTATAACATTTTTGTTAAAGTATGTCCAATAAAATTACTTCTTAATTATATAACTAAAATAAATCTATCCAAATGAATATTATATTTTTAACAAATAATAATAATTCTATATGATATATAACAATTATAAATGAACACAAATATAAAAAGTGTAATATCGTTTAGTGGCTTTCTTTAATACTTCCCCTCTCTTAATATGACTCTTAACATGGATATTTGGACTTTTGATATGAGTTTTGAGTTTTGGATTTTTGACTTAGAGCTTTTGATAGGAGGATCAAAAGCTTTGACTTTGAGGGAGTCTTTGGTGATATCATCAAAACCCTAAACCCATTCTCTCAACACCCCTACTTTCCTATTGTTTGTAATTGTTGATAGGTCAATTTTGGGGACATATGTGATCGAGGTGGAAGAGGTATCCTTTTTTCTCCATATGTTATTGCAAAAGACAAGAAATGGTCTATCTCCATGGGCACAAGAGATCTCTATTCCATCTATTATATCTCTATTCTATTTTTTGTTTTGCTATCATCATATTGGACCAAAGGTTTGCAATCTTCCTTGATGGAGCGGCAATGTCAGCATATGCTACATTTTCTCTTAGTTGACTCATCCATTCATTGGGTTACTAGAGCAAGGATAGAAGCTCATGGATCCTAGCTCTACCATGCATTGGGGCATTTTGACTTGCACCAACTACCTTCTCTACAATGATGAGGTTCCATCTAGGTTTGGTCCACCCATCTACATCTTCATTACTCACTTGTGAATGTGGTTCTACACTAGATGTAACAATGGTCCATTTGACATGGTGTTTTTTGGAGAATAGACAATAACTACACATAATGCCATCAAGGATATAGTGTTTGTTATGGCACTAGAGATTGGATATCTTGTTTGGAGTGAACGTTAGTATGCTTTACATGACACATGCTTAGTCCAAGATGATCAAATGGCAATAGTGGATGTTGTGGTTATAGACCCTTCTGTTGTGCGTATATACATCGCTACACAACATACACCATTGTCAACATCATACACTATAGAAGCACAACTCACATATAAGTCATACATGAACTCTAAAGTGCCACAATAATCGGATTATTTACAACTCAAATCAGATCGGTACTTGATCTGATCCTCAACAACTTGCCAACAACAGTGCACTGATTACAATCAAGCCACACCCACTCTAGCTAAGAGACTCCATGTGACGTTTGTCGGCTTTCTGTCCACTCTAGCTAGGAACTCAAAGGCTCAACATCATAGAAGTGAGCTCTTTGGAGTTGCACTCCTAGGGTATACTCCTGATTTTGACCTAGGTCTCATCCTAATTGTCTTGTTGACGGTACACCCGACGGTGCGGATGGTGCAAATGACAATAGGCCCCACCATGAAGTCAGTACCCCAAACACAAAATCTGACTGTCGGAAATTAGTCTATGAGTAACTGCAAAAATGCCTCTAATTACTATCACTTGAACTCCAGTGTCCAAGCAATCTAGATGCGACACTACAAATGGCATGACACCTCGCATGATGTAGTTTTGGAGGGAATGATTACTCATCCCTATGGATGTGCGGCGAGTGGAGGAGCAACACGTAAGGTCTCCAAGTGTAGAGGTATTGTAATCTTCTGAGTATAGGAGACTTGAAGAGAAACATAGAAGAAGAAATACAGAAGTTCACACTCAACTTCCAATGCCCCAAAGGAGCACCTTGATTGTATTATATGCCAAAGAGGGTTCCTTCAAAAGAAGCTACACCCTTAGATCAGATACATGGATTGGTGACATGTAAGTGAGCTTTGTCTTTAGATTGGTTGTATACATGGGTGACATGTTGGTTTTGATCCTCTTTGGTTGGTCAAACCATCTTTGACCAAAGAGAATCTTTAGAGAATCTTCTTGTAGGAATCTCCAAATGGCATGAGTGAGGTACCGTTGGAAAACTCTAGAGGAGACAAACTTGAAAGAAGAAATTTGCATATTTGGGGGGAAATTTGCACATTTGTTAGGCCTAATTCATCCATTTAGGCTTCCAAAATTGGCTCTAAAATTTCCATGTTATTTCTAACTCTTGCTTTATTAGTAGAAGTACTCTTTTGGTGAGATTCCTATATGAATTACTTAACCTTTCATGTATAACACCTTTCTAGATATTACCAAGCCAATTTTCACCTCTAGATAATATGTCTATTTTTGTATTACAAAATTATGTTTGGTTCTTGCCTTATTAGTAGACGTACTCTTTTTGTGACATCTCTATCTGATCTACCTAATCCATCATAGATAACATCTTTTGAAATATTATCTATAGCAATTTTTAATTCTAGATAATATGTTGGACTATTGGTATTATGGATATATAATGAGGTCATTTCTTTGTTCCTCTAACCCTTGGAGTTATGTGGAGCGCTAGATGTGGCATTCAACAAATTTTTCAAAGAATGCATGAGAATTTACTATATTAGATATCAAGATTACCATTTTCTTACTTCATAATATATTTTATCTAACATATATCTATAACTCTACTATTTTCATATTTCATAAAATATTATAGACTACATGTATCCATTGCTTTATCACTCTCATATTTCATAATATATTATAGGCAACGTGTATCCAATGCTTTATCACTCTCATATCACTTATCCACTTATCAATAAATTATAGGCAACATGTGTCGAATGCTCGAGAGAAAACATTGGAAAATATTGGTTAGTGCAATCCACCGTTGAGATATCACACTAGGTGATATTTTTTTAGGATGCTTCAATAACTTATAGACCTTCCGATTTCCATAACTCCAATATCTTAGACTCTAATATCATAGGTGCTGGCTTTTGGATGCTCCAATGATGTGTAAACCTTCCGAATCTGCATAACTCGAATATCGTAGAGCAGGGCAGATTTCTTAGCCTAAACTAGTGGAGTTTCCCCCATTTTACCTCCTTTCTCAATTGTACGGGCTTGTCTTCCCATCCTTCATGTTTTCTACGTGGTCGCCTTTCCTTTCGTTGATACCGGGACCAGCTAGTCTTTCGAATCTTTTCGGGCTTATCCAGATCGGGAACGTCCAAGATCCGGCGGTACATAGTATAATTCTCACCGGATCTCGTCGAGGACGGTCTGCCGTGGTTAAGAACGTCGTGGAAATGCGAAGTCGCTGAATGACAACATCCAATCGAGCTACGAAAAGTATGGATTTCCCGGACAGTTCGTCTATGGGAAACAAACTGGTTGTGCGCAATGTTGATTGATTCCAGAGGTTAGCCATCGTTCCCTCACCTTCAACAGATTGATCGATCGATAGACAGATGAGATGGATCACGCCTCTCCTCAACTGATTTGGCCGGGAGCCAATCAGCAATTTCCCGGAGAGAGGCTATCGGAGTTCAAGGATCGAATTTCGAAGAAAGAAGGGTACAGGCCTTGTGTTTTCTTCATTACAGGGGATTTGTACAAAGGCGAATGGAGCAATAACAAGCGAGACGGTAAACATTCTTCAGATCTGTCTTGTCAAGAGAACTTCCTAGAAGGTCGGGAAATTTAGTGGAGTTATGTATAGTAAATGGAGTGCCATTTATACGAGGGAGAATGAAGGTTCTGCAGGTCACTCTGCAAAACTATCATGCACTTTCTTAGCTCGTGTTAGTCGCTCTTGTTGACTGCATGTCACATCCATTTCAGTTTTGTAAATGCGGAGTCTTTCTTGTCTTGGTATAATCGTGGTGACAAACCCTGATTTTCGTGTAGAGTGCAAGCATTCTCTTTGCAGCATTTGGCAGTTATTGTGTGCAGGACGGGGGATACACCTATATAAAAGTGGTAACAGATACGAAGGAGAATTCAAGAATGGAAAAAGGGAAGGTCTTGGAACCTTTTGGGTAATAGATGGTGATATTTATCGACCTACGTACAGAGGCCACTGGAAGAATAACCTATGGCATGTAAGTATCCAAGGGTCTAATGCTTTTGTTTTCTGATGCAGCAGAGCTTGCTTCAAGTTTTGTGATTGATTATCTGATTATCTGACAAGCTTCATGGTAGAGTGTCTCGCCCTTTCTTGAGTTCAGGAAGTCCGCAGCACCTTGAGCCTTGAGCCTTTGGAACCTTCTGATAGAGACTGTTTAGCGAATGTTAGTATCTTGATAATCATGCGAACGAATTCAAATGTTTCTGCTAGTCTTCGTCACTTGGCAATTGTGTCTGAACCTTGTTCTTTAGATCCTCGGTTTCTCGAGAATGTGTATCACTGTCGGCCAAGAGTGCAAATCTTCTCATAGTTCGGATTATGAGAGTTGCACTTGGCAGAACCATGGAGTGAACATCCAATCGTTCGGCCCGTCGACCTTCATCACTTCCATACTTTTTAGAATAGAACTGAATCAACTTCACTTCTTAATCACCTATGTCTCTGTTACGAGTTGCATGCGTACAAACACGTCTGGAAGTAACTGAACTACAGGGACCAGGACTCCTCTATGGTTTATGCGGGGAGAGATATGAGGGCTACTTTGAGAACGGGAAAAGATCAGGACTTGGGAGGCAGATATACAGGGACTGGGAATCTGAAAGGGAAGTTTATCATGTATACTATGGAGAGTGGGCAAATGACAAACGTAACGGAGTTGGTACGCTTACCTTAGGTAAGTTTGTTCTCAGATTTCTATCACCTTCAGCGTTCTCCTTGGTTTTCCTCTTTTTGAGTAAACCGCTACTAAGATAAAGATACCTTCCATCTTCAGAAGATGTTTTCCCACTGTCTATATAATGGAAGTACCACAAAAGTAAGAACTTGTTCTTGGTAAGCTCATCAAGCCCGGCATCGTTACCTGTGGCCCTGTTCGGGGAAACTTGTCAAGTTGTAGCCACTTTCTATTCTGTGCTCAAATCAACTGTTGGCAGCCAGAGCGTTGCACCTTAAAATTTCACTGACTAGCCAAGAGTGAGTTCCAAAATTCCCTATCGGGTCTCTTGGGGTGAGGGCAACACGTCTTTGCTATCAAGCTCGTTAGCAGGTTACTCTATTTACTCTCAGGTTGTACTTGAGCACTTGATGTTCACGTTGAGGTTGAGAATTGTTAACAGTCCTTCAGAGGTCCACAGGGATACACTGAAATGAATCCAGCTTGGATCATCAGCTGCCGTTTCCTCATATGCACATAGATAAACTTGCTCCAATATTTGCAATTTATGAGATACACTCAAACAGGAAGTCTGCTTTTTGCAGCTGTGTTTTAACTAGAAAATGTAAAATCTCCATCGATCGAACCGTTTGGATCAGATTAAGAAGTTGTGCTTGCATTCTTGTTCTATGTTGGAGAGTGATTTTTAGTAGGGGTAAAATCGTGCCATTCCTGGCGTTCAGAACATAAAGTATCAGCTCGTGTCGTCACGAAGCAGAATGTTTGTTGTCGTTGTTTCCTACTCTTACAGATCCGAATACCACTGGGATGGCGTCGCCGTTCTGCGCTCTATTGGAAACGTTTTATGCACTTTACCTGAATTGATGACAAATATTTGGTGGCACGGTGGTTTGATGCAGTCAATGGGAATATATATGAAGGACACTGGGTCAATGACTTGAAGCAGGGTCTTGGATTATATTACTATAAAGATAAGGAGTCGAAGTACGAAGGCTTATGGAAGGATGACGTGCCAGTGTGCGGAACTTACTCTAGAGACCTCAAGTCTGACGACGACGATGGCAAGTTGCCCTTACCCATGCTGGAAATGGCCAGTTTTCAGAAACTAGTTGGACAGTTAATAACCGATTCCTGGAACGCTGGCCCTCAGAGCACATTCTGATTCCAGTCCTCGCATATCTTACAATGACGTTCGTGGTCAAACCACTCCGCAGCAGATTGCTCCTTCCTATCCACAAAGACCGACTCTTTACTCGATTCGAGGATCGACATTTCTTAACGTCAAGCTTCGCCCTGACTCTGTTTACGGATTATGTGCACAAATACCGTCCCCCAATCAATGATTGCATCATAGAATAAACATAATACATGAGTTCCTTTCATGATTCTATCCTCTTGCCTGAAGTGAGGTTGACACGTCCTTCCGTCTTCATTGTCGTAACTTCAAAATGCACGACTCAAGCTTGTTCGAACGGTAGTAGACATTACAAGGAACGTCAAAAATGTTTGAAGGAAGAACCTCCCAATATATAATCAGTCTTCTTCTCTGGAGAAAGTCACATTATTCAGTTGTCCGCAGACACCACGCGGTATATAATTGTCCAGTGGAAGGACGGCCCTAAACAAACAATGGAGGGAAGTAAACTAGCAAAACGTGGACTGGATTATTCATCCTGAAACTGGGAACGAGCGAGCAAGATCATGGAGATATTGTGGAGATTACTGACTCATTGTGCACTAATAACTAAATGGTTGAACATGATCCACGTCACTCAAAAGAGCTCAGATTCGCCCATCGCAAGATTCACAGCAAAGGGATCCCGAAGAGAAAGCGAAAACCAGAAACAAACGACGGTGGTTGATCAAGCCGAAAGAGGATGTGTGTCGAGTTTGAGGCTGTACAGCCTAGGGAAAGTACGTCCATGACGACGAGGGCATTGTAATCTGGAACTGAACGAGAGACGGGAGGCTCATACTTAATCCTGTGGAATTGGCTATGCAGAGGGCTCTAAAGAATTTGCAATTCGGACTTTCGAATCGAATTGCGCCCATGAGCATGAGACGCGATCGAGTATGGCGATTATGCTAGTTGCAAACCGACACGAGAGGGCACTGGATCAGGCTTGTCCCTGGATTTAGTGGAAATTGGAAGCTGTGAACCCCTAAACAACCTCGTAGGGTACTTGGGATCCTGGTGCCGTCAGCCTAAAATGGCTGGTCTCATCCACGTTGGTTTAGTTGCTTCGGCACCGCGGCTCCAGGCAACGGACTTCTTGACATGTAATTTTAGGGTAAGATGCTGCCTCCCTGCTCTTTGTAATACTACTAAGCTGGTGTTTCATCGGTCTTGAAATCTTTTTAAGTCATCGAATTTACCTACTATCCCCGCGGCACCAGAGAGGTGAGGAGACAAGAAGGAGCAGTAATTCTCTAATTCAAGCGAGAATTCCTGCTGTACCTTCGCCAATTCTTTTACTGTTATTCTCGGTTGAAGCAGGCCACAATAATCCTTTTAACTCTGCAATCTACGATTTGCATGAGATGACCTCGATGCTTGGTTTGGTGCTGGACGTGAGAGCGTTTGTAATTTGGAAGTGGTTCCTGTTGGTTTTATCTTTGAAGTAGATTTCAGTTCTCAGCAAACTTCAGCATTTCTTGATCTTTCAATCAACCCAACCCATTCATTGCCATCATAATTTTGGCTTAAAATTGAAACTTCCACAATGCGTTGTATTTCATCTACGGCATACACTCAATGTCATTTGCTTGTTTTTCGTCTGCCAATTACGTGAGAGGTCTGGGGTTCCTGATTACTCTTTTACTGGATGTGGTATGCAGTTCAAAGCGAGGGTAGTGGTGTCTCGACCGAGACAATCAACAAGAACAAATGCAGTCGTAACATTCCCAGATTTGCAGGCGGATGACTTCAGGCATCCTCTTGATAGACAGAATACAACACTCTTACGAGCTATTCCAGGGCTGTCAGAGGTTGGAAAGTTCCTCCTAGGCTCTACTGCAGAGCAGGTGATGCTTCTAGAAAACATTGGTACGTCTGTTTTAGTAGGGGAAAATCAGCTTGCAGACTTGCACAAGCTTATGGTAAACGCCGCTAATATTCTTGATCTGGAAACTCCCGATTTGTATGTGCGACAAAATCCTGTCCCGAATGCTTACACTTTGGCTGTGTCGGGAAGAAAGCCATTCGTCGTGATCCACACCAGTTTGGTCGAGTTACTCACCCCTGCAGAGCTCCAGGCAGTGCTTGCACACGAGCTGGGACATCTCAAGTGCGATCATGGCATTTGGCTTACATTCGCCAACATCGTTGCAATGGGGGCGTACTCACTGCCTGGTTTAGGAGCCTTTGTAGCTCGGAATTTGGAAGAGCAGCTGATGCGATGGGTCAGAGCAGCTGAGCTTACTTGTGATCGGGCAGCCCTCCTTGTCGCGCAAGATCCACAGGTGGTTATCTCAGTTCTCATGAAGTTAGCTGGAGGGTGCCCTTCATTGTCGGGGCAGTTGAATGTAGATGCTTTTTTGAAACAGGCACGGTCTTATGACGAAGCGTCTCAAAGTCCCCTGGGCTGGTATTTGAGAAATGCTCAAACTAGACAACTTTCACATCCATTACCTGTGCTACGGGCTTTGGAAATCGATCAGTGGTCAAAGAGTCCAGAGTACAAGTCTCTCATACGCCAAGCATCTAGATCTGCTAGGGCTGAGAGCTCTCGTGAAGTAGCTGTGCCCAAGGCCAAAGGAGTTTAACCCGACCAAGGAGCAAGGACTCTGCATACCAGCCCAGCCGGACTTTTGACCACAATACTGTAAGGTCTGCAGTTGAGGGACAGGTAGAGGTAGTGTATGGTGTTAACTGACTGCTCTCCCCGAAATTTTAAGAAGATGACTTTCATGTACAACGTAGTAACAAAAAACCTGTATAGAAACACTGTAGAAGAGCACTATAGTCTCATGTACCAGCGGAGATCTTCTGGCTGCCTCCCGAGTGAATGGAAGGGAATGTAGTTCCAAGAGAGTAGTAGCAGTTGATCATTGTAAAATACAGGTGTAGTATTGACGTGACAGTGTCGGGAATCATTCGGCTGGTTTCCACTGCTGCAATTTGTATAAACTTGTACTGATGTGAACGAACGTTGAAGAATATTTGGCCTAATTTTCGGGACAAACACATCTTTTTCCCACAATTTACGTCCATTTACTTGTTACATCGAGGGCTGGAACTATGTTCTATTTCCGAGTCCATCTGAGTACATTGTCTTTTCAAAGTTTGCTTCACCTTTGTCATCCAAATCTTACAAGTCTAGGCGGCCGACATTTCATCCGTTGTAGGAAGGAACCTGCCCGTCGTCCCAATCAGTGACATGTGGATAATGATACGATTTGCAACTCACTTCTGTGTGTACTGCCGCGCTCGCGCTTCACGAGAAGTTGTATCCTACAATTTTTCCCTCACATTTTTGGAGGATTTGTCGATAGAGTGCCTATTCTCCATCTTTGGAATTTGAACTTTTGATGTGGGGTACAAGTTCCAAAAGAACATCCCATTTTGGAGTTTCGATTTTTCCTCATCTCGAGAGAACTAAGTCGCTTTATTTAGCTCAATTTCGTTAATATCAGTACCTACCCTTGAGAGTTGATTTTTTTCTGCTCGCGTATGGTACTAGGAAATCTCGTACTAATAACTTTTCACTTCGATTTCACTCCTTTCCAGAAGTGTGTCCCTCTCCAGCGAGACAGGCTTGGGCATTTAAGCTTTCATCCCTTGCTACTATTGAAGAGATGACGCGGCTGTGGATAATCACTCCAGGTAAAAGATACGGACCCACTAACAAACTAGTTGTAAAAGCCATTGCGGATTACAACCACATGGTAATGCGAATACTCCGAAAACCTCACCGAGTTTTAAAAAGCTGGGTTGACAATCTACATTCAAGGTCTTAACCTTCGTTTCGGTGCGTGTTTCGAAAAATTCTTGTGAATAATTCCGGGGAAAAATACGAGACGGTCTACGCTTTGAAAATAAAACAACCTCAGTCCAAACAAGAACAGAGTATTTCCTCATATACGACTACACCACTTACAGCCTAAGCTTATAGCAAATGGATGCAGATGAATGACTTCAATTCCGCAAACTCAACTGCACTCGATCTCATTGAATCATAAAGTTCAAAAACCACTAACATAAGTGGTTGCACGAATTCGAGCCATCTTTATGGAACTATAGTTCACTTTCAGAGATCCACGTAATTTGCTTGATTCCGGTGAGAGGTTCAAACAATTTATACACTCCGATGAGAGAAACCACCTCAGTCTGGGCCAAAGTGTCTTCCGCATGTATGCTAAAATCGCACAAAAATGTGACTTACACCTTGAATCCTCTGCTGTTCCTGCGACCTCTGGCCTTCTCGAATTTCCTACCCTTATGTCGAACATATGGCTTGGTGTGCGAGTGTGGCACTCCGGGTGCTCTGCCGAAATGCTTGACAGCCTCACGAGAGTTCTTGGGTCCTCTCAAAAGCACCTGAAATGCAAACCGCTTGTAACATCAATTAACCTTCAATGTAGAGCAGACTAATTTACAGCAAATCTTAATTAAAATTGATAATTGCAATCAGAGCAAACAGCTAAAGGTCAGAAGCTTACACAGCCGGTTCCAGTCGGCGCCTTGAGGGCAAGTTCGTCAAAGGTCATGACTTCCCCCCCATTTTTCAGGATGCGGGCACGAGCTGTCTCAGTGAACCTCAAGGCAACGACCTTAATGGCGGGGACTTCGTACAGTCTAACATCGTCGGTCACAGTACCAACAATGACGGCAGTCTTGTCTATCTGTAGGGGCAATGACACGGGATTCTTCAGCTTTACGAAGAACTGATAAGCACGGAACATAGATCCGGGATGGATTTGAATCTACAAAGCTGAAAAGTAGAACATACCTTGCCCTTCATGTAACGAGAGAGCCGTGACAGAGATATAGGCGCCCTGTTGGTCTTACTCATGAAAAGCCTCTTCAACACGACGGCGTTGAAGGGAGCGTCGGTTCTTCTTACAAGAAATCGGTAAAGCTGCACGAGAGATAACACGATGTCAGAACCCTAAATCAAAGGCCCAAGCAAGCAAAATTTGAATAGGATGCGGAGAGACAAAATCAGGTAGATCCACCTCCACACCTTTACGAGAAGCTTCAGGTACACATTGTTGCTCTTAGGTGCATTTCGTGTAACCTTCTTGTTCCGCCCTCCGGCTTTCAAGTCGATACCCTAAAATACAAATTACACGTCAAATCCAGCAAGAGTTTCTCGAGCACATACACACTTTCATCACTACGAATAGAGGTCAACACATTTACAAATCGCCGCGATAGCTAACGAAGTTCCACACCAGAACTGAGATTCGCAAATTTCGTCAATCCACTTACCATCTTTGGTGAACAGATCTCCTGCAGGAGCGTGCGCAGTCAAGAGAGAGAGAGAGGGAAAAGGGGTGTAGAGTCTAACAAGCTTGGCAAAAGCCTGATTCACTCCCACAACCCTAAATTGCTGTAACTCAATAATAGCTTTAGCCGTCGATATCTCGAGCGGCTGAGATCACTTTTCTTCAGTAGCCGAGTCCCCGCATGGCCAAGTTTCTTCCCAACTGCCTGTGATCACCCGGCCGACCAACGGAGGTCTTCATTTCGCGACTACTGTACACAAGGAAACTCTCACTTTCGCCTCTCAGGCGCACATTTCCCGGGAGATGCCACTTCCGCTAACAACGGGAATCTCAGGCAGTTGGTGGGGATGCTACCTGGATTCCGGGAAATATTGCGACTCGCATACCTTCATGTCCAAGTTATGGTCGGAACAAGGGGGGTTTAAAAAATAGTTTTACGAAGCTATCTATATTTTCATATAGATTTGTACAAAATGTTTGACTATATGGGCATGGGATGGCCGGAAGAAAAAAATTCCACTATGGATTTTTGTCCAAGTTTCTCATTATTAATAAAACTCATAACAAATGGTTCATAATAATTAAAGAATACAAAGTTTCCGTTGGTACACTATAAAATATTAATTATATTTAAGGTTAAAAAATGTTTGGTTTAGGGTGAATCTATTCTGTATTGATTGTCACAAATTGTCTTTATGTGTTAATCTAAAATTAAATGGACATTTGCCCGTAACCGCTTGTAGGCCATCGTAGAACATCAATTATCAAAATGTCTATCGGTTGTCCCATATATTCGTGAGAAAATCCTAGTGACTTGGAATCTTCCATAATTAAAGCTTATTATGTTTCATGAATCCTGATCTTCCGCTTCGCATTGAGAAATACCTTGTGACCTGCATCGCCCGTTAGAGTACCTATGACAGAAATAAGCTTGAAAACACAATGATTATAGAAAATTTGATGAATTCAAATAATTGAAAGCCGAAGAATCTGGATCTGCTAAAAGATTTCATAAATCATTCTCTAAGAATCATCCAAAAAAACACGGTAATCCTCTCAAGAACCCATGTTACCTCTTCTCTGACAATTATTTATTTTGATATAGCTACCCTAAACTTTTGTAAGATTGCATTTGATTTTTAAAAAGAACTCAGTTTGCAATCAATATCCCATAAATAGTTTAACAGGGCATTCATTTATTAGCACTTCATCTCCTTATAGAGTTTACTAAAAAATAATTATGGAGTTTATCATTTATCCCATAAACATTAGTCAAAACTATTTCACGAGAATAGTCCCTGGAAGGAAAACTACTAAACTTAGGTGTAAACCTCAAATTTTAAGTTTAGGCGTTTGCGGAATGTTCCTATTTTATATGATTTTCCGTGGTATTGTGATGAATAAACAAAGCAAATTAGTAAGTCTACTCTAGTCCATCTGTTTCTAAGCCATAGTCTCTCAACTCCAGTGCAATTGCACTGTAGTTGAGTGTGTTTCATATCTTCTCGATAAAAAAGTAGGCATTGATTGTGTATCATATGGGTAGCTAGCAAATTTCAGAATCAAGAGCTTATCTTCGTTAATTCAGACGAATTTAATTGAAACTGAATTGTGATGTGCGCACGTGATCATAGTCAATCTGGATATATTGCAGTTTCTAGCTAACATAACTACAAAAGACGATACAAAACCGAAATTTCAATATCCTATTCCTTACTCACAGCAAAAGAACTGAAAGAAAAACTTCAAATGTGCTATGCTGACCATTTGATCATTCAGTATTATTCCCATATAAACAAAATCCAGTGCTACTGTACACCCTAATGGAGACTCAATTTGAGAATACCAAAACTCTCACATGAAACTAGGCAAGACTAATTCACCACCGATCAGACCAGCCTGGAAATAGATAGGAAAACAATCCCGGCGCTTGGTCGTTGAGTAGTAGAACCTTCTAAAGCTAGTAAAAGAGAATCGTTATTTGTACTTTATCCTTTTGGTAAAGTGACGACTTGCATATCTAGGATATCTTAGATGCGCTATGGTAAAAAGGTAACCTTGTAGAACACATGAAAGAGTGGAAGACCCCATCAAGCAAGGGAGAGACAAGGGAGAGACAACCGAAGTAGAATAGAGTGCGATAAGGTAGATATCTCGTATTGAAATTATTGCGGATTAACCCCATTTTATCTCTTTTGTTTTTCCCTTGGAAGATACGATGTGATAGAGTCTTTCCATCCTTCATGTGTTTTATGCGATAGCCTTTTCCTTTTGGTATTTGTATATCACCCTCTAAATTCCATCAAGGCCATCCTCAACCCAATATACTTGCAAGTTGGATGATGCATGCACATTGTTGTCTATTATTCAAAATGCAATGGCAATGCAATTTGCATTCATCTATTGGACATGAATGCAGATGTGTACACTTCCACAACCTAGTTGTATGGTATAGGACTCATTGGTGAACACAAATGGGAGTTTCAGAAATAACTTTATGGGTATTTGTAAATGTCCATAAGTAAGTTTATGTGTAATCCATAAAATATTTATGGGTATTGGTGTCTAGACGGTGGGATGATGACAACTACACTAGAGGAAAAGGCAACATGTTACTTGTAACCTACTATCATAACATGCACTCTCACAATCTATACACCATCACTACCAACCTCATTGGAAAGAAACATAGTTAGTATGATTGGTCATCACTCTTGCCTTACTCCCAAGAGCATACTAGAGCACCAATGCTCTAAATATCAAGGCAACTCACAAAAATATGGTGCAAAAATAGGAAGCAAATCATGGAAAGAGTCTAATCACAAGACATCAAAATGATAACACTCCATCTCACAAATCAAAACTGGACTAACTCAATCATCATTTGGCATTTGACATAATAGGAGTGTATATCTATGCTGATGCTTCTCCTAGCCAAAAGAGTATATGTGTCAAGCTACCAATCACTAAGACAACAAGTGAGGGTGGATTAGTTTGCTAGTGCACTAGTCTAAGAACCAAAGATATGGAGTTCAAACCATATTATGCATAACCTTGAAGCGTGTGCAAATTTTGCCAAAAAACTACCCAAAACTCTCAACTGAACTAACTTCATACCAACAAGCTATCCCTTTTTGGCCTTCATAGCCTCTCTAGCTCACAACCTCATGCCTCTAAATGAGAAAATTCAGTTAATGAGTCCTTTCTTTTTACCAATATGAGCCTTTCTTTTGGAAAACCTTTGCCAAATCTTACATACCTCTGAATTTGGCCATCCTTTGCAAACTCAACCCTTTTAACTTGGCCAACCTCTACCAACTCAAACCTCCAATCTGATAGATCTCCATGTCTTTTGCCAATCTGGAAAACTCCTAAAATTGCCACCAAAGTAGCACAAATTTAGCCAAATAAGGCCTTTCTTCTTGCCAAATTGAACCATCACCAATTTTGGGTATTACACCTCTAATGCCAAAATTCAGCCAAATGAGTCATTTCTTCTTACCAATTCGAACCTTCACCAATTTTGGCAGACCTTTGCCAAATCTTACACACCTCTAAATTTGGCCATCCTTTTCCAACTCAACCTCTAAACTTGGCCAACCTCTACCAACTCAAACCTCTAATTTGATGGATCTCCATGTCTTTTGCCAATCTAGAAACCTAAATTTTCCACCAAAATAGCCCAAATTTAACCAAATGTGATCTTTCTTCTTGCTAATTTGAACCGTCGCCAATTTTGGCTCGTAATGCCTATTGATGCATGTATGCACTACAGGGATAATAAGTTTGGTATTGCAAGTAGAAATATTATCTATTTGGAGTTGGAGAAATATTATCTATTTGGAGACTAATGTATAAGCAAAGCTTATACATTAGTCATGATTAGCTAGAATTAGTCCTAGCTAAGATAAAGGTGATCCTATTCTAGAGGAAAGGAAAAGAATGAGCATCATTATTTTGTCTTCTAGTGTATTGACTTGGTATATTCTTAGTTATTTGATTTTTAGGAAAGAGCTTAGAACTCTTGGACTCACAAGCCTTGTTAGTATAGTCTTTTTTGTAGTCCAAGGATGCCCATGTGAAGAAGTCCTTGACTTAGTTTGTAGGTGATGATAAGACTACCTACCCATGGGATTATTCCCATGTGCTTAGATATTCCTTAAGACTTTTTCACTTTATTTGATTTTTAGCTTGGTAATTTGAGTTACTCTAGTAATTATAAACTTTGGTGTGTATCATTTTTACAAGTATATAAATTAAGGGTGATGATGTACTATACATCCTTTCATTATAACTATCTCTTTCTCATTGAGTTCTCTTGTGACCAACGTCCTGACTCTTGGAAGTGCCTTGGAGTTCTAGCTTTAGAGGAGTGTGATGTAGTTGGGATTCCTTGCCTTCTTAGTCCATGGTGTGCTACCTTAATAGTTATCAGAGGTTCATCATGAGTGAGAGACAAGCCGGCTTATAAGCTAACCTCCACCAAATGTGTAACAATATGGAGTTTAGCAACAAAGTTAGTCAAGGCTAATGGAATAGTCAATAGGCCAAAATAGCTTAGATTATCCTAGAAGTATCTACAAAGCTTCTAGAGAAGTTTCACACTAGCTTAGCTTGCACCCCAAGTAAGTAGTTTCTAGAAAGAAGCTTCTAGAAGCTTCCAACCAATTTAGCTTGCATGCCAAGTAGGTGACTTCAAAAAGGAAGCTTCTTAAGAAGCTTCCTGATTAACTTGGCTTGAACTCCAAGAAAGCACCTCAAGAAAGCTTCTTGAGAAGCTTCTCAAGAGCCTTGTATGCTCCCTATAAATTTGAGAGCCAAAGCTCATGCTAGGCATTGAAGTTTTCCTCATTCAAATGTCCAAATGTGAGCTTTCATTCTCCAATTTCTCTCCTTGGTCTTGGTCTTTTACATTGGTATGAGAGCAAGAATGGGATAGATGGAATTTACACTCCACCAAAACATTGAGGTTTTTGTGTCTTAGTATTACCCAAGCATCATTTCACACAATTTAGCATCTCACGCTTTGGATAGGATTTTCAACATATGATCACCTTGTCTGAGGAACCTTTGGTGCTTTGGGTTGTAACTTATGGAGAATGATGGATGTAGTGCATCTATGCGTTACTAAATTAGATAAATTAAGGATAGTGTGATATAGTAGAAGCCATGGCAGCAATGCCAAAAGTTATCCTTGCTATGTAGCAACAAATTGAGCACCTTACTTGATTGTTGGATGAACAAGACCATCATAGACAAGAGCAAGTAGAGAAAGCACCAGTTTGAGAAAAACAAGAGAAAATCTAATTTTTGAAGCCTAAGGTATTTGAATGCAACAACCTTCCAGGTGCAATGGGAAATTTTCTGTTTGTTTGTGAACATGACTTTGAAGCAATAAACCTTCAAGATGATCGGAGATAAATTCCATTGGCTTCAAGCCAACTGGATTGAGTGGCTAAATTATGGTGGCAATTTAGAGTGGAACAAGTTGAGCGGCAGTTTTTCATGCCAATCTTGACATAAGAAGAATTCAAGGGTGCAATAATTGGGTGGTTCCAAGCTATAAATGCCACATGGGTCGCACAAGATAAGTTGGCAGAATTGAAGTAGATTGGCTTGGTAAGAAGCTATATCACTCAATTCCAAAACACAAATATGCAAATTCTAGATATACTAGATGGAGAAGCTCTAAATTGCTTTGTGAGAGGCTTGAAGTCTTGCACTAGACTTGAAATGACTATGTGTGAGCCTAAAGACTTGGAGGAAGCCATGCAATTGGTTGAGCGCTTTGATTCCTTGGTTGCAACAACTTTGTCTTGACATTGACCTTCCTTGAACCCATCTACACACTACACACGGGTGGAGGAGCCAATACCAATGGAGATCGATGCCATCTAGCTAAGGCCACATGGCACATTAGATCATGAAAGATTATGACAAAATGATGGATGTTTCTATTATTGCCAAATTCAACACCGCATTGCAGAGTGACTACTCAAGACCGAGCGACCTTGACCAAACACCCAATGAAATTTATGGAGCAAGATGATTAGGGAAATAAAGAATCTTAGTAGTAGAATTTGAGCTGCCTATTGGGAAATTGATTAGTTCCAATGGGATTGAAGGCTTGAGCTATGCAAGTTTGCTTCACTTGTAAGGTATGATATTTGATCGTGGTTATAGGATTTTGGTTGATTTTGGAAGTTTAGAGAATTGCATATCTATGCAATTAGCAAAGGAATTGAGTATCCCTATCAAGCCAATAATTAGAAGTAGATTGATGATGGTGGATGGTAGAAAGTGTGCCTTTTGGCAAAAGGAAGTTACCTTCTAGGGTCACAAGATCTTGTTAGAGGGAATCAAGATGGAAGAGGAGAAAATCAAGGCTATCACTAATTGGCCTACTCCAAAGGATGCTATTGAAGTATAGGCATTTAATGGATTGGCTAGTTTTGACTGATGGTTCATCCACTACTATGCTCATGTGACCGTACCATTGACCGATCTCTTGGGGAAGAACTTGAGCTTTATATGGACCAACAAGCACGAAGAAGCATTCCAAAAGTTGAAACATATGGTGTCTTCAAGACCAATTCTTCAACCATATGATCTTCAACTACCATGTGTGGTTGATTTTGATGCTTTGAACTTTGCATTTGGAGCCATGTTGCAATAGGAATTCCCAAATGGATTACATCCCATCCTTTTGTGTCTCACAGACTAAATACAACAAAAAGGAATTACTTTGCTTGAGATTTGAACCAACTAGCAATTGTATATGCCACCAAGGTATGGAGGCATTATCTCTTGGGGAAACAAGTGGTCATGCGAATTGATCATAAGCCTTTGTTGTAGACCTTACATTTGGAACACATGAAGAGTCAACATCATTGATGGAAGAACAACTACAATTGTTTGACATCAAACTTGAGTACAAACCCGGTTGGTTCTATGTCATCCTTGATACCCTATCATGATGACCTGATTTGAAGTCTCTTGCTCTCATCATAGTGGCAATTGCAATGGTATCAGTCAACCCCACGGTCCAAATTGAATTTAGGACAGCTCTATAACAAGATCCATTCTTTTAGATAGTACAAGGGCGTCTTGCAATTGGTGACAAGGAATTCAACACCTTCTCAACATAGGTATCACTACACATAGTGTAGTGGTACTTCTACACTATGATATCATTCTAGGTTTGCTTTAGCTTGAATATCACAAGATTCAATTTGATTGGATTTGATGACAAATTCTATAACAACACCAAGATAGGAATTTTCTATTAGGTTTTTTGACACTTTTGAGCAAGACACCTTAGAACAAACAATCCCAAGATGAGAAGTTTGTTAGGAAAGCAACCATAGAGTAACCATAAAGAAGATAAGTCTCAAGATGGGAAATTTATCAATAAAGCAACTATAGAGCAAGCTTTGGAAGAAGATAAGTCTATTTTTTTGGTGTGGATCAAGCCAATTGTGCATGGGAAATTTGAAGAGTGCTAGTAACCTCATCAAGCAATGGTTGATCAAATAGTTCAAGAGTTTTTAGATGTATTTCTGAATGATCTACCAAAGGGATTACCTTTCGATTGGGGTACACCTTTCAGGATTGAGTTATTGCCACTAAGTACTCCAATGAGTAGACCAATCTATTAGCTCTCACCAAAGGAGTTGGATGAGCTTCAACACAACATTGATAGATTTGTTGGAGAAGGATTTCATACAACCTTATATATCTCCTTGGGGAGCATCAGTACTATTTGTTCCAAAGAAGGATGGAGGACTTTGCTTCTATATTGATTATTTTGGTGTCAAAAAACAAGCAGTGAAGAATGCATATCCCTTGCCTTGAATTGATGACTTGCTCAATCAATTGAGTGGATCATGATACTTTTCTTAGTTAAGTCTTTGAAGCAACTATTGGTAAATTCCTATTGATAGAAAGGATGTGAAGAAGACTACCTTTTGCACAAGGTAAGGCCATTTTGAATGGAGAGTTATACCTTTTGGGCTTACTAATGCTTAAGAAATCTTTATGGATCAGATGCATTGGCTCTTGGATGGGCTATTGTATCAATACATGATGGTTTTCTTGGATGATATCTTAATCTATAGCAAGATAGAGGCCACACACATAAATCATGCAAGAGAGGTCCTAAGATGACTATGACAATGGAAGTTTTATTGCAAGAAGTCAAAGTGTGCCTTTTGGCAGAAGGAAGTTATGTTCTTGGGTCATAAGATCTCATCAAAGGGAATCAAGGTGGAAGAGGAGAAAATCAAGGCCATTACTAATTGGCCTGCCCCAAAGGATGCCATAGAGGTGAGGGAATTTAATAGATTGGAAAGCTTTTTCCAATAGTTTATCCACTATTATGTTCATGTAGCTGCACCATTGACCAACCTCTTAGGGAAGACCGTAAGCTTTTAGTGGACCACCAAACACAAAGGAAAAATTCTAGAAGTTGAAACATATGGTGTCTTCAAGACCCATTCTTCAACCACATGATCCTCAACTACCTTGTGTGGTTGATTTTGATGCTTCTAACTTTGCCATTGAAGCCATGTTGCAACAAGAATTTCTAGATCAGTTACATCCCATTGCCTTTGTATTGCACCAACTAAATATTGCAAAAAGAAATTACTCTACCCGAGATCAAGAACAACAGCAATGATATATGCCACCAAGGTATGGGGACATTATCTCTTAGGAAAACAAGTGATCATGCAAACCAATCATAAAGCCTTGTTGTAGATATTATATTTGGAGCACATGAAGATTTGATATCACTGATGGGACAAATAAGTACAATTCTTTAACATCAAACATGAGTAAAAACCTGGTTAGTTCCATGTCATCTCCAATGCCCTATCATGACAACCTAATTTGAAGTCTATTCCTCTCATCATGGCGGTAATTACAATGGTGTAAGTCAACTCCAAAGTCCAAATCAAGTTTAGGGTAACTTTACAACAAGATCCCGTCTTTCATATGGTACAACATCATCTTGAAATATGCAACAAGGAGTAAAACACCTTCTTCTTCAAGGAAAGCCTTCTATCCTATGAGAACCAAATCTATGTTCCAACCAAGGGTGATCTCTAACTTGTGCACCTTCAAGATGCCCATGACTTACCAATCATTGGTCATGTGGGTGTGGACAAGACCTTTCAACACCAATTGTGGTAGCCCAACATGGCACAAGATGTTTGAGAGTTTGTTTGATCTTGTGAGAGCTGCCAACATAACAAGGCTAGCAACCAAAAATCAAGTGGATTCCTTCAACCACTCCCCATTCCATCTGCTTGATAGGAACACATGAGCTTAGATCTCGTCACATCCTTACCCAAGACAAAGCAAGGTCACACAAAAATCATGGTGTTTGTAGACAAGCTTAGTGAGCAAATATATTTGAAACCAAATTTTGATACCATGGATGCTCCAATATTTGTGCAGATCTACTTTGATAATATCTTCAAGCATCATAGGCTGCCTCATGGACTCATCTCCAACCATGATCCTTGATTCATTGGAAAATTGTGGCAAGCACTCTTCTAGATACTTGGCACCAAGTTTTCTTTGTCCATGACCTATCATCCTCAAATTGATGGACAAACCAAATGATCAAATAACACCTTGGAGGATATGCTTCATGCCTTTGTCAATGTTCACCATACCAACTCGGATGATTGTCTTGTAGTTGTTTATACAATAATTCCAAACTTGTAAGCAATGGATTCTCTCCTTTCTTCCTTAACTTTGGCCAAGATCCACTTGTTCCAAATTCTCTTCTTGCTCCTCTTCCATCTCATGTACTTCATACTTCCACTTTCTTTACCACCATATCATATTCCCTTCAACAAGCCAAATCTCATTTCCTTGTTGCTCAAAATTGTCAAAAACAATATGTGGACCACTATCATTGTGATCTCAACTTTCAACTTAGTGAGAAGATCATGCTCTCCTCTAGTAACCTACCCTTCCCACTTGATACCCAAGTCCATAAACTTGCTCCTAATTGGATAGGATGCTTTGATGTCACCCAAATCATTTCTCATATTGCTTATCAACTTGCCTTGCCTTGTCATATGTAAATCCACCTTGTCTTTCATGTTTCCAAGTTGAAACCCTTTATTCCTAATATATCTTCTTTTTCCTCTTGTGTCCAACCTTCTCCTCCTCTTGTCTTTATCAACAATCATAAGGAGTATGGAGTTGATCATATCTTTTTCACATCGCCACATTCAACAAGGCCGCCAACAACATACAAAGTACAAAGTCCTCTAGAAATGTATCCCCTTCATGATACTTCTTAGGAACCTCTTTCTTGTCTCTAGAATGTACAAATGGCTATCTAGGAGTTTAAAGCTTCCATGGTGATGAGGGTGTCACCGGCTAGCAATGGGAGAATATGTAACAGTATGGAGCTTACCAATGAGTTAGTCAAGACTAACTAATAGAAAATAGGCCAAATTAGCTAAGAAAATTCTAGAATCATCTAGAAAGCTTCTTGGTACCTTCCAAGTGTTTGGGTAATGTGCATGCCAAGGATGAAGTTTCTTGGGAAGCTTATTGGCTATCTTAGCTTGCACGACAAGTAGGGGGTTTCTAGAAGGAAAGTTCTTCAGAAACTTCCTTGATTACTTTGCTTGCACTCCAAGCAAGCAAACTTTAAGAAGCTTCTCAAGAGCTTTGTATATTTCCCTATAAATACCAAAGCCTTTGCTCATGTTAGACATTTAATGTTTCCTTCATTCAAGAGTCCCAATGTGATCTTTCCTTTGATCTTCCATTCTCCTATTTCTCTCCTTAGTCTTGGTCTTTTACAAATGATGGGGCTTGATAGTACCCAACCTTCTTATCTTTGCTCACTATGGGGCATATCACATACTTGGAGTAGATGTCTATGTGGAGTTAGAGACTTAACCTCTAACTAGGAGGTGATTGTGATACTTTAGAGGTTATGTATGACTTTTGTATGAGTTGTGCTTCTATGTGTATGGTGTTGAAAATAATGTATGTTGTGTAAAACACTATATATATATATATATATATATATATATATATATATATATATATATATATGAATGAAAATTGTCATGAAATTTGTAGCAATGAAGCTAATTTGCCCAAACATTGGAGTGATAGTCTTGGTGGTCATAATTAGATTAGTAGTTACTCAAAGACTAATTAGTGGCAGCTAGATTTTGTATTAGGGCTGTTGATTGTACCATGGGATCCACCATCACTTGCAACCATCAAATGTGCCAATTGTGCCCATTGTGCCATTAGGGCTAAAGATCTACTTTGAGAAGGAAGGGGGGTTACCTTTGAAGTGTAGCTCTAAAGAGCTCACTTCTTTGATATTGAGCCTTTATGCTCTTGGTTATGGTGGACAAAGACCAATGAGCATCACCTAGAGACTTTTAGCTAGAGTGAGTGTGGCATGATTGTAATCAAGGGCATGTTATTGGCAGACCATTGAGTTGAGAATTTATTTTTTATTCAAGTTGAGTATGATTGAGTTGAGTTGAGTGTGAATTGATTATTGTGGTACTTTAGAATTTATGTGTAAATTTGTATGAGTTGTGCTTCTATAGTATATGGTGCTAACAACAATATATTGTGTAGTAATGTATATATACACAACAAAATAGAACTAGATTCTCTTGGCTTCAAGCCAATTGGATTGAGTGGCAAAACTATGATGGCAATTTCAAGTGGAATGAGCTCAATAGCAATTTGTTATGCAAATTTTGACATAGTAAGATTTCAAGAGCACTATAATTGAGAGATTTCAAACTATAAATGTTATACAAGCTACATGAGATAGATAGGCAGAATTGAAGTAGATTGGTTTTATGAAGAGCTACATCATTCAATTCTAGAACACAACAATGCAAATTCCAAATATATTAGAAGGTGAAGCTCTTGATTGATTTGCAAGGGGCTTGAAGTCACACACCAAACTAGAGATGACTATGAAAGACCCCAAACACTTGGAGGAAGCCATGCAGTTGGCTAAGTACTTTGTCACAACTTGGTCTTGACCTTGTCAGAACTTGCTAACACACTACACACAAGTAAAGAAGTTGGCACTATTGGATATTAATGTCATCCAACAAAAACCACTTAGAACTACAAACAAGAAGAGAATATGACAAATGGTGATTACTTTTATTGTCAACAAATTGGACATTGTATTACTAAATGTAATCTTTAGAATAAATGATCCTAACATAATGCCTAAATAGAGTTTGTGGAGTGTGATGATCAAGGAAATAAAGAATCACAATAGGAGATATCAAGCTACCTTGAGAATCTGATTAGTTCTAATGAGATTGAATGCTCAACCTATAAAAGTTGTTTCACTTGCAAGCTATGATATCTAATCATAATTGTAGGATTTTGGTTGATTTCAAGAGTTTAAAGAATTATATGTCCATGCAACTAGCCAAGGAATTATGTATTCCTATCAAGCCAATATTTAGAAGTCAAATGATGATAGTGGATGGTAGAAAAGGATCTACATTTTATACCTTACATCTTGTTACATTCAAGATTAGGAAGGAGTATTTGGAGTGTATGAGGTTTATAGTAGCACCTCTACACTATGATATCACTTTAGGTCTGCCGTAGCTTGAATATCATAAGATTCAATTTAATTAGATCCAACAATAAATTCAAGTACAACACCAAGGTAAGAATTGCTAATTAGGTTGTTTGACATCTCTAAGTAAACATCTAAGAATAGTCAATCCCAAGATAGAAATTTTATCATAGAGTAAAATTTGGAGGAAAATATTCTTGTTTTTGCAATGTAGATCAAGCTAATTGCACATAGAGAATATGATGAGAACCAAGAGCCTCATCAAGCAATGGTAGATTAGATAGTCCAAGAGTTTGTAGATGTGTTGTTAGTGATCTACCAAAGGAGGTTACAATTTGATTGTGGTATGCACTTCTTCAAGATTGAGTTATTGCAAGGAAGAAATCCAATGAATAGACCATTCTATCATTTCTTACCAAAGAAGTTGGAAGAGCTTTTAAAACATTGATAGAGTTGGTAGAGAAGGATATCCTATGATGTAGCATATCTCTTTGGAGAGCACCGGTATTTTTTGTCCCAAAGATGGATGGCGGACTTTGCTTCTACATTGACTATCATGGTCTTAATAAAAATTTTTTGTGAAGAATGCATATCCTTTGCCCCAAATTGATGACTTGCTAGATCAATTGAGAAAGCACAATATTTCTCCAAGTTGGATCTTTGAAGCGCTATTGGTAAATACTCATTGATAGGAAGGATGTGTAGAAGACTACCTTTTTCACAAGATATGGCATTTTGAATGGAAAGTTCTACCTTTTGGGCCTAATAATGCTTTGGTGGTCTTCATAGATTAGATTCATTGGATGGGTTGTTGGATCAATACATGGTGGTATTCTTGGATGATATTTCCATATATGACAAGATGAATGCAAAACACATGAATCACATTTAAGAAGTCAACTAAGACAACTATGTCCATGGAAGTTTTATTACAAGAAGTCAAAGTGTGCCTTTTTGTAAAAGAGAGTTACCTTTTTGGCTCATAAGGTCTCATTACATGGAATCAAGATGGACAAGGAAAAAATCAAGGCTATTACTGATTGGTCTTCTCTTAAGGATGTCATAGTATTGTGGGCATTTAATGGATTAAAAAGTTTTTATTGACGGTTCATCCACTATTATGCTCATGTAGCCGTACCATTGACTGATCTCTTAGGGAAGACCTCAAGCTTCTAGTGTCCACCAAGCACAAAGAAAAATTTAAGAAACTAAAGTATATAGTGTCTTCACAGCCCATCTTCAACCATATGATCCTCAAATACCTTATGTGGTTGATTTTGATACTTCTAACTTTGCCATTGATGTTTTGTTATAATGAGAACTTCCAAATGGGTTACATCCCATTGCCTTTGTGTCTTGTTTACTAAACACTACAAAAAGGAATTACTCTACTTGGGATCAAGAACAACTAGCAATGGTATATGCCACCAAGATACAAAGGTATTATTTCTTAAAGAAACAAATAGTCATGCAAACCTATCACAACCTTTGTTGTAGATATTACATTTTAGAGCACATGAAGATTCAACATCATGAATTTGAGGAACACCTATAGTTATTTGACATCAAGCCTGAGTACAAGCCCAAAAAGTTCCATGTTATCCTTGATGCCCTATCTTGATGACCTAATTTGAAGACTCTTCTTGAATCTCTCATCATGGTAGTAATTATATTAGTGTCAATCAACTCAAAGGTCCAAAGCAAGTTTGGAACCACTTTATAGCAAGACCTCTTCTTTCAATTAGGACAAGGTCATCTTGTTGTATATGACAAGGAGTACAATACCTTTTCACTCAAAGATTGAATTTTATATTCCAAGAATTGCATTTATGTTCCAACTATGGGTGATTTATGCTTGGCATAACTTCAAGAGATACATGACTTATCAATTGCTGGATACATGGGAGTAAATAGGACCTTTAATACTCTATAATGACAATGGTGGGAGCCAAAAATGGCATGTGAAGTTCAATAGTTTGTCCAATCTTGTGAGAGTTGCTAATGCAACAAAGCTAGAAACCAAAACTTAGATCTACTACTCTAACCACTTCCCATTTTTTCTTCTCAATGGGAACATTTGAGCCTAGATCTCATCACATCCTTGCTAGAGACAAACCAAGGTCATACAACAATTGTGGTGTTTGTTGATAAGCTTAGTAAGTAAATCCATTTGGCATCAACCTTTGACATAATGGATGCTCCTACGTTGGTCCAAATCTACTTTGACAATGTCTTCAAGCATCATGGGATGCTTCATGTCCTTATCTCTAACCATGATTCAAAAATCAAAATTGGTAAATTTAAGCAAGCACTCTTCAAGCTAGTTGGCACCAAGTTTGCTTTATCTAAAGCCTATCATCCTCAAATTGATGGTCAAACCAAATGTGAAAATTTCAGCTTGGAGGATAGACTTTGTACCTTTGTCAATGTTCACCATACCAATTAGGATGCTTGCTTTATGGTTGTTGAGTTTACCCACAATAACTCCAAGAAGGCAAGCATTAGATTCTCTCACTTCTTCCTTAATTTTGGCCAAGACCCACTTGTTCTAGATTGCTTTCTTGCTTCCTTGCTATCTCACATTCCTCATACTTCCACCTTCTTGTCCACAATAACTCACTCCTTACATTAAGCCAAATTTCATCTCCTCATTGTTCAAAATTGTCAAAAGCAATATGCAAATCAATCTTATCTTTCAACTAGGTGATAAGGTCATGCTTTATTCTTGTAACCTACCCATCTTACTTGATACCCAAGTTCTCCTAATTGGATAGGTTCATTTGATATTATCCAAATCATTTCTCATATTGCTTATCAACTTGCTTTGCCTAATCATGTGCAAATCCACCTTGTCTTTCATGTTTCAAAGTTGAAGCCTTTGGGTCAAATCCATCTTCCTTTTCCACTTATGTCCAACATATTCTTCTTCCCATCCATATCAATAGTCATAAGGAGTAGGAAGTGGATTGTATCTTCGCATATTGTTACATCCAACGTGGCCACCAACTACACATTAAGTACAAAGTCCTTTGGAAAGGGTATTCCCTTCATGATGCCACATGGGAGCCTCTTTCTCATCTCCACAATGCACAAAAGGCCATCTAGAAGTTTGAAGATTCCATGGTGATGCGGATGCCACCAACTAGGAGTGGGAAATATTAACAATTTAGAACTAGTTAGCAAGCATGTTAGTAGAGGCTAACAAGTTAGCAAATAGACCAAATTAGCCAAGCAATCTAAGAATATTCTAGAAGCATCTAGGAAACTTCTTGGTTCCTTCCACTTATCAAGTTATGTGTATATTAAGTAGGCAGCTTCTAGAAGGAAGTTTCTTAGGAAGCTTGCCAACTAGCTTAGCTTGCACACCAAGTAGGTGGCTCATAAAAGGAATCTTCTTTGTAAGCTTCTTGATTGACTTGGCTTGTGGTCTAAGAAGGCAACTTCTAGAAGGGAGCTTCCTTGAGAACTTCCCAAAAGCCTTGTATGTTTCCTTAAATACCAAAGTCCAAGCTCATGCTAGAGATTCAAAGTTTTTCTTCTTTAAGAGCCCAAATGTGATCTTCCACTTTGGTCTTCCATTCTTCTACTTCTCTCAATACTCTTTTCCACCAAGACTAGTGTGGTAGCTGAACTTCATATTCTTATTGAGTCTATCCAAATGCATATTGCAATGATAGAGACTAAGCCTCATATCCATGGAGATTCTAGTGTGATAGAGCATGATATGGATATTATTGTTCGGAGATTCTAGAAGCTCTTGTGCTCTTGCACACCCATACCCTTTTAGACATTGAGACAAGCATATCAACTAGTTCAATGAGCATAGGATGAAACTTGAGTGTGAGATTTCATGGCTTACCATGTTGAGATAGACCATGACCTCATCCTATCCATTCATTCCTCATATAGTTTATGCTCATGAGAGTTAGAGGAAGATTTTAGTTATGGATGTTGGTTGTCTTTTAGATATAATGTGGTCTACTAGACCTCTATTTCACCAATGGAGATGTTCAACCAAGTGGTTAGAGCGGTCACATTATAGAGGCATGAGTACCTTTCATTATATACTTTGACAAAGAGTGTGAGAGTTTATGGAGTATTGTTGTGCATAGTTTGACGTTATCATTTGGACTGATAGCACATGAGTAGGGGTAGAGCACCTAATCCAATGGGAGTGCACATTAGAGTGCTCCTCATGGACTTGCTTGATGGAGAGGAAGGGTTCAAAGATATGAAGAGAGATTTCACTTAATACCATAGTGCATTTAATGCACTAAGTCTTTGTCTTAAAGCCATATTGATAGTGAATCACTTCTTGTAAGAACCATCCATATGGCACTATTCATTCTCTTCTATTTACTCCCTTCTTTACTAGTATAGTCTATCCAAATACCTCACTAGGAGTCAAATTGAGAGTTCTCTTGGATAGATTTAGAGTCAATACTAGATCAACTATTGAGTTCATGATCAAGGAGTGGACATTGGGTTATCTTAGAGAGTTTAGTCAAGATCCATATGATAGTCTAACATCATCTTTTCAAGTTCCTCATATGAGCCAACAAAAGTAGGAGAGGATGTGGATATATAGTCCTATCTATGTCCATGCATGCTTATATAAGCACCTTGAGGCTACACTAGTGCATAGTGGTGTATATATATGCATTGGTGATCTAGAGTAGATATCGTTCTTGGAATATTGGATAGATCATGACATATCATACGGTGTTTGATCCATGTTACAGACTCTTATGGAGGGTACTTCTTAGATCACTATACCACCATATGATAGCTTATTACAATCATATTACATATCATATTGTATTAAGATTTAGTGTACAGATTATTGTGGAGCATACCTTTAGTTCACTAGATATTATTTAACATGTCATATTGAGCTACAATCACTTGTTGTCTATGATGTTATGATCATTGGTCATCAATCTCTTTGTAGTGTCATTTATATTCTAACTTATATAAATTTGGATTTTGTATTCCCATGCATCATTCAAAACAAATTTTTAAACCAAATAATGATTAAAAATAATCCAACCTGCATATGCACTCACCCAACCTTTTCTTTAGACTTCTTTTATAATAAGACACACCCAAATTATTATTGAATACATCTTTCAAAATAGGTGTTTAAAACTAATCCACATCTTTCAAAACAAGTGTTTAAACTAAACAATGTTTAAAACTTATCCATCTTATGTAAACCCGTATACTACTCTTTACACTTCTTTTTCAAGAATGATCCCTAAATCCTAAGTAGGTACATTAAAACTAAACTATTCAAGAGTAATAAAAGTCTTGTGAAATTGAGGATGTTGGTAGACATTGACTGAACCACATGAAATGTGGTGTAATTTCTATGCATGCTTCTCTTGACTAGATTGATGAATGATTTTTGCTACATTGCATAGCCAGATTTAGATTCCCATTGCTCTTTTAAATTCCTATTTGTATAAAATTTTCCCAACAATTAGAACTCTTGATGGACTGAAAATCCAAATCCTTAACATGAGCTTTGGCTTTGGTATTTATAGGCCACTAAGATACAAGGTTCTCAAGAAGCTTCCAAGGAAGGTTCCTTCCCAAAACTTTTTCTTGGAGTGCAAGCTAAGCTAGCCACCAGTTTGGTGTACACATTACTCAATGCCTAGAAGTTCCTGGAAGCTTCTCACAAAAAGCTTCCTAGATGCTTCAAGGGTATTCTACCAAGAAGTTTTCTAGAAACTTCTAGAACATTCTTAGATTATGTTAGTTCTACCTCCTTTTTGCTATGTGTAGTTGATTCTACTAACTTGTTAGCTTCTACTAACTCCAAATTGAGGATTCATTTGAAAAGCAACAAGAGTAGAAATCTATATGTTTTGCATTGGATCAATGTTATAATTGTATATAACTTTTTGATCAATAAAGTAGACATGTGGGAAGAAGAAGAGTGTTTAGAGTGAAGTAGTTACCAACATGCCAAATATCTCTTGGACAAAAAGTCACTTTCACAAATAAGAAGAAAACAAGAGCAAGAATAGCAAATACTTGTTACACTTAATAGAAAGGAAGGGTTCTAGAACTACTAAGTGTTGGTGAAAAAATAAGAGCAATGGCTGTGAAAACATGCAAGGCTTTTGAACTGGTAGGGTTTTTGAACCCCTAATTTTTGGATAGTTTTGAACACTTAAAGTCATTGAACTTGGATTAAATCTTGTTTTAAAACCACTTGTAATAAAGACAATTCTTTGAAAAGAGCATTGAGAACTTCTTGCAATATTTAGTTGAGGAAAAGTCTTTTGGAACTCTAGTTAAATTTTGTTGTGACTTATGGTAATATGTAAAATAGCACTTTGTAATTTGAGATCATGTATCTCATGTTTAGTGATAAGATGTAGTGTGGAAGTATTGCCATGTGTTAGTTGTTATTATCCAATTCAAAATTATTAATATTTATCATTGAAACAAGGCATTAGCTATAATTTTGAACATGTCTGAAGTTCAAAGATATTAGTATTTTTAATTGCAACAAGGTATTAACACAAAATATTTGAACATTTTTTAAGGAAGGAAGAAAAAATTTTAACCAAAAAATTTCAACCCTTGGAAGTAAGGGTATACCCATATCTCTTTGGAATATATGAATAAACTAAGGTAAAACTTGTATTGAGGATGGAGTGTTGTTGTATGAAGAGACAGATTGCTATAAAATGGGTACTATTGTTGCTTTTGGGATAATTGCTATTGTAAATAGGTGTTGTTATCGTTACTAAAGATGAATACAAAAAGACCCTCTACTCTCCTTTCTTCAAAGCAACTCTACCTATATATTTGAAAGGACGCATCCTATATATATGGAAAGTTTGGGGAGACTTTATAGGTTTCAAGAGTTTATTAAGCACAACAAGGATGAAAGTGGATCAAAAGAGTGTTTTAGAGTTTTGGTGTTTCAAAGTGGTAGAGAGCGGTAAATCAATTATTGGGATTTCAAATTTAGGAGAGGGGTCTGCCCAAAGAGGAAGGAGAAAGGAAGGGGAGATAAGGAGGCTTTTGAAATTCACAAGTAAAGGCTTTAAAAAGAGAGGGTGTTGTGCAAGAGGAAGGAGAAAAGGAGGAAGGCAGAGGGAAGGAACTATTGAAATTCAGGAAGCTTGATAGCATGCCTTAAGGCTCCACAAAGCTGAGAGAGTATAGAGGAAGGAGAGAGAGAGTTTTGCAAAGAGATGAAGGAGAGACATTGTCAAATGGAAGTGTGATGAAGATTTTGAATAGAAGTGTAGAGAGGAAGGAGAGAATGGAAATTTTGGATAGAGTGGAACTTTGGAATCAAAGGCACTTAAGAGGAAATTGAAAAATTGCATTTGATATGTTTGAGGAGCTATGGCAAATATATTTGAGTACAAGATGGTATTTGATATGCCTAATATGGAAGATTTCAAGGAATTATATTGGTTAGTTGGCCATTATGAAATGTCAAATCACATGACATTTATTACATGGGCTTGGATGGATAAGGATCAAGCGTGAAATGCAATGGAGGGTATTTGAGAAGTAGATCTAGACAAGCTTAGGTTGAAAATTGCAATTGGTCCTCACTATCCTTCTCCATGTAAGAGTTCTTCTTAATTACCATTCAATGATTCTATTATGCAAGATATTTAAGTATTCCACTCATGCAAAATCCTTGCATAATCCCAATGATGCTCAAGTAAAACCCTAAACCTCTTAACCCTAACTCCAATGGAGAAAAACCCTAATGGAACCCATCCTATTCCAACAAGATCTCAATGGAACCCTAGCAAAACCCAAGGGAGAGGCAAAACCGCAACAAAAACTAAAGTTGCACATTTGCCACAATGAAACTCCAATAGAACCGCAACTTGATTCTTTTCATGTAGTGAAACTATAGTGGCACCCTATTGTAATACTTTCTACGCTTGTTGGCGTTTTTCAACCATAGTGCAACCCAACCTTCCCTAACAAAACACAAGCAAAACAAGGGCAAAACCCCATTGTCTTCTTCCTTTGAACCAACTTTTGGCATTTGAATTTAAGGCTTTATGAACTTTGGTTTTGGGTTTTGTAAAAACTTTTGTGTGTAGAGTTTGCATGCACATAGAATGGAGACACACACATGGGCACAATTGATGGTTGGCCATTCAGATTGACTCTTCAGGTCATTTGTGATGCATTTGCATTGCCAGTTGGGAGTAGAATGAAGAAGATGGTGACTTACTATTGGATGTAAGATTGGTTCCCAATGAAAGATATTACCACAAGATGATACTTGGCTTGATAGTACGTATTCCTAACATTTAGACACATTTTTTAGATGATGGGAGCTCTTCTTGTCCCTTCTTGGAGTCCAAAGGTAGTTCTTGGCCATCTTGCCCTAATTGTGTAGACAAAGGTGGAGTGGTCTAGGGCAGATCTTGAGCAATCAAGTGATAATTATGATTGGGTAGAGTTTTTGTTGCAGGCGGTGAGTGCAAAGTTGGCTTTCTTGCACAAGAAACTTCACCATCCAAATGGAAAGAGGTTCAAGGTGACCTATGTTAGGTAGTTCCTCACACATCTATTAATGGGAGGGGAGGGGAGGAGCTTGATTTAAACTAGAAGATGAGGTGCATTACAAGGAAACCAATTAGAATGTTTATGTGACCTAATGTAGCTATAGCAAAGATGAGTATGAGTGCGAGTGAGAATCCTTAGAGATTATTTTTGAAAACTTTATATTTTTGTAGTTGTAATTATCCTTATTTAATAAATGACATTGTCTTTTCCACTTCTCTTGTTCAACTTGTCCCTTATTGAATAAATGACACTATCACTTCCACTTCTCTTCAACTTGTCGCTTGTCACTATCACTTCCACTTCTCTTCAACTTGTCCCTTATTGAGTAAATGACATTGTTATTTCCACTTCCTCTTGTGATCTTTTGCTCATGTATCCCACTTCTTCTCATGATCTGATACTATTTCTTCTCTATGTATATATAGTGGACTAGTGGATGATTTTATTTGATTTGATAAGAATTTGAACTTGTGCATAGGTCACCCATACTATGTTTATGTTGATTGTGTAAAAGGACCCAATTGTAGATGTTGTGGTGAGGATTGCTTTACATTGCACATGTCAAAGGTGAACAATAATCCATCTTCACCCTTTACATGTTAGAGAGGTAGAGAGCATGCAAGTGAGGTTCATGCAAGAGAGCTTGAGTTGCTTGATAGTGAGGGTGCATCACAAGGGATAGAGCACTCTACAAAGGTTGAGTTGCATGATATTGATGGTGGATATAAAGAGCTAGAGCCAATTTCTCTAGAGAGAGAGCATGCATCCTATTAGTCCTACAATAGAGACTAGGGTAAGGGGTCTAGAACTTTGAGAGGGAGTGATATAGGTGGTCTCATGGATATCAATTGTAGGATGGTTGATTGAGTTGAGAAGGAGAGGATTATTCAAGAGATAGAGTGTTTGTAGAGGTTAGAGAGAGTGTGTTTAAAAAGAAGAAGTTTAAGAGGGAGCAGTTGGTAGAGGACTTAGAGACTAGAGAGATAGAGCATGCTATGGAAGACATAGGGAATAGAAAGTAGGAGCTTAGAGAGATGAAGTATGCTATAGGAGACAGAGGATAGAGAGTAAGTTTTAAGAGAGAGAGAGCATAATATCAAGAACTTGGTGAGGAGAAAGAGCAATTTGGTAGAGAAAGAAGATTCTTTTTTGGCCTCTATGAGGAAAGAGGTAGATAGAGTAGATAGGGTATGTATGATGAGATTTTTGTTGAGAAAGAGTTGATGGAGGTGGCTTATAGGTCTCAATTGGACTCTTATCAATGACAATTTACTCTCTCCATGGGCAAGTTGGAGAGAACTTGGGCTAAGTTAGCTAAGGTAAGGACATATTTAGAAAGGCTTATGATGATGCAAGGATCTTCTTTCAAGAGTACACTTGGAGATCATCACCTGAAGAGTTTGCCATGCATGAGGTGACTCAAGTTGACCATTTGGATATGATCACAGAGGGGACTCAAACCAACATACTTGAGAGTATCACTCATGGATCTCATGCACATGGGTTAGAAATGTAGTATTAAGAAATGTAGCCAAAGCCTTATTTGCATGGAGGACTTAGGAGAGAGCCTAGTGTGATGACCCTTGATATTGATGTAGTTGCTTGGAGACCTTGTCTATAAAATGATCTTGCTCTTCCACCCCATTTTAGACATATGAATGAACATATCAGGTGGCTAGATGAGAGGAAGACACTCATAGGTGAGTTTTCTAGACTTTTGATGATGAGGTGGTGTATTAGTTTGACTTGAGAGTTGAGTCCTAGCTTTGTTTATGCTCATGAGAGGTGGACAAAGATTTTAGTTTTGGATATTGGTTGCTTAGTAGATATTTTATGGGATATTAGTAGCCTTGCCCACTAATGGTCCGACTTGGTAGAGTAAGGTAGATGGACCTCTTACAATAAAAGGAGTAATTTTAGATATATACTATTGGGAGAAAATTTGCATCTAGGAATTTGAGAGAGCAATTGGAATCCAAATCTGGCTATGAGATGGAGCAAAAATCATTCATCAATCTAGACAAGAAAATCATGCATAAAAATTATGCCAAATTTTTTGTGGTTTGGCCAACATCTGCCAATGTCCATAGGTGCACAAGATTTTTATTTTACTCTTGAACTATCAATCAAGAATTGTAAAACAAGAATGGTCAAAGTCTCTTTTGACTGCAAACTCTACACATATTTATACTCTTGCACTTAGAGACCCTTATCTACTTCTGGAAACATGTGGTGCAGATTGATCTTGTATCTAAACCTAGATTGTCTAGTACTAATTGTGACACGTCACTTTACTCAGTTTTACAAGTGGAGGGTCATGTGAGCAGCCTTCCCATGGTCCATGTGCTTTCTTGCAAGTCCCATTCCTATAGGTCCCAAAGCCATGCCCATAAGTCCCATGCCAATAGGTCTTGGAGCCATGCTTGTAGCTCCCACAACCTACTCATAGCTCTTGTAGGACACATTTGTCCTTAACTCAAGTGAGTGTAACTTCTTTTCTAGAGCTTTGTTTTCCATGATCATGGTGTTTATGGAAAGCCCTTGAATAGTCTAATGTATGTTAAGAGACCAATCACTAAGAGACCAATCACTAATTGCAATGATGATACACTAGAGCATCTCAAACTAGTAAGCCTTCTCTTGGAGTAAGGAGTATAGGTGAGAACATGGACATTATTCCTCCATATGTTGTTCAATCTGCTCCCATCTCTTGATACTATTCATCCTCTCAATTGTATAGTATATGATATTATAGTCTTGAATAATTTTTCATACTTGCATATTTTATATATTTTATTCAAGTGCATTTATTCTTTATGTATATTCACTTCATTTATTCTTTATATTTAGTTGTATGCATTCTTTCTTATGTCCTCTTTGCTTGTGAATATTCACATCTATGTTCTTCTTTGTCATACATAATGCCTTTCTTTTAATGACATGGTACCTCTTACATGATATTTTTATTAATTCTTGAATCTTTTTCCAAATCTTGCTACACCTTTTGAATACATTGTGAATTTTTTCCAAGCCAAAGACTAGCACACATGCAAGACATCTATGATATTTTTGGTTAGACAAAGTACCCACCAAATCCCCAATGAAACAATCAGAAAACCACATCAAGACTTTTAGGCCAAACAAACCTCAGAAGACAAAAACAATCCCAAAAATATCATATAAGGCACAAGCAAAGCTTGATTGTGAAGTAAAATATCATATAAGGTACCATTTCATTAAAGGAGAAGCACATGTATGATAAATTGTGTCTTGTTGGGGGCCCAAAAAGATACATGCAAGCTTTTTGAGTCAAATGCAACCCATAATAAATCTAGCAAGATACCCACAAGAAAATACATGGCAGAGTTGGGTAAAATAAAACCCTAGAAAAACCCAAGCAATGCCTCAATAGAATCCTCATGAAACTCGTCTACCTTTTTGGGTCAAACAAAATCCTAGCAAAAACCCCCAAAAATACAAGCAAGTGTCTTGAGTCCAATGAAATCCCCATAAAACCCAAACAAGATATAGGTGAATTTTTCATCAAATGCAATTGTAGCATAAACTCAATGAAACTCCAACAAAACCCTAGTAAAACCTAGCATAACTTGATGTGTGTGGCAAAACTAGAGCAAGAATGCATCAAAACCCTAACACAACTTGGATCAGCGGCAAGATCAGAGCAATAGTGCAGAAAAACCTGAGCATAACTTGGGCTTGGGCTTGGGCTTAGGCTTGTTCTTGTTAGATAAATAATTTGTCCCATAAAATTTCACAAGCAAGATAGGATATTTGACATATTACATTTGAGTGACTTTGAGTGATACAATATTACACAAGGAAGTGATTGAAAGCGCATGGCAAAAAGTTTAATATATATAGGTTTAGATTAAGATTAAGTAAATAACACCATAGAAAGCACATACTACTATTGATAAGACAACATGTGCACAACCATTCTAGTATATATTGAACTCAACTCTACACTCTAAGTCAACTACAAGTAGGTAACATCTACTACAATCTAAGTAGAGTACATTCTGGATGATCTATCCTCTATCACACACTAATCATGCATGCTTGAGCTTGAACTTATGAGAGTAATCACTCTTGCTTAAATTTTAGGTGTCAACTTATCACTTTAATCAACTACCACTTTTATAAGATTCAACTTATCACATTAATCTAGGATCATAGAATGATACCTCTTGGATTTGGCATTCCTTTGATTGATTCTCCTCTTCTCTAAATTGGAAATCAATAAACTCTTTTCTACTTCATCTTTCATGTGTAACTCCTCCATTTTGTGAGCTTTTGAACCATCTTGCTAGCTTCAATTTTGGCCAACTAACATCTTTCTTAGGCTTCCTTTGTTTTGCTTTTCAATTTTGTAACATTGGAGAGATCCTCAGCAAAGGACAAAACTATGGAAGAAGAAGAAGGTGTCTTAACCCAACAAACCTTTCTTCTCTTTTATGACTCATTCTCTTGCTCTCCTTCTTTTTTACACTCTTTCTCTTCTCTTTCTTGACTACCTTCTTATGGTTGAGGTTCTTCTTTGGTAGGTGTACTTGGTTGAGGGGCAAATTCTTGTGCTCTCAAGGGGTGAAAGGATGGGGTAATGACTCTCCTTCTCTTGCACAAGAACATGGTACTCCTTTATTCGTGCTCCATGGTAAGTTGGTACATAAGGAAATGACTCTTGGGTGCTAGGAACAAAAAATACTTGGCAATGCAATGTTGGTTGGTGGCTAGTTCCTGACCTGGGTGTGTCTTCTATACAATATTCAAGTGGTAGCTCCAATTAAACTCAAGATCTAGATCTAAGTTTCTTCATCTTTTACTATTTTTGAGAATCTACACGTAGACTCACTAGTGAAATATTAGCTCTTGTGCTAAAGAGCGGATCCATTCTTGCATAATAGGAAAATTGATGATTCAACTTATCTTCAATAGTTCTCCATCCTCATTTTAGTTCCTTCCCTGTGAGCTTTTCTTTGGTGCATTTGTCTTTCCAATTTTGAGCTGATTTGTAGGAGGACATGTAGCATGCACACTCTTCTATAATCTCTCACCATTCATAGATTCAGGAAAACCCTTCCCAAACTTGGTGAGATAAGTGGCCATGTAGCTTAACATTGTGCTCATTTGAATAGGTTTCTTGCAAGTTACTCTATAGATTTGTCTTAAATGTTCTAGATCCTCAAGATAATCCAAAATTTGACAATTATGATGAGAAATCATTCTAAACCTATCCTCATCCCTTGCTTTTGGTTTACACCCTGTAGTAGATAGCCTGCAAGGTTCAGAGTACACCATGTTCAAAGGATCTCGAAACATTGGTATGGGGACTAACGGGACTCTGTAGTAGATAGCCTGCAAGGTTCAGAGTACACCATGTTCAAAAGATCTTGAAAAATTGCTATTGGGACTAATGGGACTTTGCTCGAGAAGAGATGTGCCTTCCATAATTGCTACCACACAAAGAAATGCAAAGCTTGTGCCCTTAAGTTTTTCTACTACTCCCCAAAATGATAAGTTACATCATTGCAAGTCTTTACGCCCAAAAACTTACTCTTTTGAACACTATATAGATTTCTAAATTGACCATGGTGCACAACATAACTAACAAACCGCATAACTAAGCATGACTAATGAGACGAGGAATCATGCCATTAGCAAAGATGGAGAAGTGGAATCTGAAATTTTGAAAATCCTTAGTGAAGTGGTGCGGTGCAAGGTTCAATGCAAATTCCTCATAGGAGACTTCTTCTCTTACAACGTAGCACTCACTTTAGAACTCCCCAATGACATTCCCCGTTAATTAATTCATGTAAGAGGTCTGCTCTGATTTAGGCCCATAAAGTTTTTCAATCTGCCAGAAACGTTGGTTGATACCCGGAGAATCTTTGATGGGCGTTTTCTTTTCCTTGTATTATTTTTTGGTAGAGGGGAAACATTTTCTGAGTAAACCTACATCACCCATAAAGAACCCATGAAAGTCATTATTGCAATGCCCTAATACACCTTTTTCCCCCTTTCGTTCAAAGTCAGTTAATAGAAGAAGAGAAAAGGAGACGGGTTGGATACACAAAAGAGAAAGTATAATCCTAACATCATGAACAGTGAATGAAGCTTTTCTGTTTACGTTGCTCGATAAAATAGCCATGTTTTTATTTGTTGCTTAAAATTATACCATCTCGTTTGAAAGTATTGTCCTGTTTATTTCCTCATGAGACCTTTGATTACCTCCCTTCCTTCATCACATAAGGCCTATCCAACCTCGGGCAAGATTAAACAACCATTCATATACTGGTCAGTCCTAAGTAAAATTTGATCACACGTAGGAACACATAACGCTGAAATCAAACGAAGGATCATAATTTAGTATCATAATAAAGGATGAAGTTCATGTCACTATTTTCTCATATAATCTAAACGGTGCATCCATGTATGGAAGTTAGTTTACCGTTCAGATATACGTCCACATGTCAAACCGGTTACTAAATATTAACGCTAAATTTTCTTCATCGGCATTGCATAGGAGGATATCAAAACTGATTTTATTGTTTAATCAAAGTGGATGAGTTTACAGTTACTATAAGGTTTCAAAATGTCTTTTTGAAAATAGAAAACGCCTGCATGTTGGAGAAAATGATTTCGTCTCAAATGATCGTAATAACATCCCGATATAATTAAAGTTCCCTCTTACACAAAGTATGCACTTGCAAGTGATTACTTGACCAGAAACTGGATAATCCTGCAGAGGTTTGATCCGGACATTTGTATTCTCTTGGCCAGAAGGGGGTGGGTGGCGTTAGCTTGCGCTGCAGACTGAAGGTAACGGTCATGTCACCGTCGTAAAATAGACTGCATTGTCCAACGGTCAGGTGGCCGTTCCCCTTGTTTCGAAACATTTGAATTCGAGTGACGGAGAATGGAACAGTAACCTCTCTCTTCCTTTGTTTTAAGGCATCTCTCCCTCTTCCTTCCTTTCTTCACGTTTTCAGATTTTGAACCAATTTTGTCTGTCTGTCTGTCACTCTAAACTTTAGTTCGGTCATCTTCGTTCCATCGATCTTTTCACTGGTGTCACCAGATGTATCATTGCCGCTCCGAACACTTCCCATGCGTGTGACGTGTGACATTTCCCATGCGTGATTCCTCTCTACTTCTTCTTCTTCTTTTCGTCCTGTTTCTACCAACGCTTTAACCAAGACTACTACCAACGCTTTGACAGGATTGACGCTTTAACATCTCCAAATTCATTGACAGGATTTTGTCTTTGTCCACTATTTTTTCTCCCCCTCCTCCCCACCCCCCGAGCAAACGAAGTCTGTAGATTGCCAGCGCAAATTTCTCCAGTTTTGTTGCTCCTTGTTCTCGCAGACATTCTTCTTATCTCATCTCTCTGTTTGTTTATCACAAGAGCTCAATCTTGTGAACGATTTGAATATTTGAGCTAATCCGGAGCTGCTGCACATTTCACTTTGTATACGGCAGATAATTCACCTGGGAGATTCTCCAGAAGATTGACGCAGAAAGCATTCAGTGAGTAAAACGGTGGAGGTTTGGTTACTGAGTAATGGCAGGAAGACGGAAAAGCGTTGGTCCTGTCGTTCCTGTCAACTACCATGAGCTTCCACGCAAAAAACTCCAAGCACTTTGTAAAAAGCATGGATTTCCCGCAAACAAAACAAATGTCGCCATGGCGTATGCGTTAACGGCTTTCCTGAATGTGAGTGTACCAAACACATGAAGAATTATATGCTTTGATCACCAAATTCGATGAAGCATGTTATTCACTTGCAATTACTTCGCCATTTTGCAGGCTCCGGAGCGTCTCGCTAGTTATATGGATAGCCCAGCAATGACTAGCGAGAGCAGCTACATGCCATCAAGTCAAGCGGACGACAGCCCAATGGTATGTCTTATGGTTGGCTTCTTGAATTGTTGTCGATACTACAGGAATAAAGTTTCCACGACTGAATTTTGATAGGCAGTTTGAAGAAAGCATCTGTTTCTCTCCGACTGCTGCCTCATTGTTGCAGCAGGGTATAGGCTAGCTCCATCCTAAACGTGGACTTCGGATCCTATATCTAGCTACATTACTAAAAATGTAGTCCCTTATGTCTCGTACTGATTTTGCAAAGCATTTCCTGAATCGCGAGCGTGAACAACTAATGTAGATCTCGCCAGGAGTCGACTCGCTACCAGCTATCTCAGAGTCACTACCAGAGGTGTTCGAGGGTTTACGGAGAACGAATCTGCCCGAAATTATGGAAGAAGTTGAGATCTCTCCACTGGAAGTAGCTGGAAATGAAACAAGTGAGATTATGGACATGGAATTGACTAACTTCACGGACTCTATGACCAAAGGAGGAGCACAATCTGAATGCGAAGAGAAGGACATCGAGAGGATGATCGATGACTCTAGAACGCTTGACTGCGAACTTCTGGATGAGTCTCGATGTGAGGTGCCACTGCCTGACAATGAAGTCAAAAAGATAGAGTTAGGCGAGAGGGATGAAGATCCAAAACTTGACAACGGAGTGGAAGTGATGGACTGTAATGAGATTAGCAAGACGATATTGCATGAGTCTATGGCAAACGTGGAATGGAGTGATGCCACAGACAGGTCGATTGAGGGATTAGGTGTTGGATGGAAAGAATCAAGTAACATGGGATGTGACGAAGGGTGTGCCCAAGTAGACGGGAACTTGGGAAGAGGGATGGTGGATACATCGGATGCTTATTTAGGCAAGGTGACAGACGATTTGGTTTCTACATCACAGGTGATGACGAAGATCACGCCTCCTGCTTCGTGTGCTGGATTGAAATTTGGGACTTCAGCTGGAGGAGCTGTCTTTTCGCCGCACGTACATCAGGTTGCTGAAGATGGCGAGAGAATTGAAGACGTTGAACACTCGGAAGACTTGACAGAGGCTGTTGAATGGATTACCGCTGCCAATGCCACGACTATTGGTCTGGCTGACGTTCTGGATATTCCAGGGTTGAAAGAGGATATGGCGTCGGTTCCTGGTTCTGATTCTATGGAGGAAGCATTCACTCTTCTCACGGTAAAGAAAGAGTCAGGTATAGGATATGAGGACACTCAGCTCCCACTATCGGTGATGCCTCATTCTGATCCTTCAGAGTTCTCATTGCCAAATAGTGAAGGGGTTAGTCTGGTCGTGGACCTAAATAACAGAGGATTTCCAGAGTACAAAACGTTGAAAAGCGATGGTGCCATCAAAATTAACTTGCAAACCGGTGAAGGTATGAGTCGCGGGACCGGTCCTCAGGGTGCAAACTACTCAAGGGATGAATTTTTCGGGCCTTACAAAGGTTCCAACTTGCCCTCTCTTAGTCCTAAGGTACGGAGAAGCCTTGGTCTCTCTAACGCTGTTTCAATACCGAGGGTCACATTCTCCTCACCGCCCAAGTCTAGGGCAACTTTAAAGAGCACCAATGATTTCTCTTTCGACATTCCTTTGGTAATTACCCATCTCAGCCCAGTTGCCCTAGCTCCCCCAAGAATGCTGGAGACTGGAGATCTGACCCGTGTTGAGGATGTAAATACCTCTGATATTGAGGGGAAGAGAGAGGTGGCGCCCGAGGTAAACTTCCTCACGCTTGCTCTTTTCCTACCGTCCATAGTTTTGACTTGACTTAATTTTCCAACAACAGTGGCCTATCAGTCTTGCACAGATCACTGAAGACATTCTATTTAATGTTCATGGCTCACTAATCCGGAATAGAACTCAGGCTATTCTACTTCCTGTTCTCAACCAGAGGTACAATACGACCAATCACTTTGTAGTGCTCTTGAACATGTGCTGATGGGCAAGGAGGGCCACTTTGAACCCTGATTTCCAATCGTTCTCATTGCAGGCTTCTCCAATTATGACGGACAGTGCGGAAGTTTCGCCAGTTATGAAGGTCAATGACGAGGTTACGGACAGGTTAGTTCACATGTGCACATTTAAGCGGTTCAGGGGTCAAATTCTACATCTAGCGATCACACCTGATGAAAGAGGTTTCGTCAAGTCGAAATCTCTTTCATAGGTGTGATCGCTCAATGGTCTTAGTACTGATTGATACTCTGGATGAAAGAGTTCAACTCTGGTTCCGTCGCTATTTAAATTAATCAAAGAAAGTCCACCACAATCCAACCTCAAATGCATTTAAAGCTTGCTATAGACAATCCATTTTCAAGGACTACATTAAAGGGTGTCCTACTTTATGAGCAAAAAGCTCAATGGTAGGTACTACGGTAGTATGGGCAGGGTAACCAACTTCAAAATTGTTTGCTAATGAGTTCGGTATCTGAAGTCGGGATATACTCGGGACTTGAGATTATTTGTAAATCACATGTTTATTGATTGATCTCGTTTAATCCATCTTGGAGAACACAGTATACACGGAGACACCCTTTCTTCCTGGTCTTTAATTTGCGACAGTTTGCAGTCTTTTGCAGCAGAACTTCTTTCTTTGGTTACAGTCCCCCCTTGTTTTATTTGTTTGAGAGTCTAGTAACAAGTGGAGAGTTGTGTTGCTTGCTTGTTTATCAAATCTGGAGGAACTCAGTGATCAGCGCGTTCTCTTACACATCGTTACATCACAGGTCGCGTTCCTGCTCCCCCGTCGCCGGCTATGTGAAGGAAATAGTGAACCTGCTCGAGCGCAATTCCGGAGAGAAAGAAGCACACGTAGTCAGTCGCAAGGATGTTTACAAACAGTCTCCTCTTGTGAGGTCATCAAGAATTGCTGCAGATATCGAACGAGCGTCAAAACTTGGACAGGCTAAAAGGGCAGTGGTTCTCGCTAGTAAACGGTCTTTGTGGCTACCTACCACTACGCACAGCTCCATCGAAGAAGAAGGCTTTCACATAATTGAAACGGGAACAGGATCCCTGACCAGTCATGCAGTTGCTGACATCGCTGTGGATGGACCTTTTGACATTCAGACAAGAGCAATCCCAGCGCGCCCTGAATCACACGCACATGAAGCGAAGGATGTTGGAGCCAACCTGAGTGGCAATCTTACATCACCCCAGTATGATCAGGGCATCGAAGAGTCAGGTGATCCTGTTTCAAGAAACGGAGAGTTCAATGCTGACAGTCTTTCGATGAGTAGCCCACCAACTGGAAGAGAAGTAGCTGTTTCTGCGGTTTCGGATGACGCTGAGGTCGATCAAGCGGCGACGTCTGCAGACGACAGTCTGAGAAACAAGCTCTTACCTTTACAGACTGGTCCCGGACTTGATGAGATCAAATATGTGGAGATTCCAAGACCTGTTGAGACGAATGTTGAGTGTGAATCCATATCTGATCTTTCCTGGATTCGTAAAGCTACGAACTTGCCAACAACAAAAGCACAGAAACTGACCGAGAAGGTCAGGCGCCCAGCTTCAGCGAACGGGAGGAAATTAGAACTCATGGAGAGGGCAGCAATGAACGCCGCGCTAAAGAAAAGGACGCCAAAGAAATCTAATTCTACAAGAGGTGGTAGTCGTGATTCATCAGGTTTGTCTCAAAGCCAGGAACCGTACAATTTGGATTCAGTTGATGTGGAAATGGAAGAGGTAAGTCCTAGTCCTCTTTCCTGGACGCCAAAGAAAGTCCTTGATAAATCCACAGGAGCATTGAGCCTTCGAGATAGCAACAAAGATCTCGGCTGTTTATTACTGGATGGCTCGTGTTCTAACAGTCCCAAATCACCTTCCATATTTCTTGATGAGATCCTGCGGGAGAGTACAGTGAGCCCAGGCAAAGAACTGTACATATGTGGGAAGGAAAACGATAGATTGAGAAGACACCAAGAAGAGTACAAGACCCCTCTAACTGGTAGATCGAAGGAAAAGGCTATACGAGCTGCGGAGATGAACGCTGCAAGCCTCCGGGAGAAGATCTTGAAGCAACGTCGTGGGATTGAAGAAGAAGATCCAACGGTAATCCTTGTTTTCATTCCATTTTTGAGTACATTATACCGCAGTAGTGACCCCCTGGTGCTTGAAGAAGCGTCTGCGCTGAACGTTATCCTCATTCACAAAATGATTCATTTTAGCTGATCTTTTGAACCTTTGTTGAGCAGGGTCCCCCAGTGGATGTGCTAAAGAACTCGCTCTTGGGAAGACTTCTATGATAGGAGAAGTGCACCATCTATCAGTCAAGCTTCAGAACTGCACGAAAAGGTTGCAAGTTGAAGTAGGAAAAGTTTTAAGTAAGTTAAGCTTACCTTACTCAGCAAAAGTCAAACCACTTTGCTACTAGTTTTCAAGAGAAATCCAGCACCTTGTACAAATGAGACGGGCCGGAGCCTATTTTTCCACTAGAATTCGTTGATATGTCTTGGGAGAGAGACGTGCTCAGTCTTTATTATCACCCAGGGCCAGGGCATTGCTTTATATGGAGCACAGTAGGGCCGGGGGTCAATCAACTCCAAAGTACAGATACTTCTATGCTTGTCTCTGGTCGTGCCGTCCTGCTGAACGACGTGTCTAAATCTACAATCTCAATTGGAGCAAATTATCGTTTAGAGTAAGTGACATGGTAGCATGCCATCTCTTGCGTCAGGTAACTAGAAGGTTTCCTGTTCAAGTTGGAATTTTCAAAGTCAGGAAGATGTCTGACTTTTGTAGCTACCATGAGTTGGAAGGAAGGATAGATAGATGTCAGTACAAGTTGCTGTACCATAGTTGTCACTGAGGAGAAAGAGCGACCTTTATGACCACATTGGCCATGAAGCTCAACTATTTGCAGTTTCCAATTGTTAATACCGTCAGTCTTATTTACTCCTAACTTGTGGCCACTACACGACAGTTGGATCTGCTATTTGAGAGGTTTCTGTCCTCATCCTCGTGGACGTTAAGGTTAAAAACACGAGGTCGTCTCGAGTAAGATTCCAGGCTTACATATTACCTCAATGACATCAATACTTCTGTCTCCTGATGATGTTGTTGATCCTGTCTGTCGATATCAAACCCCAAGTCAGCGTCAGTTTATATCTTGTGTCGTTCGTACCCGGGGTTGTTGGTGCAGCTAGCTAGCATGTTACCTTCACTGTCCTGAAGATATATAAAGGAAATCAGACCCGAGTAAGACATGCCGTCAAAGCTCAAGGAAATCGAATTGCTTGGGATCTTCCCTGTAATGTGATATGCGAACCTTCCTGAGATCCCGTAACGAGATAGGATAGTTCCTCTGTTCTGGATCGACGTTCGTATCCAGCTTGTTGAGAGCAGCGAGAAACTTCGAAGCGACATACTTTTCAAGATAGCGTCATAATCTGATAAACATGTCTACGATGGCGGAAGGCTCGACTGGAGCGGAATTTTAAGGATGACGAATTCGAATAGCCAGAGTCATGTGCAATTCATCCCGTGGCTCTTACGTGGGAGTTGTCTCCTTGGCCAAAAAAGAGTGCAACACCACTTTTAAATGAATCGTGAAATCTTCAAAAGCGTGGACTATTGGCACGTCCCAACGCCTGTAAACCAGATAATGGAAGAAGAAGAATTTACGTGCTAACTAAAGCGATGAGGTAGAAGAAACCCCAAACCAAAAGACCACCATCGAAGATATCTGCGCCATACGGTGGATGGGGAATGAAAAGTCAGGCAACACAATTTGCGGACGTTAGGCAAACTACTGTAAACCCTAAACTCCACACGCGGTGAAATCATCCAACTATTGTGGGATTCGGTCTTGCTACACTATCTCTACAACCTCCTGCAACCTCTTACAACCTCCAAAGTCATTCGTGTGACATTAATATGTTAATTCACAGCAAAATGGGGTATTCTCGACGATGTGTGTGGCAATGCCTCAAAGGCCAAGTCAGAAACGCTACACAGAAACAGAAGACAGGAAAGAAGCAACAAGAATAAGAACAGGGCAAGAAAAACGGACAAACCCATGATGGAGAAGTTACAGAGGAGATTAAAATACGTGTTTTAGTGTAAATCTTAATCTAATAATAACATGGAAGTCTTGGGAATAGCGATTGAGTGTGAGTGAAAAGGGCGACCGCGTAGAAAACACTAAGGAGGGGAAGACCACCTCAAGCTCGTAGAAGGGTGAGACAAAATAGGCTAAGCCCCAATATGAAAAATCTGCCCTATTGCACCTAAGTGACTGAATGAGATTTTGATGTTGAAAAGTACCATTGCATGTTGTTTTGGCAATGTCAAGCGGTGGCTGAGCAGTTTCTAAGACTACGTTGCCGTGTTTCAAGCGTGTGACAACATTTTTATGCAAAAGTACGTTGAACAATCATGTGGCCAGCGCATAAATGGGTTGGGATAGAAATCTGGTTTCGACGCGTGATTAAGTTAAGAAAGAAAATTGCTAGTGTGTTGACATGTCACAGACGTGTAAGCGTGGCAGAGGATCCGGACGTCTCATGCGTTTGAAAGCGAGTTCTTCAGATGTAGAAGCGCAAAGGAACTACTCATAACTTTATACAAACCGCAGTATGTGCTGAATCTTATTCCGTACCGTCTCGAGAAACTTCTGACTTGAGTGCTGCTGTTTGGATGCTAAGTGGTCCCTTCCGCACATTTGAAGTTGTCAGCTACTTTTCGGCTTCTCCTCGCTGCACTGTCACGTTTGGCTTTAATCTATCTGTCGATGTCTTGTTTGCGTTTCTTACTTCCGCATCACCGAGAACATAGATTGACAAGAGTCACCTCTGACTACTCTCTCACCCACCGTTACTCAAAGTCAAGTACACCAGTGCATCCTAAACATGATAAAATATACGTCTCTCCTAGGAGTAATGCACGCAAAGTGGCCGTGCCTCAAAATGGCACAGCTTAGTCGGCGAAGACTATATTTACATTGCCCCGGTCCTTTGACAATGCCGTGCCCTGGGACAGAATCCATGAATCTTTCTCCTGCTCACCTCATTCTTTTGAATTTCATAGTTTGCCCCAAATGAAGCAGGTAAAGAACTTCAAGATCCACGCTCCACACATAAACAACAAGGGTAAGCTGCGGATTGGAATAGACTTATCGTAGTGAGCATAAAGCATAAAGCGTGTTTACCACAAACCATATGGCCTGTAGATTAGTAAAGTATGCGTATGTTTAACTCAATTCTATATGGACAGTCGCTTTATGGAGACTGTATTTTCAACTCTAAATTGCAAGTTAAAGCTTGAATCTTGAATCTTCCACACAATCTAGATATCTGGTGTTTTGTAATATCGTAGTTAGCAGATAGAGCCCTGCTTCTTTCGCATTTTCTGTTGGAAACGTTGAATTCAAAATTCGCGCGATTACACAATGTTTGGCAATATTGTAATCCGGCATACTTTGTATATCCAGCATTTTTCTGTCGAAGTAAAACAGGTGTGTTTTCAGCGAAGCAATTGCAAAACTAATTCCCTCGAATTCCTGGAATGCCAACCGGAATTTCGACTGCACAAGACTACGTACCGTGGTCCTTGTTTCATTCCCTTGACTGTTGGTTCCAGTCTTTCACTATATCAGAATCTCCGAACTCGGTGGTCAGTTATCATGCAATATTGTGGATAATACCGAGATTCAGGTTACATACAGTGGATCAGATCTGATTACTGCTGCTTCCAACCTTGGGGTTGCTTTGCTGTTCGGGTTGAAATATATTGTGAGTCAAATGAACATGACAGTCTTTCGAGAAATGGATCTCTAGTCCTGTACTTTCTTTGATCGGTGACTGCTGTACAGCCTAACGATGCCTCGTAGATAAGAGTTCCAGATATATAGTTCCAGACTGTATTTAGGATGCGAATTGGGATCATGTGACTAAGGGTTTACAGTGCACGGATTTGACCATGGTCAATTAGCAGAGTAGTTGGGTGCTCGTTCCATCCACCTGCTTCACGGTCCATGATGATCACGCATAAGTGAGAGCTGTAAGATAATAAACTTTTAGGTGGTCTCATATTAGTTTCAGAATCTGTAAATAATAAACAACGCATTTTTGTCCATCTATCTTCTGTCTTCCAGCGACAGTCGTGAAAAGAGACGTTCCAGATATTGACTTTCTTCGCATAGTTTTCTTTCTGTTGAAAACCGGACGCGTTAACCATCCTGAACTTGCCCAAACTGAGATGTTAGTCCTCACTTTCAATTTACGAAGAGGAAAAGAATCGTTTTCATCCAAAGTAGGGTTTTCTTTCACTCGCAGGCGTTCTTAATTTTGGTGGTACTTCACACGCAAAATCAGTCCTGTGTCAAGCGGATTGTCTCGGAGCGAATATGGATCCGCTTCGACAAACCAACACTTACTAGTGCGCACTTTTCCTGCAAATGTCTTAATTCATTACGTGCCGGGATGCGAAGTCCTGCACTTACGGAAAGCGAACTTTCTTAAGTCTCGTAAGCGATAGGTACCGATAGGATGATGTGACTGAATCAACTTCAATGGGCATCGATCCCGGGTCGGGAGCAGCGTACAGATGCGCGGCCGGCGTGCGGGTAGTGCCGTGCCGGACCTGAAGGAAAGCGAGTTTGGTGCCGTCGTGACTGCTTTGCTTACGAAGGGTCTTTTTAACCTTTGGGAGGTATTGGGAGTGGGTCAATGGAGTTTGAGGTTTCTGAGAGACGGGCAGGCCCAGAGCGGAGCGGCAGTACCGTGTGTGTATCATTCATGAGAACCTCCATATGCAGAATTTAGAGAGTTTGTTCGCTGTTAGAGTTTCACCAGAGAAGAGGAAGTCTTAATACTCGGAAAGGTTTCATGCGATTGCACGGTGATCTCTGTACCCAGAACGTGGAGTCTGGAAAACCAGTACCAGTTGCTTAGTACTTGCGGGGGCTTTCCAATCAGTGTATGTGATCCTCGTCCTAATTCGCAAGTTAAAGTTGCTTGTAGCCGGAACCGACTGATTCGTGGATGAGTGGACCTTCTGAACTGCGACTTACTGGAATCTCCCCTGGCTTCCGATACAATTAATCTGCTCTACTTTGAAGATTGTACGAATTGCCTTGATATTGCACTTTTATCTGACAATCTTCCTCGTTTGATGATACAAATCCTACGTCCATTTCGTAGTGAAACTCTACCAGTTCATCAGTTAGCACGTGTGGTGTAAAATTCAAACTTTATCGACTGTACATTCTCTGCCCGAGTGCCACAAAGTGATCCACTGAATGTCAATTACTCTATTCTCTTCTATACCATGAGGTCCTCAATGATGCTTTACATCAGGTGCATCCACTTAAATCGGGGAACTAGTAAGGAATAGCAAGAGTATATGAAACTGGGAAAGCAATTTGTGCTCAAATTTTGATCGGACTATAGCATTTTGTTTCCAAGACAAAATATTTGTAGATGCACACAGTTGAAGTCCGAAGGTTCATTAAGAGTTATCTGTTTGGTCATCATAGATATGAAGAAAGGACTGTCAGTGACCAGTCACTCTTTTGAAGGAACTTCTGAAAGATTACCTGTATACTTCGTTCAAGGTGGGGTACTGGTACATTCTACGAGATCCTATCCAAGGTCTGCAGAGACCTAGACTCCCAAGTCAAGTGATTAAACGCTGATTTGTTGTAACAGGAAGATGCCTTCCACAGGAACCATGGTCAAGTCAACGGCGGGGATAAGCTCCCCTTCTGGCGTACTTGAGGTGGCACCCCCAAGACTTCTCACCATTCACAAGCGAACTCCATCAGGGATAAGGTTGGATACGATTCTTGAAGAAGCACTCGCAAATGAGAAGAAGTTAGCAGCTGCAGCAACTGCGACGTCGACTTCTAAACAAGACATAGCGGAATATGTGCCTCAAATGACTACTGTCACGATGGCAAGATCTAGATCATTGTCGAATTTAAGCCGAGAAGGTAAAGATTCAGTCGCTGATAGACAACAAGGAGAGTATGGGCTCAGTGCTGAGCTACGGAGATACGCTCAAACTCAAACTCAATAAATGTTGCTAATCAACTTTGTCCGATGTACAACTACGATCATGATACTCGTTAGCTATTTGGTGAAGGCAATCTCGTCTTTGTGACAGATCAAACGTTTTTTAATCTCCTGTACGAAGTGTTCGACACTGTCTGTGGCCGTAAAGTTTATAGTGATTCCAATCTCTGTAGGGAGCGATTAGAACATCTCTTTACTTCAGGAGACCTTTATGTTTGGCCGACTCGGCATTAAGGCCGCTACCGCAGGCGAGAGCAACAAACTTTCTCCATATAACATGTACAATACAGTTCTGGCCGATCTGGGGAGAAGATATATACTTTAGGGAGCTCTGGATCGTAAGCGTGTAGGAGGTCAATTGTTACTGGAGCAATATTTCAGTACCAGCTTTTATACGGAAGACGTCCTGCGCCTGATGCAATTGAACAATGAGCATATCATATTCTCCTTTTACTATTTGCATAGCTCGGATATCTTAATATCTTAGGTGCAGTAGGGCAGATTTCTCACATAGACTCTATTGGTGCCTAGTCCCATTTTACCTTTTTCGTCTCTCTCTTGTACGACTTGATGGGGTCTCCCTATCATTCGTGTTCTCTACGCGATCGCCTTTTTCTCTTTTATCATTTTATTGCACATTCTTCATCTGATGCGGGTTTTGATCTATGGTTCTTTGGTCCTACACTTCTCTTCGTCCACTACTGTCTCCGGCCATTTGAGACGTACCGTGAAAGTGTCCATTCTGTGCCAAGTGATTGTGGATTTCCGTGATAGCGCGCTACCACTGTTCAGATTGAGACTAACCTTGAGCTCTAACCAACGGGTAACCGTGGTCCTCTAAAATTCGGGTAGATGGTATCCTTGTCGTGGTACTTTGTCCACAACAAGCTCACCGAAGTTATGACGTAGGTGACCTAGGAAATGTGGCGGAATGCAACTGGACATGTTAAGAAGTCGAGGTGATGCTAACATCCATCCTACTATTCGCTCGATGCTTGCGATCTCATGGGAAACTGCATAACGAGGATTACGCGTCAACCCCTTCATTCTTCCAAAGAAATGAACACTCTTGCCTGTCCTCTTATGTATTTTTTCTCACTGAAGGTCGAGAAAATACTTCTTCAAAGGCAGGATTGAAATAAAACGCGATGACGGTGTTTACACCGCGGTCTTTAGGGTCTGACGTTACAAAAACCTTTGGTCCTCGCAAGCTACTGTAGGGTTAGTACACGGTCGCTTCGCCGAAGTTCCGGTTTTTGCATTCCTACCCGATTTCTCCGTACTCCTTTCCCGGGAGACGACTAATTTCAAAGTCCAGTATCCAGTACGGTGAAAGGTGTATCTACATATCTACAAGGCTCTTGTCGTTCTGAGTAAGTAGCGGATAGTGTATGAGTGATCGAAAGTCGGAAGTAGTGAGGGGCCATAAGGTGCATGCGTGGGGCTACGAACAAACTGGGTGATCTCTAGCAAATAAATTTGTCCTTCCTATGTGTGTTTGAATCTCATCTTTTACTTCTCTTTACCCATGTTTAGTGGTAAGGGAGATGAACCTCGTTCTTTCGGGTTAGAGTGACTTCTTAGCGATTTTGTGTGAAGGATACCGCTCACTCATGAAAAGAGAGTTCCAGCGGGAAAGTAACTCCACCGGCAAGATACCTGCTGTATGTACAATACTGGAAGCCTTGGAGTCTAGATGAGATGTCATATTCAATCGGCGATCCACCGAGTGATGCGGCTTCGTATTACTACAGTGATGATTCCCCGTTGATATTTCCAATCGAATTCTATCTCTATGTACAATGTTGTGATCTACAATTAATGCCATACCGGGGATTCAGTTCAGCTGTAAGATCAGAAACATAATTTTGCAGAGAAGTAAACGAAGCCACCGAGTTGAGACGTGACAGAACTTGTGAAACAATATTGCCGGAGGCTGGATCTGTTGTCGTTGAAATCAGGAAGGTAGTAGAGAAACGACAAATTTCTGGAGAAAGAGGAAGCAGCAGACACACTGATAGAAGAAGACTGAACGTTGAGGACATGTCCTAGCTTTCCGGTCTTTCGCTAACGTATCTTTGTCCTTTCCGTCTTTCGTAGCTCTGTTATGCAATATCTTACATGTATCACGTACCTGTACTTGTTGTACCACACTTCCATCGTGATCAGTTTAGCCAGGTAACCCTTTTCCTTGAACTAAGCCAAAGAATCGGGCGGGATGTTGAGCTGGGCAAAAGCAAGCGATGTCTTCAATCGACCCAATGGTTTTGTTCCCCTTCTCATGCACTTTGCGCTTTTAGTCATGAAATCTGTACTGGGGCCCCGACGCTCGGAGACAACGGAAATGCCAGAGTGTGTGAGTCGACACAGTACCTAAACCATACACACCTTCGTCATGCCAGTGTGCTATTGACAATTCGCTGTGTCCTCGGACCTCGGTTTTCGCTGTCCCCTGGAACCTGCCATAGGATTTCTTAACAGTGGTGAGCAAGATACTTTCCGCTGGAGCTTCTACAAGACAGGAGGTGGTGTTGACATCAATGCGAAAGAGCATCATGTTGCAACCTGGCAATTCAGATGAGTCCACTGGAAAACCAGGAATCGGCCGGGAAATTAGCACTTGTGAGCGGACGGGGCACGAAATAAAGGAGCCTGTGTACAGCAGAGACTTTAATCTAATTCCTCGCAAAGAATTTGCGAATCTTTTTCAGAAGGACATGAATGAACAACTCGTAAATGCTTCTTAGTCTGTTCGAATCTCAAGATACTTATTCTCAGATTCTTGAGTCGCACATTTTTCTCAGTTCTCATGTGTGAACTATGTTCAATTGTTTATGGATGAGTTGGTGAGGGCTTTTCTAACTCATCCACAAGGTACAGGGTACACTCTAGCTTACCAATGGGTTGAGAAATGTCATAAGCATCCTGTAAGGAGAGATCGAATCTATATAACATTGATTGAATGATACTCAGGCAGGCACCGTTGCAAGGTGAAATAAGACGCTTTGCTTGCGTCAACAAAAATTGGTCGATAAGTCTAAAGAGAATGTCAAAATCCCTGAAAACCAGGTGCGCATGGTGGTCGAGTCTCATAGTGTGCTGTACGATTATTTTGGTTGCGATGTTTGCCGTCACTGACCTTCGTGGTCCAGACCGAACTCTTGCAAAGCCCATAGATATACATTACCATTACTGTCCACCTTTTTACTCCGACTACTTGACAAAGTACAGGTCGGGTGATTGTGGTTTGAGTTACACGAGTTTCCATGTGTATTCGAGTCTGAAATGGATGAACAGACATGGAATTAGAAAAATCATTTTGTCTTTGAGCGCTCCTGGAGTGGTTCTTGACAATGCAGACCAGGAGACTGTACGCCGCATGGCTCGTGCTGTGAACGAGTATGGTGCGCAAATTGTAAGTGATCACCCCGGCCGTTACTGATTGTTGTCTTCCCTGACACTCCCTGATGTTCAAGGAGCTGTGGAGGAGGCAATGTTTTCCTAGATGTGCTGAAATAGGACGGATTCGTTATTCAGGCGGCCATTTTGGGAGTAGACGCGGAGAATGCCCTCTACAAGTTGCTCAACGATCGCCATTCTGTGGTGTTGATTCATCCTGGTCATCTTCCTGAAGGTAACTTTGCCTGTAAGATGCCTTATTTCTCCTCGATCGTTCTAGCCACAGATCAGGGATTTATGTTGCTTATCACTGACCAACGCATTCCTCGGTACGAGTATTATCTGAGATACACGGTCATGTACTCCACCGCTCGTTGACCTTAAGTATTTGGCACATTCTTTTCGTTTCTGCAACGTGCGTATGTGATGACCTTTTATGATGACCGATAATAACGTCCGCCAGAATGCCGTTCTTAGGAAAAACTTCTTTCCCCTAGTTCCCTCACGAAATCTGTACCGCAACATTGACACATAGAAACATCACTACTTCTTTGTTAGCATTAGCTTTCCTTAGCAGGCTCAGTGATAACCAATGCAAAATGAACCAAATTTTGTTAGACCACAAAGAAGAAAAGCTGTGAAGCATATCTAATTCAATTGGAACTTACTCTTTCTACGATAGACAAATTCTAAGCAGCAAACCCCGGCACGAAATGCGCAATTAAAGTCATCGAGGGCCTGTTGCTTCGTTTCGTGTGACCAGGTCCATTTCGTACAATTGACGAATTTGACAAGTTGAACACAATGGCCGATCTGCTGCTGGACACTGTCCGTGCTCTAAATCACATACTGGTAGAAAGAATTCCTCAGCGGTATCCAAACATAAGATGTATTACGGCTCATGGAGGCGGATTCTGGCCATATGCGGCTGATCGATTCGCTTACCGAATTGGACTTGTCCTAGGGGTGAGTCCACAGAAGATCATAGAACACTTCGGCTCGTTCTTTTATTTCGACACGGCTGAGCTTGCTGAACCAGTTTCAATTCATGGGCTGACTAGATTCACCCGGACTGGTCATATTCTTTTCGGAACCGATTTGCCAATGTGCGAACCCGCTCTCTTGGACAAGTGTGTCTCCAGTTGGGATTACCATCCTTCCTCGAGAACCCTTCGCGATTCCATTAGCTTCGGTGCTGCAGAATCCCTTCTCTTGCACGCTAAATTCAACGGCACAACATCCGTGACGTCTTCATAGGCAGCACACCGACTAATCCACCGATCGAGTTTCGGATTTCCATTGACTGCTCCTCCTTATAGACTATTGGAATTTGTCACCTTGGTCAATTTAATTAAATTGAATAATTTAATTTCTCTATAATCAGTGGTGTTTTCCATCTAAGCGCTTACTCAAGGATTTCAAACTCTGAGATATCTACCCTTAAGTTCGCAAGAGTATACGGAGGATACGCCACTAAGATTCAAAGGAAGAATATTCGTTAACATTTATACAAATCTGCATTAATATTGTATCGTTCGTGAGAGGTGGGTCGCATCCAAAAGGCCACTTATGAACGTTCGATAGTCGCCCGTTCCACTTGAGTCTATTTTTATGCAGCAAATTTGTATAGAATCTTTATACTCGACTTGTTTCAATTGGATGAATGATGTAGTTGTAGTCTATAACTTGTAATAATGATCTCACACCAAAGAGAATATTGAAAATCGTTGCACTTAAATATACAGGTATATCCTGAAATAGATGAATGGACATGCATTTGTACAAAATTTTATATTCATTTCCTCGATACCGAGAGATTTTTGTAGGGGATATGTCAAAAATATATATTTAACAAGTTCTGATATTATAGATTTATCCTAAATAATTTTAATATTTACAAAAGTAACACGGGTATTTCCCGAATCTTGACGCTGGTCCAAAATGTTGATTAGGAAAGCTGGGTCGGGAGAGTGCAGGCCATGCCCGTCTAGAAGCAAAACAAAATTAAATCCAATAGGACAATCTTCAGGAGAACAAGCTAATTATAAGATTTCCTCTCACCTTGAATCTCGAAGTCCAGAACCTCCTTACGAGGACGAGTACTTTCAAGCAAGTTTTCTTGCCGTATCAGACGCTCTTTTAGATTTCTCTCCAGGACCTCCAAGGCCATTAACTGTGTTTCCAACGTCTATTAGAATTTCCTGGAGTCAATAGTTTCTCTTTCTCCGGGATTCACATACCGTTACAATATAACCTTGACTCAAGCTGCAGACCTCGAAATTGAATTTTGAAGATCAGAACTTGCTGAGGGTCATTTGATACAGTTAGCAAATCATCTTCTAACTCATCGGAAGCTATGGTGTGTTATAACTTGACATTAACCGATTAAGGGGTTTACAAAAGCAGTAATCCAGGTTACCTGGCAACTCGAGTCTTCGCTGTGAGCTGCAGTAGAGAATCTTAGCAATCACTGCGAGCATTCGAAATTTGGCGAGAGCTTGTAAATCTGGAAGGGAAGGATGATCCCTTCATTCTTATCGTCAGGGATGAGAATTGTCGACGAATCCACCGGAGGCTGAGGCGGCAGCTCTGTGTGCGAACAAATTTTTCTTCAGAAGCTGAATTTACGAATGTGTTGCTATTGAATACGTCACTTAGATTGTAGTTGGTTCGTGTCTTAGTCCGCCACTGATCGGTGGTGCCACCTTCTGGGCACCATGCCGCAGCGGAAATCACTCTTCCACTACCGGGTAACCTGGATTACTGCTTTTGTGAGAACATTTTATTTGGGGCCTGATTTGAGTCTGAATTTTATTTCGTTTTTCTTTTAGGCAGGTCCGACCCATTCTCCCGACCCCACATTCAATACGAAGGTTTAGGAAATAGAAGTGTTATTTAAAAAATAATAATAATTTTAAAATATTATTATAATTTAAATTATATATATATATATATAAAAACATGTTACATAGTATATTATATTTTTAATTATATTTTTTTATATAAATATAAAATTTTATAATTTTATAAAATATAATTAATTTATTTAATATTAATTTGTTCATATAAAATTATTAAATTTAAATATATATATTTAAAAATAAAATATAAATTTATGAATATATAATATTTTATTGATTGAAATTTTAATTTTACAATTTCTCGTCTCTCATTGATTTCAATCAAATATCCAACCCTAAATTAAATTAGATAACTAGAAAATTAAATAAGTTATATTTCCATATTTTTTAATTTTAAGTATTTCAAAATGAATACAAAATAACTTGAAATATTAGTGTAATTTTAATAATTTTTGAAAAAACATTTAAGTTTTAAAATTAAAAAAATTATAAATAAAACATTTACATACTATATCCAAAAATTTTAAAAAATATTCTAAATCGAAGACAAACACCTGTGATTTTTGAATTTGCAGGTTTAATGTAAAGATTGTTGAGAAAGGGGCGAAACTCTAAAATTATTTTATACATAGGAAAAGATTAAATAAATATTTGATATATTCTAGAGGTGGAATTTCTGTAAACTCCCATGTTGTGATTTATTCGTTCTCTTGGACCACTTAACCAACATAAGTTTAGGATTTAGGGTTTAGATGGACAAATGTAAAACGAGAAGCGGTTTTAGAATAGCACTAGGATGTACATATTCCAGAGGAGCCATTTATGTATATTTCTAGGATGTGATAAGAATCTCCCCGGAATGCTTAAGCAACACAAATGTTAAACTTAGATACTTTAGTAAGAGTGTGTAAGAACTTGTAAATTCTAAAACAAGGTAAATGAATTTTGAAATGGTCAAACTTAGAACAACCACGAGTGCTGAATTGTTCTTGATGGAACCATAGAACAACGAAGAATTCTTGAGTTGTTCTGGCCTAAAACGTGTAAAACAAAGTAGAACAAATGGTTTGCATTACTCTAAGATGTTTCAGTTACATCCAAGGTTTAAACTTGGATGTAAGAAATTGAACAAAATATAACATGAGAATTCACAGAGAACAACCAAATGCGCTACTGAATTGCCGGGGGGTAAAAATATGCAAACATACTGAAACAAACAAACTTGATGGGTCTTCCCATCCTTCGTGTTTTCTACGCGGTCGCCTTTTTCACTTCTAAAACAAAATCGTATAACGAAAAAACATCTAGAATCGTGACTGGTAACTGGTAAGATGTATAAACACCATAATATAAAGTGCGAAGCAATGTTAAAATCAAAAGACACTTCACATGTTTTCACGAAGATGACATGGAATATGCTACAAGGGTGTCCGTTTATCACTAAAAACGAAACGCAAGAGAACGCGTGGACTAATTTGAACGCTTTTAAGCTTTGAGGTTTTCTGCACGCTTTTGAGGTGGAGGAGTTCGCGTGCGGGAGAGTGTGGAGAGGAGAGGGAGAGACGTGAGAGTGAGAGGACCTATCTATAATTATTGAGCGCTCTCTAGCATATAGCCTTAGAGTGAAAAGTTGATTTTCTTCATTTTTCAATTTTGGTTCCATTGTTACTTCGATTGAAGATTGCGCTGAATTGAATAAAAAGTGATGAGTATTTTAAGTCTTTTTTAAGGTTTTGAGGGATAATTATACCATGAGATTTATGAGAATTTTCATTTAAATTTTATTTTTTTCATGATTAAGTTCCATGGGAATTTAATTAAAAAAATTTAGAGATGAAAATTGAAAATTATGAGAGTTTATAATTTTTAGTGTTTGGAATATTGTTTTCTTATGTGAGTTTGGATGTGAATGGTTGTGGTTTTGTAGATAAGAGAAGATATATAGAAGATTATCATGTGTTACTATCATTATTCTTGTGTTAGCCATGACTACACCTTTCCATGTGAGGTCGCCTAGAGCGGCTCGAGATACACCATGCTCGATGTGTCATCGACGTTTTACCTCGCAAGGAGTAAAGACCCACGTGAGAAGGATGCACAAGGACTATGATTGGACCACTTGGAATGCCCACATGAAACGAGCAACCACATAGACAGTGACACCCGGTATTACGCATGCTTCTTCTATCCCTTTGTTGATTGTTCTAAAGATACCGATCGAGTAGTGGGAGTGGTTAGCCTCTCAAGCGGGTTGCACTTTGGGGTTATTTGAGACTAGTTTTCCATGTCCATGTTTATCCCATAGGCTACCTTGCACACTCCATGATGAGGCTAGATAGGTTTTTTGCCTACCACTTGATCATTTGGCACGTGATCCCTTGGACAAGTTAGCATGGTTCCTATTCCTCTTACTCCCTTGATGGTGTCTTTGTTATGCTAGAGGGGGTTGTGTGGGCATATAGAGGTGGATGCTAGATTTTGTCAATTCCGAGCAAGGGATTGGGTGGCCCTTCAGGAGGAGTCTATTAGGGCTACACAATTCAAGAGACAGGCATCACCACAAGATACCAAAGAGTCCACTTGACTACAATGATGTATGATAGTAGGTCGAGCGAGAGAGTTTAGTAGAGCAGCACGAGCGCTACACCCTTTGTCTATGGCGAGTCCTACTGATGAGACTATCTCTTCCTTATGCTCACTACATCCTATGGCAATAGAGGGACTACCACTAGAGGTCTTAGATTATTAGCCTAAGCATCCTTTATGTCTTGATAGGTCATTGTTTGCACAAGCATTGTGCACTTCCCCCTCGCCTTTCCTCAAGAGGCTTGTTAGGGAGGCTTGTTATGAGCACCTTAGAGATTGCTTTCAGGCAGATGATCCTTCTAGTGGTTTTACCAAGTTGTTTTAGGTGGATGCGGTAGTAGTGAGAGGAGACATTCCTATATTTTTTAGTTGGATGTTAGGTGCTAGTCGACTTCTCGCAATGGAAAAGGATACAAGGGGCATTAGACCGATTGCTATTGGAAAGATCTTTTTGCGTTTGGTCAATCATACCATTGTCCTTCAGCATCATTCCCACTTTTGATAGCACCTCAGTCCACATCCGTTTGGAATAGCTACACTTGGAGGATGTGAGGCTATATCTTTAAGCATTAGGGCACTCTTAGATATCCATCCGAAGTGAGTCATCATATAGGTGGATGTTGGGAATGCTTTTAATAGTGTCTCATGGGCATCCATCTTTAGAGAGCTTAGGGAAGCTAGTGGATCCTTGGCAAGTCTCATTCCTTTTGTGTGGTCTTTTTATGGCTCTCTTGCTTCCTTTTACTACCAACACGGTGGTTCACAAGAGAGAGTCATCGTCTTGGAGTCAATTGTTGGTACATGTCAGGGAGATCCTTTAGGGGACCCTTATTTTCCATGGCTCACTTTAGAGCTCTCCTATCTACTACTTTGGCTATGCCACATTGTGTATTTCCCTCCTTGGCAGATGATACGTAGGCCTTGTAGATCAGATTAGTCAGGCCTTTGACTACTTGACTATCAAGCTACATCTAGTAGGCTTGAGAGTCAAGGTGTCAAAGTGCAGGACATGGTTCCTTTTAGGTGTCCCTTCCTTTCTTGAGCTTCCGGAGAGGTGTATCACATCCACAGATGGACTTTGGGTTCTTGGAGTGCCAGTAGGATTGGAGGATTTTATCACACGCTTTTTAGACGATGCCCTTTTAGAGGATGTTCTCCATGTGGATGATCTTCCTTTATTGGGAGATCCATAGGTGGTATTTTGTATACTCTCCTCCATTATTGCTTGTCAACCATCCTGCCTCATCTATACAATTCCACCCTCACCGTCCTTCCTATCCTGTCTGAGAGCATTTGATAGGAGGATTATGGGAGTCTTTGGCATATTATTGGACCAAGGACTTTTGAGTGTGTGACAAGGGATTTGGCATGTAGACAGATGGCTCTACCAATCTCATGTGGTGGAGTTGGCTTGCTATCTATGGAGGAGACGACACCTATAGCATGTTTTGGTAGTTGTGCTCTCTTGGCACCCCTAATTTCCTCTCATTTTGTGGTTGTTGATAGGCCGGTTTTGGAGACTTATGTGACAGAAGTGGAGGGAGGATCCTTTTCTCTCCAGATGTTATTGCGGTAGACGAGAGATAGTCTATCCCTACGGGCATGAGAGGATTTTCCACCTTTTGCTTCACTATTGTTAGATTGAACTAGAGGTCTATAGTCTTTGTAACAATATGGAGTTTAGCGACGTAATTAGTAAGGCTAACGAAGTAGAGAATAAGCCAATTTAGCCCAAAATATTCCAGAAGCATCTAAGAAGCTTCTTGGGAAGCCTCTTGACTAACTTAACTTGCACTCCAAGCAGATAGCTTCTAGAAGGAATCTTTTAGAACCGTCTAACTAGCTTAGCTTGCATGCCAAGTAGGCGGCTTTTAGAAGGAAATTTCTTGAGAAGCTTCCTGGTTAACTTGGTTTGCATTCTAAGAAAGTGGCTCAAGGAAGCTTCTTGAGAAGTTTCTCAAAGCCTTTTATACTACCTATAAATACCAAAGCTAAAGCTCTGCTAGGCATTCTGACTTTTCACACATTCAAGTATCCCAATGTGAGTTTCTATTCTCCTATTTCTCCCCCAGATCTCAATCTTTTACATTGGTATAAGAGCAAGAATGGGATGGATGAAATTTATGGACCACCAAGTCTACTTCCACCAAACCATTGGGATTCCTGTGTCCAAATACTACCCAAGCATTGTTTTGCGTAATTCATCACCTCACACTTTGGACAAGATTTTTTGCTTATGATCACCATATTTGAGGAACCTTAGTGCTTCAGGTGGTAACTTATGGAGAACGGTGGACGTGTTGTTTCTATGTGTTAATAAATTAGATAGATTAAGGTGTAAAATAGATTCTCTTGGCTTCTAGCCAATTGGATGGAGTAGCAAAGCTATGGTGGAGATTCCAAGTGGAGCAAGCAGAACGACAAATTGTTGCACCAATCATGATGTGGAAAGAATTCAAGAGTGCAATAATTAATTGGTTCCAAGCTATAAATGCCACACAAGCTACACGGGATAGGTTGGCAGAATTCAAATAGATTGGTTTTGTAAGAAGTTACATCAAGCAATTCTAGAACACTATCATGCAAATTTCATATATCCTAGAAGGTGAAGCTTTGGATCTATTTGTCAAGGGCTTGAAGTCAAGAACCAAATTAGAGGTAACCATACAAGAGCCATAACACTTGGAGGAAGCCATGCGGTTGATTGAACGTTTTGATTCCTTGGTTACAACAACTTTGTCTTGACCTCCACAGAACCTACCAATACACTACACATGGGTGGAGGAGTTGGCACCAATGGAGATTGATGTCATTCAACGAAGATCACTTGATATTGCAAATAGAGAGAAACCACGACAAAATGGTGGTTGTTTTTATTGTCGCCAATTGGGACATCGTATCATTGAATGTCCACTCAAGAATGGGCAATCTTGACACATTGCCCAGATGGAGTTTGTGGAGCAGAATGATTAAAGAAACAAGGAAACCCAATTGGAGATTTTGAGCCATCTATTGGGAGCTTGATTAGTTCCAATGGGATTGAAGGCTCGACCTATGCAAGTTTGCTTCACTTGCAAAGTACGATATCTAATTGGGGTTGTAGGATCTTGGTTGATTCTAGAAGTTTAGAGAATTGCATGTATATGCAAGTAGCAAAGGAATTGGGTATTCCTTCAAGCTAGTGATTGGAAGTAGATTGATGATGGCGAATGGTAGAAAGGGTTTTGCATTTTGTACCTCGCGTCTTGTTACCTTCAAGATTGGGAAGGAGTATTTGGAATGTATGAGGTTTGTAGTGGCACCTCTACACTATGATATCATTCTAGTTTGACTTTGGCTTGAACGTCATAAGGTTCAATTTGATTGGACCTGATGACAAATTCAAGTACAACACCAAGGTAGGAATTTCCGATTAGGTTGTCTGGCACTTTTGAGTAAGATACCTAAAATAATCAGTCCCAAGATGGGAAAATTGTTGAGAAGGTAGCGATAGATCAAACCTTGAAGAGAGATGAGTCCCCAGATAGGAAGTTTGTTAGTGAAGCAGCCATAGAGCAAGCTTTGGAGGAAGATAAGTATCTATTCACGGTGTGATCAAGCCAATTGCACAAGGACAATCTGAGGAGGGCCAAGAGCCTCACCAAGCAATGGTTGATCAGATAGTTCAGGAGTTTGCGGACGTGTTTGCGGACGATCTGCCAAAAAGATTACCCTCCAATCGTGGTATGCCCTTCAAGATTGAGTTATTGCCAAGGAGTACTCTAATGAGTAGACCAATCTATTGCTCTCACCAAAGGAGTTGGAGGAGTTGCAAACAACACTTATAGAGTTTTTGGAGAAGGACTTCATATGACATAGTACTTCTCCTTGGGGAGCACCGGTACTATTTGTTCCAAAGAAGGATGGAGCCAAATCTCACCTCCTTGTTGCTTAGAATTGTCAAAAACAATATGCGGACCACCATTGTCGTATCTCACCTTTGAAGTCAGTGATAAAGTTATTCCATCCTCTAGTAATCTACCCCTCCCACTTGATACTCAAGTTCGTAAACTTGCTCCTAATTGGATAGGACACTTTGATATCACCCAAATTGTCTCTCTTGTTGCTTATTAACTTGCCTTGCCTTGCCTTGTCATATGCGCATCCATCCTATCTTTCATGTTTCTAAGTTGAAACCCTTTGTTCCTAACCCCTCTTCTTTTCCTCTTGAGTCAAACCTCCTCTTTCTCATGTCCTTATCAACGATCATGAGGAGTACAAAGTTGATCATATCTTTGCGTGTCACCACATTCAACAAGGACGCCAACAACATACAGAGTACAAGGTTCTGTGGAAAGTGTCTCCCCTTCATGATGCCACATGGGAGCCTCTTTCTCACCTTGAGAATGCACAAACAGCCATCTAGGAGTTTGAAGTTTCAATGGCGACGAGGGCGTCACCAACTAGCGGTGGAGGATTATGTAACAAAATGGAGTTTGAAGTTTCAATGGCGACAAGGGCATCACCAACTAGCGGTGGAGGAATATGTAACAAAATGGAGTTTAACGATATAGTTAGTAAGGCTAACAAAGTAGAGAATAAGCCAAATTAGCCCAAAATGTTCTAGAAGCATCTAGAAAGCTTCTTGGGAAGCTTCCCGACTAGCTAAGCTTGCACTCCAAACAGATAGCTTCTCCAAGGAAGCTTCTAGAACCTTCTAATTAGCTTAGCTTGCATGCCAAGTAGGCGGCTTCTAGAAGAAAGCTTCTTGAGAAGTTTCCTGGTTAACTTGGCTTGCACTCTAAGAAAGCGGCTCAAGGAAGCTTCTTGAGAAGTTTCTCAAGGGCCTTGTATGCTACCTATAAATACCAAAGTCATGTGAGCATACGCTACATTCTCTCTTAGTCAACTTGTCCATTCCTCAGGCTACTAGAGCACATCTTTTTTCTTGCTCAGGCAAGGGTACATGCTCTTGGATCCTAGCTCAACCGTGCATTAGGGAATTTTGACTTTCACCAACTACTTTCTTTGCAGCGATGAGGTTTTGCCTAGGTTTGGTCCACCCATTTGCATCTTCATTACTCACTTGTGAGTGTGGTTCTACACTAGATGCAACAATGGTCCACATGACACGGTGTCCTTTTGGAGGATAGAGAATAGCTACCCATGATGCTATTAGGGTTATAGTGTTTGCTATGGCATGAGAAAGTGGATACTTGGCTTGGAGGGAGTGTTCATATGCTTTGTAGATGACACGTGTCGGGGCAGACTTATACTTGGTCCAAGATGATCAGGTGATAGTAGCAGATGTCACGGTTATGACCCTACACGAGATACAATTTTGGAGGGAGTGATTACCCATCTCCCTTGATGGGCGGCAAGTGCAATAGCAAGTCACAAGGTCTCCAAGTATAGGGAGATGCAGCGAGGTCACCTCTTTGTTCCTATAGCCTTGGAGTTATATGGAGTGATGGACACGGCATTTGACACGACGTTTGACACATTTGTCAAGGAGTGCGCAAGAGCTTATCATGTTAGGCGCAAAGTAGTACCACTCTCACTCTCATACTTTGTAGCATATTTTAGACAGAGTGTCCATTACTCTACATAAGGCAATGGCTAGTGCAATCCATATGAGAGCAATCACATTAGGTGATATTTCTTCGGATGCTCCAATTGTGTGTAGACCGTACGATTTGCATAGCTCGGATAGCTTAGGTGGATATCTTAGGTGTGGTAGTGCAGATTTCTCATATAGACTCTATTGGGGCTTAGCCCCCATGTTACTTTTTTGTCTCTCCCTTGTACGGCTTGATGGGGTCTTCCCATCCTTCGTTCTGTCTATGCAGTCCCCTTCTATTTGAATTGCTGCGCAAACCAATAGTGAAGACCATAACTTTGACCACCTTGAAATAGAAAGAGAAGGCAACCGCGTAGCAAACACAAAGGATGGGAAGACTCCATCAAACCATACAAGAGAGAGACAAAAGAGGTAAAATTGGGTATGCATTGAAATAGATATGCATTATCATTGAAAATCTTAATTAATTGATTGATTAACGTAGCAATAGGAGATTGCAATTTTCCTAAGCTTGATAATCTGGAGACTATTCTCCGCGTTAGCCGAAATCTTAAATCTTTGGAGGAAGAATAACGCATACACTTTCATGGCGAGCTTTGAGAAACGAGTGGCATCACTACCTACAGCAGCATTTTCTTATCATAGTTTTAGTTAAACACTGGATGAGAGATTCAATTTTCGAGTAATAACTTTAAATTGTGACGGTATATCCCCGCATGACATAACGTTCTTGCTGATAAGTTGATTGAAACAGCTGAGAATGATGAGATTTAATGAGAATAATTGAATATTTCATTATTATGAAAGGTGTACCAACATTTTATTCCGAAAGGGTCACCAACATCTCCGCTGGCAAACATCGCCGGTCATGGTCCTGGCCAGTCACGGTAAGTTGCTTTTATGTGTGACCCTTAGGGTCACCACCATAGGTCAAAGTCACATGGCAAATCACTACGAACCAACGAGTTCTTCATATTTCTCTTTGCGCAAATCTCGTGCAGAAGGTGAATTCCATCTAGTGTGAGTATTTCATTGTAATGGACTTGCGATCTGACTTGTATACGCCATCTTTTCCCGGATGTCTATTCGGCCATACATGTGATCAGGTCTAACTATAACTATGATGCCTGTTTATTCAGGCAGGCATGTGATTAGATTTACAGTAATCATCTAGGACTATTGAGCGACTGTTGCACACCTGAATATGAGGACAAGACCCATCACCCCAGGTCGCATTCCTAAGGTGCCCTACCTTCACGAGAGATCTTAGTACTAACGTCATGTCAACAAACAAATGAATTTGGTCTGACCTCACCTGAAAGTCTAATCAAAGACGAAGAGAAAAGTACTCACCAATCTCACATTTACGAGAAACTACAACCTCATCACAACAATAAAATAACTTCAGTGTGACGTTTGAAATTCTCTTAGACCCTTGAACAGCTGGAAATTACAAAACTCGACGTGATGAAAGTTCATGATATCCTATGCACACAGAGTCCATCTTATGAAATGCAAGGATAGATAGTTTCTACTGAAAAAATGTGAAATCATTACTAGTTTGTTGATGCAGGCAAAGATTAAAAAAGAATATAAATACCAAAAGTATTGTATCTTGAACATTAGAGAAGTGCGAGCCTCTCAGGCCGAAACAGTGGCAACCAGAAATAAATTGGAACTAGTTAATCTCCACTCCACTTCTTAGTTGCACGGACGATACTTTAGATGGACGTACAAGAAAGTCAAATATCCTACTTCTCAGGACAAAGCTCAACCACTGTCCTCCTTGATATAACACTTTTCACATATAAACATTCAGTTGCAGCACATGTACTTCACCACAACTTAGAGAGGTAGAGAGGTTCACAGCTGCAATAAAGTCCAGCACCAAAAGACGCCTATATCTGCAATCAGAGTACTTCTTATGACACAGCTGCTTGGAGTATAATAGCGCCTTGATCCTTTTCAATCTTGATCTACAACTGATGATACTGAAACTGCTTCTCCTTCAGCAGAATAGAGATCAGATAAATCCATCAAAACTATGAGTGGCTGGCAGAGGAACACCAGAATTACTTCTAAACGCTTTGCCAGCTTGATGACGTGTCTGCGCTTGAACACATCAAACTATGTGATGTGAAGGGGAAAGGCAATTCCCAATTCAAACCAGAAGTTCCAACCGCTACCAGTTCGGCTAATAAGACCTTCTGTGGAATCTGACGATTTTTCAAGAGTTTTGAAGCTGTTCCGAGACGCTCTCAGAGGTTACTGACATGACTAAAAGAGATCTAAAATAAGAGTAAAATAAATGATCTGAGTTTCACTACGACTTGCTGTGATAGTTGGAGACCATAGATATCGACAGGTATCACGAACAATCACAGCAAGGAACTAACTTGGATGCAACACAAGTGTCAGCTGCTTGGCAATGATACAGCCTGAAAATTCCTATATTGACAACTGCCAATTGTGGGTATACGTTACAAGCCCTCCTTGACTGCATTAGTCTCCCAATGCTAGCCTACCTTATACTGGAGGATGGTTTCCCTGGTAGCCGGATAAAAAGTTCGACAAAATGGATAGTTGCATGGACCCTTCCCTTCGCAGGATCACTCCTGGCTTGACAATTTAAGGGGCACGCGTGTGTATTTATGAAAAATCTATTTCTTTCATCATCCAGACGAAAGACTCATTTGTGTTGTTATCACCAGAACTGAAGAGGTTATCCAAGTCTAGCTCTGTGCTTGTGACCGTAGCATGGTACCATTGGCTAGGCCTGTACACATCCAGACGTACCACAGAGAAGATTGACGCAGACAATGTCAATAGTCGTGGTTGCTTCCACTGTTTTTAAAATATGAACCCTGAAAACTTCCAAGTTACCCAACCAGTCATGCGCAAGAGCTGGGAGAACTAGATGAACTAACCATTGTTCAAAAGTCCAACAACTTGTTGCATGTTATGTCCGACTATGCCTTCAGATGTCATCGGTGCTGTCTCTCCTCCGCCATCAACAAGACTGCCCACACGGGTAATGTGATGTACAAGTAAAATAACTGCAGATATGGTCAATGGATGCAATATACCATACTAAGGTAGAAAACAAGGAGGAAAGATAGAAAGACAACGTCTCCACTGCACAGGTATATGCCTTGGCTTATTCATCGTCAGAAGGTAATACATAGTTGTAAGGTAAATTCTGCTGATGCTTCTAGATCCTACCACACACAGGAGGAAACGAGCCACAATTTACCTTGTACTCAATCTGTATCTCTCCCCGGCATGCAGAGGTTGGAGGGTCATGCCTGCCTCATCAGTTCGAACAACTTGACCTCGAGCATCCACCAAAGCTGCAGATTCTCCAAAGCTGTTTTTCACGTCAATGGGCCCTGTGGGTACCTCCCAGGGCTTCCCGTCAACCACTACCGTGAACATCGAAGAATCCTGAGCACCTGTAGAGCCAGAACTCCCACTGGTTCAATGGACAATGGACAATGGACAATATAGATGGAACAGCGATTGCTGAATACAATTGGTCGTACTGTAAGATTGTACATTACGTTCCCAGACACCATTGCGGTGAGATACCGTGAGCTCTCCTTGAGACGGCAACCTTATCAAACTAAACACTAAAAGTCTAAAATCCCCCCTTTCCTATGAGCTGTGGTATCAATCATAAAGTCAGGGACCACACATTTACAGGCATACGTCACAGACAGACGTGCAGAAACCTTCTAAGATCATCCGCCTCAAAAAGCAACTCAATTTTGACAGATGAGTCATCCACCATACTTAGTGCCAACAGAGAAACTATCCAAGGAAGCAAAAAGACAAATATAAAATCCACTCCACACGGAAATCAACAAATACGAATGTTCGGCTTCCTTGATACTGCCAACGTACTACTCTCGACAAAAGCAGATTTTGACATGCAGATATTAAGGAAAGGGTACCAAGGCCAGCTCATTTTTGCGGGACTAGATGTCTCTCAGTGGAGGTGTTTGGGTGAAGTATAACACTGACCGCCTTGCGCATATCCGCGCTCGAAGGCAGCAGCTCTCCCGAAATTTGTTCCAGTCTGCTTGGTGTCAACTTGAGGTTGCATTAGTCCGGACGAAGCACTCTCTTGATGATCGTAGTGATCAATGATGGATGGCTTTTGCTCGTATACGGTGCCACCTCCATCAGAACTCTGTCCTCCTGTAGTCTCTGCTCGTCCACCACTGTTGGAATTCTCCTGACCTGAATCCTTATCAAACTTGGGCTTCTTCTCCTTCGGAGAATCAATATCTGTATCCACTTCTGACTCACCATTTGTTGGTGTCACAAGCTGCTGTTTTCTCTTGGCCCTAGCCTTCCTATTCTGAAACCAGTTGTATACATTAGTCTCAGCAATCTGCCCATGTTGACTCAGCTCTACGGTAATCTCCTTGATACGTTGCTTGTTGGGTGTTCCGTTGCCTTGTTCAAAGAGCTTTTCAAGTATCTGAAGTTGATTTTGACTCGGCGTCCATCGTTGCCTAGCGGTAGTTTTGTAATTCGGTGTACCCATAAGTGGATCATAGGGAATGTGCGGACCTACCACCAGGCCTGGAAATAAATCGCTGGAGTCAGCACCCTCGCTTACATATCCGTTTACATGTGTCTTCCACCAAAATCTTCTACATTCTGACTCCGAAACAAAATAAACCTTAGACAAAAGATTCCTACTTCGTCTGCTATATAAATCTATATATGCGTCGGCTATGGGCAAGTTGGAAACCAGAACGTGCAATATGTTAACAATTTAGAACGTGCAAACCAAGAATATGCAGTGGTAGCTACAAATCAACCCCAAAATGCTGAATCATAAGACCATAAAAAATGCAATACAGTCAACAACATATCCAGTTTCTTTGGAGTAGCATCTTTCAAAAGGAAGTAAAATCTTTATTACTAACGTAACTTTACCAACAGGATTGCATACTGCTTAATGGCCATGAGCGACCATCCCGGGAAGGAACTTCATCATCGCTACTATATGGTTGGCATCATAAAAGAGGGATTAAACTAACTGACAGAAGATGTGAAGGCTTTCAGGTTCAACCAGATGTCGTAGCCTCTCAGAAGCAGAGGTACTCATTCGCGTGGTTGTATAGCACACGATCCCTAGTACGTTGTGGTTGGATGACAATAAGAAAGCTCCTGGAGCTTCTTACTACCCCGATTCACCCCTTTCATTTCCACTATCTACAGCTTGAGAAGGGAAACTTCATAACTTTCATGGCCGAGGCACTACTGGGGATGTAATGAGCACAGCAGGAAAGAAAGTAAGTTACGACGTCTTCAACTACCTCGGTAACCAATCACCGCAACGATAGAAGAGACATTTTATTTATGTATATTAATGTTGTTGTCTTTCTTGATTTTAGGCAGAGTGAAGGTAACTAACCAGCTAAAGAAGACTGCGCTGAGACACTCGCTTTGTGCATCTCTACAAGCTGCTGGCAAATGGTTGAATAAACGGAAATCTGTCGTCTCAATGTTTCCATTTGTTCCTCTGTCATCACCTGTCCTGCCCCCGTCATGTACGTAGGCTGGGGCAGGTTATCCATCGCCGGGGTCAAAACCAAACCCCCTCCTCCAACCATACTTTGAACCTGTATCTGCTGCTGGAGTGGGGCCATTTCAATATTCCCTCCTACCCTTGCGTCAGCCTCCATATTCCTGCCCGCTTCACATATCACCGTGGTGTACGTGCAAATGTCTATTGTCTATCTCGATCCACAAAGTTATATCTTCAGAACAAGAATGGCTATTCCTGAGTTCTCCCGTGGAAGCTGACTACATCAGCAGCCATCTGTGTAATTTTCGCTCGTGTTTGCGGAGCAGACAGCGCACATCCGTCTCCTTCCGCGCCTTACGACGAGCCTGCCATCGGCCACAGGATACCCGTTAGGTGGTCGCTCGACAATAGCGACCTTGCTCTGATCCTTCTGTAAGCCTGTGAAGAAACAGCCAACGTATTCCAGATTGCCGGGTGCGTTAGGGGTGCAGAATGGAAACCCAGCCCAATTGACCAAGTCAAGAAGAAACAAACCCGTAGTTACAGAAGCGGAAGAGATGCTGAAGCTGAAAGAAAATAGCAATACAGAACGTCGAAAAAATTCAAAGACGCATAAGACATTGGCTCCTGACCTGAGGTGAATACCTGTAATTAGCGTCCCTCGATGTGTTCTAAATCCAAAGGCCAGACGCTAATCGACGAAATGGCGATACCTCGTGTCTGTGAGCTCTATATGCCAACGGTAAGGTGTCCCAAACCGGCTGAACTCCGGTCAACAGCCGTACTTGTACGACCGATACTTCTTACTGCATTGACACTTCTGGGGCGGTATGCTGCGTGGCAGCTTGGACAACTCACGCTTCTATCTTGTCAAATTCCCCGCGACCAGTACTAGTCACGAGAACATGACGAATAACCACATGACGGAAGAAATATTGTGAGGTTAACGAGGTTTAAAGACCAGCTGATGACGCTCGCCATGATCAAACTTTCTCCTATTCTGCGCGCACACACACACACACACACACACACACACACACATCATCAAACTCAATGGCCATATACCCGGTGCATCCAATAATGACAAATTCTGCACCTCCACTGACAAAGTATCGACGGAGCGCAACCTCACCCTACCCGCTCGCTATTCCGCGCAACCGTGCACGAAAAAATCACGACAAACTCATCGACATCTCCATCCAGCAATTGCGTTTTCCGCAAGCAAATCCTCTAGGGGTCAAGAGATACAACAATCCATCGACGTCCATTGCCCTTAGAAATTCCCAACCCGGCCCGCCACTCCCAAAGGAGAACCTCACATGACACCACGAATCACTCACCTATGCACAAGGAACTGGAAGAGCGAGTGCGAAGTCGAACTGCACTGCCCGTATGCGAAATTCTGTAAGGGGCTCCGGGATCTGCCACAACGAGCGCGATGAGGAGCGAAAACACGAACCGGTGGCAAATAACACCTCACAGGGAGCGAGAGAGAGCACGGGCCGGTCACGGACAGCACACAGCAACGAGCGAAAGAGAGAGACAGGAGAGAAACGAGGAGAGTGAGAAGGTAGAGGAAAGAGGGGTTTAGGGTAGGGTAAGTAAGAGAGGACAGACTCGGGGTAAAAGTAAATACACACAGAAGTTTATGAAGAGAATCTGGTGTGAATCAGGGCAGGGAATAATAACGGCAGGTAAGTTTTCACCGCTCGATTTCGATCGCGGGGCCAGCTCCGTGACCGTTTATCTCGATACTCTCCCCCTTACCCCATGCACGAGAAAGCTCCCATATTTGCCATTTAGACTTGTCTGTGCACGTGTTCCGACTTCTTAAGCATTTCCCGTAAGCCGGTGTTTGTTGCAGCTCATGGATTACGATGCATTCGCTGCTGCTGCTTCACGACTACAGTGATTAGATTTGTGACATTCACGTTGTTGCGAACTGGGTCACTCGACTGTTCAAGGACTAACTGGTGTTGATTATCTAATTCTAATATTGTATACTCTTATTTGTTTGGGTTGGAGTACGTTACTTGTTATGCACCACAGAGTATTCTCCCACATCATTTGCGTGCTTTCCAATGACAAGGAGCACGCGAAGAGGCTCTGGACTATGTGGACTATTGTGGAGGGGGAGTCCTGTAGAACTTAAGTGTGAACGTTTGCATGCAATCAATGGGATTGCTCACAACTCAATCAATTAGGCGGATCAATCAACTTCAACGGATGTGTTGCACATGCATCTTCGTCACTACTGAACCACGAACAAGCAGGAAGAGGTATCTTGCAGACATGCTTTCCTCAACTCGAACTCAGGCAAATTCCAGCCAATCCACATCCACAATGGGTATGCATGTGTAGATGTTCTCTTTTTGTTCTAGTACTGTAGTAAGAATCTGACAGTATGATTCTTTTGGCTTGCTTGTTTCTCTTCAACTATACTCCCATGAAGGACAATACGTGCTTTATCTTATCAAGTTTCATCATTTCATCAAAGAACGGAGTTACGAAAATTACTTGCTGACCAGTAATTTCTCAAAATGGTGATGATGCCATCTACAGTACTCCTTTGAGTAGTTTGACTATGTTAACTGAAGATAGATCAATTCTATCTTAGCTACCTCGTGAATCGATAGAGAAGGTTTAGAAATGTTGTGCTGATCACTTACGTAGCTCTAATGTCCTTAGAGAAGTTTTTAGAGAAACATTTATTAAGATTGGCACCTGTCACGTTCTTTGTTTAAGGTGCTGGTTATGATATGATGATCAAGTTGTCTTTGTTAACATCTTGTAGTTGGGTAATCTATGGGAAAACCGATCAGAGAAAATAAATATAAGCTGGGAAATAAGTTGAAGTTTATCTCAGCAGTTTATATCTCACTCGTGGGTGTTGACCTCAACTCGATTGAACCTCTAGCGTATATTCCTCAAACCAAACTGAATTCAATGAAAACTTGCATACACATGGAAATCTAAGGCAAACTTGATTCCTAATCAAGTACGTCTACACTAACCAAATTTGAAACTCAAACCGAACGAAACTGAATCTACGTCGAATTGATAGGAAAATGGTGTCTGAAACATTGCAGTATCCATGCTCAAATTCAAAGTTCGAGGCTGGCTACAATAGAAGATGGACCCTAGACAATGAACAATGCACAACAATCAAAGACCGAGAGTTTTGCACCATGCGGTTTCTTACACCCGCAAATCCCATGTCAACCCCGGACCTGTACATGCACAGGACCGTGGTGCCAATCTCCGTTACCTGCCGGATCACGATAAGCCGGAAACCGATTGACTTCACGTTATGAATCAAAGTCAAGCAGCCAACTTGTCGATATCATGCGAAATCAAGTTACCCGTACGAGAAACTGAAACTTCGGATTAAGTGGACAATCTTATTGCTCTTGCATGTCACATTGAACAAGACTGCTACCGTCATAGAATACTATAGACATTCACCTCAGGACAAATCGAACATTCACCTTCGAATTCGCGTACCCGGCGCACGAGCTCATCTTGTCTAGCACATTTCAATGAAATTGAATGGCTCGATCGTTAAACCGGAGAGGAACAGTACTGTACTGTCTCCATGCATAAGGTAGATTAGACACTTTTATGTTGTGTATGTTGGGAAACATTACTGCCCTTCACTTATCACCGACCAAAGGGGGCTGATTCCGCTGGAGAACTAGTTGCAGAATCGCCAGAGAGCACGATTGCCGGTTGTAATTGATAAATCCATTACTGAGTGGCCGGAGAGAACACCTTTTAACGTTTGAATGAAGCTGTTCTTTGTTGATGTTTTGGTCACTCGGCGAAAAGAAGTTTCAATGCCCATCTCTCTTTTCTTTAATTTTAGCTACTAAATTTGAGTGATGAAAATAGAGACGCGACGGTAAGCAATAATTATTCTTTGAGCGAAGGTTGAAGTCTCAGACAACAGATTGAAGCGAAAATGGAATAGGTGGGTGACCAATTATTTTTCACCAATATTCCTCTGCATTTTACAAAACATTAAAACATCAACAAGGAAGATGTAGAGTACACGGGTTAAACATATAAACATTAAAGTCAGGTGTGCTGGAAAAACACGATCCTGAGAACATCTCGCATTAGCATATTATAAACCCCCATTAAGTAGATAATCAAAATACAACCGTAAATAACAGGTTCACACTCAACATTTTATTATTCTATATACATATAGAGGGATAGTTCCTCGTCATATGCGCGACTTCCTGGATATTGACCAATAAAAATATCTAATCACTTTAATACTTGGCCATACTTGATAGGATCTTCCCATCCTTCGTTTTTTCTACGCGATCGCCTTCTTCTCTCTTTAATACTTGGCCATAATTGTAACTGAGTATTTCTAGACAAGGGCCTGTCTCGCACTTGCTGTTTCATCATTCATGTTTGCTCCGATTGTCATATTCTTTAATAATCAATCAAAACATTAATAACAAACTAAACATAACAAGGTGAACAATTGATTAACTAAAAAAGATAATGATAATTTATATATATATATATATATATATATATATATATATATATATATATATATATATAAATATATAAAGAAATATAATGTAGATATGAAGATTTTCTCACCTGAACGAACTAAGCTCTTTTCGGTCGGTGGATATTTCCACTGTATGGTTGATTTGTGCAACATACCGTATATGAATTGGCGGAAAGCGGGTGTCCCCTCCGTCTACTCTGGATTTAAAAGACAGACCTGATTGATTCAACTGCAGTTGACTGTGACTATAGTAGATTGATAGAGCCTGACGATTATTCGTCAGTTGAAGAAAACAGATAAGGACGTTATTTGATGAAGAAGATGCTACCAGTGGACGTTATTATCCGTGCTATTTATCTGCACCTCAAATAAAAGAGGAAAGAAAATGCGCATCGCTAATGTTTGTTCATGTGTCGAGGGAAGTTGTTATTTTGACTAGATAAGATGAAAAAAATAAAAATATAGATGATTTATTTTCTTACATATTGAGCTTTAGCATCAAAAATTATATAATAGAAATAAATTTATATATGATCACTATATTTCATATTTGCATTTTTTCAGGTGTTTTAGGTTTTATTCTAAATTCATATTGCATATGATTTACAGTGTTATCAAAAAATTTCTTTTGATTCTTTTTGTTTGCCGGGCTTTATCTTTCATCATTTCGGTGATAAAGAGTTAAGAGCATATCCTTAGTAATTATTTCAAGTGTAGTATAGAAAAAAATAAAATTGCACATCCTTTAGATTTATTCTGGTGCTAACTGAGGGTGAGAGTACACTCAAACGCTACTTTGAGGGGGGGAATTAGTTTTGTTCATTAAGTTTAGGTTGTAATTTAAGTAAAAAAAAGATATAATAAAACCATCATTAATAGTTGATCTTTGTTGATCCATGAAGCCGAGATGTTATTTGACACTTGATCGATGTTACTTTCCAAATCCATCTAAATATCTAATAAATAAAATATTTACATAAATATTTGAATTTTTAAATTTAAGGTACATCAAGACCATTTATTTTGGCCACTATTAAAATTAATTTAGCAAGAATTTTAGGCTACAATTTATTTTAGAATTCATAATTTCATAGAAAAATTAATAAGATTAAAATTACCTTTATGATATCAGAAATACTTCAAACATCTTGATATAATATTTACCTCTAAGTATAATAATAGAACACAAAATCAAAAGACTATTGACTTACATTTTCCGATAATCATGAAACTCGAGTTGGAAGAGAATGAAGTAGATTCAAGAACAACAAGAATTATTTGAACTGCGCTTTAATGATCACTACTCTTTTCCCAAGGTCTAGGGGGTTTTAACAATAGTTTTAGGGGTACCTGTAAAAATCCGTAAAGATTTTATGGGCAATTCATGAAAATTATATGGAGACTCAAGAAGGAAAGTTTTGGAAAGTTAACTAGCAATCCACATTATTTCATTAAAAGTTCCGGAATTTACAAGTACGGGTCCGTCCATGAACATTAATTAGAGATTAATAACACTAATTTGAATTTTGAACTTGGAGTGGACATGCATCAAATTTTGTTTCATTCATCATCATTTGCAATAGGAGCCTATTTTTTTATAGTCTGTCACAAGTAATTGGTGGTCTTGTTGTTCACATTTGTATTCATTTTTGGATAGTAACAGGTCAAGAAATTTGTCCTTAAGTGCATATTTTTTGCAAAGTGCATTTGTGAGTTTCTACATTTAGCATTTATGTTAACCGTCTTTAGTGCTAGGGCATTGCTATCCGCATTGGAGATCCCTGTTGCAGTTGGCATTTGGGGGATAATTGGGATATTTTTAATAATTATTTTTTAAGTGATTGGAAAATACCTTGATCCAGTACGCATCAGCAACTCACCAAGAAAATAGATAAATATATGCAGAAGAGTATCAGATGAGATCTTGAGATTATGAACTTCTCGTTGGATTCAGATGAGTGGTTAGATGATCTAGATGATTTCAATGACATGAGCTTGCAAATTATAATTGGTATCTTCTATATAGAGTTTCTTTCCCGCAAAGTTCAGAATTTATAACATAATATATTGGTGATCTTGATCCAAAAGCTTTTAGATGAGTCATTCAAATGGATTTTTTATGTTTTGGTAGATCTTATTAAAGATCATGAATTTTTAAAAGAACATACAAAAGGAATCAACCCTTGTATTGATCCAACTAGCACTTTCTTTTGATTGATTTGGTCACCATGGGAATGGAGTATGTGTGCAACACGACCTAAGAATATGGGGAAGTGCAATGTCAACAATTGGATTCATAGAAAGAGTCATGAGCACTATATTATCAATTCTTGGGACAGAAGTGTGATAGCCAAATTGAGAGGAGAGGAGGAGGATTTCTCCAATATTTGCTCAAAAAGGTTTCTTTGGATCTCTTTGCTCGGCAGATGGAACATTTATTCCCCCTTGCAGCTAGACAAATCATTGATGGTGAACTCTATTTTTGTTGCAAGTGCTCATATCCCATTAATGGACAAGTGATTGGTGATGATAAAAAAGAAGGATAGATTTTTGTAAATGAATGTATGTGTAAATGTATTCATGTTTGAAAATGTAAATATGTGTAAAGTTCATGTTTGAGTGTGCTCTTGTATGCGCTAGAAGGTGCTTGGATCAAGCCATATGTGCTTATGTTAGCCTATGAATGCTTGTTTGAGCTAGTTTTATGTAAAATTGTATGAGTGTCAAAGTACATTGGATGTCAGGTGAGATGTAGCCTTCAATTCAAGAATATTCAAAAAAATCTTGCAAGATACCTTAAACATGGTGAAGCTAGTTACAAAGAGGCACTCCTAGTTTCTAGTGGCATAAAATATTGAGGAATTAGGTTATTAGGCTTGTTTCATTTTCATTTGCATTTTCATTATATGAGTTAGTGATAATTGAATTTGGGAAGAGAAGAGCATAGAATCTAGGAGGAAAAGTTGCAAAGTTTTGATAGAGTTTTGGGAGAGAAAAGAGGTATTTGAAAGTTTGAGAAAGAAAAAGATTATTTTTGGGAGAGGAGAAATGTGGGAGATTTGAGGTGAGAGTAGAAAGCAAAACGAGAGAGACAAGGAAATTTGGGAATTTTTTTTTTATAGATAAGCAATAGTGGCAAAAATCAAGAGAAAGAATGAAATGATAAGAGTTTTGTCGTATGTCATGCTGCCGGCTTTAAGTGTTGTATTATTTGATAGAGGACTTGACTTGTGATTTTTTGAAGCAAAAGAGAGAAGGGAATATAGATGAGTGTGGAGTTTTCAAGAGGTTCACAACAAGAGTCTTTGAGAGATTCATAAAGACGTAAGGTTTTGAAATACCTGTTGAGAGAGAAAGAAACCAAGAAAAGAAGGAGAGAATCTTAAGGAGAAGAGATGGCATATATGAACATTTATGAGAGAATCATTGATGAAAGAGAACTTGGAGGATCTAGAGGAAGTGGACTGGATGATTTGATTTCACATTGTACCATAACATATGATGTTTATTAGATGATGTTTGCTAGATAAAAGCCAAATTTGGAACATTTTTTGGGTAATTTATGAAGTTGATTTGGATATTATGGGCCTCAAGATCACAAATGGTGGGAATATCCTAGACCAAACATGAGTTCTTTCCTAAAATTTTCAAATTCCTACTATTTCTTTGTTGAATTTTATCTTTGTTGGTTGAATTTCATTTACTATCGAATCACTTGAACCCTAAATCCCCAATGTGTAGTCACATTATTACTTGTGTTCATCTTGTATAAGCATGGTGATTCAATGTAATTCCAAATTTTTGGTTTCCACCTCTACCATGCATGAGCTTTGCTATGCTAAAGCATCAGGAGATCCATTCACATACAAGTGCACTTGTGAGCATCCCACAACACATACAAATAATAATTACAACTAACCAATGACAATTAACCAATGTCAACCCCAATCTCAAACATCTCTTAGCAGATTTTGGCATAGACAAGCACACATAGGTGCACAACAACATACACTAGCACATACAAAATTGAAATTTTTGGTGTTTTTTATTTATTTATCTTGCATAGCCTTTCTTTTGACTACATAATATTTTTGATTGTACAATTTGGTAGTGTTGTGCATTCATTCTTCAATACTTGACAGTTTATTGTTCATTAATTGATAAGTTAGTGGAAGCTTAAATATTAAAATTTCAAGCTTCCACTAAATGTTGGACACATAATGTTGCACGCAAAAGTTACATAAAAGTATCTTCATTGTCACTTTAATTTTTGCTTCCATAATCCATGTACTTAAGAATGGAAATGTTGGGTCATTGCTATAACTATTGTAAAGAGTGTAATCATGAAAAAAAGTGCAAAGAAGTAATGTTATATCTCCTTAGGTATCTTTCTGGTCCTCACTAATTCAAGTCCTATATCATGCAAGCATTTCCTCTCCTTGAATTTATGTTTCTCTTCACTTCACTCATCTTGCTATGAGCCTCAACTTTCAACTTCTTGATTGAAACTCTAGCTCTCTTTGTTACTTTATTTCACTCCTACTTTCTCAAGCTTTCTCATATTGAGAGCTTCAATTTCAACTAATTTATCTCTCCTTGGATTCAAGAGCCTCTTATTTCAACATGGTGATCTTTGCTAAATTGTGTGAAAATGCCATAATTTGTGATATCTTGGTACTCCCCTTGTACACTCTCATATGCTTACTTTCCTAGTCTCCTTCTTTCTCTCTTTGTTGAATCTTGTCCATTGGTGAAGTACTTACATTATTATCTTTTTCTCCTTGTTGAATCTCATACGATGGCAAATTTTTCATGTCCAGGTTCATTTTTTATTTCTTCTCTAGCCCATGCACACATTCCTCTTCTCCACCTAGCTTGCATCCTTGTGTGCTTGGGATAAAAGATGGAATTGAGTCAAGAACTAACTCTACCTTGGGAGAGTGGAATTGTGTGATACTAGATATATGAATAACTTTTGGCCCTATATACTTGTCCTTCTCATGCCCCATCCTCCATGCCTTCACTTATATTAATTTAATTCTCAAACCTCATGCTTACTAGCGTAGGTGTAGAGATGTTGGTTTTGATCTCCAAATGTCTTGTCCATCCTCACAAAATGAATGCAAAGATGATTTATTTTGTCATCCTCCATCCACAACAACTTTCTTTGTTTGTGAGACCTTCTTTTGTGCTTTTGTCTTTCCACACTTGTGCTTCTTTGTACAACTTCATAAAGTGTCATTACTTTTTGTATACCTTATCACTATCATCAAAGTGAGAAAACCTCTACCATGCCAAATCAAATATGTAGCCATGTAACTAAAGGTGGTGTTTTTCTATATTGGTTTCTTGCAACTCACACCATGAATTTGTCCAAGATGCTCATGGTTCTCAAGATAATCCAAAATTTGAGAATAGTGATGTGCAATTATCTTAAATTGATCCTCATTTGCTACTTTCCCTTTGATCAAAATACAAGGCAATGGGGAATGGATCAAAGAGACAATCCTTACAACTCTCCACATGTACCACCAAGAGATTGTTTTGAGTTGGGAAGGAGATCCAGAATGTACCACTAAGAATCTATTTTGAGTTGAGAATGGAATTTGAATGCAGATTGTGATTCGGAAGTGGAGAGTATTCCATTTTTTCAACCTTGTCCAGGTTTTCACAATCTATTAAATCCCATGTTTCCTTGCTATTTTGTGACTTTGTGCTTGAATTCTTCTAAACTCTCTTGCCACTCCCCTGTCTGCAAGCACTAACATCTTGTTAAAACTATTCTCTTTTGGTCTTGATGGCAAATTGGGGGAAATTCTATATTTCAACTTCTCCATTGAACTCATTTTGAATACATGGTTTTGATTCTTTCACTCAAAGTTGGACTTGGAGATTTCATGGATTTTCAAATGAGTTTTTCAGGTGCTAAGTTTTCCTTGTCCTCCTCCTTCCCTTGTGGCCATGCTTAGTGCGCCTAATTTTTCAGTAAATATTTGATAATTAAATACACTTCCTGAATTTTCACCGGTAAATTATTTTGATGAGGATATTTTGGCTTGCTTTCCATTTTTCTTGTACCAGTAGATTTTTTTTATGGTTATCCCTGTTCTGCCCTTAAATATCCGTGGATTCTATTGTTGAAACCCCCTATACACACTTGCAAAACTCTTCCAGCTTACATGATAGAAAGAGTGTTTAAACTATAGTAAATTATTTCCCTATATTTCTCTCTACAAGTATTTTTATTTTTGTAATTTCAGATATCAAATTTCACCTTATGTATGTGGTGTGGATAAGGTTGTACTTCTCTATATAGCCTTTTCCATTACGACAGATATCTCCAGAAAAGTCAAATTGACGTTGAATATCAGCTTTTTGACGCAGAGGCAAAAAGCATTCTATAGATAAAAGTAGCAACTGTTGAATCTGCTACCGTATCTGAAAAGTAAAATTTGATTTCTGGAACTGGTTGGAGACGTAAATTTTGGAGCGTAAGTCCGCATCATAAGGAAAAAGATACTCTTCTTCACTATTGTCAGTAAATCTGATTAATCTACATACTCGGTGATGTAGAAGACTGTTCTAACAGTATCGAGCGATAGTTAGGTAAAGGATAAGGAGAAGAATGTTCTGCATAAAATCCATGTCGTCTGATATTGTCGTCCTCAGGAAGAATGGAGGGCATTTTGAGGCCACCACACTTTCACGCGAATTGAAAAATAAACTACCCAACAAATTAAAAAGCCAAAGACACACTTCTAGGAACGAAGAGCCAGCATAGGCATAGGCGCTGGTGACGAACCGACCAAAGTGCTGGAAATAACCGTGAAGTTCAAGTACTGTAGGACCTCCCTTGTGTAGCAATCATATATGTCGTGAAGGACGTGTTTAGGTAACTTCTGGATGAAGTAACCATTTAGCTGTATCTGCTCAACTTTTCGATGATGGATATCATACTGAACGATTACTGTGGACACTAAGTGGAACATGTCCAGTGGTGGATATGAGTTATAGTTTTACGGTAGTGCACGGGTCTTGAGGTTCCTTAAAGGGGTCTTTATCCTAAAAGAAAAGAAGGAACCTCGAGGCATAAAATGCTACTGGTAATCTAGCCTGGTCCCGTAGTCCTTACGGTCTTCACGCATACCATATCTCCTGGTCTCCCGTAAATCTAAACTTTAATAATTTTATGGGCAGTCGTAAATCTATAATTGAAACCCCTACAAGAAAAAGGTTATTTCTTACATGTTAGTGTACATCTGTTGGATTAGGGTTTTAGCTCTTCTGAACCATGTACATTCATGGAGAGAACTACTGTACATCCATGTTTGTAAGTTTGGGCCAACTATGCTGTAACTTTACTTAGGTGGTACTTTACTTTGAATGTGTTGTCTGTTCCAGTTCTCATGTGCTTCATCATCTCATAGTCTACGTGCCAATTCAATCATTCAGTACTTTATATTGTTGTTCGATCAGAATAACCTGCCAGAAGTAGGAGCGAGCCTCTTGGAATCACTCAAATCCGAGACAGCTCGACAATATAGATAAGAAGAAACGAGACAAGGCGACAAGTTGTATGACAAGGGGAAATAACGAGAGTCCATACAGACAAGCCAAACCCATAAAATTCTCTTGATCATCATATCTGCTTAATGGAACTGGGCGATCATGATCATCTGGTCTCCTGGATCTGGTTAGAAAACATCAAGGTTTCCTCGGGACATCTCTCTCACTGTGGAGGCATACAGTACAAGTCACGCAATCTATAGATCCGGAAATCGACTTCAGCCATAGCTGGCGTCTTAAGCGCCGTCACAAGGAAGTCCTACAGCCTTGGGCTGCCTTGTCCCATAAAGTTATGAGCCCAACTTTCCATCTGTGGTGTTCACTTCGACAATTTGACTATATTTTGTATGAACGGGAGAACTCCCATATATGCAATTCTTTCGCTATGATACATAGTTACTTGGCTAGTTTTCTCCTCCGTTACAGCAAGAGCTAGCACCTTCCCTCTCCCCGATCCTCTACTGCTTTTGTTAGCTTAGATTTCTCTAAGCTAACAACGGAATTCATATCTTAAGGTGTTCCTCAACGGCAATGATTGCAGTCAAGCCTTCTTGCTTGCTGTGTATAGAAACGTACTGTTACTGCATCCATGCTTAGTTTCTACGTCGTCAACCGTTGAGAATCAACTTAACGTTCAATCGAAGTTCAGATATGAATAGCTATTGCAAAATCTGAGAGAAATGCACTACCTTGTCAATTATAAATCAGATCTTATTCCTTAAGAAGAGAGTAATTTCAACCTAAAAAATCAAAAGAGTTCATCAAAATATACATTCACTACCTTATAATGGTGTGCTTATATATATATTTCTCCACAACTCATAGAGTTTTAAATGTCTGGATTATACAACATAGAAATATGGTTCATAAAAGTCATGCACAAACTATGAGATGTCACAACAAATTTTTTTTAAAAAGTTCTTACACAATCATGATCATCAATAATCAAACTCAACCTATTCTAATGCCAAAAATTTCAAGTTATTCTTGCCACTACATCTACTATATCCATGAGTTTACAAAGCGAAACCCACTACACTACACATCAAAACCAAGGGGTCAACCCATAAATTTAAGCTCTCAAGCCCTGATTCAGAGTTTACTGCTTCATACTGAAACCAGACGTCCCTATCCTAAAAGTATAGGGGGCACCTAATGGGGAAATGGCGACACTAACGATATAGACGGTTGCCATTAAGAGTGATGACAGCAGCTATCAGAAACAACACTATTGGAGGTAAAGTTGGCCACCGTAACGATATAGACGGTTGCCATTAAGAGTGATGACAGCAGCTATCAGAAACAACACTATTGGAGGTATAGTTGGCCACCGTAATGGGTAAAATGGCCAGACTAACGATATAGACGGGTGCCATTTAGAATGATGGCGGCTATCAGAAACAACAGTACTGAAGGTGTAGTTGGCCACCCTCAGGGGAAATGGCGTGTGTAGACAGTTGCTATCATTGATGATAGAGGCTATAAAAAAAACACTATTATAATTGTAACTAATAGAAACCTCTTATGAAACCATGTAAGATGTAGAGTAAAACCACCCAAGAGTGTCATATATTGGAACTAGGAATAGATATCACTCTCGTACTAGGAGGTTGTCACTCACCCAAGGGAACAGTGCAGCCTTTTGTTCCCAGCTATAGGTCCAGGGATAGCCACTTAAGTACTCCAATGGAATTTTTTAATGGCTCAATACTTCAGTGAACTTTGTTCTACGTATCTTCTTCCCTCCCTTCCTATATACTCCTCCTTTTGGTTGCTCTGTAGTGATTGGCTCTAGGTGCTATCTTTGCTTTTGGTTATGTGCATAAATGTTAGTTGATTTAAAGAAATGCAAGCATTTGGATGTGGGGATAAATTGGAGGGTCCTAATTTCCTCGGTCAAATTGGAGCTACCCATGAGCAAAGAGCATTGAACATTTCTGCCGGTGACTAAAATATGGAAGAAGAGAGCACTTATTAAGTAGATAACATCTATATAATTTGATTCCAAATTTTACTTGGGAATTTTCCTTATTGACACCACAGAATTGTTACTATTGCAACCAGTGTGTCACTATTCTGATTATGCTCCTCTCTTATAATTTTATTTGTGAAATCCTTTTTATTCACATTATATAACTATCATTATCTTCACTACAATTACTAGGTCACTGTTGTTTTTGAGTGATAGATGTCACTATTGAGTTAATTTACTACTTGTAGACCAAATATTCCAAGACTCTTTATCACTAATGAGATGATGTTAAGAGGTGTTATTATTGAGAGGTTTTACTCTGTACTATAAATGCCTACACTACGAAGAAAAAGGCATCCTCCTGACCACCACATGTTATATTTAGTCAAGCATTCTCAAGATAAGATATTACGGTAACACTTCATTTACTCTAAAGATAATGCAACTCAAAAGTAAATTGTATTTAATCACCAAGACGATATTAGCATATTGATAGTCCATAACTTCCTCTCTGCACCATCAGATAACACAGATTATTTCTTTGTTAAGAATTACTAAGTTCCAAGGTGGTTTGCTTCATTCTACAATATCTCTACTTTTTCAAAACATGCTCTCTCACTCACTTATCCTTATCATAAGATCCAAAACTTATTCAAAATGTATCTAGATTTTTCATATACTCATATACAGAAAAGGATATTAGTTATATTCTCTTGTTTAATGGATAGCACAAAGCAGAAATTAATAAAAAATCTTATCTTCCAAAGAATACTTTTTGTAATTCATAGCCTTACTCTCTAAGTAGCTCTTTAACTAAATAACTAACATTGTGATAATATTACATACAATACAAAGATCTATCAATGCATTATCATATAAGATCTAAAATTCATCTAAGAACTTTGCTCCTTGATTCGTCAAGATTTTAGTTGATGTATTAGAAACTATTTAATAATTTAACATATAAAGAAATTTTGTATCTCTTCATTATATTCCTTGCGTAGTACTATAAAATTAATCCGCTTGGAGGAGTTTTTAGTCATAAATTAGCACTTATAGATAGTATCTCATGGTTATTATTAAAGCTAACCAATAATCCATTCCCAATACTGGAGTTAAAGATATTACTATTCTGAGTGTATTCTTTACATACCAAAATCTAGACATAGTACAATTAATAATTAATTCCTTGTCACATAGCACCTAAAACTCTAAAATTTATCTCAAATTAATAATATCAAAATGTCCTCTTGATAATAGAGCCTTAACTACAAACCAATCTGATGAAAATTTTAATTTACAAATAATGTATATTCATCTTATCACTAAACTTATCACAGTACCAAGTCAATCTCAGGAAAATTATGGCACCCTAACTAATCCATAACGATAGTATCTGACAATTAACAATAAAGTTGAATCAATTATTAAGCCACCAATTCACATGGAGATGTACTCCACCATAACTACCATGATATCTCATGATTAATGGTAAAGCTTAGATAGGCTTTGCAAATAAGGTAGTAGAAGGTTATTATAGTTAGAATTGAACCCTTACAAATATTAAATATATCATATGTCCATAATGTCTCATCTTCAAGGATATATCTCTAACAAAGTCCATACTCTATCAATAACCAAACAAAATAATTTGTATTTTTTGTTATCAAAATACACGAGCATTTATCATATACTTAGACTGGTCTTAAATCACACATTAGGTAATAAGTTATTACACTTTAATCTACAGTATACACCCAAAAAAGTAAGTAGTAAATTCATTTAATTTAAAATGCCTTAGTTTCTTATGAGAATGTTGTATTTTAGGCTCTTTTATTGTAAGTAAATAATCATATATTGTATTAAGCTATATTGTACCCATTCTCCTATACATAAAGAATATGCTTACTTTCCATTTTGAATCGTTAGTCTTGTTAAAAAAAGCAAGTGCAAACTACATTACTAATACAAGGATATAACATACGCTTATAAGCTTATTAACTACTTTAGAACTAAAAAGTAACTTATTAGTTTTATATGTTACTTTTAGCCTTAAATATCAACACATAATTAATCAATATATATCAAACTATGATGGAAAGTTGAGCTTAATGTCACGCCATGTGTAGCTTCACATCTAGATTGCTCAGATATTAGAGTAGTAATGTTGGTAGTCAGAGGTATTTTAGCAGTTACTCATAGATTGCTTGTTGATGGTCAAATTTTGTGTTTGGGGTATTGACTACATGGTACAACTCCCGATTACTTGCACCGTAAGGTGTGCTATCAACAAGACCGTTGGGGTTGGAGATCTAGGTTGAAATTAGAGGTATACTTGGAAGTGGGACCCTATGCTCACTTCTTTGATATCGAGCATTTGAGTTCTTGCCTATGGTGGACAGAAAGCCGGCGAGCATCAACTGGAGTCTCTTAGCTAGAGTGGGTGTGGCTTGACTATAATCAATGCCCAATTGTTGGCAGATTGTTGAGTGAATGATAAAGTAATGATCTGATTTGAGTTGATTTGAGTTGACAAATAATTGATTACATCAAAGAAGTGAGAGTCAAGGGGAAATCAGGTGCATGAATTGGAGGTGTTGGTGATATTTCCAAGCCTATTTGATCGTTGGTACTTGGATCATGATTCAGATTTCCTTGAGAGTGATTGTGTGCAACAGTGCTGGCCAAATTTTCTTGAGAATAAAGTTAATTTCAAGTGGTAGTGTTTTTTTTGAGCTTAAGAGGTGAAAGCCGGACCAATTTGGTGCAAATTGAGCTAGAATGGCAAAATTGAAGGTGGAGTTAGGAACCCATTCCCACAAATTAAAGATTTGAATATCCTCATCCTTTCAATTTGGCTTGAGCGGAAATTTAGCAAAGGATTTGGCGGTCAGCCAACTCTAGGGATTTATGTCAAATTTTGTGGAGGATTTATGTCAAATTTTGGCTAGAGGAAGTTTAATCCCATTCTTCTTGATCCTTGTTGGTCAGGAAATAAATAGATATTTTGATTATGTCAAATGCCAAATGGTGGCAAAGTCAGTTCGGTGTTGATTTATTAGATGGAGGGTTTTTTTGAGCTTTCTTGTGATTGGACCTCCTCCATTCTCTACTTCTTGTTTGTGTGAGGTTCCTTGACTTTAGAGCATTGGTGCTTTGGTGTGCTCTCAATAGTGAGGCTACAATGATGACCAATCAAACTACCTATGTTTCTCTCTGGTGAGGTAGGAAGTGATGACCTATAGATCGTGAGAGTGCATGTTGTGATTGCAAGTTATGGGTTGTCCTTTCCCCTAGTGAAGTTGTTGTAGTTAGAGCTACATTAATGGGTGGTGTTTGGTTTGTGGTGGCAATTGGTGTTGGCACTTGGTGGTGATTCTTGGTGGGGTACTTGTAGTGGTTACAATTGCTATTTGTAATTTATTGTTACTTTATCATGATAGAGTTCTTTGGGGATTCCAAAGGAGATGACATTGCAATATGCAATGTATACTCGGGGTGGTGCTTGATATCAGCCTATATGTTAGGTCCCAATGAGAGTTCTTTGGGATTTTGAAGGAGATAACATTGCAATATGAAATGGGTTTACCCGGAGTGGTGCTTGATATCAGCATGTATCTTAGGTCCCAATGAGGGAGGAGATTGACTTTGAGTTGCAGTTTGACACATGAATTGATTTAGTTGAGAGTGCACTTGGTGTGTCCGCACCATTGTTGTGGGACATGGACAAGATTTATGGAGCCTCCAAAGGCCCAAGTGTTACTTTGGTATAGTAGGTACTATTGAGTTGGATGACTTCATCTAGGAGTTTGATAGTTGGTGTAATCTACAATAGATGCAGAACCCAACTTTGTTCACACCCTCAAGGCATGGAAGGGATTTTTTCATTAGTCATGATAAGCTAAAGTTAGTCATAGCTAAGATAGTAAGGATCTTATTTTAGAGGAAGTAGAAACAATGAGCACCACTATTTTGGATTCTTGTAAAAGACCAAGACTAAGGAGACAAATAGGAGAATGGAAACTCACATTGGGACACCTGAATGAGGGAAAAATCCAAATACCTAGCATGAGATTTGGCTTTGGTATTTATATGTAGCATACAAAGCCCTTGAGAAGCTTCTCGAGAAGCTTCCTTGAGTCGTTTTCTTAGAGTGCAAGCCAAGTTAACTAGGAAGGTTCTCAAGAAGCTTCCTTCTAGAAGCTACCTACTTGGCATCTAAGCTAAGCTAATTAGAAGCTTCTAGAAGCTTCCTTCTAGAATCTACTTGCTTGGTGCGCAAGTTAAATAGTTGGGAAGCTTCCCAAGAAGCTTCCTAGATGCTTCTAGAATATTCTAGGCTAATTTGGCTTATTCTCTACTTTGTTAGCCTTACTAAATACATTGCTAAACTCCATATTGTTATATATTCCCCCACCGCTAGTTGGTGACGTCCTTGTTGCCATTGAAGCTTCAAACTCTTGGATGGCCGTCTGTGCATTCTGGAGGTGAGAAAGAGGTTCCCATGTGGCATCATGAAGGGGATACCCTTTCCAAAGGACCTTGTACTCCATATGTTGTTGGCGTCTATGTTGGATGTGGTGATGCGCAAGGATATGATCAACTTTGTACTCCTCATGATCATTGATAGGGATAAGGGGAGGCGGAGGTTGGACGCAAGAGGAAAAAGAAGAGGGGTTAGGAACAAAAGGTTTCAACTTAGAAACATGAAAGATAGGATGGATGCACATATGACAAGGCAAGGCAAGTCGGTAAGCAACAAGAGAGACAATTTGGGTGACATCAAAGGTCCTATCCAATTTGGGGCAAGTTTATGAACTTGGATATCAAGTAGGAGGGGTAGATTACTAGAGAATAACATAACTTTATCACCAACTTCAAAGGTGAGATCACAATGATGGTGGTCCACATATGTTTTTGATAATTTTGAGCAACAAGGAGGTGAAATTTGGATATGGTGGTCAAGAAGGTTGAAGTATGAGGGACTTGAGACAAGGGAGGAGCAAGAAGAGAATCTGGGACAAGTGGATCTTGGCCAAAATTGAGAAAGAAACAAGAGAATCTGGTGCTTGCATGTTTTGAATCCGGTGCTGTAACACCCATTTGTGCATGTGTGTGGTATTGTGATATTTAGCTTGGTATTACAAGTACTTAAGAGATATTATTTATATAGAGATAAAGGATGGTTCTATATTAGTCATGGTTAGCTAAAGTTAGTCATAGCTAAGATAGAGGGGACCTTACTTTAGAGGAAGTAGAAAAGATGAGCACCACTATTTTGGATTCTAGTGTGTTGACTTGGTATTATTCCTAGGTGTTTGGCTTTGAGGAAAGAGTTGAGAACTCTTGGGCCCGCAAACCTTTTTGTTTTGGATTCTTCTTTAGTCCAAGGATAGTCCATGTGAAGGAATCCTTGACTTAGTGGTTGGGTCAAGATAAGACCACATGCTTAGGGGAATATGCCCATGTGAATGGATATTCCTTTCTACTTTTTGACTTTACTTGACTTTTAGTCTAGTAACTTGAGTTACTACGGTAATTAGTAACTTTGGTACGTAACTATTTCACAAGTATATAAACAAGGAGTGAGGAGGTACTCATCATCCTTTCATTTGCAACTATCTCTCTCTCATTGAGTTCTCTAGTGAGCAATGTCTTGAGTCTTGGAGTGTTAGCCTTGGAGGAGTATGATGGAGTTTGGGTTCCTTGCCTTCTTAGTCCATGGTGCGCTACCATAATAGCAACCAGAGGTTCATCTTGAGTGAGAGACAGGCCGGCTCACATTTTTGGTTCTGTTGCCGGGACCTCTCTAGAAGGCAAGATAATGTTCCGCGTTCAATTTTACATTAGGCAGAAGGAAGCTATGAGAGCTCACTTGGAGAGAACATTAGGAGAGGAGAGGGCTGAACTTATGTTAGAGAACCAAGATCCATTTTTATACCCTGTAGTTCATTATGATGTCTTTGAGGTGATTTTGTACATCTTGTACACATGAGAGGAATTGGAGAGATTGTGTGAGGTGGATTGCAAATTTTGGGGATTAAGGTGATTTTGGGCAAAATTTCAAGTTTGAGATCTAAACTTGAAATTTCTACAGATGATAGCTTGGGTTATCTTTCAGTTAGCACACTTAAAATTATTATCAGAACTACTATGCGCACTGTAATAGAATTTTTGAAAGTTGATAGGGTAAAGTGCTCCCGCAACTGCATGCTCTCTGGAAAATTGTATAGAGTCTGCCATTTATTCCATTTTTAGTGAATTATCTTGAAAATTTCCAAGAAAATTTAGTGCGTTGTATCCTACTTGCTTACACAAAAATTAGAGAGAGATCGTTCTTGCGCAGGGCGTTATGAGTTTTTGAAGTGAGGGGGGTGGTTTTCAGACCAAATCTGAAATTTGTGTGCTAAATAGAAAGGTGTCTAGGCCAAATAGATCAATGAAAAGATCTGAAATTTTGCAGGGAGGGAATCCCTAGATTTTTAATCAAGTATGCCAAATTTCAAAGGACTGTGACATAGCGGTTGGGAGATTTGAGTGACATTGTGAGGAAGGGTCAATTCTGCAGAGTGGAGATCTCCTACATGAGGAGTTTGAGATTAACAAAAAGCATGTTTGAGTGTTTAGATTCATCTTGGGAACATGGAGGGTCATCAAGAGTGGAAATTGAGATTATGCAAGGTCCCCCAAGGGTTTGAGGTGATTGTAGGGGTGGATTTGAGGAAAAGAGAGTTTACAATAGAATTTGAAGAGAGTGTTGAGAGGATCCAGAAACCTACACCACTTGGAGGAAAGAGTGAGTCTAAGTGCTTTCTATGTGGAGAGAAGTGACATAAGGCAAGTTCATGTCCATTGACCTTTGAGAGCAAGAGATTGAGGGAAAGGAGAGGCTTACTTGACTTGGGTTTGCATGTTGGACCTTCTTCACCAAGATTGGGAGGGAGAAGATCTAAGACCAAGGAGTTGTGTGAGGTTTGTGGAGTGGAAGGACTTCCAAAAGGACATGAGTGTAGTGGAGTAAAAGCACTTTTGGAAACTTTCATGAAGGATCTTGGAGAGAGTCTTAGTACAGCTACAGAAATACTACCACCTCCATCAGCTAGTTCTCAAGATTAGTGATGGAGATAATCTTTCAACTCATGGATAAACTATCCATGAGAGTTAGATTAATATGCACTCTAGGATTTGATGTTGCTATAGAAATCTTAGAGCAACCTAAAACTTTTGTGTTCCCTAGAGTGGATTATTCTCAGATGGTGTTAGTCATGTATATACTCTATTAGTAATAGAGTGAGAGAAAAGAAAAGAGAAAAAAAAATTTGAGAGAAAAGAAAGATAGTGAGGGGTTAAGATGGGAAAACTTCCGGTTTTCTTTGGCAAGGATGGAGAAGATGTGGAGGCCTTTATGAGAGACTTCAAGAGAGCTTGCATAGGAAAAAATGAGAGGAGGAAGAATGAGTGGGCCTCATTATTACCAGATTTCTTTGAGGATGCAACACTTACATGGTATGAGTCAGAATACCAAAAGAGAGAGAGGAGAGATGGGGAAGAGGAGTCTTGGGAGACTTTGACTTCAGCACTCATTGAGAACTTTCTTCTTGATGAGAGTTATGAGAGATTGATGAGTGAGATTACATTTCTCAAGCAAGGAGAAGGAGAGAAAGTGAGAGTCTATGTGGAAAGAGTGGAAAAGTTAGAGTCCAGATTTCACATAGTGTTGAGGAAGGGTGGGGATGATGTGGAGACTACAATGATTAGCATAGGGGCCATGCTCACCAAGAATTTTGTGGGAGGGTTGAGACCACAAATTAGAAGCAAGGTGAGATATGAGAAACCTTCTTCCAAGGTTGAAGCTATCAAGATCGCAATTCGTAATGGAGGAGAGTTTGGAAGGGGATGAGAGTGATTTGGTGGTGAAGGAGGTTGTGCATCCTCCTCAAGGCTACAAGTATGGTGGAACTTCTAATACTTTGGTGGCAAGGTTGCACCACAAGTAGTAGTTGCTCCAATTCTTGCACCTCCACCAAAGGATCCACTTCAAACCATCACAGAACAACTTGCGGATCTCAAGATCAATGTGGTGCAACTATGGGAGAAGAGAGAGGTGGATCAGAATGTAGGGAGAGGGCCTAGGAGTTATGGAAATTATCCATATAGAGGAGGCCAACCAGCGAACAATTTCAATGATAGAAATTGTTTTGGTTGTGGAGGAAGAGGCCATATCCAAAGGAATTGCCCAAATTCCACTTACCATGGAGGAAGGGGTTATGAGGGAGCCAATAGAGGGAAAGAGGGAGTTAGTGAAACCCAAGTGGCTCCTAATCCAAACAAAGATAAGAGGATAACATCCATAGATGTGGTGGAGAGCAAGTATGAGAAGGGAGAGTGCTCAAACTCCAAGAGTCTTAATTTGGAGCTTTTGGCACAAGAGAAGAAGAGAGCTCACTTTACAGAGGATGTTCACTCTTCTCAAGGATTTACTTCAAGCAAGGATACTCCTATGTCTACTAGGAGCACTCGCACCTCAACACCATCAACAACAAAGACTCCAAGTAAGAAGTTGGGGATGGAGGACTTCTTGATCTCAAAGCAACAATGGAACTACAATGTGTTGGAGGATGTTGGTAGTCATAAGGCTAACATCACAGTGGGCCAATTAATTGCTTTGAACCCTACCTTGAGAAAGGAGCTTAGAGGTGGTTTGAGTTCTACAAGGAGCAAGAGGAAGAAGAAAGCAAAAGTTCCAATATCAATGGGGGTGGTGGATGCCAAGCTAGTACCATGGGAGGCTTGTGAATATGCCTCCAAGATTGATGTGAGAGTGAATGGTCACAACGTCAAGGATGCATTGGTTGATGGAGGATCAGTAGTAAATGCCATGTCAGAAAGGTTGATGAAGAAGTTGAGTATGATACCCTCAAGACCTTCAACATTTGTGGTGAGCATGGCAAACAAGCAACAAGTTCAACCAATAGGAGTGATGGATAAAGTGGTAGTTTCAATTATGGGAGTTCAAAATCTCATGACTTTCCAAGTCTTGAAGGATTCAAGCTATGACTTACTTCTTGGGAGGCCATGGTTGAGAGCAGCACGCACAATTGATCGATGGCACAAAAGGTACTTGAGGATTGGGCCATCAAACCATAGAGTCACAGTTCTTGTGACTAACACCACCAACACTTCACATTCAAATACACCATCTTCTGATTATTGGGAATCAGATTCTGAAGAAGGAGCTTCAGGTGTTAACACAAGCATGGAAGAGGAGACTTCCACGGAGGAGGATGAATCTGAATCTGATTCAGATGTGTATCCTTTGTGTGTTATGGATTTTGCACCTAAGCCAGAGGTTTTGAAGGACCCAGACAAATCACCATTGACACTTGAGGAGGTAAAGAGAAGGTTAGCTACCCTCAAGTATGGTCCAAATGTTACCAAGGAAGAGAAGGTGAGATTTGAGGAGATTTTCTGCAAGTTCATCCATGTGTTTGCTTTCAGTTACAAGGATTTGAAGGAAGTCACCTTGGAGGAGCACAAGATAGAGGTGGAGTCACATGCAAGACCAATCCGCCAAAAGCAATGTCGCATTAGCCCACCAATATCTTTGGTTGTGAAGGAGGAGATTGATAAGCTCAAGGAGGCTGGATTTATCTTTGAGGTAGAGAATTCAGAATGGGTGTCTCCAATTGTCATTGTGAAGAAAAAGAATGGCAAGCTTCGGGTATGTGTGGATTACAAGAAGCTCAATGCTGTTACCAAGAAGGACTACTACCCATTGCCATTCATTGATGACATCTTGAAGGAGGTTGCAGGTCATGAGAGGTACAGTTTTGGAGATGGTTATAGTGGATATATAACCAAATCAAGATTGCACCAGAGCATCAACAACTCACCATATTCACCACACCTTGGGGAACTTACGTTTTCAAGGTCATGCCTTTTGGGCTTTGCAATGCTCCAGCCACATTCCAACGGTTCATGAAAAAGGTATTTGAACCTTTCATTGGGAAATTTGTGAGAGACTTCATTGATGACTTTTGTGTCTATGGAAGCAAGGAGGAGCACTTTGAGCACCTAATCAAAGTCTTGCAATGCTTGGATGAGGCAAATGCATCACTCAACCCAGAGAAGTGAATTTTTGGATGTGAAGAAGGTCTACTTTTGGGGCACATCATCTCCAAGGATGGAATAGCAGTTGATCCTAAGAAGGTGAGGAAAATCTCAGACCTTCCATTCCCTTCAAGCTTGAAAAAGTTATGCCAATTCTTGGGGATGGTTGGATACTATAGGAGGTTCATCTTCTCATTTTCCAACAAGGCTTATGCATTGACCATCTACATGAAGAAGGGTGTAGATTACATGGTGATTTTGGAGGACAAGGAGGCTCTCAAAGCTTTTGAGGAGCTCAAGCAATCCCTTGTTGTAGCTCCAATTCTTGCTAAACCTGATTGGAGTAAGCCTTTCATCCTCTACACTGATGCTTCTAATGTAGCTATAGGATGCACTCTTAGTCAATTAGACTAAGATGGGCATGATCATCCAATAGCTTATGCTAGTAGGCAGATGGTTTCAGCAGAGAAGAACTACTTTGTCATAGATAGAGAAAAGGGTTGGCAGTGATCTTTGGTCTCAAGAAGTTTAGACACTACTTGATTGGAGGGAAAACCACCATTGTCACGGATCACAAGGCTTTGAAGTACATCTTCAACAAGCCTAATGTTGAAGGGAGACTAGCAAGATGGATGATACTCTTGTCTGAGTATGACAACACCATTGAGGATAGGCAAGGAAAGAAACATGCAAATGCTGATTTGGAATCTAGAGCCTATGATCATGATGGAGATGAGCCAGTGGATGATTCCTTCCCGGATGAGGAGCTCATGACAATCTCAGTCACTCAAGAGGTTCCAATGGAGTACAAGGAGATTATGGACTTTGTGACAAGAGGTAACTATCCAAAAGGGATGCATGCTAGGGAGAGGAAGGCCCTTGCAGCAAGATCTAGACCTTACACAATGGTGGGGGATATTCTTTTTCACCAAGGAGCAGATGGTCTACTTCGAAGAGCAGTGGATAAGGAAGAGTCTATCCTACTCATAAAGGAGTTTCATGAAGGTTTAGTATGTGGAGGACACTTTGTAGGAATGGTGATTGCTATCAAGATTTTAGCTGCAGGTTACCATTGGAGAGGGATTTTCAAGGATTGTCTTGATTATTGCAAAACTTGTCATGTTTGTCAAGCTTTTGCTAGAAAGTCTACATCCACTCCACCACTTAGATCAATTCCATTGCTAGGACCTTTTGAGAAGTGGGGAATTGATTTTGTAGGTCCTCTCAATAGAACCCCAAGGAACAATTGGTACATTGTGGTATTTGCTAATTACCTTACCAAGTGGGTTGAGGCTAGACCATTGAGGGACAAGAATGAAGATGAAGTGGATAGATTTCTTTATGAATGCATTATCACTAGGTTTGGATGCCCTTTGGAGTTAGTTTCTGATAGAGGAGGAGAGTTTATAGGAAGCATTACTACAGCCATGCTACGACATTTCTCTATCAAACATAGAGTAACTACATCCTATAAGCCAAATTCCAATGGCTTGGCAGAGAGAACCAATCAGACCTTGTGCATGATGTTGGCCAAAGATGCAGAAATGGAGGGAGCTAAACATCATTGGGACAAGAGGATTCATGCAGTTTTGTGGGAGTATAGGACAACCATGAAGACTTCCACCAGATATTCTCCATTTCAATTGGTATATGGTATTGAGTCTACCTTACCTATTCACTTTGATCTTCCTACCTTCCAAAGCATTCATAGGAGATTGAAGAAAGCACAAGGAGGTGATGCAGAGAAGTCAAGGAAGGATCAACTCATGGAGTTGGAAGAGGCAAGAGCAGTTGCTATGGTTTGACTGGAGCAAGCCCAAAAGAAACAAAAGGAGAGCTATGACAAGAGGCAAGGCAAGAAGAAGGTGGAGACTTTCAAAGAAGGTGATTGGGTAATGTTGTTTGATTCCATTTGATTCAAGAGAGTGCAAAAGAAGTTTTTGCCTAAGTACTTTGGACCTTTCATAGTGGAGAAGGTGTGGGGCAATTACACCTATGATCTCAAGGAGTTGGGAGGAAGACACTTTGATAGGATTAACCATGATAAGTTGAACATGTACCATAGAAGGTAGAGAGACCTTCACTTTGAGGACAAAGTGAAAACTTAGCCCGGGGGTAAATGTAACACCCATTTGTGCATGTATGTGGTATTGTGATATTTAGCTTGGTATTATAAGTACTTAAGAGATATTATTTATATAGAGATAAAAGATGGTTCTATATTAGTCATGGTTAGCTAAAGTTAGTCATAGCTAAGATAGAGGGGACCTTACTTTAGAGGAAGTAGAAAAGATGAGCACCACTATTTTGGATTTTAGTGTGTTGACTTGGTATTATTCCTAGGTGTTTGGCTTTGAGGAAAGAGTTGAGAACTCTTGGGCCCGCAAACCTTTTTGTTTTGGATTCTTCTTTAGTCCAAGGATAGTCCATGTGAAGGAATCCTTGACTTAGTGGTTGGGTCAAGATAAGACCACATGCTTAGGGGAATATGCCCATGTGAATGGATATTCCTTTCTACTTTTTGACTTTACTTGACTTTTAGTCTAGTAACTTGAGTTACTACGGTAATTAGTAACTTTGGTACGTAACTATTTCACAAGTATATAAACAAGGAGTGAGGAGGTACTCATCATCCTTTCATTTGCAACTATCTCTCTCTCATTGAGTTCTCTAGTGAGCAATGTCTTGAGTCTTGGAGTGTTAGCCTTGGAGGAGTATGATGGAGTTTGGGTTCCTTGCCTTCTTAGTCCATGGTGCGCTACCATAATAGCAACCAGAGGTTCATCTTGAGTGAGAGACAGGCCGGCTCACAATGCTTGCATGTTTTAGGCCACCATCATTGATGTTGGAGGGTATTTTAGGTCTTGCTCACCCCCATGTGACCAACTATTTGTAGATCATGGGCTTCTTGAAGGCTCAAAAGTTGGAGATCACCTTTGGCTGGAACATAGATCCGGTCCGCATGGAATAGAAGGCATTCCTTGAAGGAGAAGGTGTTGTATTCCTTGTTGCCTACTGTCAGACCACCATGTACCGTTTGGAAGAAGAGATCTTGTTGTAGAGCTGACCTAAACTTGTTATGGACCTTGGGGTCAATTGACACCATTGTAATTGGCGCCATGATGAGAGGAAGAGACTTCAAAGTAGGTTGTCATGATAGAGCATCAGGGATGACATGGAACCAACCTGGTTTTTACTCAAGTTTGATGTCAAACAATTGAAGTTGCTCTTCCCATCAATGATGTTGACTTTTCATGTTCCAAGTGTAAAGTCTGCAACAATGGCTAGTGATCAGTTTGCATGATCACTTGTTTCCCCAAGAGATAATGCCTCCATACCTTGGTGGCATATACCATTGCAAGTTGTTCTTGATCTTGAGTAGAGTAATTTCTTTCAATTGTATTTAGTCGGTGAGACACAAAGGCAATGAGATGTAGTCCATTTGGGAATTCTTGTTGCAACACAACTCCAATTGCAAAGTTAAAAGCATCAAAATTAACCACACAAGGTAGTTTAGGATCATATGGTTGAAGAATGGATCTTGAAGACACCATATGCTTTAAATTTTGGAATGCTTCTTCATGCTTGGTGGTCCACTAGAAGCTCAAGTTCTTTCCCAAGAGGTCAGTCAATGGTGCAGCCACATGAGCATAATACTGGATGAACTGTTGGTAAAAACAAGCCAATCCATTGAATGCCTGTACTTATATAGCATCCTTTAGGGTAGGCCAATCAGTAATGGCCTTGATTTTCTCTTCTTCCATCTTGATCCCCTCTGATGAGATCTTATGACCCAAGAAGGTAACCTCCTTCTGCCAAAAGGCACACTTCAACTTCTTGAAGTAAAATTTCCATTGTCATAGTCATCTTAGGACTTCTTGTACATGATTCAAGTGTACTACCTTTGTCTTACTATAGATTAAGATATCATCTAAGAACACCATCATGGACTGATCCAATAGTCCATCCAACACCTGATGCATTTGATCCATGAAGACCGTTGAAGCATTAGTGAGTCCAAAAGGTAGAACTCTCCACTCAAAATGCCCATAGCTTGTGCAAAAAGTAGTCTTTTGCACATCCTCTCTATCAATAGGAATTTGCCAATAGCCGCTACAAAGATCCAACTTGGAAAAGTAACATGCTCCACTTAGTTGATCAAGCAAGTCATTGATCTGAGGCAAGGGATATGCATTCTTCACGGTTTGCTTATTGAGCTCATGGTTATAAATACAAAAACAAAATTCTCCATCTTTCTTTGGAACAAATAGTACCGGTGCTCCCCAAGGAGAGGTACTATGTCATATGAAGTTCTTCTCCAATAACTTTGTAAGTGTTGTTTGCAACTCCTCCAATTCTTTTGGTGAGAGCCGATAGATGAGGCTACTCACAAGAGTACTCCCTAGCAATAACTTGATCTTGAAGGACATACCTTGAGTGGGAGGTAATCCCTTTGGCAGATCATCCAAAAACACATCCGCAAACTCTTGAACTATTTGATCAACCATTGCTTGATGAGGCTCTTGGCACTCCTTAGATTGTTCTTGTGCAATTTGCTTGTTCCACACTGTAAATATAGACTTATTTTCCTCCAAAGCTTGCTCTATGGCTTCTTTACTAACCAACTTCCCTTCCAGGGACTCATCTCTCTTCCAAGCTTACTCCATGGTTGCCTTTCTGGCAAACTTTCCATCTTGGGACTCATCTCTCTTCAAGGTTTGCTCTATGGCTACTTTCTTGAAAAAATTCTCATCTTAGGACTAACTATTCTTAGGTGTCTTACTCAGAGGTGCCAGACAACCTACTTGGAAATTCCTACCATGATTTTATACTTGAATTTGTCATTGGGTCCAATCAAATTGAACCTTATGACATTCAAGCCAAGGAAGACCCATAATGATATCATAGTGTAGAAGTGCCACTACAAACCTCATACACTCTAAATACTCCTTCCCAATCTTGAAGGTAACGAGATGCGAGGTGCGGAATGCAAAACCCTTTCTACCATCCGCCAACATCAAACTACTTCCAATCATAGGCTTGATAAGAATACCCAATTCCTTTGCTACTTGCATAGACATGCAATTCTTTGAACTTCCAAAATCAACCAAAATCCTACATCCTCGATTAGCTATCGTACTTTGCAAGTGGAGCAAACTTGCATAGGTCGAGCTTTCAATCCCATTAGAACTAATCAAGCTCCTAATAGGTGGCTCAAAATCTCCTATTGGGATTCCTCATTTCCTTGATCATTTTGTTCCACAAACTCCATCTGGGCAACTTGTTGAGGTTGCCTATTCCTAATTGGGCATTCAGCAATGTGATGTAAAACTTGGCAATAATAAAAACAACCTCCATTTTGTTGTAATCTTTCTCTATCTATTGTACCAAGTGGTCTCCGTTGGATATCATCAATCTCCATTGGTGCCGGTTCTTCCACCCGTGCATAGTGTACTAGAAGGTCTTGTGTAGGTCGAGGTCAAGACCAAGTTGTTGCAACTAGAGAATCAAAGCACTTAGCCAATTGCATGGCTTCTTCTACGTTTTGTGGTTCCCGCATGGTCACCTCTAATTTGGTTTGGAACTTCAATCCTCGCACAAATCGATCTAGAACTTCACCTTCTTGTATATCTAGAATCTGCATGATGATGTTCTGAAATTGTATGATGCAACTCCTTATTAAGACAACTTGCTTCAACTCTGCCAATTTAGCTCATGCAGCTTAGGTGGCATATATAGTTTGAAACCAATCCAATATTGTATCCTTGAATTCTGCCCATGTCAAAATTGGTGCAACAATCTATTGTTCAGTTTGCTCTACTTGGAATCGCCACCAAAGTTTTGCCACACCATCTAATTGGCTAGAGGCTAAGAGAATCTATTTCCATTCATCTTGAAGATTGGTGGCGTCAAAGTAATATTTGCAGTCAAACAAAAAATTCTCCACGGTGCCCGGAAGATTCTTGTCTTCAAACACCTTGGGTTTTGGAAATCAAATGCCATCTTCTCCATCTCAAATTGACACTCTCTCTATATGTTCTTGTCGTTGCTGATCTTTTTAATCCAACAATCGAGTAAGGTGCTCGATTTGTTGCTGCATCACAAGGATAACGTTTGGTTATGCTGCCATAGCTACTACTCTATCCCACTACTCTCAATTTATCTAATTGATTAGCACATAGATGCAACATGTCCACTGTTCTCCATAAGTTAAAACTAGAAGTATCAAGGGTTCCTTAGACACGATGATCATATGTAGAAAATCTTGCCCAAAGCGCGAGGTGATGAATTGTGTGAAAGGATGCTTGGGTAATATCTGGACATGAAAATCCCAATGGTTTGGCGGAAGTGGATTTGGTGGTCCATAAATTCCATCCATCCTATTCTTGCTCTGATACTAATGTAAAAGACCAAGACTGAGGAGAGAAATAGGAGAATGAAAACTCACATTGGGACACGTGAATGAGAGAAAACTCAGAATGCCTAGCATGAGCTTTGGCTTTGGTATTTATAGGTACTAAACAAAGCCCTTGAGAAGCTTCTCAAGAGGCTTCCTTGAGCCGCTTTCTTAGAGTGCAAGCCAAGTTAACTAGGAAGCTTCTCAAGAAGCTTCTTTCTAGAAGCTATCTACTTAGCATGCAAGCTAAGCTAGGTAGAAGCTTCTAGAAGCTTCCTCCTAGAAGTTACCTGCTTGGAGCACAAGTTAAGTAGTTAGGAAGCTTCCTAAGAAGCTTCCTAGATGTTTCTAGAATATTCTAGACTAATTTGGCTTACTTTCTACTTCATTAGCCTTACTAACTACGTCACTAAACTCCATATTGTTACAATTCTAGTGTGTTGACTTGGTATTATTCCTAGATGTTTGGCTTTAAGGAAAGAATTGAGAACTCTTGGGCCCGAAGCATTTTAGTTTTGGATTCTTCTATAGTCCAAGGAAGCCCATGTGAAGGAATCTTTGACTTAGTGGTTTGGTCAAGATAAGATCACATGCTTAGTGGAATATGCTCATATAGATGAATATTCCTTTATACTTTTTGTCTTTACTTGAATTTTAGCCTAGTAACTTGAGTTACTCCAGTACTTAGTAACTTTGATGTGCAATTATTTCACAAGTATATAAACTAGGGGTGAGGAGGTACTCATCATCCTTTCATTTGCAACTATCTCTCTCTCATTGAGTTCTTTAGTGAGCAAAGTCTTAGAGTGTTAGCCTTGGAGGACTATAATGGAGTTGGGGTTCCTTGCCTTCTTAGTCCATGGTACGCTATTGTAATAGCCATCAGAGGTTCATCCTGAGTGAGAGACAGGCTAGCTCACATTGTTGGTTCTGTTGCGGAGACCTCTCTAAAAGGCAAGATAATGTTCCGTGTACAATTCTATATTAGACAGAAGGAAGCTATGAGAGCTCACTTGGGGAGAACTTTAGGGGTGGAGAGGGCTGAACTTATGTTAGAGAACTTGGACCCATTTTTATACTTTGTAGTTCATTATGATGTACTTGAGGTGATTTTGTACATCTTGTACACTTGAGAGGATTTGGAGATATTGTGTGAGGTGGATTGCAGATTTTGGAGATTAAGGTGATTTTGGGCAAAATCTCAAGTTTGAGATCTGGAATTGAAATTTCTACACATGATAGCTTGGGTTATCTTACAATTAGCATACTTGAAATTATTGTGAGAGCTACTATGCGCATTGGGCTAGAATTTTTGGAAGTTGATAAGGTAAAGTGCTCCCGCAACTACATGCTCTCTAGAAAATTGTACATATTCTGCCATTTCTTCAATTTCTGATGGATTATTCTAAAAGCTTCCAAGAAAATTTAGTGCATTGTATCCTACTTGCTAACACAAAAATTAGAGAGGGATCATTCTTGCATAGAGAGTTATGAGTTTTTAAAGTTGGGGGGGGGGGGGGGGTTGGGTTTCAAACCAATTCTGAAATATGTATGTTGAATTGAAAAATGCCTAGGCCAAATGGATCAATGAAAAGATCTGAAATTTTGCAAGGGGAGATGCTCTAGAGCTATTTTCAAGTGTGAAATTTTTTATAGGACTATGACATACCAATTGAGAGATTTTAGTGACATTGTGAGGAGGGGTGAGTTGTGCAAAGTTGAGATCTCATGCATGAGGAGTGTGAGAGCAACAAAAAATATGTTTGAGTGTTTAGATTCATCTTGGGAACATGGAGGGTCATCAAGAGTGAAAATTGGGACTATGCAAGGTTCCCCAAGGGTGTTTTGAGGTGATTGTAGGGGTGGATTTGAGGAAAAGAGAGTTTACAATAGAATTTGAAGAGAATGTTGAGAGGATCCAAAAACCTACACCACTTGGAAGAAAGAGTGAGTCTAAGTGCTTTTTATATAGAGAGAAAGGACATAAGGCAAGTTCATGTCTATTGACCTTTGAGAGCAAGAATTGAGGAAAATGAGAGGCTTATTTGACTTGGGTCTGCATGTTGGATCTTCTTCACTAAGATTGGGAAGGAGAAGATCTAAGACCAAGGAGTTGTGTAAGGTTTGTGGAGTTGAATGACTTCCAAAAGGACATGAGTGTAGTGGAGTAACAGCATTTTTGGAGACTTTGGTGAAGGATCTTGGAGAGAGTCTTTGTACAACTACAAAAATACTACCACCTTCATCAACTAGTTCTCAAGATTAGTGATAGAGATAATCTTTCAACTCATGGATAAACTATCCATGAGAGTTAGATTAATATGCACTCTAGGATTGATGTTGCTATAGAAATCTTGGAACAACCTAAATCTTTTGTGTTCCCTAGGGTGGATTACTCTAAAATGGTGTTAGTCATGTATATACTCTATTAGTTATAGAGTGAGAGAAAAGAAAAGAGAAAAAAAGATTTGAGAGAAAAGAAAGTGTGGTACCCACATTTTCTTGTTTTTTTTGAAATAAAGAAGAAGAAGTGTATAGAGAAGTCGGATTGCGCTTGTATGGCCAAAGAAGGCAAAGAAAAGAGTCTTTGGGATGAAACCTGAGGTAATATAGCTTTGGATCATAAGGCAAAGTACTCGGACTTGCCTTGTCAGCATACAACCCGAAGTAAGAAGTCTTTGTATCAAGCTCAACCCAAGATGAAGACAGTGTAACAAATTTTCTTTGGGGTGAGAAATTCAAGAAGGGACCGTTCAAAACCGGCGGTCATATGCGTGAAGTACACTTGACAGTAACAAGCGCATGCAAGAGGTGTGATTTCTTGGTAGAAACTAGAATTGAAGAGAGACAAAGAAAGCACGACTCCATAAAATCCGAGCTAACGACGAAGCAATGTTAAGCAATTTTCCTTTGCCGTTGAGGAGTCATCTTGCAAGAGATTGGGGGAAGGGAAGTAGAGTTGAAGACGCACTAGTGTGTAGAGGAGAATTCAAGAGAGTTAACCCAAGAGACAGTGAGGAAGCAAGAAAGATAGGAGGAGGAAAGAAGAACTCTGAATTTGCAGTGAGAAATCATGCAATTCGAAGGTTAGATGTGATCGCAAGAATTGAAGTCTTGAGCTGACTTCAGATCACATTCTTGGCATGGAATTGGAACGTGAGTTTTCCAAGATTCATGACCGAGATAATCAAGAGTAAGTGTCTTGATGGCCCCGACGAAGAGGTGAAGAGAGGAAATCCGGCTCACTGGACAGAGTCGGATTGGAGATTGGTACTCGGAAGAGAGGCAGGCGCGGAGCAGGGTGCCACGTTCTTGGGGAAGGGAGAGGTAGCCTTGAGTATATTGAATGACATTATTTCATGAGGAGAATCTAACACCTTCTTAGATAATCCTCTTTTCCATCGTAGTATATGACAACTTATGAGTAAATGAATGATGTTTATTTTACAAGGAATTTAGATAGATCTTTATAAAGATGGACTTAATAGCATTCCAATCTAGCAAAAAGAGTTGCCAATATTCCAATACTTGGCATAGATTTAGCCGGTCCGTATTGACATTGAAAATCATAGAAACTTGGATGGACTTAGTTTCTATTAGTAGTCATTGTAATATAGAAAGAAAAAACTTTCAACGTAGAATATTGCATTATTATCTACATATATGGAGACATTCCTCAAGACTCCTAAGAAACCCAAGAAGTGAGGGATGCCTTGTGAGCCGGCCTGTCTCTCACTCAGGATGAACCTCTGATGGCTATTATGGTAGCGCACCATGGACTAAGAAGGCAAGGAACCCCAACTCCATCATACTCCTCCAAGGCTAACACTCCAAGACTCAAGACATTGCTCACTAGAGAACTCAATGAGAGAGAGATAGTTGCAAATGAAAGGATGATGAGTACCTCCTCACTCCTTGTTTATATACTTGTGAAATAGTTACGTACCAAAGTTACTAATTACCGTAGTAACTCAAGTTACTAGACTAAAAGTCAAGTAAAGTCAAAAAGTAGAAAGGAATATCCATTCACATGGGCATATTCCCCTAAGCATGTGGTCTTATCTTGACCCAACCACTAAAGCAAGGATTCCTTCACATGGGCTATCCTTGGACTAAAGAAGAATCCAAAACAAAAAGGCTTGCGGGCCCAAGAGTTCTCAACTCTTTCCCCAAAGCCAAACACCTAGGAATAATACCAAGTCAACACACTAAAATCCAAAATAGTGGTGCTCATCTTTTCTACTTCCTCTAAAGTAAGGTCCCATCTATCTTAGCTATGACTAACTTTAGCTAACCATGACTAATATAGAACCATCCTTTATCTCTATATAAATAATATCTCTTAAGTACTTGTAATACCAAGCTAAATATCACAATACCACACACATGCACAAATGGGTGTTACATTTACCCCCGGACTAAGTTTTCACTTTGTCCTCAAAGTGAAGGTCTCTCTACCTTCTATGGTACATCTTTAACTTATCATGGTTAATCCTATCAAAGTGTCTTCCTCCCAACTCCTTGAGATCATAAGTGTAATTTCCCCACACCTTCTCTACTATGAAAGGTCCAAAGTACTTAGGCAAAAACTTCTTTTGTACTCTCTTGAATCGAATGGAATCAAACAACATTACCCAATCACCTTCTTTGAAAGGCTCCACCTTCTTCTTGCCTTGCCTCTTGTCATAGCTCTCCTTTTGTTTCCTTTGGGCTTGCTCCACTCGAACCATAGCAACTGCTCTTGCCTCTTCCAACTCCATGAGTTGATCCTTCCTTGACTTCTCTGCATCACTTCCTTGTGCTTTCTTCAATCTCCTATGAATGCTTTGGAAGGTAGGAAGATCAAAGTGAATAGGTAAGGTAGACTCAATACCATACACCAATTGGAATGGAGAATATCCAGTGGAAGTCTTCATGGTTGTCCTATACTCCCACAAAACTGCATGAATCCTCTTGTCCCAATGATGTTTAGCCCCCTCCATTTCTGCATCTTTGGCCAACATCATGCACAAGGTCTGATTGGTTCTCTCTGCCAAGCCATTGGAATTTGGCTTATAGGATGTAGTTACTCTATGTGTGATAGAGAAATGTCGTAGCATGGCTGTAGTAATGCTTCCTGTAAACTCTCCTCCTCTATCAGAAACCAACTCCAAAGGGCATCCAAACCTAGTGATAATGCGTTCATAAAGAAATCTACCCACTTCATCTTCATTCTTGTCCCTCAATGGTCTAGCCTCAACCCACTTGGTAAGGTAATCAGTAACTACCACAATGTACCGATTGTTCCTTGGGGTTCTATTGAGAGGTCCTACAAAATCAATTCCCCACTTCTCAAAGGGTCCTAGCAATGGAATTGATCTAAGTGGTGGAGTGGATGTAGACTTTCTAGCAAAAGCTTGACAAACATGACAAGTTTTGCAATAATCAAGACAATCCTTGAAAATCCCTCTCCAATGGTAACCTGCATCTAGAATCTTGAAAGCAGTCACCTTTCCTGCAAAGTGTCCTCCACATACTAAACCTTCATGAAACTCCTTTATGAGTAGGATAGACTCTTCCTTACCCACTGCTCTTCGAAGTAGACCATCTGCTCCTTGGTGAAAAAGAATATCATCCACCATTGTGTAAGGTCTAGATCTTGCTGCAAGGGCCTTCCTCTCCCTAGCATGCATCCCTTCTGGATAGTTACCTCTTGTCACAAAATCCACAATCTCCTTGTACTCCATTGGAACCTCTTGAGTGACTGAGATTGTCATGAGCTCCTCATCCGGGAAGGAATCATCTACTGGCTCATCTCCATCATGATCATAGGCTCTAGATAACAAATCAGCATTTGCATGTTTCTTTCCTGGCCTATCCTCAATTGTGTAGTCATACTCAGACAAGAGAATCATCCACCTTGCTAGTCTCCCTTCAACATTAGGCTTGTTGAAGATGTACTTCAAAGCCTTGTGATCCGTGACAATTGTGGCTTTCCCTCCAATCAAGTAGTGTCTAAACTTCTTGAGACCAAAGATCACTGCCAACCCTTCTCTCTCTGTGACAGAGTAGTTCTTCTCTGCTGAAACCATCTGCCTACTAGCATAAGCTATTGGATGATCATGCCCATCTTGGTCTAATTGACTAAGAGTGCATCCTATAGCTACATTAGAAGCATCAGTGTAGAGGATGAAAGGCTTACTCCAATCAGGTTTAGCAAGAATTGGAGCTACAACAAGGGATTGCTTGAGCTCCTCAAAAGCTTTGAGAGCCTCCTTGTCTTCCAAAATCACCATGTAATCTACACCCTTCTTCATGTAGATGGTCAATGCATAAGCCTTGTTGGAAAATGAGAAGATGAACCTCCTATAGTACCCAACCATTCCCAAGAATTGGCGTAACTTTGTCAAGCTTGAAGGGAATGGAAGGTCTGAGATTTTCCTCACCTTCTCAGGATCAACTGCTATTCCATCCTTGGAGATGATGTGCCCCAAAAGTAGACCTTCTTCACATCCAAAAATGCACTTCTCTGGGTTGAGTGATGCATTTGCCTCATCCAAGCGTTGCAAGACTTTGATTAGGTGCTCAAAGTGCTCCTCCTTGCTCCCATAGACACAAAAGTCATCAATGAAATCTCTCACAAATTTCCCAATGAAAGGTTCAAATACCTTGTTCATGAACCGTTGGAATGTGGCTGGAGCATTGCAAAGCCCAAAAGGCATGACCTTGAAAGCGTAAGTTCCCCAAGGTGTGGTGAATGTGGTGATTTGTTGATGCTCTGGTGCAATCTTTATTTGGTTATATCCACTATAACCATCTCCAAAACTGTACCTCTCATGACCTGCAACCTCCTCCAAGATCTCATCAATGAATGGCAATGGGTAGTAGTCCTTCTTGGTAACAGCATTGAGCTTCTTGTAATCCACACATACCCGAAGCTTGCCATTCTTTTTCTTCACAATGACAATTGGAGACACCCATTCTGAATTCTCCACCTCAAAGATAAATCCAGCCTCCTTGAGCTTATCAATCTCCTCCTTCACAACCAAAGATATTGGTGGGCTAATGCGACGTTGCTTTTGGCGGATTGGTCTTGCATGTGACTCCACCTCTATCTTGTGCTCCTCCAAGGTGACTTCCTTCAAATCCTTGTAACTAAAAGCAAACACATGGATGAACTTGCGGAAAATCTCCTCAAATCTCACCTTCTCCTCCTTGGTAACATTTGGGCCATACTTGAGGGTAGATAACCTTCTCTCTACCTCCTCAAGTGTCAATGGTGATTTATCTGGGTCCTTCAAAACCTCTGGCTTAGGTGCAAAATCCATAGCACACAAAGGATACACATCTGAATCAGATTCAGATTCATCCTCCTCCGTGGAAGTCTCCTCTTCCATGCTTGTGTCCACACCTGAAGCTCCTCCTTCAGAATCAGATTCCCAATAATCAGAAGATGGGGTATCTGAATGTGAAGTGTTGGTGGTGTTAGTCACAGGAACAATGACTCTATGGTTTGATGGCCCAATCCTTAAGTACCCTTTGTGCCATCGATCAGTTGTGCGTGCTGCTCTCAACCATGGCCTCCCAAGAAGTAAGTCATAGCTTGAATCCTTCAAGACTTGGAAAGTCATGAGATTTTGAACTCCCATAACTGAAACTACCACCTTATCCATCACTCCTACTGGTCGAACTTGTTGCTTGTTTGCCATGCTCACCACAAATGTTGAAGCTCTTGAGGGTATCATACCCAACTTCTTCATCAACCTTTCTGACATGGCATTCACTGCTGATCCTCCATCAACCAATGCATCCTTGATGTTGTGACCATTCACTCTCACATCAATCTTGGAGGCATATTCACAAGCTTCCCATGGTGCTGGCTTGGCATCCACCACCCCCATTGATATTGGAACTTTTGCCTTCTTCTTCTTCTTGCTCCTTGTAGAACTCAAACCACCTCTAAGCTCCTTTCTCAAGGTAGGGTTCAAAGCAATTAATTGGCCCACTGTGATGTTAGCCTTGTGACTACCAACATCCTCCAACACATTGTAGTTCCATTGTTGCTTGGAGATCAAGAAGTCCTCCATCCCCAACTTCTTCCTTGGAGTCTTTGTTGTTGATGGTGTTGAGGTGCGAGTGCTCCTAGTAGACATAGGAGTATCCTTGCTTGAAGTAAATCCTTGAGAAGAGTGAACATCCTCTGCAAAACGAGCTCTCTTCTTCTCTTGTGCCAAAAGCTCCAAATTAGGACCCTTGGAGTTTGAGCACTCTCCCTTCTCATACTTGCTCTCAACCACATCTATGGATGCTATCCCCTTACCTTTGTTGGGATTAGGAGCCACTTGGGTTTCACTACCTCCCTCTTTCCCTCTATTGGCTCCCTCATAACCCCTTCCTCCATGGTAAGTGGAATTTGGGCAATTCCTTTGGATATGGCCTCTTCCCCCACAACCAAAACAATTTCTATCATTGAAATTGTTGGCTGGTTGGCCTCCTCTATATGGATGGTTTCCATAACTCCTAGGCCCTCTCCCTACATTCTGATCCACCTCTCTCTTCTCCCATAATTGCACCACATTGATCTTGAGATCCGCAAGTTGTTCTGTGATGGTTTGGAGTGGATCTTTTGGTGGAGGTGCAAGAACTGGAGCAACTACTACTTGTGGTGCAACCCTTGTCACCAAAGTATCAGAAGTTCCACCATACTTGTAGCCTTGAGGAGGATGCACAACCTCCTTCACCACCAAATCACTTTCATCCCCTTCCAAACTCTCCTCCATACGAATTGCGATCTTGATAGCTTCAACCTTGGAAGAAGGTTTCTCATATCTCACCTTGCTTCTAATTTGTGGTCTCAATCCTCCCACAAAATTCTTGGTGAGCATGGCCCCTATGCCAATCATTGTAGTCTCCACATCATCCCCACCCTTCCTCAACACTATGCGAAATCTGGACTCCAATTTTTCCACTCTTTCCACATAGACTCTCACTTTCTCTCCATCTCCTTGCTTGAGAAATGTAACCTCACTCATCAATCTCTCATAACTCTCATCAGGAAGAAAGTTCTCAATGAGTGCTGAAGTCAAAGTCTCCCAAGACTCCTCTTCCCCCTCTCTCCTCTCTCTCTTTTGGTATTCTGACTCATACCATGTAAGTGCTGCATCCTCAAAGAAATCTGGTAATAATGAGGCCCACTCATTCTTCCTCCTCTCATTGTTTCCTATGCAAGCTCTCTTGAAGTCTCTCACAAAGGCCTCCACATCTTCTCCATCCTTGCCAAAGAAAACCGGAAGTTTCCCCATCTTAACCCCTCACTATCTTTCTTTTCTCTCAAATAAATTTTTTTTTTTCTCTCACTCTATTACTAATAGAGTATATACATGACTAACACCATCTGAGAATAATCCACTCTAGGGAACACAAAAGGTTCAGGTTGCTCCAAGATTTCTATAGCAACATCAAATCCTAGAGTGCATATTAATCTAACTCTCATGGATAGTTTATCCATAAGTTGAAAGATTATCTCCATCACTAATCTTGAGAACTAGCTGATGAAGGTGGTAGTATTTCTGTAGCTGTACTAAGACTCTCTCCAAGATCCTTCACCAAAGTTTCCAAAAGTGCTTTTACTCCACTACACTCATGTCCTTTTGGAAGTCCTTCAACTCCACAAACCTCACACAACTCCTTGGTCTTAGATCTTCTCCCTCCCAATCTTGGTGAAGAAGGTCCAACATGCAAACCCAAGTCAAGTAAGCCTCTCCTTTCCCTCAATCTCTTGCTCTCAAAGGTCAATGGACATGAACTTGCCTTATGTCCCTTCTCTCCACATAGAAAGCACTTAGACTCACTCTTTCCTCCAAGTGGTGTAGGTTTTTGGATCCTCTCAACACTCTCTTCAAATTCTATTGTAAACTCTCTTTTCCTCAAATCCACCCCTACAATCACCTCAAACCCTTGGGGAACCTTGCATAATCTCAATTTCCACTCTTGATGACTCTCCATGTTCCCCAAGATGAATCTAAACACTCAAACATGCTTTTTGTTGATCTCAAACTTCTCATGCATGAGATCTCCACTCTGCAGAATTGACCCTTCCTCACAATGTCACTCAAATCTCCCAACTAATATGTCACAGTCCTCTGAAATTTTCCACACTTGATCACAACTCTAGGGCGTCCCTCACTGCAAAATTTTAGATCTTTTCATCGAGCCATTTGGCCTAGACACCTTTCTATTCAGCACCCATATTTCAGATTTGGTCTGAAAACCACCCCCCTCACTTCAAAAACTCATAACGCACTGCGCAAAAATGATCTCTCTCTAATTTTTGTGGCACCAGGTAGGATACAATGCACTGAATTTTCTTGGAAATTTTCAGGACAATTCACTAAACATTGAAGAAATGGCAGACTCTGTACAATTTTCCAGAGAGCATGCAGTTGCGGGAGCACTTTACCCTATCAACTTTCAAAAATTCTAGCCCAGTGCGCATAGAAGCTCTCTCAATAATTTCAAGTGTGCTAACTGAAAGATAACCCAAGCTATCATGTGTAGAAATCTCAAGTTCAGATCTCAAACTTGAGATTTTGCCCAAAATCACCTTAATCCCCAAAATCTGCAATCCACCTCACACAATCTCTCCAATTCCTCTCATGTGTACAAGATGTACAAAATCACCTCAAAGACATCATAATGAACTACAGGGTATACAAATGGATCTTGGTTCTCTAACATAAGTTCAGCCCTCTCCTCTCCTAATGTTCTCTCCAAGTGAGCTCTCATAGCCTCCTTCTGCCTAATGTAGAATTGGACGCGGAACATTATCTTGCCTTCTAGAGAGGTCCCGGCAACGGAACCAAAAATGTGAGCCGGCCTGTCTCTCACTCAGGATGAACCTCTGATGGCTATTATGGTAGCGCACCATGGACTAAGAAGGCAAGGAACCCCAACTCCATCATACTCCTCCAAGGCTAACACTCCAAGACTCAAGACATTGCTCACTAGAGAACTCAATGAGAGAGAGATAGTTGCAAATGAAAGGATGATGAGTACCCCCTCACCTCTTGTTTATATACTTGTGAAATAGTTATGTACCAAAGTTACTAATTACCGTAGTAACTCAAGTTACTAGACTAAAAGTCAAGTAAAGTCAAAAAGTAGAAAGGAATATCCATTCACATGGGCATATTCCCCTAAGCATGTGGTCTTATCTTGACCCAACCACTAAAGCAAGGATTCCTTCACATGGGCTATCCTTGGACTAAAGAAGAATCCAAAACAAAAAGGCTTGCGGGCCCAAGAGTTCTCAACTCTTTCCCCAAAGCCAAACACCTAGGAATAATACCAAGTCAACACACTAAAATCCAAAATAGTGGTGCTCATCTTTTCTACTTCCTCTAAAGTAAGGTCCCATCTATCTTAGCTATGACTAACTTTAGCTAACCATGACTAATATAGAACCATCCTTTATCTCTATATAAATAATATCTCTTAAGTACTTGTAATACCAAGCTAAATATCACAATACCACACACATGCACAAATGGGTGTTACAGCCTTCTCTTTGAAGAGGACAAAGAATGGGTATAAAGTAGAGAGTTACAAAGATCCGGTCAAGAGAGGAATTGTGAGTGCTCTCATGGCAATCCTGAAGCCAAAGAGAACAACTTATGTGATGAAACACCAAGTGGTGTTCTTCCATAAGATGTTTGTAGGAGAACCCATCAATTGGGCGAGATGCTTCCATGGGATAACAAGGCAGATGGTGTAGAATTTGTGGGATAAGTCGTCTCCACACTACATTGTGCCGTTTGTAGCACATTTCTACCTTGGGTTGAATCTGCTCAATGCGGAAAAGCACAGCAAAATGGTGTCTCGCTTTCATCCCGATTTGAGAAAGGAAGTTGACGCGGAGGAGCAACAATATATTCTTCGAATCCGAAGCAATGATGAGTACTACGCACAGACGGGGAAGAGTGCACAAGTAGAAGTAAGTACTCCAAAGTTGAAGAAGTGGAGTCGACAAGGAGAAGGTGAAGATGTAGAGAAGACAAGACCTCGGAAGACCAGGAGAGGAAACCCAAGGAAAGGTGTAGTGGTGATCGTGCCATTGGAAGAAGACTCGGAAGGCAAAGCCGAGTGCAAGTCCAAAGACTCGGAACACGAGCTCATGCTACAAAGTGGGGATATGAGTAGTGATGGCAATGAAGGTGGGGAGATGACATCAGTACCTATAGAAGAAGAAGAAGTTCAGGTGGAGCTCGAGGAAGAGAATAACGCAAAGTTGGAGGATGAGGTACTCGAGACGGAGGAGAAGAAGATTATGATTCAGAGGGGAGTTTGGTCAAGGCGCAAGGCAAAGTGTGAATTGGGTCCAAGCAAGGCAAGGGAAGAGGAGAGTGCTAGTTTGGGACGTGAAGCGTTTATTCCGATACAACGACTGCAAAGAAGAAGGCAAGTATTGGGAGAAGAAGAGGTAAAGAAGGAGATCACTCCGCAGGATGAAGTAGTTGCAAGTGATGGAGTGGAGTACCTGCAAGAAGTTGTGTGCCTGTTGTTAGTGAAGCTAGAGCACAAGAAGAAGGAGATGCAGTCAAAGTGTCCGGAGGGGAAGACTGTGTTGCAGGTATTAGCAAGACTGGAAGAAGAGAACTTGGAGTTGAAGAAGAGTATAATCCAAGGTGAGGAGGAAAGAGAAGTACTGCGAGTGGATGCAGTAGTGTAGAGTCAAGTGATTGAGAAATTTAAGAGAGAAGCAAGGTATTGAGAGGAACTTGTGAAGTAGAGTGACATAGCAAGGGAAAGACAAGCAGTTGAGTATGAAATCTTGAAGCATCAATTTGCTGATTCAAGACTAGAAATTATCCATGCTATGGCGAGGGTAGCAGAGAAGGAACAAGAGCTCGATAGAGTGATAGAGAGTGTAGAAGAGAAGAAGCAATTGTGGCAATGGGAGTTGACAGTGAGATATAGGGAAGAAGAGAGATTATGAGAGTTACTTTGTAATCAGGAAGAGAAGGTTGTACAAAAGGAGAAGGAGAAGGAAACTGTGAAAGCCATTTTTGAGGCAGAATTGGCAATGTACAAGGAAGATTGGCTTGCAGATTGGGAGCATGAAAGAAAGATGAGATTGGAGCCATTGAAGGAGAGAGTAATTAGGATGAATGCGATGCTGAGTACAGAGGCCGATGTTCGTATTGAAGAGATGAGGCTGCACAAGTTGAAGTTGTTGGTGCAGGAGACGAGGAAGAGATATGCAAAGGACACAAACGTGAATGCTTTGTTAATTAGTCTCGGAACTCATGTAGATAGGAAAATATTAGAAGTAGAAGATAATATCATGATTAGATTAGATTTGGTAAAGTTGGAGATAGATAAACTTCAGAAAGATGTTAGAGTAAAACCCAAAGTAGATGAAGTAGGAGTGCAGATGTCTTTGGAGTTACCATTGGAGACATTAGAGAAGAGTGGTCAGAAGATAAAGAGTTAGATAGATTACCCAATAGTGAAATGTCAGATTAGGAAAGAGAACTGTTAGATCTAGTAGAAGAGGTAGGAATTATGAAACCCAAGGACAAAGCAATAGGAAGTAAAGTTACTTTGGGTTCGGGTTTGAAAGATGAGGAAGAAGTAGACATTGGATCGGATTAGTAACCAATTTGAGATATGAATAGGCAAATATGAAGAGGTGCATTATCATTTCAGATCTGCAGGTTTGAAGAGTCATTAGGAAGAGGTGCATAGCTTCACTATTTAAGAGTGGCATTTGCAGTCCTATGTTGTTCAATGCTCATAATTCTGAGAATAGATAAAGTGAAGTGATGTGAAGCAGTGCTCGTTGCTTGAGCTTGATTTTGAGTATCAATGTTGTGATTGTGTTTGTGAGTGTAGCGTAGTGTTGATGTGAAGCAATTTTGATCAAGGAAGTTGTGCCTTCAGTGGAGGGGTGGAACACAATTCTGAGGCGAAGTCATTTTGTAGTGAAGTGCTATTTTTGGGAGAGCTTGAATCATCACAATCAATATTGTTTGGAAAGAGTTGAAGGTGTTGTGATTAAGAAGTGTTAATTCATGACAAGACTAAGAATCACTGCTTGTTACTCTCTTCTGGGTGTGGTTTCTACCTGAGAGATTAAAGAAGAACTCAAGACAAACTACATTGTTACTGTTTGACTTTGTATTTAGACATTTCTGACTCGTATCTCTATGGGAACGAACTTTACTTACCCGATTATCACAAAAGTGATATTTGCCGAATTGTCACAAAATGATAGTGAGGAGTTAAGATGGGGAAACTTTTGGTTTTCTTTGGCAAGGATGGAGAAGATGTGGAGGCCTTTGTGAGAGACTTCAAGAGAGCTTGCATAGGAAACAATGAGAGGAGGAAGAATAAGTGGGTCTCATTATTACCAGATTTCTTTGAGGATGCAACACTAATATGGTATGAATCAGAATACCAAAAGAGAGAGAGGAGAGATGACAAAAAGAGTATTGGGAGAGTTTGACTTCAACACTCATTGAGAACTTTCTTCCATATGAGAGTTATGAGAGATTTATGAGTGAGTTTACCTTTCTCAAGCAAGGAGATGGAGAGAAAGTGAGAGTCTATGTAGAAAGAGTGGAAAAGTTAGAGTCTAGATTTTGCATAATATTGAGGAAGGGTGGGGATGATATGGAGACTACTATGATTGGCTACTCACCAAGAATTTTGTGGGAGGATTGAGACTAAAAATCAGAAGCAAGGTGAGATATGAGAAACCTTCTTCCAAGGTTGAAGTTAGCAAGATCACAATTCGTATGGAGGAGAGTTTGGAAGAGGATGAGAGTGATTTGGTGGTGAATGAGGTTGTTCATCCTCCTCAAGGTTACAAGTATGGTGGAACTTCTGGTACTTTGGTGACAAGGTTGCACTACAAGTAGTAGTTGCTCTATTTCTTGCACTCCTACCAAAGGATGCACTTCAAACCATCATAGAATAACTTGCAAATCTTAAGATCAATGTGGTGCAACTATGGGAGAAGAGAGAGGTGGATCAAAATGTAGAGAGAGGGCCTAGGAGTTATGGTAACTATCCATATAGGGGAGGCCAACCAGCCAAAAATTTTAATGATAGAAATTGCTTTGGTTGTGGAGGAAGAGGCCATATCCAAAGGAATTGCCCAAATTCCACTTACCATGGAGGAAAGGTTATGAGGGAGCCAATAGAGGGAAAGAAGGAGGAAGTGAAACCCAAGTGGCTCCTAATCCAAACAAAGGTTAGGGGATAGCATCTATAGATGTGGTTGAGAGCAAGTATGAGAAGGGGGAGGGCTCAAACTCCAAAGGTCTTCATTTGGATCTTTTGGCACAAGAGGAGAAGAAAGCTCAATTTGTAGAGGATGTGCACTCTTCTCAAGGATTTACTCCTAGCCAAGATACTCTTGTGCCTACTAGGAGCACTGACACAAGCATTTGAACACCATCAACAACAAAGACTCCAAGGAAGAAGTTGGGGATAGAGGACTTCTTGATCTCAAAACAACAATAGAACTACAACGTCTTGGAGGATGTTGGTAGTCACAAGGCTAACATCACAAAAGGCCAATTGATTGCTTTGAACCCTACCTTGAGAAGGAGCTTAAGAGGAGGTTGGACGTGAGAGGAAAAAGAAGAGGAACTAGGACCAAAAGGTTTCAACTTGGAAATATGAAAGACAAGATGGATGCGCATATGACAAGGCAAGGCAAGTTGGTAAGCATCAAGAGAGATAATTTGGGTGACATCAAAAGGTCCTATCCAATTTGAGGCAAGTTTACAAACTTAGGTATCAAGTGGGATGGGTAGATTACTAGAGGATAACATAACTTTATCAATGACTTCAAAGGTGAGATCACAACAATGGTGGTCCGCATATTATTTTTGATGATTTTGAGTAACAAGGAGGTGAGATTTGGATATGGTGGTCAAGAAGGTTGAAGTATGAGGGACTTCAGATAGGGGAGGAGCAAGAAGAGAATTTGGGACAAGCAGATCTTGGCCAAAATTGAGAAAGAAAGGAGAGAATCCGGTGCTTGCCTGTTTAGAATTGTTGTATGCAAACTCTGTAGCTGTAAGACATTCATCCCAATTGGTATGGTGAATGTTGACAAAGGCTTAAAGCATAACTTCCAAGGTGCAGTTTGCACATTTAGTTTAGCCATCAATTTGAGGATATAAGCTATGGACAAAACAAGTTTAATGCCAAGTATCTAGAAGAGGGCTTGCCAAAAATTTATGATGAAGCAAGGATCACAGTTGGAGATGAGTACACATGGCATCCCATGATGTTTGAATACATTATTGAAGTAGAGTTGTGCCAAAGAATGGAGCATCCGCAGTATCAACCGATGGTGCCAAATGGATTTGCTTACTAGCTTATCTACAAACACCACAATTGTTGTGTGACCTTGTTGTGTCTTGGGCAAGGTGGTGATGAGATCTTAGCTCACATGTTCCCAATGAGTAGTTGGAATGGGAAGTGGCTGAAGGAGTCCACTCGGCTTCTGGTTACTAGCCTTGTTGTGTTGACAACTCTCACACAATCAAACAAACTCCCAAACATCTTGTGTCATGTTCGGCCACCACCATTAACGTTGGAGGGTACCCAAGGTCTTGTCCACCCCCATGTGACCATCTATTAGTAGATCATGGGCTTTTTGAAGGCGCATAAGTTGGAGATCACCTTTAGCTAGAATATAGATTTGGTCTACATGGAATAGAAGGCCTTCCTTGAAGGAGAAGGTGTTGTATTCCTTGTTGCCTACTGTCAAATGACCATGTACCATTTGGAAGAAAGGATCTTGTTGTAGAGTTGACCAAAACTTGTTATGGACCTTGGGGTCAATTGACACCATTGTAATTGCCACCGTGATGAGAGGAAGAGACTTCAAATTAGGTCATCATGATAGAGCATCAAGGATGACATGGAACCAACCTAGTTTGTACTCAAGTTTGATGTCACACAATTGGAGTTACTGTTCCCATCAACAATGTTGACTCTTCATGTGTTCTAAGTGTAAAGTCTGCAACAATGGCTTGTGATCAGTTTGCATGATCACTTGTTTCCCCAAGAGATAATGCCTCCATACCTTCGTGGCATATACCATTGCAAGTTGTTCCTGATCTTGAGCAGAGTAATTTCTTTCAATTGTATTTAGTCGGTGAGACACAAAGGCAATGGGATGTGGTCCATCTGGGAATTCTTGTTGTAACACAACTCCAATTGCAAAGTTAGAAGCATCAAAATCAACCTCACAAGGTAGTTGAGGATCATATGGTTGAAGAATGGGTCTTGAAGACACTTGTGACAACCCGACAAATATCATTTTTGCATGAATTGGATAAGTAAAGTTTGTTCTTGCAGAGATACTAGTCAGAAATTTCCAAATAGGAAGCAAGCAATAATAATGTAGTTCTTCTTGGTTTCATCTTTAATCTCCCAGGTAGAAACCACACCCAGAAGAGAGTAACAAGCACTGACTCACAGCCTCATCACAAATTAACACTTCTTAATCACAACTCCATCAAATCTTTCCAAACAATCTTGATTGTGATGATTCAAGCTCTCCCAAAAATGGCACTTCACTGCAAAACGACTTCACCTCAGAATTGTGTTCTACCCCTCCACTAAAGGCACAACTTCCTCAATCAAAATTGCTTCACATCAACACTATGCTACACTCACAAATGCAGAATACTACCAACACTACAATCCCTCTCAAATTTGTCAAGACATTGCTTTGGTTGCACTTCACTCAGGATCAAACACACTGAATGAAGATCAAAGTTGTGGAATCCAACATCCAACAAGCACAATGACTTGCACTTCAAAATCCTCCACACACTCACAAACATAGACACAATGTTGATACTCAGAATCAAGCTCAAGCAACGAGCACTACTTCACAACACTTTGCTTTATCTATTCTCAAAAATTATGAGCACTGAATAACATTTTACTGCAAATGCCACTCTTAAATAGTGAAGCAAACGACAGTTCTAACAACTATACCGTTTCCTAACAACTCTTCTAACTTGTAGATCCAAATTGACAATGCAACTCTTCATATCTGCCTCTTCAAATCTCAAATTTTTTACTAATCCAATTCGATGTCTACCTCAACTTTGGCTTCCAATCCCAAAGTAACTTCACTCACTACTACTCTATCCTTGGGTTTCACAACTCCTAATTCCTCTACTAATTCTAACACTTCTTCACTCTGATCTACAATTACACTAGTGGGTAATCTATCTAACTCCTTATCTCCCGACCCACTCTTCTCTAATGTCTCCAATGGTAACTTCGAAGACATCTACACTCCTATGTTATCTACTTTGGGTTTTGCTCTTACATCCTTTCAAAGTTTATCTATCTATAATTTCACTAAGTCTAATCTAATTGTGATATTGTCTTCTACTTCCAATATCTTTCTATCTATACAAGTTTTGAGACTAATGAGTAAGGCATTCAAATCCTTATCCTTTGCATTTCTCCTCCTCGTCTCTTGCACCAACAACTTCAACCTGTGCAATCTCGTTTCTTCAATGCGCACGTTGGCCTTTGTACTCAACATCACATTCATCTTGATCATAATCTCCTTCAATGGCTCCAATCTCATTTTTCTCTCCCGTTCTTGATCTGCAAGCCAATCTTCTCTGTACATTGCCAATTCCGCTTTGAACTTGGCTTTCAAAGTTTCCTTCTCCTTCTGCACAATCTCCTCCTCCTGATTGCAAAGTAACTCTCTCAACCTTTCTTCCTCTCTATATCTCATGTTTAACTCTCTTTGCCAAAGCTGCTTCTTCTCTTCTATACTCTCCATCATTCTATTGAGCTCTTGCTCTTTCTCTGCTACTCTTGCCATAGCATGGATAATTTCTAATCTCAAATCAACAAACTGTTGCTTCAAGATTTCATACTCAGCTACTTGTCTTTCCCTTGCTATGTCACTCTGTTCTATGAGTTCCTTGCTTCTTTCTTCAAGTTCTCAATCACTTGATTCTATACTATTGCATCTACTTGTAGTACTTCCCTTTCCTCCTCACCTTGGTTTTTTCCTCACCTCAATTATACTCTTCTTTAATTATGAGTTCTCTTCTTCTAATCAAGCTAACACTTGCAATACAATCTTCACCTCCAGACACTTTGATTGCATCTCCTTCTTCCGGTGCTCTAACTTCACCAACAATGGGCACACAACCTTTCACAGATACTCTACTCCTTCACTTAGAGTTACCTCGGCTTGCAGACTTATCTCCTTCTTCACCTCTTCCTCACTTGACACTCGCCTTCTAAGCCGCAATTGACTTATAGGTATGGATTCTTGGCTCCCCAAACTTCCATCCTCCTCTTCTCTTACCTTACTTGGCCCTGCTCCACACTTCACCTTTTGTCTAGAACAAACTCCCCTTTGAATTGTAACTCTTTTCTCCTCTTGCTCTGGAACTTTGTCTTCTAGTTTCGAGTTACTTTTCTCCTTTGTCTCTATCTTGGCTTCCTCTTCTTTGGGTATCAATTTTATCTCCACTCCATTGTTGCTGTCACTACTCTTGTCTCCACTCTATAATGTGAACTCGGGTTCTTCCTTCCTCTCCAAATCTTTGGACTTGCACTTGGCTTCTCCTTATGATTCTTCTTCTGATGACGCAATTACCACCAACTCTTTCCTTGGGTTTATCCTTCTAGCCTTCCGAGGTCTCCCTTTCTCTACTTCTTCTTCTCCTTGTTGACTCCTCTTTGTTGACTTTGGAGTGCTTACTTCCAACTGCACACTCTGCCCCGTCTGCATGTAGTACTCATCACTGCTCCTGATCTGAAGAATGTATTGTTGCTCCTTTGCATCAACATCTCTTCTCAAGTCGGAATGGAAATACGACACCATCTTATTACGCTCCACCGCATTGAGCAAGTTCAGCCCCAAATAGAAATGGGCTGCAAACGGCACAATGTAATGTAGAGGCGACTTGTCCCACAAATTCCACACCATCTGTCTTGTCCTCCCATAAGATCTTATGACCCAAGAAGGTAACCTCCTTTTGCCAAAAGGCACACTTCAACTTCTTGTAGTAAAATTTCCATTGTCATAGTTGTCTTAGGACTTCTTGTACATGATTCATGTGTTCAACCTCTGTCTTACTATAGATTAAAATATCACCCAAGAACACCACAATGGACCAATCCAATAGTCCATCCAACACCCAATCCATCTGATCTATGAAGACCATTGGAGCATAAATGAGTCCGAAAGGTAGAACTCTCCACTCAAAATGCCCATACCTTGTGCAAAAAGTAATCTTTTGCACATCCTCTCTATCAATAGGAATTTGCCAATAGCCGCTGCAAAGATCCAACTTGGAAAAGTAACGTGCTCCACTTAGTTGATCAAGCAAGTCATTGATTCGAGGCAAGGGATATGCATTCTTCATGGTTTGCTTATTGAGCCCACAATAATCAAAAACAAAGTCCTCATCCTTCTTTGGAACAAATAGTACCGGTGCTCCCCAAGGAGAGGTATTATGTCATATGAAGTCCTTCTCCAACAACTTTGTAAGTGTTGTTTGCAACTCCTCCAACTTCTTTGGTGAGAGCAAATAGATTGGTCTACTCATTGGAGTACTTCCTGGTAATAACTTGATCTTGAAGGGCATACCTTGATTGGGGGTAATTGCTTTGGCAGATCATCCGGAAATAGGTCTGCAAACTCCTAAAGTATCCAATCAACCATTGCTTGATGAGGCTCTTGGCCCTCCTTAGATTGTTCTTGTGCAATCTGCTTGATACACACCGTGAAAATAGACTTATCTTCCTCCAAAGCTTGCTCTATGGCTGCTTTACTAACCAACTTCCCTTCCAAGGACTCATCTCTCTTCCAAGGTTGCTCCATGGTTGCCTTTCTAGCAAACTTCCCATCTTAAGACTCATCTTCCTTCAAGGTTTGTGCTATGGCTACCTTCTTGACAAACATCCCATCTTGGGACTGACTATTCTTAGGTGTCTTACTTAGAGGTGCCAGACAACCTAATCGGAAATTCCTACCTTGATTTTGTACTTGAATTTGTCATTGAGTCCAATCAAATTGAACCTTATGACGTTCAAGCCAAGGTAGACCTAGAATGATATCATAGTGTAGAGGTGCCACCACAAACCTCATATACTCCAAATACTCTTTCCTAATCTAAAGGAAACTGGATGCGAGGTGTAGAATGCAAAACCCTTTCTACCATCTGCCATCATCAAACTACTTCCAATCATAGGCTTGATAGGAATACCCAATTCCTTTACTATGCACATAGACATGCAATTCTCTAAACTTCCAAAATCAACCAAAATCCTACAACCTCGTTTAGATATCATACCTTGCAAGTGAAGCAAACTTGCATAGGTTGAGCCTTCAATCCTAGTGGAACTAATCAAGTTCCCAATAGGTGGCTCAAAATCTCCTATTGGGATTCCTTGTTTCCTTGATCATTCTGTTCCACAAACTCCACCTGGGCAACTTGTTGAGGTCGCCCATTCCTAAGTGGGAATTCAACAATGAAATGTCCAACTTGGTGAAAATAAAAAACCTCCATTTTGTTGCAATCTTTCTCTATCTGCTATACCAAGTGGTCTCCGTTGGATAGCATCAATCTCCATTGGTGCCAGTTCTTCCACCTATGCATAGTGTATTGGTAGGCCGTGTGTAGGTTGAGGTCAAGACCAAGTCATCGCAACCAAGGAATCAAAGCGCTCAACCAATTACATGGCTTCTTCTATGTTTTGTGGTTCCCGCATGGTCACCTCCAATTTGGTTCATGACTTCAATCCTCACACAAATTCATTTAGAACTTCACCTTCTTGTATATCTAGAATCTGCATGATGATGTTTTGAAATTGTGTGATGTAGCTCCTTATTGAGCCAACTTGCTTCAACTTTGCCAATTTATCTCATGCGGCTTGGGTGGCATTTATAGTTTGAAACCGACCCAATATTGCATCCTTGAATTCTACCCATGTCAAAATTGGTGCAACAATCTATTGTTCAGCTTGCTCCACTCAAAATTGCCACCAAAGTTTTGCCACACCATCTAATTGGCTAGAGTCCAAGAGAATCTATTTCTGTTCATCTTGAAGATTGGTGGCTTCAAAGTAACGTTTGCAGTCAAGTACAAAATTCTATTGTGTGCCAAAAGATTCTTGCCTTCAAACACCTTGGGTTTTGGACATTGAATGCCATCTTCTCCATCTTGAATTGGCGCTCTCTCTATATGTTCTTGTTGTTATTGATCTCATTCATCTAGCAATTGAGTAAGGTGCTCAATTTGTTGCTGCATCACAAGGATAACGTCTGGTATTGTCGCCATAGCTACTACTCTATCCCTCTGCTCCCAATTTATCTAATTGATTAGCACATAGATGCAACACGTCTACTATTCTCCATAAGTTACAACCGGAAGTATCAAGGGTTCCTTAGACACGATGATCATATGTAGAAAATCTTGCCCAAAGCGCGAGGTGATGAATTGTGTGAAAGGATGCTTGGGTAATATCTGGACATGAAAATCCCAATGGTTTGGCGGAAGTGGATTTGGTGGTCCATAAATTCCATATATTCCATTCTTGCTCTGATACCAATGTAAAAGACCAAGACCAAGGAGAGAAATAGGAGAATGGAAACTCACATTAGGACACGTGAATGAGGGAAAACTCAGAATGCCTAGCATGAGCTTTGGCTTTTGGTATTTATAGGTACCAAACAAAGCCCTTGAGAAGCTTCTCAAGAGGCTTCCTTGAGCCGCTTTCTTAGAGTGCAAGCCAAGTTAACTAGGAAGTTTCTCAAAAAGCTTCTTTCTAGAAGCCCCCTACTTGAAGTGCGAGCTAAGCTAGTTAGAAGCTTCTAGAAGCTACCTACTTGGGGCACAAGTTAAGTAGTTGGGAAGCTTCACAAGAAGCTTCCTAGATACTTCTAGAATATTCTGGGCTAATTTGGCTTATTCTCTACTTTGTTAGCCTTACTTACTACATCACTAAACTCCATATTGTTACACTTATGCATTGACCATCTACATGAAGAAAGGTGTAGATTACATGGTGATTTTGGAAGACAAGGAGGCTCTTAAAGCTTTTGAGGAACTCAAGCAATCCCTTGTTGTAGCTTTGATTCTTGGTGAACTTGATTGGAGTAAGCCCTTCATCCTCTACATTAATGCTTCCAATGTTGCTATAAGATGCACTCTTAGTCAATTAGACCAAGATGTGCATGATCATCCAAGAGCTTATGCTAGTAGGCATATGGTTTTAGCAAAAAAGAACTACTCTATCACGAAGAGAGATGTCACGCCATTTGTAGTGTTGCATCTAGATTGCTCGGACACTGGAGTTCTAGTTATAGTAGTTAGAGTTATTTCATCAGTTTCTCAGAGACTACTTTCCGATGGTCAGATTTTGTGTTTGTAGTACTGACTTCACGGTGGGGCCCACTGTCACTCTACACCATTTGCACCATCAGCGAGACCGTTAGGGTTCAGATCTAGCTTGAGTCCACAAGGTATACTTTTGAAATGCAACTCTAGAGACCTCACTTCTCTAATGTTGAGCCTTTGAGTTCTTGGCTATGATGGACAGAGGCCGGCGAGCATCACCTAGATTCTCTTAGCTAGAGTGGATGTGGCTTGACTATAATTAGTGCCCAATTGTTGGCAGTTTATAGAGTGATGGATCAGATATTGATTTGAGTTGAGTTGAGCTGAGTTGAGAGTGATAAGCAATCTGATTACATCAAAGAAGTGAAATCAGCGGGAAATTTGGTGTAAGAACTTGGAGTGTTGGTGGTATCTCCAAGCTCGGTGGATCATTGGTAGCTCGATTGAAGTTCAATTTTTCCTTGGTGTGCAGAAGCTCGTTGCTTATGGATATTGGCAATAAGGCAGATGGTGTGCAGATGCACTGGCCAATTTTTGAGCATAAAAGGAGCAAATTTCAAGTAATGGTTGTGATTTTGAGCTAAGGAGGTGAAGGCAAGACCAATTTGTTGTGAGTTGGGTTCAGAAAGTGAAATTGAAGGTGGAGTTGAGAAGCTATTCTTGTGAATTTGTGATTTGGAGAAACCCATGTTTTCAATTTGGCTCAAGTGAAAAGTTAGCAAGAGATTTGGCGGTCAGCCAACTTTAGGGTTTATGTCAGATTTTGGCTGGATTTTATCTCAAATTTTGGCCAAATTTGGAGGAGTTTCACTATTTGGCCTGATTTGGAGAAGTTTTGCTAGTTTGGAGGACTTTTGCAAGTTTGGAGGAGTTTTGCCAAATTTTGGAGGAGGTTCAAAGTGACAAGAAGAAAGGCCTCATTTGGCTGAATTTTGAGGCATAGGGCTATGAGAAGCTACGAAGGCCTAGAAGGGGCAGCAAGCCAACTTGCTGGGGTGAGGCTAGCCAGTTTAGAGTAGATCTTGGTCATTGGTTGGCAAAATCTGCCTTTCTTGCTAGATTATGCGCAACAAGGTTTGATCCCTAGATCTCTTGTTCCTCGACCGGTGCTCTAGCCAACTGGTCCACCCTCACTTGTTGTCCTAGTGACTGTGCCACTGTTATCTATACACTTGTAGCTTTGGCTAGGAGAGGTAGTTTGATCCCATTCTTGGTGATCCTGGTAGCTTAGGACTTAGATATAAACTTCTCTTATGTCAAATGCCAAATGGTGGCAGAGTCAGTCTTGTATTATTTTATGAGAGAAGAGATGGAGTGTTTTTGTTTAGATTTCTGGTGATTGGACCCCCTCCATTCTCTACTTCCTATTTGTGCACCATGTTTGTGTGAGGTGCCTTGAATTTTGAGCGTTGGTGCTCTAGTGTGCTCCCGGTAGTGAGGCTGGAGTGATGACCAGTCAGACTACCTTTGTTCCTCTCCGGTGAGGTAGGAAGTGATGACTTGCAGACCGTGAGAGTGCGTGTTGTGATGGTAGGTTATAGATTGCCCATTCTCCTAGTGTAGTTATCTCGGTTAGAGTTACATTAGTGGGTGGTGCTTAGTTGGTGTTGGCACTTGGTGGGGTACTTGCGGTTGCAACTTGCATTTGTAGTTTGTGGTTCTAGTTTGTTGTTGCAATTTGCGCTTTCGGTTACTTTGTCACGACGGAGTTCTTTGTGGATTCCAGAGGAGATAGTGCTATAGTACGTAGTGGGTTTACTTGTAGTAGTACTCGGTATCAGCCTATATCTTAGGTCCTAATGAGGGAGGAGATTGACACAAGAGCTGATTTAGTTGAGAGTGCACTTGGTGTGTCCGCACCGTTGTTGTGGGTCATGGACAAGATTTATGGGGCCTCTAAAGGCCCTAGGCGGTACTATAGTACAATGGGTACCATTGAGTTAGATGACTTCATCCAGGAGTTTCATAGTTGGAGTGATCTGTAGCAAATGCAGAACCCGACTTTGTTTACACCTTTTATGGTATGGAACGGGTTGTTTCAGCATATAGAGGGTCCACCAATGGATGACTACCATGAGTTCAGGAGAGCTTATTTGGAGGAGATCAAGTTATGGAGACAGTATTGGTCTCCAAACTATATCTCTATCACTTCAGGTTTGGTGGCCAGGAGTAGATTGGTTGTACCTACGAGTTCTAGCTTGAGTAGTGTTGATGGAGCTAGTGGAGGTGCACTAGTTGGAGATAGTGCTACTACAAGTGGAGGTACCACTATAGGAGGTGGTGTGGTACCGGGGTTTAACCTTATGGTGGAGTTCTTCTTGTGTTTGAGGCAAAACTAATAGGGAGTGCAGATTGACAAGCTGAGGAGCTTGCAAGAGTTCCAACGGAAGGCTGGAGAGAGCCTATGCAAGGCATACACTCACATGAGGTGGCTGATCAGTTTCACTCAAGGAGTTACTGAGGCCCAAACAGTCCAATTTTGGTATGGGATATTGGACAGGGAGTTGCGGCATAGAGTTTATGATGCTATGTTATTACAGACTACTTTGCCTACTTTGGCAGTGGTCTTTGGTTTGGCTGAGCATATTGAGCTCAACGTGGTAGAAGAGAGGGTGGTGATATTTGGATTTGGTAGGAAGACCTCATCCACGGCTATGACTTCTTCAAGAGTGCAGCAGAGTGCACCACACCCAGTTGGTTTTTGAGGACAAGGTGGACAGCCTAGATCATATGGAGCGAGTGGAGGGCTTAGTGGAGTTAGATCCTTACCTTCATTTTTGGGTCAATAGTAGCCAGTGAGTGTTGGTGTTGCTTGTTGGACTTGTGGTGGACCTCACCATCAAAGAGAGTGTACTCAGGGTAGTGGACCCAATACCTCAAGTGTATCATAGTCAGCATAGAGGCAGTGTGAGCATTGCCATAAATTTGGTCACACTAGTGATCCGTGTTTTGACCTACACTTGGAGTTACAAAGTGGTAGGGCTGCTATGGCAGGTAGTAGAGGAGCTCTAGTTCATGGAGGACGAGGTGGTGGTAGAGGATCTACACCTAGTAGGAGTGCATTACCTGCCCTTACTTTTGATATAGCTATGGCTACTCAGATTGAGCAGTTGGAGCAAAGATTGGCTAGTATGGCTATTGCTCAGAGGAGATCAGATTTGGGTGTTGAGGCTTCCACCTCATATGCTAGTGATAGAGATGCTTTGGACTTCATGTGCGGAGCAACATAGGTGGATGCATCTACAGCAGTGGCTAGGAGTGAAATACATGCTCTAGAGCCTAAAGGAGCATCAATGGAGTTGGATCCATAGAGAGGAGAGGTTGGGAGACAGGTTAGACTTTCCCAGTCTTTCATGCTATCTGAGGCATTGCATACAACATCCATGGTTCCTAGACGTCCCATTGCAAGTGTGGTAGGTGGTGATGGAGTGCATGATGGACTACCTACTAGTTAGCCACCTACTACTACATAGACTGAGTCTAGCATGATGTTGGGGGTAGCTCAGTTGATTATGCGGCATCCTTTGTTTTTGGCCAATGACATGTTTACAATGGAAGTTGATCCAGCCCCAATGTTCTGGATGGCTGCCACGCTCTGTGAGAGTAGGGATGATGCGGTTCCTACTACTAGAATAAAGGTGGTTGATAGTGAAGCTAACTTGGTTGAGGAGCATGGGATCCGTTCAGCGACCAGTAGTTTATCGCAGGCAACAGTGGCTAGACTAGAGGAGTTGCCAACTAGACCGGCCTTTGAGAGAGCACGGTTCACACCTGGTGTTGTCCTATTGGATAACCAGAGGGGGATTTTCCATTTGGTGGGACCTTTAGGGAAGGTCTATACACCACATAGAGTCTTGTTAGACTCTGATGCGTAGCCCCTTATATTGGGGAAGGCTACAATTGTCGGTCTGGAGTTACGTAAGACCAATGTGGAGAGGTGTCCATTTCAGATCCAGACATCTCTAGGTGGTGGTTCTACACAATACATCACACATGGGGAGCTTGTTGTCTAGGTTTAGCCTGGTCATCCGATTGATAGCTTGGTGGTGAGAGCTTAGGCTATTGCGATAATAGTTGAGTCATATGATGTGCTAGTTGGAGGAGGAGTGTTATACTCCATGGGTTTCAACATTGACTATTGAGAGGAGACAGCCTCCAATAGACCAGGTTGGCAATCTGGTGAGGGACAAGTATGTTGCCTACCAATACGCTTCAGTAGTGGTAGTCTTGGCTCACTACAATCTGGGACTATGGCAACATCAGTTTTAGCTTTCAATGGTGTAGTTACTTGGCCTGGTGATTTTTTGGAGGAGAACGCCCATATAGAGGATAATCCAGTACCAAAGGAGATCACTTGGATTTGGAGTACAAGTGGGATTGTTCCATCCACCTTTGATGTTTCATTGTGAAGTTTTGAGGAGGCATTGTAGCAACATGTAGATCAATTGGTGCAATAGGCTTGGAGTGGAGCCTTTGTACCATCAAGAGATGAATGTGAGGATGAGCGTCTAGAGTTGATTCCTTTGACACCTTTGGATACCACACTCATTGCTTGGTAGTATCTAGTAGAGGGGATATGTCTATTAGAGTTGTTTGGTGGGATTAGCACCGGACTAATTGCGGTATTATAGGCGGGTATACAAGTATAGAGGTACTTGTATTTAGAGAGAGATGAGATTGCTAGGCAAGTCTCTCTTCATCATGTGGCACACTTGGCCTATTGGTATCTAGAGTTATTATCGATGTCAGTAGTCAGAAGTTACCAAAAGGCCCTACCAGCAAACATTTCCTTACTGGGGGTGCATGATTTGGAGAGACATGGGCCTATTCACTTGGTGATTTCTGGATGGCCATGTCAGGGGTATTCAAGTGCTGGTAGGGTCTTGGGTCTTCAAGATCCTTGTTCTGGTGTGTTTAGGGAGATGTTACAAATACTACAACATCTCCAAGTTCATTAGTCCGTTTCTCCAGCTTACCTTTTGGAGAACATGCCTTTGATGGGTGATTCTCACACCAGAGTGGTGGCAAGTACACATCAATTCCATTCTTGGATGGGACCAATTGTATTGTTAGATGCAGCCAGAGTGGGATCACGAGCTCATCGTCTTTGTCTTTGGTGGACAAACCTCTTACCTAGAGAGGTTCTACAACGTGCTTATGATGGGATTCAGCGACTTGACCACATCCTTGTTGATGATATCTTGGATGTTGGGCATTAGTCTCAAACAGTGGTAGTGGCTGATATGTCACCTATGGCAATGGTGAACCTAGTTGGATAGCCTAGAGCCGTATTTCCCACACTCATGAGTTTCCCATGCTTTCATGCTTTTCAAGAGGGAGGACCTAGACTGGTTTGGGACTCACAGTTACAGCAATTGGTGTAGCCCAATGTTGATGAGAGAGAGCGTGCAATGGGTTTTCATACCGGTATTACCGCTGTTCCAGCAATGTTAGAGGCATCCAGGTGTCAGGTGTTAGGTCAAGCTATGGACCTGGATTGTAAGCCTTGGGTTGGCAGAGTAGCGTAGGATGCGCTTGATAGGCATCACCACTTAGACACTTGTGAGCCCCATGCCTATCAAGACAATTCAGGCACATGCTGGGGGTGATGGACCGAGTGGACATGGTATTCTTAGGACACATCCAGTAGCTACTAAGGAGAGTGGTCTACTTGGAGTTCATCTAGGTGAGCGTGGGCTACTTGGATTACACCCTTGGTCCACTTGGGATGTAGCTAGAGGACGTGTGGAGCTTGTAGCCAGAGTGGAGGGAGTTTTTCATATAGAGGTTGGGACCTCTAGTGGTTAGGGACATGACACTGTTGCTCCAAAGGGCCCAGTGTAGCAGCCAATCAGTACGTCTTCCACTCCTACGACAGTTACAGAGGATACTTGGGAGCTAGACCTTGGACCCAAGTTTATGGGAGAGGAAAGATGGAGGGTTTGGAGGTTCTTGGGGAGCCACACGAGTTGTTTTGCCTTCAATATGAAGGATTTGGGTGCTTTGAAGGGACTTGGTATATAGATTGAGCTGACTAGCGATACACCAATTTTCCGATGTCCTTATCAATATAGTGATATGGAGAGGACATTGATTCAGGGCCGGAGTAGTGACCTTTTTGAGGCTGGTTTGGTGGAAATTTCACATGGAGAGTATGCATAAACAACAATGATGCCAGCCAAGAAGGATATGCATGGCAACTACACAAATAGGTGGATGTGTGGAGATTACCGTCCTATCAACCAACAGACTAGGGCTGATTGGTATGCCATGCCTACACCGGAGGAGATTTTTGATGTGATTAGGCATGCAAAGGTCTTTTGGATCTTTGAGCAGGATATCATCAATTGCCGATCAAGGAGGAGGATAAGTCCAAGACATCATTCTAGGCTATTGATCCTCACAGTAAGGATGTGTTATATCAATGGAGGTTCTTACCGTTTGGGTTGAAGAATGCTCTTGTTGAGTTCCACAGGATCATGGATAGAATCCTAATTGGATTGGATTTTGCTCGATGTTATATTGATGACATTTTGGTCTATAACACTATTGTGAAGGAGCATGAGAGACAATTGTTGGAGGTATTTGAGAGGTTGAGATCTCATGGACTCAAATTACATCTTGGGAAGTGTAGGTTCTTCCACAAGCACGTTGAGTATTTGGGTCACACTATCTACCCCGCAGGACTTGGTGTTCAGCAGACCAAGGTGGAGGCTATTGCCTGTATTCCTTGGCCTATGGATGTGAGCAGAGTGCAAGGATTCCTTGGGTTGGCAAACTTCTATCACTGCTATGCTAGAGGATTTAGTGCCATTGCCAAGGCCTTGACAAAGCTGACTTGTAACACCCATTTGTGCATGTGTGTGGTATTGTGATATTTAGCTTGGTATTACAAGTACTTAAGAGATATTATTTATATAGAGATAAAGGATGGTTCGATATTAGTCATGATTAGCTAAATTTAGTCATAGCTAAGATAGAGGGGACCTTACTTTAGAGGAAGTAGAAAAGATGAGCATCACTATTTTGGATTTTAGTGTGTTGACTTGGTATTATTCCTAGGTGTTTGGCTTTGAGGAAAGAGTTGAGAACTCTTGGGCCCGCAAGTCTTTTTTTTTGGATTCTTCTTTAGTCCAAGGATAGCCCATGTGAAGGAATCCTTGACTTAGTGGTTGGGTCAAGATAAGACCACATGCTTAGAGGAATATGCCCATGTGAATGGATATTCCTTTCTACTTTTGGACTTTACTTGACTTTTAGTCTAGTAACTTGAGTTACTACGGTAATTAGTAACTTTGGTACGTAATTATTTCACAAGTATATAAACAAGGGGTGAGGAGGTACTCATCATCCTTTCATTTGCAACTATCTCTCTCTCATTGAGTTCTCTAGTGAGCAATGTCTTGAGTCTTGGAGTGTTAGCCTTGGAGGAGTATGATGGAGTTGGGGTTCCTTGCCTTCTTAGTCCATGGTGCGCTACCATAATAGCCATCAGAGGTTCATCTTGAGTGAGAGACAGGCCGGCTCACAAACCAAGTTTACACATGAGTGGTGTTGGGGAGATGAGCAGGAGAGAGCTTTTGTGGAGCTCAAAGAGAGGTTGACATCTGCTCCTATTTTGAGGAGACCAATCAGAGGGCAACCATTTCAGGTTCATACTGATTGGAGTATGTTGGGGCTTGGAGTGGTGCTCACCCAACACGATGATGAGGAGAAGGAGTTCGTGGTGGCCTATGCTAGTCGCTCCAACAATTCAGCGGAGGTGAAGTATAGTTCATATGAGGGAGAGTGCTTGGTAGCAATTTGGGTAGTAGCACATTTTCAATGTTACCTATTTGGTAACCCCTTCACTTTCATCACTGATCATCAGCCTCTGAAGTGGTTGATGGAGTCCGACAAGCTTGCAGGGAAGCTTGGACAAAGGGCTCTGATTTTACAAGGGTTTGATTTCATGGTTGTTCATAGACCTAGAGTGGTGAACCGTGATGCAAATGGGTTGAGTAGAAACCCATGTCCAAGCTAGTAGGATCAGACCAGAGCACGTTGGCATGGTGAGACAGATGAGGAGATGGTGCCAGGTTGGCATGCATCGGCCTTTCTATGTATATTTTCAGAGGCTTTGGTGGTATCTCTCTCAGCACATAAAGGAGGAGTTATTAAGGTTATAGATCCAGAGAGTGAAGATATTGGTACAGTTCAGCAAGACATTCATGATGATGTCTTAGTGATGGAATATCTTCACACTGGTGTTGTAGATGGCACAGTTGGGGCCAAGGAGAGAGACCATGTCCTTCAACGAGCAAGACGATTCAGATTGGAGGCAGACACCTTTTGCGTGTATGGGAAGATGGTAGAGTGCGAGTAGTACCACTTCCATCTCAAAGACCATAGTTGGTTCATCATGCTCATGAGGAGCTAGGGCATTTTGGAGTAAAGCGTATTATAACACCCATTTGTGCATGTGTGTGGTATTGTGATAGTTAGCTTGGTATTACAAGTACTTAAGAGATATTATTTATATAGAGATAAAGGATGGTTCTATATTAGTCATGGTTAGCTAAATTTAGTCATAGCTAAGATAGAGGGGACCTTACTTTAGAGGAAGTAGGAAAGATGAGCATTAGTATTTTGGATTTTAGTGTGTTGACTTGGTATTATTCCTAAGTGTTTGGCTTTGAGGAAAGAGTTGAGAACTCTTGGGCCCGCAAGCCTTTTTGTTTTGGATTCTTCTTTAGTCCAAGGATAGCCTATGTGAAGGAATCGTTGACTTAGAGGTTGGGTCAAGATAAGACCCCATGCTTAGGAGAATGTGCCCATGTGAATGGATATTCCTTTCTACTTTTGACTTTACTTGACTTTTAGTCTAGTAACTTGAGTTACTACGGTAATTAGTAACTTTGGTACGTAACTATTTCACAAGTACATAAACAAGGGGTGAGGAAGTACTCATCATCTTTTCATTTGCAACTATCTCTCTATCATTGAGTTCTCTAGTGAGCAATGTCTTGAGTCTTGGAGTGTTAGACTTGGAGGAGTATGATGGAGTTGGGGTTCCTTGCCTTCTTAGTCCATAGTGCGCTACCATAATAGCCATTAGAGGTTCATCCTGAGTTAGAGACAGGCTGGCTCACATTTTTGGTTCTATTGCCGGAACCTCTCTAGAAGGCAAGATAATGTTCCGCGTCCAATTCTACATTAGGCAGAAGGAGGCTATGAGAGCTCACTTGGAGAGAACATTAGGAGAGGAGAGAGCTGAACTTATGTTAGAGAACCAAGATCCATTTTTATACCATGTAGTTCATTATGATGTCTTTGAGGTGCTTTTGTACATCTTGTACGTATGAGAGTAATTGGAGAGATTGTGTGAGGTGGGTTGTAGATTTTGGGGATTAAGGTGATTTTGGGCAAAATCTCAAGTTTGAGATCTGGATTTGAAATTTCTACACATGATAGCTTGGGTTATCTTTCAGTTGGCACACTTGAAATTATTGTGAGAGCTACTATGCGCACTAGGCTAAAAATTTTGGAAGTTGATAGGGTAAAGTGCTCCCGTAATCGCATGCTTACCGGAAAATTGTACAGAGTCTACCATTTCTTCATTTTTCAGTGAACTATCCTTAAAATTTACAAGAAAATTAAGTGCATTGTATCCTACTTGCTGCCACAAAAATTAGAGAGAGATAGTTCTTGTACAAAGAGTTATGAGTTTTTGAAGTGAGGGGTGTGGTTTTGAGATCAAATCTTAAATATATGTGCTGAATAGAAAGGTGTCTAGGCCAAATGGCTGAATGAAAAGATCTGAAATTTTACGGGGAGTGACCTCCTAGAGTTTTGATCAAGTGTGAAAAATTTCAGAGGACTTTCACATACTGGTTGGGAGATGTGAGTGACATTGTGAGGAAGGGTCAATTCTGCAGAGTGGAGATCTCATGCATGAGGAGTTTGAGATCAACAAAAAGCATGTTTGAGTGTTTAGATTCATCTTGGGAACATGGAGTGTCATCAAGAGTGGAAATTGAGATTATGCAAGGTTCCCCAAGAGTTTGAGGTGATTGTAGAGGTGGATTTGAGGAAAAGAGAGTTTACAATAGAATTTGAAGAGAGTGTTGAGAGGATCCAAAAACCTACACCACTTGGAGGAAAGAGTGAGTGTAAGTGCTTTCTATGTGGAGAGAAGGGACATAAAGCAAGTTCATGTCCATTGACCTTTGAGATCAAGAGATTGAGGGAAAGGAGAGGCTTACTTGACTTGGGTTTGCATGTTGGACTTTATTCACCAAGATTGGGAGGGAGAAGATCTAAGACCAAGGAGTTGTGTGAGGTTTGTGGAGTGGAAGGACTTCCAAAAGGACATGAGTGTAGTGGAGTAAAAACACTTTTGGAGACTTTGGTGAAGGATCTTGGAGAGAGTCTTAGTACAGCTATAGAAATACTACCACCTTCGTCAGCTAGTTCTCAAGATTAGTGATGGAGATAATCTTTCAACTTATGGATAAACTATCCATGAGAGTTAGTGTGACAACCCGGCAAATATAACTTTTGCGGTAATTGGGTAAGTAAAGTTTGTTCCCATAGAGATACAAGTCAGAATTGGTCAAATACAAAGTCAAACAATAACAATGTAGTTCTTCTTGGTTGCATCTTTAATCTCTCAGGTAGAAACCACATCCAGAAGAGAGTAACAAGCACTGACTCGTAGTCTTGTCACAAATTAACACTCCTTAATCACAACTCCATCAAATCTTTCCAAACAATCTTGATTGTGATGGTTCAGGCTCTCCCAAAAATGGCACTTCACCAGCAAAACAACTTTGCCTCTGAATTGTGTTCCACCCCTCCACTGAAGGCACAACTTCCTCGATCAAAATTGCTTCACATCAACTTTGCACTGCACTCACAAATGCAGAATACTACCAACACTACAATTCCTCTCAGATCTGTCAAAGCATTGCTTTGATTGCACTTCACTCAGGATCAAACACACAGAATGAAGATCAAGGTTGTGGAATCCAACATCCAACAAGCACACTGACTTGCACTTCAAATTTCTCCACACACTCACAAACATAGACAGGAAGTTGATACTTGGAATCAAGCTCAAGCAAAGAGTACTACTTCATAGCACTTTGCTTTATCTATTCTCAGAAATAATGAGCACTAAACGACATTAGACTGTGAATGCCACTCTTAAGTAGTGAAGCAATCAACAGTTCTAACAACTATACCGTTCTACAACAACTGTTCTAACATGTAGATCCAAAATGACAATGCAACCTTTCATATTTGTCTATTCAAATCTCAAATCGGTTTCTACTCCGATCCGATGTCTACTTCTTCTTCTCTGTTCAAACCCAAACCCAAAGTAACTTTACTTCCTAATATTCTGTCCTCGGGTTTCATATCTTCTACTTCTTCTACCAGATCCAACAATTCTCTTTCTTGATCTGAAATTCCACTAGTGTGTAATCTATCTAACTCCTTATCTCCCGATCCACTCTTCTCTAAGGTGTCAAATGTCAAATCCAAAGAGACTTGCACTCCTATCTCTCTTACTTTGGGTCTAACTACTATCAATTCCTTTATTTATTCTATTGTGTCATCGTCAAGAATTATAATTGAAAGCATGAATACACTATCTACACCTTCAATTTGTAACCCATTTCCCTTAATCACTCATGTAACTGACCCGAAGACACTTACAGTCTGATCTTGCACTTTGGGTTTATTCACTATTGCTACTTCTACTTCAATTCATGTTCCATCTTCAATCAGAACTAAAATTGAAGTCATGGGTATCTTAACTATCTTCTTTCCATACTTTAACTTCCTCTGATGCTTCTTGCAAGATTCCCGAAGTCACCTTCACTGCACTCCGAGGTCCAACTTCCTCGGATTTAGTTGGTCATCTTAGTCTTGAGGCAAAGTCTTTAGACCCGAAGTCATGTAAACCCAAAGTCCGAAGTACAAAATCCGAAGTCACATTGCCCCGAAGACACCAACTACTCTTCACATCTACTCCTGAAACTTCAAATGCTTGTAACTTCTTCTACAGACCTCCAAACTTTGCGATTTTGGTTGCAACAGAAAGCCCTGAACGAGACGCTTCCAAAGAGATATAGCATGCTTGATTTGGACTTGTGTGCATTGAGATATGGCTCACGTAAAAATCCTGACCTGCAACTTCTATTTCTCCTTCAAGTTTACCCTCCTTCGACGTCAGATCCGAGTTTTTTTCCTCCTCTAACACAAAGTAAACTTCTTCGGGTTTGATCCAGTCCAAGTCCTTCTTCCTCTAGCACAAAGTCAACTCCCTTGAGCTTGATCAAAACACACATTTCTACTCATTTCTTCTCTATTTGGTTTCAACAAGGCATTTTTTCTTCAAAACTCATCCAAAATGAAAAATGTGGGTACCACAGTTAGATTAATATATACTCTAGGATTTGATATTGCTATAGAAATCTTGGAGCAACCGGAACCTTTTGTGTTCCCTAGAGTGGATTATTCTCAGATGGTGCTAATCATATATATCCTCTATTAGTAATAGAGTGAGAGAAAAGAAAAGAGAAAAAGAAAAAAAAAATTGAGAGAAAAGAAAGATAGTGAGGGGTTAAGATGGAGAAACTTCCGGTTTTCTTTGGCAAGGATGGAGAAGATGTGGAGGCCTTTGTGAGAGACTTCAAGAGAGCTTTCATAGGAAAAAATGAGAGGAGGAAGAATGAGTGGGCCTCATTATTACCAGATTTCTTTGAGGATGCATCACTTACATGGTATAAGTCAGAATACCAAAAGAGAGAGAGGAGAGATGGGCAAGAAGAGTCTTGGGAGACTTTGACTTTAGCACTCATTGAGAAATTTCTTCCTGATGAGAGTTATGAGAGATTGATGAGTGAGGTTACCTTTCTCAAGCAAGGAGATGGAGAGAAAGTGAGGGTCTATGTGGAAAGAGTGGAAAAGTTGGAGTCCAAATTTTGTATAGCGTTGAGGAAGGATGGGGATAATGTGGAGACTACTATGATTGGCATAGGGGCCATGCTCACCAAGAATTTTGTGGGAGGGTTGAGACCACAAATTAGAAGCAAGGTTAGATATGAAAAACCTTCTTTCAAGGTTGAAGCTATCAAAATTGCAATTCGTATGGAGGAGATGAGAGTGATTTGGTGGTGAAGGAGGTTGTGCATCCTCCTCAAGGCTACAAGTATGGTGGAACTTCTGATACTTTGGTGACAAAGGTTGCACCACAAGTAGTAGTTGCTCCAATTCTTACACCTCCACCAAAGGATCCACTTCAAACCATCACAGAACAACTTGCGGATCTCAAGATCAATGTGGTGCAACTATGGGAGAAGAGAGAGGTGGATCAAAATGTAGGGAAAGGGCCTAGGAGTTATGGAAACTATCCATATAGAGGAGGTCAACCAGCCAACAATTTCAATGATAGAAATTGTTTTGGTTGTGGAAGAAGAGGCCATATCCAAAGGAATTGCCTAAATTCCACTTACCATGGAGGAAGGGGTTATGAGGGAGCCAATAAAGGGAAAGAGGGTGGTAGTGAAACCCAAGTGGCTCCTAATCCAAAAAAGGTAAAGGGATAGCATCCATAGATGTGGTGGAGAGCAAGTATGAGAAGGGAGAGTGCTCAAACTCCAAGAGTTTTAATTTGGAGCTTTTGACACAAGAAAAGAAGAGAGCTCGTTTTGCAGAGGATGTTCACTCTTCTCAAGGATTAACTCCAAGCAAGGATACTCCTATGTCTACTAGGAGCACTCACACCTCAACACCATCGACAACAAAGACTCCAAGTAAGAAGTTGGGGATGGAGGACTTCTTGATCTCAAAGCAACAATGGAACTATAATGTGTTAGAAGATGTTGGACATCACAAGGCTAACATCATAGTGGGCCAATTGATTGCTTTGAACCCTACCTTGAAAAAGGAGTGTAGAGGTGGTTTGAGTTCTACAAGGAGCAAGAAGAAGAAGAAGGCAAAAGCTCCAGTATCAATGGGGGTGGTGGATGCCAAGCCAACACCATGGGAGGCTTGTGAATATACCTCCAAGATTGATGTGAGAGTGAATGGTCACAACATCAAGGATGCATTGGTTGATGGAGGATCAGCAGTAAATGCCATGTCAAAAAGGTTGATGAAGAAGTTGGGCATGATACCTTCAAGACCTTCAACATTTGTGGTGAGCATGGCAAACAAGCAACAAGTTCGACCAGTAGGGGTGATGGATAAAGTGGTAGTTTCAACTATGGGAGTTCTGTATGCCGGCCTATCTCTCACTCAGGATTAACCTCTGATGGCTATTATGGTAGCGCACCATGGACTAAGAAGGCAAGGAACCCCAACTCCATCATACTCCTCCAAGGCTAACACTCCAAGACTCAAGACATTGCTCATTAGAGAACTCAATGAGAGAGAGATAGTTGCAAATGAAAGGATGATGAGTACCTCCTCACCCCTTGTTTATATACTTATGAAATAGTTACGTACCAAAGTTACTAATTACCGTAGTAACTCAAGTTACTAGACTAAAAGTCAAGTAAAGTCAAAAAGTAGAAAGGAATATCCATTCACATAGGTATATTCCCCTAAGCATGTGGTCTTATCTTGACCCAACCACTAAGTCAAGGATTCCTTCACATGGGCTATCCTTGGACTAAAGAAGAATAAAAAAAAAAGGCTTGCGGGCCCAAGAGTTCTCAACTCTTTCCTCAAAGCCAAACACCTAGCAATAATACCAAGTCAACACACTAAAATCCAAAATAGTGGTGCTCATCTTTTCTACTTCCTCTAAAGTAAGGTCCTCTCTATCTTAACTATGACTAACTTTAGCTAACCATGACTAATATAGAACCATGTTTTATCTCTATATAAATAAAATCTCTTAAGTACTTGTAATACCAAGCTAAATATCACAATACCACACACATGTGCAAATGGGTGTTCAAAATCAGTTCAAAATCTTATGACTTTCCAAGTCTTGAAGGATTCAAGCTATGACTTACTTCTTGGGAGGCCATGGTTGAGAGCAGCACGCACAACTAATCAATGGCTCAAAGGTTACTTGAGGATTGGGCTATCAAACCATAGAGTCACAGTTCCTTTGACTAACACCACCAACACTTCACATTCAGATACACCATCTTCTGATTATTGGGAATCAGATTCTGAAGAAGGAGCTTTAGGTGTGGATACAAGCATGGAGGTAGAGATTTCCATGGAGGAGGATGAATCTGAATCTGAATCTGATTTAGATGTGTATCCCTTGTGTGCTATGGATTTTGCACCTAAGCCAGTGGTTTTGTAGGACCCAAATAAATCACCATTTACACTTGAGGAGGTAGAGAGAAGGTTAGCTATCCTCAAGTATGGCTCAAATGTTACCAAGGAGGAGAAGGTAAGATTTGAGGAGATTTTCCACAAGTTCATCCATGTTTTTGCTTTCAATTACAAGGATTTGAAGAAAGTCACCTTGGAGGAGCACAAGATAGAGGTAAAGTCACATGCAAGACCAATCCGCCAAAAACAACATCGCATTAGCCCACCAATATCTTTGGTTGTGAAGGAGGAGATTGATAAGCTCAAGGAGGCTAGATTTATCTTTGAGGTAAAGAATTTAGAATGGGTGTCCCCAATTGTCATTGTGAAGAAAAAGAATGGCAAGCTTTGGGTATGTGTGGATTACAAGAAGCTTAATGTTGTTACCAAGAAGGACTACTACCCATTGCCATTCATTGATGAGATCTTGGAGGAGGTTGTAGGTCATGAGAGGTATAGTTTTGGAGATGGTTATAGTGGATATAACCAAATCAAGATTGCAGCAGAGCATCAACAACTCACCACATTACCACACCTTGGGGAACTTACGCTTTCAAGGTCATGCCTTTTGGGCTTTTTAATGCTCCAGCCACATTCCAACGGTTCATGAACAAGGTATTTGAACCTTTCATTGGGAAATTTGTGAGAGACTTCATTGATGACTTTTGTGTCTATGGGAGCAAGGAGGAACACTTTGAGCACCTAATCAAAGTCTTGCAACGCTTGGATGAGGCAAATGCATCACTCAACCTAGAGAAGTGCATTTTTGGATGTGAAGAAGGTCTACTTTTGGGGCACATCATCTCCAAGGATGGAATAGCAATTGATCTTGAGAAGGTGAGGAAAATATCAGACCTTCCATTCCCTTCAAGCTTGACAAAGTTACACCAATTCTTGGGGATGGTTGGATACTATAGGAGGTTCATCTTCTCATTTCCAACAAGGCTTATGCATTGACCATCTACATGAAGAAGGGTGTAGATTACATGGTGATTTTGGAGGACAAGGAGGCTCTCAAAGCTTTTGAGGAGCTCAAGCAATCCCTTGTTGTAGCTCCAATTCTTGCAAAACATGATTGGAGTAAGCCTTTTATCCTTTCAGATGTAGACTTTCTAGCAAAAGCTTTCAGATGTAGACTTTCTAGCAAAAGCTTGACAAACATGACAAGTTTTGCAATAATCAAGACAATCCTTGAAAATCCCTCTCCAATGGTAACCTGCATCTAGAATCTTGAAAGCAGTCACCTTTCCTGCAAAGTGTCCTCCACATACTAAACCTTCATGAAACTCCTTTATGAGTAGGATAGACTCTTCCTTACCAATCGCTCTTCGAAGTAGACCATCTGCTCCTTGGTGAAAAAGAATATCCTCCACCATTGTGTAAGGTCTAGATCTTGCTGCAAGGGCCTTCCTCTCCCTAGCATGCATCCCTTTTGGATAGTTACCTCTTGTCACAAAATCCACAATCTCCTTGTACTCCATTGGAACCTCAATCTCCTCCTTCACAACCAAAGATATTGGTGGGCTAATGCAACGTTGCTTTTGGCAGATTGGTCTTGTATGTGACTCCACCTCTATCTTGTGCTCCTCCAAGGTGACTTCCTTCAAATCCTTGTAACTAAAAGCAAACACATGGATGAACTTGCAAAAAATCTCCTCAAATCTCACCTTCTCCTCCTTGGTAACATTTGGACCATACTTGAGGGTAGATAACCTTCTCTCTACCTCCTCAAGTATCAATGGTGATTTATCTAGGTCCTTCAAAACCTCTGGCTTAGGTGCAAAATCCATAGCACACAAAGGATACACATTTGAATCAAATTCAGATTCAGATTCATCCTTCTCCGTGGAAGTCTCCTCTTCCATACTTGTGTCCACACCTGAAGCTCCTTCTTCAGAATCTGATTCCCAATAATCAGAAGATGGTGTATCTGAATGTGAAGTGTTGGTGGTGTTAGTCATAGGAATTGTGACTCTATGGTTTGATGGCCCAATCCTCAAGTACCCTTTGTGCCATCGATCAGTTGTGCGTGCAACTCTCAACCATGGCCTCCCCAGAAGTAAGTCATAGCTTGAATCCTTCAAGACTTGGAAAGTCATGAGATTTTGAACGCCCATAACTGAAACTACCACCTTATCCATCACCCCTACTGGTCAAACTTGTTGCTTGTTTGCCATGCTCACCACAAATGTTGAAGGTCTTGAGGGTATCAAACCCAACTTCTTCATCAACCTTTCTGACATGGCATTCACTGCTGATCCTCCATCAACCAATGCATCCTTGATGTTGTGACCATTCACTCTCACATCAATCTTGGAGGCATATTCACAAGCCTCCCATGGTGTTGGCTTGGCATCCACCACCCCCATTGATATTGTAACTTTTGCCTTCTTCTTCTTCTTGCTCCTTGTAGAACTCAAACCACCTCTAAGCTCCTTTCTCAAGGTAGGGTTCAAAGCAATTAATTGGCCCACTGTGATGTTAGCCTTGTGACTACCAACATCCTCCAACACATTGTAGTTCCATTGTTGCTTTGAAATCAAGAAATCCTCCATCCCCAACTTCTTCCTTGGAGTCTTTTTTGTTGATGGTGTTGAGGTGCGAGTGCTCCTAGTAGACATAGGAGTATCCTTGCTTGAAGTAAATCCTTGAGAAGAGTGAACATCCTCTGCAAAACGAGCTCTCTTCTTCTCTTGTGCCAAAAGCTCCAAATTAAGACCCTTGGGGTTTGAGCACTCTCCCTTCTCATACTTGCTCTCAACCACATCTATGGATGCTATTCCCTTACATTTGTTGGGATTAGGAGCCACTTGGGTTTCACTACCTCCCTCTTTCCCTCTATTGGCTCCCTCATAACCCCTTCCTCCATGGTAAGTGGAATTTGGGCAATTCCTTTGGATATGGCCTTTTCCTCCACAACCAAAACAATTTCTATCATTGAAATTGTTGGCTGGTTGGCCTCCTCTATATGGATAGTTTTCATAACTCATAGGCCATTTCCCTACATTCTGATCCACCTCTCTCTTCTCCCATAGTTGCACCACATTGATCTTGAGATCCGCAAGTTGTTTTGTAATGGTTTGGAGTGGATCTTTTGGTGGAGGTGCAAGAACTGGAGCAATTACTACTTGTGGTGCAACCCTTGTCACCAAAGTATCAGAAGTTCCACCATACTTGTAGCCTTGAGGAGGATGTACAACCTCCTTCACCACCAAATCACTCTCATCCACTTCCAAACTCTCCTCCATACGAATTGCGATCTTGATAGCTTCAACCTTGGAAGAAGGTTTCTCATATCTCACCTTGCTTCTAATTTGTGGTCTCAACCCTCCCACAAAATTCTTGGTGAGCATGGCCCCTATGCCAATCATTGTAGTCTCCACATCATCCCCACCCTTCCTCAACACTATGCAAAATCTGGACTCCAACTTTTTCACTCTTTCCACATAGACTCTCACTTTCTCTCCATCTCCTTGCTTGAGAAATGTAACCTCACTCATCAATCTCTCATAATTCTCATCAAGAAGACAGTTCTCAATGAGTGCTGAAGTCAAAGTCTCCCAAGACTCCTCTTCCCCATCTCTCCTCTCTCTCTTTTGGTATTCTGACTCATACCATGTAAGTGCTGCATCCTCAAAGAAATCTGGTAATAATGAGGCCCACTCATTCTTCCTCCTCTCATTGTTTCCTATGCAAGTTCTCTTGAAGTCTCTTACAAAGGCCTCCACATCTTCTCCATCCTTGCCAAAGAAAACTGGAAGTTTTCCTATCTTAACCCCTCACTATCTTTCTTTTCTCTCAATTTTGTTTTTCTCTTTTCTTTTCTCTCACTCTATTACTAATAGAGTATCTACATGACTAACACCATCTGAGAATAATCCACTCTAGGGAACACAAAAGGTTCAGGTTGCTCCAAGATTTCTATAGAAACATCAAATCCTAGAGTGCATATTAATCTAACTGTCATGGATAGTTTATCCATGAGTTGAAAGATTATCTCCATCACTAATCTTGGGAACTAGCTGATGAAGGTGCTTGTTTTTTTGTAGCTGTACTAAGACTCTCTCCAAGATCCTTCACTAAAGTTTCCAAAAGTGCTTTTACTCCACTACACTCATGTCCTTTTGGAAGTCCTTCAACTCCACAAACCTCACACAACTCCTTGGTCTTAGATCTTCTCCCTCCCAATCTTGGTGAAGAAGGTCCAACATGCAAACCCAAGTCAAGTAAGCCTCTCCTTTCCATCAATATCTTGCTCTCAAAGGTCAATGGACATGAAATTGCCTTATGTCCCTTCTCTCCACACAGAAAGCACTTAGACTCACTCTTTCCTCCAAGTGGTGTAGGTTTTTGGATCCTCTCAACACTCTCTTCAAATTCTATTATAAACTCTCTTTTCCTCAAATCCACCACTACAATCACCTCAAACCCTTGGGGAACCTTCCATAATCTCAATTTCCACTCTTGATGACCCTCCATGTTCCCAAGATGAATCTAAACACTCAAACATGCTTTTTGTTGATCTCAAACTCCTCATGCATGAGATCTCCACTCTACAGAATTGACCTTTCCTCACAATGTCACTCAAATCTCCCAACCAATATATCACAGTCCTCTCAAATTTGGCATACTTGATCATAACTCTAGGGCATCCCTCCTTGCAAAATTTCAGATCTTTTCATTGAGCCATTTGGCCTAGACACCTTTCTATTCAGCACATAATTTTCAGATTTGGTCTGAAAACCACCCCCCTCACTTCAAAAACTTGTTACGCCCTGTGCAAAAACAATCTCTCTCTCATTTTTCTCACAGCAAGTAGGATACAACGCATTGAATTTTCTTGGAAATTTTCAGTACAATTTACTAAGAATTCAAGAAATGGGAGACTTTGTACAATTTTCCAAATAGCATGCAGTTGCGGGAGCACTTTACCCTATCAACTTTCAAAAATTCTAGCTCATTGCGCATAGTAGCTCTGATAATAATTGCAAGTGTGTTAACTAAAAGATAACCCAAGCTATCATGTGTAGAAATTTCAAGTTCAGATCTCAAACTTGAGATTTTGCCCAAAATCACCTTAATCCCCAAAATCTGCAATCCACCTCACACAATCTCTCCAATTCCTCTCATGTGTACAAGATGTACAAAATCACCTCAAAGACATCATAATGAACTACAGGGTATACAAATGGATCTTGGTTCTCTAACATAAGTTCAGCCCTCTCCTCTCCTAATGTTCTCTCCAAGTGTGGTCTCATAGCCTCCTTCTGCCTTATGTAGAATTGAAAGCGGAACATTATCTTGCCTTCTAGAGAGGTCCCGGCGACGGAACCAAAAATGTGAGCCAGCATGTCTCTCACTCAGGATGAACCTCTGATGGCTATTATGGTAGCGCACCATGGACTAAGAAGGCAAAGAACCTGAACTCCATCATACTCCTCCAAGGCTAACACTCCAAGACTCAAGACATTGCTCATTAGAGAACTCAATGAGAGAGAGATAGTTGCAAATGAAAGGATGATGAGTACCTCCTCACCACTTTTTTATATACTTGTGAAATAGTTACATACCAAAGTTACTAATTACCGTAGTAACTCAAGTTACTAGACTAAAAGTCAAGTAAAGTCAAATAGTAGAAAGGAATATCCATTCACATGGGCATATTCCCCTAAGCATGTGGTCTCATCTTGACCCAACCACTAAGTCAAGGATTCCTTCACATGGGCTATCCTTGGACTAAAGAAGAATCCAAAATAAAAAACCTTGCGGGCCCAAGAGTTCTCAACTCTTTCCTCAAAGCCAAACACTTAGGAATAATACCAAGTCAACACACTAGAATCCAAAATAGTGGTGCTCATCTTTTCTAATTCCTCTAAAGTAAGGTCCCCTCTATCTTAGCCATGATTAAATTTAGCTAACCATGACTAATATAGAACCATCCTTTATCTCTATATAAATAATATCTCTTAAGTACTTGTAATACCAAGCTAAATATCACAATACCACACACATGCACAAATGGGTGTTACAGGTCAAGATAAGACCACATGCTTAGGGGAATATACCCATGTGAATGGATACTCCTTTCTACTTTTTGACTTTACTTGACTTTTAGTCTAGTAACTTGAGTTACTACGGTAATTAGTAGCTTTGTTACGTAACTATTTCACAAGTATTTAACAAGGGGTGAGTACTGTACTTTGTACTCTATAGATGTACTTTCTACTCTATAGATGAGATCCAGAGTTACCTATAGCCATTCGTCAAGATGCTACTATAGTTTTGGACTTGGATGACCCAATGTATGGATGAGCGCATGTTCTCAACGGGCAGGATCTTTTGGAGAGTGATGTCAATGGCCTTTGAGAACTTGGCGATTGCTCAGCATAGAGATACTTTACGCTATGCTACCATTCAAGGAGGAGGTTAAAGACCCTTGATCCGTCAATTTCATCTAGGAGACTATGTATATCTATAGTAGACAACACCGATGACACTTGATGTTTTGACAGGCCGCACTATCTTGAGAGTGCGTGTGGTTTTGCCATCTAGAGTCCTTGTGTTAGAAGGACGTGATTGTGTTGTTTGGAAGGATCATTTGTGCAATTGTGTGCCATACAACCTCCCAAACATTGATGGTACTATGGACCCAAGCTTGGCACTTGTATGTGCAGGCTTGAGGTGTATGTTATGTGGCTCTTCTAGTGGAGCTGCTACTATGTTAGTGTGTGATAGCTGTTTGAGAGGATGGCATATGGCATGCATGAATTTTCTCCTCACGGTGGTTCCTCAGGGATAGTAGTTATGTCCTAGATGTACTTGACTTATAGTTAGTTCATTCTTTATATGGTATAGATTGCAGACATGCGACTAACAATGGGGCTCCATAGCACCCGGCCTCTTGATCTTTGCCCATTATAGGGTATACCATATACTTAGAGTAGATGGCTATTTGGAGTTAGAGGGACCTAACCGCCAACTAAGGAGGTGATTGCGGCACTTTAGAGTCTGTGTATGACTTATGTGTGAGTTGTGCTTCTATAGTGTATGATGTTGACACCGATGTATGTTGTGTAGTGATGTATATACACACAACAACTATCACACCATTTGTAGTGTTGCATCTAGATTGCTCGGACACTGGAGTTCTAGTGATAGTAGTTAGAGTTATTTCAGCATTTTCTTTGAGACTACTTTCTGACAGTCAGATTTTGTGTTTGGAGTACTGACTTCACGGTGGGGCCCACCATGAAGTCACTTTGTACCATTTGCACCTTTGAGTGTGCCTTCAGCGGGACCGTTAGGGTTCAGACCTAGCTTGATTCCAGGGGGTATACTTTCAAAGTGCAGCTCTAGAGAGCTCACTTCTCTAATGTTGAGCCTTCGAGTTCCTGGCTATGGTGGACAGAGGCTGGCAAGCATCACCTGGATTCTCTTAGCTAGAGTGGGTGTGGCTTCACTATAACCAGTGCCCAGTTGTTAGCAATTTATAGAGTGATAGATCAAGTATTGATCTGAGTTGAGTTGAGTTGAGAGTGGTAAACAATCTGATTATTGTTGCACTTTAGAGTCTATGTATGATTTATGTGTGAGTGGTGCTTCTATAGTGTATGATGTTGACAGTGATGTATGTTGTGTAGCAATGTATATACACACAACAGAGAAGGGTTGGCAGTGATCTTTGGTCTCAAGAAGTTTAGACACTACTTGATTGTAGGGAAAGCCACCATTGTCATAGATCACAAGTCTTTGAAGTATATCTTCAACAAGCCTAATGTGGAAGGGAGGCTAGCAAGGTGGATGATACTCTTGTCTGAATATGACTACACCATTGAAGATAGGCCAAGAAAGAAACATGCAAATGTTGATTTGTTATCTAGGGCCTATGATCATGATGGAGATGAGCCAATGGATGATTCTTTCTCGGATGAGGAGCTCATGATAATCTCAATCACTCAAGAGGTTCCAAGGGAGTATAAGGAGATTATGGATTTTGTGACAAGAGGTAACTATCCAGAAGGGATGCATGCTAGATAGAGGAAGGCCCTTGCAGCAAGATCTAGACCTTACACAAGGGTGGAGGATATTCTTTTTCACCAAAGAGCAAATGGTTTGCTTTGGAGAGTAGTGGGTAAGGAAGAGGTTAACCTACTCATAAAGGAGTTTCATGAAGGTTTAGTGTGTGGAGGACACTTTGCAGGAAATGTGACTACTTTCAAGATTCTATATGCAAGTTACCATTGGAGAGGGATTTTGAAGGATTGTCTTGATTATTGCAAAACTTGTCATGTTTGTCAAGCTTTTACTAGAAAGTCTACTTCCACTCCACCACTTAGATCAATTCCATTGCTAGGACCTTTTAAGAAGTGGGGAATTGATTTTGTAGGTCCTCTTAATAGAACCCTAAGGAACAATTGGTATATTTTGGTAGTTACTGATTATCTTACCAAGTGGGTTGAGACTAGACCATTGAGGGACAAGAATGAAGATGAAGTTGAGAGATTTCTTCATGAACATATTATCACTAGGTTTGGGTGCCCTTTGGAGTTAGTTGTTGATAGAGGAGGAGAGTTTACAGGAAGCATTATTATAGCCATGCAACGACATTTCTCTATCACACATAGAGTAACTACATCCTATAAGCCAAATTCCAATGGCTTGGTAGAGAGAACCAATCAGACCTTGTACATGATGTTGGCCAAAGATGCAGAAATGTAGGAGGCTAAACATCATGGGGATAAGAGCATTCATGCAGTTTTGTGGTAGTATAGGATAACCATGAAGACTTCCATTGGATATTCTCCATTTCAATTGGTATATGGTATTGAGTCTACGTTACTTATTCACTTTGATCTTCCTACCTTCCAAAGCATTCATAGGAGATTGAAGAAAGCACAAGGAGGTGATGCACAGAAGTCAAGGAAGGATCAACTCATGGAATTAGAAGAGGCAAGAGTAGTTGCTGTGGTTCGAGTGTAGCAAGCCCAAAGAAAACAAAAGGAGAGCTATGACAAGAGGCAAGGCAAGAAGAAGGTGTAGCCTTCCAAAGAAGGTGATTGAGTAATGTTGTTTGATTCCATTCGATTCAAGAGAGTGCAAAAGAAGTTTTGCTTAAGTACTTTGGACCTTTCATAGTAGAGAAGGTCTGAGGAAATTACACCTATGATCTCAAGGAGTTTGGAGAAGAATACTTTGATAGGATTAACCATGATAAGTTGAAGATGTATCATAGAAGGTAGAGAGACCTTCACTTGGGAACCAAGTGAAAACTTAGTTTGGGGGTAAAAATAACACCCATTTGTGCATGTGTGTGGTATTATGAGATTCAACTTAGTATTATAAATACTTGAGAGATATTATTTATATAGAGATAAATGATGATTCTACATTAGTCATGATTAGCTAAAGTTATTCATAGCTAAGATAATGTGGACCTTCCTTTAGAGGAAGTGGAAAAGATAAGCATCACTATTTTGGATTCTAGTGTGTTGACTTGGTATTATTCCTAGATGTTTGGCTTTGAGGAAAGAATTGAGAACTCTTGGGTCCGCAAGCATTTTTGTTTTGGATTCTTCTATAGTCCAAGGATAGCCCATGTGAAGGAATCCTTGACTTAGTGGTTGGGTCAAAATAAGATCACATGCTTAGTGGAATATGCCCATGTAGATGAATATTCCTTTATACTTTTTGACTTTATTTGACTTTTAGCCTATTAACTTGAGTTACTCCTGTAATTAGTAACTTTGGTGCATAACTATTTCACAAGTATATATAATAGGGGTAAGGAGGTAGTCATCATCCTTTCATTTGCAACTATCTCTCTCTCATTGATTTATTTAGTGAGCAATGTCTTAAGTCTTGGAGTGTTAGCCTTGGAGGAGTATGATGGAGTTGGGGTTCCTTGCCTTCTTAGTCCATGGTGCATTACAATAATAACCATCAGAGGTTCATCTTGAGTGAGAGGCAGGCCGGCTCACAGACCATAGCTCAAAGGATATCAAATTCAAGTGTTGAGGCTTCCACCTCATATGTTGGTGAGATGTCTTGGACTTCATGTGTAGAGCAACACAAGTGGATGCATCTACAATATTGACTAGGAGTGAAGTATGTGCTCCAAAGCCTAGAGGAGCATTAGTAGAGTTAGACTTGCAAAGAGGAGAGGTTGGTAGACATGTCAGTCTCCCCTAATCATTTATACTCTTTGAGGCACTATAGACAATATCCATAGCTCCTTTGCATCCTTGTGTAGGTGTGATAGGTGGTGATGGGGTGCATGATAGACTACCTACTAGTCAACCACCTACTACTACATTGATTAGGTCTAGCTCAATGTTGGAGGTGGCTTAGTTGATTATGTGCTTCCCTTAATTGTCAATTGGCAACATGTTTACATTGGAAGTTGACCCAGCTCTACTCTTCTTGTTGGCTACCATGCTTTGCGATAGTAGGGATGATGTGGTTCTTGCTTCTAGAGCAGAGGTGGTTGATAGTGGAATTGACTTGGTTGAGGAGCATGGGATCTGCTCAATAACTAGTGGTTTATGGCAAGTAGTAACGACTAGATTGGATGAGTTACCAACTAAATTGGCCTTTGAGCAAGCATGGTTTACACTTAGAGTTGTCCTATTGGATAACTAGATTGGGAGTTTTTGTTTGGTGGGACCTTCAACGAAGATCTATATACCATAGAGGTTCTTATGGACTTTGGTGCATAGCTTCTTATGTTGGGGAAGGCTATAGTTATCAATTTAGAGTTACTAAATACCGATATGGAGAGGTATCTATTTTAGATCTAGACATCTTTAGGAGGACATCTTTAGTTCTACACAATACATCATATGTAGAGAGCTTACTATCCAGATTCAGCCCAATCATCTGATTGATAGCTCTATGGTGAGAGATTAGGCCATTACGATAATAATTGAGTCATATGATGTGCTAATTGGTGGAGCAATATTATACCCCATGGGTATTGACTATTGGTAGGAGATAGCCTCCTGTAGACCAAGTTGGTAGTCAAGTGAGAGATGGGTATGTTGCCTACTAGTATGCTTCAATAAGTAGCAATCTTGGCTCACTATTATCCAAGACCATGGCAACATTACTTTAAGCTTTCAATGGTTTTATTACTTGGCCTAGTGACTTATTCGAGGAGAACACCCATGCAAAGGATACTCCAATACCAAAGGAGATCACTTGGATTTGGAGTGCAAGTGTGTGACAACCCGGAAAATATCACTTTTGCGGTAATCAGGTAAGTAAGGTTTGTTCCCACAGAGATAATAGTCAAAAATTTCCAAATACAAAGCAAATAGTAACAATGTAGTTCTTCTTGGTTGCATCTTTAATCTCTCTGGTAGAAACCACACCCAGAAGAGAGTAACAAGCACTAACTCGCAGTCTCGTTGCAAATTAACACTTCTTAATCACAACTCCATCAAATCTTTCCAAACAATCTTGATTGTGATTATTTAGACTCTCCCAAAAATGGCACTTTATTGAAAAACAACTTTGCCTCAAAATTGGGTTCCACCCCTCCACTGAAGGTACAACTTCCTCGATCAAAATTGTTTCACATCAACTTTAGGTCGCACTCACAAATGCAAAATACTATCAACACTACAATTCCTCTCAGATCTCTTAAGGAATTGCTTTGATTGCACTTCACTAAGGATCAAACACACAAAGTAAAGATCAAGGCTATGGAATCCAACATCCAACAAGCACATTGACTTGCACTTTGAATTTCTCCACACACTCACAAACACAAACAAAAAATTGATACTCAAAACTAAGCTCAAGCGACAAGCACTGCTTCACAGCACTTTGCTTTATCTATTCTGAGAACTAAACAACATATGATTGCAAATGCCACTCTCAAATAGTGAAGCAAACGTTAGTTCTAACAACTATACCATTCTACAACAACCCTGTTAATCTGTAGATCCAAAATGACAATGCAACTCTTCATATCTACCTCTTCAAATCTCAAATTTGTTACTAATCCAATCTGATGTCTACTTCTTCCTTGGCTTTCAATCCCAAAGTAACTTTACTCACTACTACTTTGTCATCGGGTTTCATAACTCCTAAATCTTCTACTAATTCTAACATTTCTCTTTCCTGATCTGCAATTCCACCAGTGGGTAATCCTTCTAACTCCTTATCTCTTGACCCACTCTTCTCTAATACCTCCAATGGTAATTCTGAAGTCATCTGCACTCATATGTCATCTACTTTGGGTTTTGCTCATACATCCTTCCAAAGTTTATCTATCTCTAATTTCACTAAGTCTAATCTAATTGTGATATTGTCTTCTACTTCCAATATCTTTCTATCTACACAAGTTCTGAGACTGATCAACAACACGTTCAAATCTTTATCCTTTGCATTTCTCCTCCTCGTCTTGTACACCAACAACTTCAACTCGTGCAGTCTCGTTTCTTCAATCCGCACGTTGGCTTTTGTACTTAGCATTGCATTCATCTTGATCACAATCTCCTTCATTGGCTCCAATCTCATTCTTCTTTGATGTTCTTGATCTGCAAGCCAATCTTCTTTGTACATTGCCAATTCTGCTTCAAACTTAGCTTTCATAGTTTCCTTCTCCTTCTCCTCTTGCACAATCTTCTCCTCCTGATTGCAAAGTAACTCTCTCAACCTTTCTTCCTCTCTGTATCTTATTGTCAACTCTCTTTGCTAGAGTTGCTTTTTCTCTTCTACACTCTCCATCACTCTATCAAGCTCTTGCTCCTTCTCTGCTACTCTTGCCATAACATGGATAATTTCTCATCTCAAATCAGCAAACTGTTGCTTCAAGATTTCATACTCAACTACTTTCCTTTCCCTTGCTATGTCACTCTGCTCTATGAGCCCCTCTCTATTCCACGCTTCTATCTTCAAGTTCTCAATCACTTGATTTTGTACTACTGCATCTACTTGTAGTACTTCCCTTTCCTCCTCACCTTGGATTATACTCTTCTTTAACTCTAAGTTCTCTTCTTCTAATTGAGCTAACACCTGCAATACAATCTTCACCTCCAGACACTTTGATTGCATCTCCTTCTTCTTGTGCTCTAACTTCACCAACAATGGGTACACAACCTCCCATAGATACTCTACTCCTTCACTTGTATTTATTTTTACTCGCAGACTTGTCTCCTTCTTCACCTCTTCCTCACTTGACACTTGCCTTCTAAGCCGCAATCGCCTTATAGAAATGGATTCTTCACTCCCCAAACTTCCATCCTCCTCTTCTCTTACCTTACTCGGCCCCGCTCCACACTTTGCCTTCCATCTAGAACAAACTCCCCTTTGAATTGTAACTCTTTTCTCCTCTTGCTCTGGAACTTTGTCTTCCAGTTTTGAGTTATCTTTCTCCTCTATCTCCATCTTAGCTTCCTCCTCTTCGGGTACCAATTTCACTTCCACTCCATCGTCATTGTCACTACTCGTGTCTCCACTCTGTAGTGTGAACTCTAGTTCTTCCTCCCTCTCCAAATCTTTGGACTTGCACTCGGCTTCTCCTTCCGACTCTTCTTCTGACAACGCGATTACCACTAGCTCTGTCCTTGGGTTTACCCTTCTAGCCTTCCGAGGTCTTGCTTTCTCTACTTTTTCTTCTCCTTGTTGACTCCTCTTCTTTGACTTTGGAGTGCTCACTTTCAACTGCACACTCTGCTCCGTCTACGCGTAGTACTCATCACTGCTCCTGATCTATAGAATGTATTTTTGCTCCTCTGCATCAACATCTCTTCTTAAATTGGGATGGAAATGGGACACCATCTTATTTTGCTCCGCCGCATTGAGCAAGTTCAGCCCTAGATAGAAATGGGCTGCAAATGGCACAATGTAGTGTGGAGGCAACTTGTCCCGCAAATTCCACACCATCTGTCTTGTCCTCCCATGAAGACACTTTGCACAGTTAATTGGCTCTCTTGCAAACATCTTATGGAAGAACACCGCTTGGTGCTTCATCACATAAGTCGTTCTCTCCGGCTTCAAGACTGCCATTAGAGCACTCACAATCCTTCTCTTGATAGGATCCCTATAGCTCTCCACTTTCTAGCCATTCTTTGTCCGCTTCAAAGAGAAGGCATCTCTCACTTCTTGGGTTTCTTTGGTTACCTCTCCCTTCTCCAAGAACATGGCACCATGCTCTGCGCCTGCTTCTCTCTCGAGTACTAACCTCCAATCCGACTCTATCCATCAAGCCAGATTTCCTCTCTTCCCTTCTTCCTCAAGGCCATCAAGACAGTTACTCTTGATGATCTCAGTCATGAAACCTAGAAAGCTAACATTCTAGTTCCATGCCAAGAATGTGATCCGAAGCCTGTTCAAGACCTCAATTCTTGCGATCACATCTAACCTCCAAATTGCATGATTTCTCATGGTGAATTCGGAGTTCTTCTTCCCACCCCACATCTTTCTCTCTTCCACTCTGAGCTGGTGACTATTCTTCCTACTGATTCCCGGATTAACTCTCACGCCTTCCTCTTGACACACCAACGCATCTTTGACTATACTTCCCTTCCCACAATCTCCTACAGGATGACTTCTTAGCGGCAATGGGAAATTTCTTGTCATCGCTTTGTCTTTAGCCCAATTTTTATAGAGTTGCGCCTTCTCTGTCTTTCTTCAATTCAAGTTTCTACCAAGAAATCACACCTCCTGCATGCTCCTATCACTATCAAGTGTCCTTCACGCATATGACCGCCGTTTTTGAACGGTACCTTCTTGAATGTCTTGCTCCAAAGGAAAGTTGTTGCACTGTCCTCACCTTGGGTTGAGCACCTCCAATACAAAGACTCCTTACTTCGGGTTGTATGCTAATAGGGCAATTTCGAGTACCTCGCCTTATGACCTAAAGTCATGTTACCCCGGGTTACATCCCAAGGACACTTTTCTTTGCCTTCTTTGGCCATACAGGCACAATTTGACTTCTTTGTCCACTTCTTCTTCAAAATTGAGAAAAAAATAGAAATGTGGGTACCAGAGAGTGGGATCATTCTATCCACCTTGAATGTTCCATTATGGAGTTCAGGGAAGACATTGCAGCAACATGCGGATCAATTGGTGCAACAGGCTTGGAGTCGAGCCTTTGTACCACCAAGAGACCAATGTGAATATAAGCATCTAGAGTCAATTACCTTGATCCTTTTAGACACCACACTCATTGCTTGGTAGTATCCAAGAGAGGGAGTATGTCTATTGGAGTTGTTTGGTAGGGTTAACACTAGACTTGTTATGATATTGTAGGCGGGTATACAAGTACAAAGGTACTTGTATGTAGAGAGAGATGAGATTGTTAGGCAAGTCTCTCTATATCATGTGGTACACTTGGCCTATTGGTATCCCAATTTATTACTTATGTTAGCAGTCAAGGGTTACAAGAAGACCCTACCAGTAGACATTTCCTTACTAGGGGCATAGGATCTAGAAGACATGGTCCCATTCATTTGGTGATTTTTGGATGGCCATGTGTAATACTTTGAGGACAAGAGAACTCTCTAAGAGAGATACAAGGGAGTACATGCAAGTTTCACACTTTGATGCACCAAAGGAGCACCTTTTCTTTATTATATAGCAAAGAAGATCCCTTCAAAGGAAGCTCCACCCTTGGATCCGATACATGGATTGGTGACTATCAGCAATCCATCCTTGGACTAGTTGTTTGGATGGGTGACATGTCAATCCTTGTCCTATCTAGTTCATCAAAGACCAAAAGACCAAAGACCAAAGGGAATCTTGAGGGAATCTTGAGGGAATCTTGAGGGAATCTTCCTATAGGGAGCTCAAAATCACATGGATGAGGTACCATTGGAAAGCTCTCAATGAAAAAAATCATAAGGAGGGGAGAAGGTAAGCCTTTTCTCCTTGGGAGCTTGTGATCTTTCCATTTTTGAGAACTAATTCATCCATTTAGGCCTCCAAAATTATCGTTAAATTTTTCAGACTATTCTCAAATTGTGCCCTATTAGTAGAAGTACTCTTTTGGTGACACCTCTATTTGATCTTCCTACCCCATTTTACACAACATCCTTCTAGATATTACCCGGCTAATTTTCATCTCCAGATAATATGTCTAATTACTTGTATTACAGACCTCTCCCTTTTAAGATCTAACATCCTTGTTGCAAAGTTGTTGCTCAAAAGATTGAACTAACACTGGTGCATTGGTCAAGTTGGTTGTTGGTTCCCAAGTTGCCTCATATAGGCGGTACCCTTTCCAATGGACTAGATATTCCACACGCGGATGGTGAGTACTACAAATACATCCCTGGAGAATAAATTTGTCCTCCCACTCCTCTACCTCATCAACAAGTGTTTGACTGTAACACCCATATGTGCATGTGTGTGGTATTGTGATATTTAACTTGGTATTACAAGTACTTAAGAGATATTATTTATATAGAGATAAAGGATGGTTCTATATTAGTCATGGTTAGCTAAAGTTAGTCATAGCTAGGATAGAGGGGACTTTACTTTAGAGGAAGTAGAAAAGACGAGCACCACTATTTTGGATTTTAGTGTGTTGACTTGGTATTATTCCTAGGTGTTTGGCTTTGAGGAAAGAGTTGAGAACTCTTGGACCCGCAAGCCTTTTTGTTTTGGATTCTTCTTTAGTCCAAGGATAGCCCATGTGAAGGAATCTTTGACTTAGTGGTTGGGTCAATATAAGACCACATGCTTAGGGGAATATGCCCATGTGAATGGATATTCCTTTCTATTTTTTGATTTTACTTGACTTTTAGTCTAGTAACTTGAGTTACTACGGTAATTAGTAACTTTGGTACGTAATTGTTTCACAAGTATATAAACAAGAGGTGAGGGGGTACTCATCATCCTTTCATTTTGCAACTATCTCTCTCTCATTGAGTTCTCTAGTGAGCAATGTCTTGAGTCTTGGAGTGTTAGCCTTGGAGGAGTATGATGGAGTTGGGGTTCCTTGCCTTCTTAGTCCATGGTGCGCTACCATAATAGCCATCAGAGGTTCATCCTGAGTGAGAGACATGTCGGCTCACATTTTTGGTTCCGTTGCCAGGACCTCTCTAGAAGGCAAGATAATGTTCCGCGTTCAATTCTACATTAGGCAGAAGGAGGCAATGAGAGTTCACTTGGAGAGAACATTAAGAGAGGAGAGGGCTGAACTTATGTTAGAGAACCAAGATCCATTTGTATACCCTGTAATTCATTATGATGTCTTTAAGGTGATTTTGTACATCTTGTACACATGAGAGGAATTGGAGAGATTGTGTGAGGTGGATTGCAGATTTTGGAGATTAAGGTGATTTTGGGCAAAATCTCAAGTTTGAGATCTGGACTTGAGATTTCTACACATGATAGCTTGGGTTATCTTTTAGTTAGCACACTTGAAATTATTGTGAGAGCTTCTATGCACATTGGGCTAGAAGTTTTGAAAGTTGATAGTGTAAAGTGCTCCCGCAACTGCATGCTCTCTGGAACATTGTACAGAGTCTGCCATTTCTTCAATTTTGACTGAATTGTCTTGAAAATTTCCAAGAAAATTCACTGCATTGTATCCTACCTGCTGCCACAAAAATTAGAGAGAGATCGGGTTTGCTCAAGGCGTTATGAGTTTTTGAAGTAAAGGGGGTGGTTTTCAGACCAAATCTAAAAATTGTGTGCTGAATAGAAACGTGTCTAGGCCAAATGGCTTGATGAAAAGATCTGAAATTTTGCAGGGAGGGACGCCCTATAGTTTGATCAAGTGTGCAAAATTTCAGAGGACTGTGACATACTAGTTGGGCGATTTGAGTGACATTGTGAGGAAGGGTCAATTCTGCAGAGTGGAGATCTCATGCATGAGGAGTTTGAGATCAACAAAAAGCATGTTTGAGTGTTTAGATTCATCTTGGGAACATGGAGGGTCATCAAGAATGGAAATTGAAATTATGCAAGGTTCCTCAAGGGTTTGAGGTGATTGTAGGGGTGGATTTGAGGAAAAGAGAGTTTACAATAGAATTTGAAGAGAGTGTTGAGAGGATCCAAAAACCTACACCACTTGGAAGAAAGAGTGAGTCTAAGTGCTTTCTGTGTGGAGAGAAGGGACATAAAGCAAGTTCATGTCCATTGACCTTTGAAAGCAAGAGATTGAGGGAAAGGAGAGGCTTACTTGACTTGGGTTTGCATGTTGGACCTTCTTCACCAAGATTGGGAGGGAGAAGATCTAAGACCAAGGAGTTGTGTGAGGTTTGTGGAGTGGAAGGACTTCCAAAAGGACATGAGTGTAGTGGAGTAAAAGCACTTTTAGAGACTTTGGTGAAGGATCTTGGAGAGAGTCTTAGTACATTTACAGAAATATTACCACCTTCATCAGCTAGTTCTCAAGATTAGTGATGGAGATAATCTTTCAACTTATGGATAAACTATCCATGACAGTTAGATTAATATGCACTCTAGGATTTGATGTTGTTATAGAAATCTTGGAGCAACCTGAACCTTTTGTGTTCCCTAGAGTGGATTATTCTCAGATGGTGTTAGTCATGTATATACTCTATTAGTAATAGAGTGAGAGAAAAGAAAAGAGAAAAAAAATTGAGAGAAAGAAAGATAGTGAGAGGTTAAGATGGGAAAACTTCCAGTTTTCTTTGGCAAGGATGGAGAAGATGTGGAGGCCTTTGTGAGAGACTTCAAGAAAACTTGCATAGGAAACAATGAGAGGAGGAAGAATGAGTGGGCCTCATTATTACAAGATTTCTTTGAGGATGCAGCACTTACATGGTATGAGTCAGAATACCAAAAGAGAGAGAGGAGAGATGGGGAAGAGGAGTCTTGGGAGACTTTGACTTAAGCACTCATTGAGAACTTTCTTCCTGATGAGAGTTATGAGAGATTGATGAGTGAGGTAACATTTCTCAAGCAAGGAGATGGAGAGAAAGTGAGAGTCTATGTGGAAAGAGTGGAAAAGTTAGAGTCCAAATTTCGCACAGTGTTGAGGAAGGGTGGGGATGATGTGGAGACTACAATGATTGGCATAGGGGCCATGCTCACCAAGAATTTTGTGGGAGGGTTGAGACCACAAATTAGAAGCAAGGTGAGATATGAGAAACCTTCTTCCAAGGTTGAAGCTATCAAGATCGCAATTCATATGGAGGAGAGTTTGGAAGGAGATGAGAGTGATTTGGTGGTGAAGGAGGTTATGCATCCTCTTCAAGGCTACAAATATGGTGGAACTTCTGATACTTTGGTAGCAAGGGTTGCACCACAAGTAGTAGTTGCTCCAGTTCTTGCACCTCCACCAAAGGATCCACTTCAAACCATCACAGAACAACTTGTAGATCTCAAGATCAATGTGGTGCAACTATGGGAGAAGAGAGAGGTGGATCAGAATGTAGGGAGAGGGCCTAGGAGTTATGGAAGATATCCATATAGAGGAGGCCAACCAGCCAACAATTTCAATGGTAGAAATTGTTTTGGTTGTGGAGGAAGAGGCCATATCCAAAGGAATTTCCCAAATTCCACTTACCATGGAAGAAGGGGTTATGAGGGAGCCAATAAAGGGAAAGAGGGTGGTAGTGAAACCCAAGTGGCTCCTAATCCAAAAAAAGGTAAGGGGATAGCATCCATAGATATGGTGGAGAGCAAGTATGAGAAGGGAGAGTGCTCAAACTCCAAGAGTCTTAATTTGGAGCTTTTGGCACAAGAAAAGAAGAGAGCTCATTTTGCAGAGGATGTTCACTCTTCTCAAGGATTTACTTCAAGCAAGGATACTCCTATTTCTACTAGGAGCACTCGCACCTCAACACCATCAACAACAAAGACTCCAAGGAAGAAGTTGGGGATGGAGGACTTCTTGATCTCAAAGCAACAATGGAACTACAATGTGTTGGAGGATGTTGGTAGTCATAAGGCTAACATCACAGTGGGCCAATTAATTGCTTTGAACCCTACCTTGAGAAAGGAGCTTAGAGGTGGTTTGAGTTCTACAAGGAGCAAGAGGAAGAGGAAGGCAAAAGTTACAATATCAATGGGGGTGGTGGATGCCAAGCCAGCACCATGGAAGGCTTGTGAATATGCCTCCAAGATTGATGGGAGAGTGAATGGTCACAACATCTAGGATGCATTGGTTGATGGAGGATCAGTAGTAAATGCCATGTCAGAAAGGTTGATGAAGAAGTTGGGTATGATACCCTCAAGACCTTCAACATTTGTGGTGAGCATGGCAAACAAGCAACAAGTTCGACCAGTAGGGGTGATGGATAAAGTAGTAGTTTCAGTTATGGGAGTTCAAAATCTCATGACTTCCAAGTCTTGAAGGATTCAAGCTATGACTTACTTCTTGGGAGGCCATGGTTGAGAGAAGCACGCACAATTGATCGATGGCACAAAGGGTACTTGAGGATTGGGCCATCAAACCATAGAGTCCTGTGACTAACACCACCAACACTTCACATTCAGATACACCATCTTCTGATTATTGGGAATCAGATTCTGAAGAAGGAGCTTCAAGTGTTGACACAAGCATGGAAGAGGAGACTTCTACGGAGGAGGATGAATCTGAATCTGATTCAGATGTGTATCTTTTGTGTGCTATGGATTTTGCACCTAAGCCAGAGGTTTTGAAGGACCCAGACAAATCATCATTGACACTTGAGGAGGTAGAGAGAAGGTTAGCTACCCTCAAGTATGGTCCAAATGTTACCAAGGAAGAGAAGGTGAGATTTGAGGAGATTTTCCGCAAGTTCATCCATGTGTTTGCTTTCAGTTACAAGGATTTGAAGGAAGTCACCTTGGAGGAGCACAAGATAGAGGTGGAGTCACATGCAAGACCAATCCGCCAAAAGCAACGTCGCATTAGCCCACCAATATCTTTGGTTGTGAAGGAGGAGATTGATAAGCTCAAGGAGGCTGGATTTATCTTTGAGGTGGAGAATTCAGAATGGGTGTCTCCAATTGTCATTGTGAAGAAAAAGAATGGCAACCTTTGGGTATGTGTGGATTACAAGAAGCTCAATGCTGTTACCAAGAAGGACTACTACCCTTGCCATTCATTGATGAGATCTTGGAGGAGGTTGCAGGTCATGAGAGGTACAGTTTTGGAGATGGTTATAGTGGATACAACCAAATCAAGATTGCACCAGAGCATCAACAACTCACCACATTCACCACACCTTGGGGAACTTATGCTTTCAAGGTCATTCCTTTTGGGCTTTGCAATACTCCAGCCACATTCCAACGGTTCATGAACAAGGTATTTGAACCTTTCATTGGGAAATTTGTGAGAGACTTCATTGATGACTTTTGTGTCTATGGGAGCAAGGAGGAGCACTTTGAGTACCTAATCAAAGTCTTGCAATGCTTGGATGAGGCAAATGCATCACTCAACCCAAAGAAGTTCATTTTTGGATGTGAAGAAGGTCTACTTTTGGGGCACATCATCTCCAAGAATGGAATAGCAGTTGATCCTGAGAAGGTGAGGAAAATCTCAGACCTTCCATTCCCTTCAAGCTTGACAAAGTTACGCCAATTCTTGGGGATGGTTGGGTACTATAGGAGGTTCATCTTCTCATTTTCCAACAAGGCTTATGCATTGACCATCTACATGAAGAAGGGTGTAGATTACATGGTGATTTTGGAGGACAAGGAGGCTCTCAAAGCTTTTAAGGAGCTCAAGCAATCCCTTGTTGTAGCTCCAATTCTTGCTAAACCTGATTGGAGTAAACCTTTCATCCTCTACACTGATGCTTCTAATGTAGCTATAGGATGCACTCTTAGTCAATTAGACCAAGATGGGCATGATCATCCAATAGCTTATGCTATTAGGCAGATGGTTTCAGCAGAGAAGAACTACTCTGTCACGGAGAGAGAAGGGTTGGCAGTGATCTTTGGTCTCAAGAAGTTTAGACACTACTTGATTGGAGGGAAAGCCACCATTGTCACGGATCACAAGGCTTTGAAGTACATCTTCAACAAGCCTAATGTTGAAGGGAGACTAGCAAGGTGGATGATACTCTTGTCTGAGTATGACTACACCATTGAAGATAGGCCAGGAAAGAAACATGCAAATGCTGATTTATTATCTAGAGCCTATGATCATGATGGAGATGAGCCAGTGGATGATTCCTTCCCGGATGAGGAGCTCATGACAATCTCAGTCACTCAAGAGGTTCCAATGGAGTACAAGGAGATTGTGGATTTTGTGACAAAAGGTAACTATCCAGAAGGGATGCATGCTAGGGAGAGGAAGGCCCTTGCAGCAAGATCTAGACCTTACACAATGGTGGAGGATATTCTTTTTCACCAAGGAGCAGATGGTCTACTTTGAAGAGGAGTGGGTAAGGAAGAGTCTATCCTACTCATAAAGGAGTTTCATGAAGGTTTAGTATGTGGAGGACACTTTGTAGGAAAGGTGACTGCTTTCAAGATTCTAGATGCAGGTTACCATTGGAGAGGGATTTTCAAGGATTGTCTTGATTATTGCAAAACTTGTCATGTTTGTCAAGCTTTTGCTAGAAAGTCTACATCCACTCCACCACTTAGATCAATTCCATTGCTAGGACCTTTTGAGAAGTGGGGAATTGATTTTGTAGGTCCTCTCAATAGAACCCCAAAGAACAATCAGTACATTGTGGTAGTTATTGATTACCTTACCAAGTGGGTTGAGGCTAGACCATTGAGGGACAAGAATGAAGATGAAGTGGGTAGATTTCTTTATGAACGCATAATCACTAGGTTTGGATGCCCTTTGGAGTTAGTTTTTGATAGAGGAGGAGAGTTTACAGGAAACATTACTACAGCCATGCTACGACATTTCTCTATCACACATAGAGTAACTACATCCTATAAGCCAAATTCCAATGGCTTGGCAGAGAGAACCAATCAGACCTTGTGCATGATGTTGGCCAAAGATGCAGAAATGGAGGGGGCTAAACATCATTGGGACAAGAGGATTCATGCAGTTTTGTGGGAGTATAGGACAACCATGAAGACTTCCACCAGATTTTCTCCATTTCAATTGGTGTATGGTATTGAGTCTACTTTACCTATTCACTTTGATCTTTCTACCTTCCAAAGCATTCATAGGAGATTGAAGAAAGCACAAGGAGGTGATGAGAAGTCAAGGAAGGATCAACTCATGGAGTTGGAGGAGGCAAGAGCAGTTGCTATGGTTCGAGTGGAGCAAGCCCAAAGGAAAAAAAAGGAGAGCTATGACAAGAGGCAAGGCAAGAAGAAGGTGGAGACTTTCGAAGAAGGTGATTGGGTAATGTTGTTTGATTCCATTCGATTCAAGAGAGTGCAAAAGAAGTTTTTGCCTAAGTACTTTGGACATTTCATAGTAGAGAAGGTGTGGAGCAATTACACCTATGATCTCAAGGAGTTGGGAGGAAGACACTTTGATAGGATTAACCATGATAAGTTGAAGATGTACCATAGAAGGTAGAGAGGCCTTCACTTTGAGGACAAAGTGAAAACTTAGTCCGGGGGTAAATGTAACACCCATATGTGCATGTGTGTGGTATTGTGATATTTAACTTGGTATTACAAGTACTTAAGAGATATTATTTATATAGAGATAAAGGATGGTTCTATATTAGTCATGGTTAGCTAAAGTTAGTCATAGCTAGGATAGAGGGGACCTTACTTTAGAGGAAGTAGAAAAGATGAGCACCACTATTTTGGATTTTAGTGTATTGACTTGGTATTATTCCTAGGTGTTTGGCTTTGAGGAAAGAGTTGAGAACTCTTGGGCCCGCAAGCCTTTTTGTTTTGGATTCTTCTTTAGTCCAAGGATAGCCCATGTGAAGGAATCCTTGACTTAGTGGTTGGGTCAAGATAGGACCACATGCTTAGGGGAATATGCCCATGTGAATGGATATTCCTTTCTACTTTTTGACTTTACTTGACTTTTAGTCTAGTAACTTGAGTTACTACGATAATTAGTAACTTTGGTACATAACTATTTCACAAGTATATAAACAAGGGGTGAGGAGGTACTCATCATCCTTTCATTTGCAACTATCTCTCTCTCATTGAGTTCTCTAGTGAGCAATGTCTTGAGTCTTGGAGTGTTAGCCTTGGAGGAGTATGATGGAGTTTGGGTTCCTTGCCTTCTTAGTCCATGGTGCGCTACCATAATAGCCATCAGAGGTTCATCCTGAGTGAGAGACAGGCCGGCTCACAGGACAAGGTCAACTTTCTTGGATGGAAGAGAAGTGGGATGATCGGGGAGCATATCGGCGTGATAAAGAAACATGAAACACTAGGTAGATCTTCATATGTGGTTGTAGCTCAAGGTGATAAGCCACGGTGCTAATGCAATGAAGGATGGAGGAGGTCCAATGAAATGAGGTCTGAGCTTATGAGGACCAACTAACTTGAGGTTGTGGTTGACAACCAAAGTTGATTTCCCACATTGAACTCCATGTGTTGGTGGTGTGCATCTGCATGATGCTTCTACCAATTTTGAGTGATTTGCAACCTATGCTTGGCATTCTCCACACCTTGTTGGATTCTAGAAACAAAAGGGTTGACAATGTCAACCTTGGTAGCCACCGGATAGACCTTTATCAAAATTGAAGGTGTGAAAGGATGCTCTCCATACATGAGGAAGAACGGTGTGACTTGTGTAGAGGCATTCACTAAATTGTTGTAAGAAAATTCCACCAATGGGAGTAAGGTGTCCCAACTCTCGTGCTCATCCAAAATAAAGCTCCAAAGCATGTCTTCAATAGTGCAATTTTCCCTCTTTGTTTGTCCATTGGTTTGTGGATGGTAAGCTATGGACATGACCAATTTGGTTTTGAAGAACCCAAAGAGTTTCTCCAAAACAAACTAGTGACTTGAGTGCCTCTATCTGTGATGAGTACTTGAGACAAGCCATGATGAGAAAAGATTGCATCTAAGTACAATTGTGCTAGTTGCAAGGCAGTCACATCCTTGGTGGTAGGATACACATGAATCATTTTGCTAAGTCGGTTGACAAAGACTATGATGGAGTCAAACCCAAAGGTGGTCTTGGGCAATTCACAAACTAGATCTATGCTTACTTGTTCCCAACATTGTGTAAGAGTGGGGAGGAGTTGGAGGAGTCTTGTGGGAGCTTGATTAGAAACCTTATTTTGTTGACAAAGTAGGCAACTCCAAACATATTCCATCACATCGTTGCTCATCTTGGGCCAATAGTAATGGTGTTTGATGGCATCCAAGGTCTTGTCCACTCCAACATGACCTGCAATGGTAGAATCATGACATTTTGCTAGGATTGTGGTTCTTAAATCCGTGTCATCCGGGATCCATAACCTGCCATCACAAAAGGTGATTCCTTGGGTGCTTGTGATGCCTTTGGATGATTGAGCACCTACAATTGTGGATTAGTTTTTGTAGTAGCAAGAATCTTGGGCCAGAATTCAGGGTTCATGTTGACTTCCACTACCAAATTGTTTGCCATTGGCATTTGGGTGAATGCATATGCAAGTTGTTTCTTGCCTTCCACATATCTGATTGTCATGTTGAATTGTTGTCTCCACTCTGCCCACCAAATCTATTGATGAGAAAGATCTTTTTGTGTCTCAAGGAGGACTAGAGGTTTGTGGTCCATCTCTCCCACAAATGCCTTCTCACCCAAATAGTGCTTCCAATGCTTGGTTGCAAGGACAATGGCCAGCTCTTCTCATTTAGTGGTGTGATAGTTGCATTTTGCCAGTAACAACTTATGAGAGAAATATGCTATTAGGTGTCATCCATCCTGCCATTCTTGTTGTAGGTCTAGTCTTATTGCTACACCTTATGCATATGTAGCCATCTTGATGGGACATTTTGGGTCATACCATTTGAAGATTGGTGCATGTAGTAATACGTCTTTCAAGTCTTGAAAGGCCAATTCTTTTTTTGTTCCCCATATCCACTTCTTCATCTTGCCCAATAGTGTTATTAGAGGCTGTGCAATCTTTGAGAAGTCCTTGACAAATTGACAATAAAACCCCGTCAATCCCAAAAAACTCTTGAGTTGAGTTGGATCTTTAGGAGCATTCCATTTTTGAATGAATTCTATTTTATCTATTAACACTTAGATACTTTTTTCAATTCCTCCATGCACTACGTAGTCTACTTCAAATTTGCCAAACTCACATTTTGAGATTTTGGTATACAATTGATTTTGTCATAAAATCTAGAAGACTTCTTGTAGATGTTGCTTATGCTCTATTATTGTCCTACTAAAGACTAAGATGTCATCAAGAAAATGATAATAGATTTATCCAAGTACGGAAAAAATATATCATTCATCAAACTCATGAAAGTGGCTAAAGTGTTGGTGAGGCCAAACGGCATCACCAAGTACTCAAAGTGACCATACCTTGTTTGAAAGGCCATTTTGTATATGTCTTCTTTTGCAACTCTCATTTGGTTGTAACTGCTCTGCAAATCAAGTCTGGTGAAGCGCCTTGCCCCACTTAGTTGATCAAACAAGTCATCCATGCAAGGTAATGGATATTTTTTCTTCACCATTTGTTGATTTAGTCCCCAATAGTCAATGCACATGCGCATTGTTTTATCCTTCTTTGTCACAAACAATACAAAAGGCCCATATGGTGATACATTGGGTTGTATAAACCCCTTCTGCAACATATTGTTGATTTGACCCTAACACTCTCCTAACTCATGAGTTGATAGTCAATATGGGGCTTTACAAGGAAGTGTCTTCCCAAGAAGTATCTTAATTTATGATCTACTCTCCTTTTTGATGATAAAACTATGGGTAAATCATCCAGAAAGACATCTTGGAACTCATTGACCACATCTTTCAATTTCTCAGGAATTTGTCTATTATGTTAGGCACTCTGGACTTCTCTTATTAAACCCATGAAACATCTATCTACCTTAATAGATGTGTCCTTATGACATATAGGGGAAGTTCTTGTCTTTGTGATCTTCCTTCAATCCTAAAGATCTTCCATTGACTAGTTTTCACTACTTTCTTTCTCCAATCCATTGTGGGGTTGTAGTGCTCCATCCACAACATATTTAAGATTACATCATAATGAGCTAGTGGTATCACTTGTCACTTGATTGCCTCTTGATAACCTCTTATAGAGAGTATTACCTTTCTAGGTAATGATTCAATCCTCTTTGTCTGACCATTACATAACTCTACTTTGTCCCTCTCATCTTTCTCTAGTTCCATCTCCACCTTATTGCAATAGAATAAGACAAGAAATTCTCTTTTGCCCAAGGGTCTATCAACATCTCACCAGATTGCCTTCTAGCATTCTATTTACAACAATTAATTGTGTGTTTATCTTCTTCCATCTTTGCACACTTGTCCTCTTCCTTCCCCCCCCCCCTTTTACTCTTCTTCACCAAGCTAGAAGGCCACAAAGTACATTGATTGCCAATCTTCATTTCCTGATGTGTTTTCCTTATCCTTCTCTTCAATGTGTCTCTCCATGTGGTTCAAATGTTGCTTGTATGGAGGTCGAGGGCCTCTAAGATGACGATCATGATAATTGATGGCTATATGTGCCCAATTTGGCCACAATTGTACCATCACCATTGTTTTGCTCAAGCTTCTTCTCCCCATGGGACTCCTTCTCTCCTTTCTTTGACCCATTCCCGTTCTCCTTGGATAGGTCTTGCTCCTTGGTCTTTGAACCAAATGTTGCCCAATTCCATAGGAGCTTATCCACTAAAATGGTAGGTCTTAGCCTGATAGTTTTGCATTGGTGTTATTGCCTCATCTCTTCCAAGCGCCCTTGCTATTCTTTGAGTGCAGGCAATGGCTTCAAAAACCGTACAAGGATTTTGCACCATGACTTGTTGGCAAATCTACTCTTTTAATCCTCTCTTGAAATTGTCAAGAGCTTTGGCTAGACTCATATCAATTATCACAACCTATAGATCCATACATGCCTCCATGTAATCTTGTATGCTATTCTTTTGCTTCAACCCTTAGACTTTGGTTTGGGGCATTTGCACAAAATCCACTAATTGGAAATCCTTCTTGCATGGTTGTCTAAGTGACCTCTCTTCCTGCTACTAGCAATGATTGTTCCTAAGTGTCATACTATGTGAGGGCTTTATTGGTCAAGTACCCACATGCAAACACACATGAAAAATGATCAATGATCTCCATCATGAACAATCAAATGTATAGATTCATTCTTGAAATCTAATTTTCACTACTCCCATAGAACATTGTTCCTTGTGAGGCTCAATGTTGCATGTCTTTTTCATTTGTAGTAACAATGTGGCTTGGTTGTTGATTGAAATTGGTATCATTGGCATGCATAACTCTCCAAGTACTTTGATTGCTGGTGCTGGTTGTTGAGATGATTCTCCTTCTTGCATTACTTGATTGTTCTTGACAATATCTATTTGAGTTTGCAATTTCTCCATGGTCATCTTGATTTCTCAAAACTCATTTGACATTCTCTACATTCCTTGCATCAACTCTTGCAACTGCAAATCCATGATTCCTACACATGGCCAATGTTCAATTGCTACTTCCTACTTCAATAGAAGGTTAGAATGGTCACTTAGGAAGGAGCATGAAATATAAGGACTACCATTGAGACCTCAAAGGCTATCACTTGTTGATAACATTCCTCACCAAAATTGCAGACTATAAATCCCTAAACACCACTTTTGGTCAAACAACATAACAGATTTCTACTTGTGTGTTGAAAGGATGAGGATTTGGTACATTCAGATCCATAACATCATAATAGAATGTAGATTGCCAAATCCCACTCTTTGTCATATACCACCACAGGTAGAATCATTGGGTTTGATGAATTCATCACTCTATCCATGAATTCTGCTCCAAAGTGATAAATAAGAGATACTCTCATTTGCTCACACTGAATGTACATAATCTTGATATGGAATGGATTCAAGAATGGGAAGCTAGGTATAGAAAATTGTCCTCCTGGTGCCTCCATCCCATTCGCTCTCTAAAACACTTCCCAAGTCTAGCAATTGCACTATATTTTCTCCCCTCAAATTACTTAGTTTCAGTAGCTCGTGTTCTTCCAAGAAGAGTGATCCACTCTCTTGGATTAAAAGACCAGCTCTAATACCATTTTAATACTCCGAGGACAAGAGAACTCTCCAAGAGAGACACAAGAGAGCAAATGCAAGTTTCACACTCAATATTTTGATGCTCTAAAGGAACACCTTCTCATTATTTTATAGCAAAGAGGATCCCTTCAAAGGAAGCTCCACCCTTGGATCAGATACATGGATGGTGATCGATCAATGAGCTCCATCCTTGGACTAGTTGTTTGGATGGGTGACATGTCAATCCTTGTCCTATCTAGTTTGTTAAATGGGTTTGACTAAAGGGAATCTTTAGGGAATCTTCCTATATCTTCTCAAAATCATGTGAGTGAGGTACCATGTGAAAGCTCTCAATGAGACAAATCATAGGGGAAAGAAAGCAAGCCTTAATTCTTAATGGCGGGTAAATTTTTCTATTTTCAAGGCCTAATTCATCCATTTAGGCCTCTAAAATTGTCTCTAAATTTTTTAGACTATTTTTAACTTCTACCCTATTAGTAGAAGTATGCTTTTGGTGACATCTCTACTTGATCTTCCTAGCTCATTGTACATAGCATCCTTCTAGATGTTACTAGGCCTATTTTCACCTCTAGATAATATTTCTAGTTACTTGTATTACACCTATTAGTAGAAGTATTCTTTTGGTGACACCTCTGTCTAATCTTCCTAGCCCATTGTACATAATATCCTTCTAGATGTTACCAGGCCAATTTTCACTTCCAGATAATATGTCTAGCTACTTGTATTACCATGTTAGGGATATACACATGTTGGCCAAGGTTTGGGTCTTTAGGATCCCCGTTTTGGTGTGTTTTGGGAGATGTTACATATACTACAACATCTCCAGGTTCATCAATCTATTTCTCCATCTTAAATTTTGAGAACATCCCTTTGATGGGTGATTCTTGCATCCGGGTGGTGGCAAGTACACATCAGATTCATTCTTGGATGGGACCTTCCGTGTTGTTGGATGCAACCAAAGTAGGATCACGGGCTCATTGTCTTTGTCTTTGGTGGATGAACCTCTTACCCTCATAGGTTCTATAGTGTGCTTATGATAGGATTCACCGAATAGATCACCTTACAATTGATGACATCTTGGATGTTGGGCATTAGTCTCAGATGGTGGTAGTGGCTGATAGGTCACCTATGGCAATGGTGAACCTACTTGGATAGCCCCAAGCCGCTTTTCCCACACTTATGAGTTTCCCAGGCCCCCATGCTTTTTGTGAGGGAGGTCTTGGACTTGTTTAGGACTCACAATTACAATGAATAATGGAGCCTAACGCTGATGAGAGAGAGAGTAGGCAATGGGTTTTTGCACCAATATTACCACTATTCCAACAATGTTAGAGGCATCCAAGCATTGGTGTTAGGTCAAGCTATGGACTTAAACTGTTTGACCTAGATTGTGAGCCTTGGCTTGGTAGAGCAGTGTAGGATGTGCTTGATAGGCATCACCACTCAAGCACTTGTGTGCTCTATGCTTATTGAGACAATTCAAGCACATGTTGAGGGCGATGGACCAAGTGGACATGGTATTCTTGGGACACAACCAATGGCTACTATGGAGAGTGGTCTACTTGGAGTCCATCTAGGTGAGCGTGGTCTACTTGGGTTACACCCTTGGTCTACTTGGGATGCAGCTAGAGGACGTATGGAGCTTGCAACCAAAGTGGAGGGAGTTTTTCACATGGAAGTTGGGACCTCTAGTGGTTGGGGGCATGATACTATTGCTCCCAATGTAACAATCAGTTAGTATGTTTCCACTCCTACATCAGTTACAAAGGATACTTGGGAGCTATATCTAGGACCCAAGCTTACAAGAGGGGAAAGACGAAGAGTTTGGAGGTTCTTGAGGAGCTACACGAGTTGTTTTGCCTTTAGTATGAAGGATTTGGGTGCTCTAAAAGGACTTGGTATTCAGATTGAGCTAACTAGCAATATACTAGTTTTTTTATGTCCTTATTGATATAGTGACATGGAGAGATCATTGATTCAAAACTAGAGTAGAGACCTTTTTGAGGTTGGTTTGGTGGAGATTTCACATGGAGAGTACACATTAGCTACAATGATGCTAGCCAAGAAGGATATGCATGGCAACTACACAAATAGGTGGATGTGTGGAGATTATTGTCCTATCAACCAACAAACTAGGGATGTCATGCCTACATTGGGAGGAGATCTTTGATGCAATTTGGCATGCAAAGGTCTTCAATACTTTGGATCTTCAAGTAGGATATCATCAGTTGCCAATTAGAGAGGAGGATAAGTCCAAGATAACATTTTGGGCTATTGATCCTCAAGATAAGGATGTGTTATATCAATGGAGGTTGTTACCATTTGGGTTAAAGAATGCTCCTATAGAGTTCCAAAGGATCATGGACAGAATTTAATTGGATTTTCTAAGTGCTATATTGATGACATTTTGGTCTATAGCACTATTGTGGAGGAGCATGAGAGACATTTGTTGGAGATGTTTGAGATGTTAAGATCTCATAAACTCAAATTACATCATGGGAAGTGTAGACTCTTCCATGAGTAGGTTGAGTATTTGGGTCACACTATCTACCCTGGAGGACTTGGTGTTCAGCAGACCAAGGTGGAGGCTATTGCACATATTCCTCAAACTACAAATGTGAGTAGAGTGAAAGCATTCCTTTGGTTGGTGAACTTCTATTGCCACTATGTTAGAGGATTTAGTGCCATTGCCAAGGCCTTGAAAAAGCTGACCAAGCTTACACAAGAGTGGTGTTAGGAAGATGAGTAGGAGAGAGCTTTTGTAGAGCTCAAGGAGAGGTTGACATCTACCCTTATTTTGAGGAGACCAAGAAGAGGATGACCATTTCAAGTTCACACTGATTGGAGTATGTTGGGGCTTGGAGCAGTGCTCACCCAACATGACAATGAGGAGAAGGAGTTTATGGTGGTCTAACTAGTTGCTCCAACAATTCAATGGAGGCAAAGTATAGTTCATATGGGAGAAGGCTTGGCAACAATATGGGAAAAAACACATTTCAATGTTACTTATTTGGTAACCTCTTTACTCTCATCATTGATCATCAGCCACTAAAGTGGTTGATAGATTTTGACAAGCTTTCAAGGAAGCTTGCATGATGGGCTCTGATTTTACAAGAGTTTGATTTCACGGTTATTCACTGAGTTGGAGTGGTGAACCATGATGCAGATCGGTTGAGTAGAAATCCATGTTCCAACCAACATGATCAAATCGGAGCACATTGGCATGGTGAGACAAATGAGGATATGGTGCCATGTTGGCATGCATCTACCTTTCTTTGCATATTTTCTAAGGCTTTGGTGGTATCTCTCTCAACACAGAGGGGAGGAGTTATTGAGGTCATAGATCCAAAGAGTGGAGAAAGTGGTACAATTCAACGAGATATTCATGGTGATGTCTTTTGTGGGTGGCACAATTGGAGCCAAGGAGAGAGATCATGTTCTTCAATGAGCTAGGTGGTTCAAATTAGAGGGCAAACACCTTCTTCACGTATGGGAGGATGGTAGAGTGAGAGTAGTACCACTTCCATCTTAGAGACCACAATTGGTTTGTCATGCTCATGAGGAGCTAGGACATTTTGGAGTAAATCATACATATAGCTTACTCTGGTGTCATTATTGGTGGCATGGTATGCAGATCGATGTACAAAAATTTGTTGCCAAATGTGTGGTTTGTGAATGAGTTAGAGCATCATTTAATGCTCCTACACCACAATTACACCCATTACCTATCATGAGGTTGGGTTATCAATGGATTTTGGACTTTGTTGGACCTTTACCATTGACTGTGAGCCATCAATTGTATGTTTTGGTGATGGTAGAACACTTCTCCAAGTGAATTGTGTTGGTGGCACTTCTTGACAAGTCCAGTCAAGGAAAGGATGGCTTACTTGTTCTTGGATTGGGTTCTTAGAGCTTTTGGTGCACAACTAAGGTTTGATTGATTAGGGTACAAAGTTCTTGGGGGAGTTTTAGGTCTTGTGTGTCAAGGCTTTTGATTGATCATCATACTACCTACCAAGATCACCTTGAGGCAGATGGCTTAGTAGAGAGAGTGGATCAGAAAAGTATAGTTTTCACAGAGGCTACTTGGGAGATTGGGATCTCTAATTACCTTGGTTGGCCATGGGTTATTGATTCAGCCGGCAAGCCTTCTTAGCATCCTTCTCTCCTTACTTTCTACCTTATGGATGAGATCCAGATTTACCTATAGCCATTCATTGAGACGTTATTGTAGTTGAAGACTTGGAGGATCCAAATGTATGAATGAGTGCATGTTCTCAATAGTAGAGATCTTTGGAAAGTGATGTTGATGGCCTTTGAGAACTTGGCAATTGCTTAGCATAGGGATACCTTACTCTATGCTACCATTTGAGGAGGAGGTTATAGACCCTCAATCTGTCAATTTTATCCAAGTGACTATGTATATCTACAACAAACAATACCAACTACACTTGATGTTACTATGGGCCGCACTATCTCGAGATTGCATGAGGTTTTGCCTTCTAGCATGCTCGTGTTGGAAAGACGTGATGGTGTTTTTTGGAAGGATCATGTGCACAATTGTGTGCCATGTCACCTCTCAAACATTGATGGTACTATGGACCCAAGCTTGGCACTTGTACATGCAAGCTTGTGGTGTATTTTATGTGGCTCTTTTGGTGGAGCTGTTATTATGTTGGTGCGTGATAGTTGTTCAAGAGGATGGCATATGGTATGTTTAACTCCTCCCCTCATTGTGGTTCCTCAAGGACAATAGTTATGTCCTAGATGTACTTGACTTGTAGCTAGTTCATACTTTATATGGTATAGATTATAGACAAGCAACTAACAATGGGGATCGATAGCACCCGGCCTCTTGATCTTTTGCACACCATAGGGTTTACCATATACTTGGAGTAGATTGCTATCTTGAGTTAAAGGGACCTAACCATCAGCTAGGAAGGGGATTGTGGCACTTTAGAAACCATGTATGACTTATGTGTGAGTTGTGCTTCTATAGTGTATGATGTTGACAATGATGTATGTTGAGTAGTAATGTATATATGCACAACAATTATCATGCCATTTGTAGCATCGAACCTAGATTACTCAAACGTTTGACTAGTAGTGTTGGTAGTCAAAATTATTTTGGCAGTTACTCATAGACTACTTGTTGATGGTCAGAATTTGTGTTTGGGGTACTGACTACATGGTGGGGCTCACTATCACTTGCACCGTTTGCACTATTGAGTGTGCCATCAGTAGGACCATTAGGGTTGGAGATCTAGGTCAAGATCAAGGGGTATACTTTCAAAATGCAACTCTAGAGAGCTCACTTCTTTGATGTTGAGCCTTTGAGGTCCTGACTATGGTGGACAAAGGCCGGCAAGCATCACCTGGAGGCTCTTAGCTAGAGTGAGTGTGGCTTGACTATAATCAGTGCCCAATTGTTGACAGATTGTTAAGTGACAGATCAAATACTGATTTGATTGAGTGTGATTCAAGTTGTGAACAAAGTGATTATTGTGGCAATTTAGAGTCCATATATGACTTATGTGTGATTTGTGCTTCTATAGTGTATGATGTTGACAGCGATGCATGTTGTTTAGTGATGTACATACACACTATATCCTTCTAGATAAAGGCATACTTACAAATGTAAATTCATTTTGTAAATGAAGTTCAGATTGTCACCCATGATTATGTATTATTAATCAATCCAAAACTATAGGATTGATGAAACATTTTTTATTCACATGTAGAGAGATTTAGCTCACTACTCTGCTAAGTTCTTTGGCATTCATACAAACTCAAGAGAACTTAGAGAGCAGCATCGTAAACAAAGTCTTAGGGTTGCTCATTGACTTTGTTGAGCTTCTCAATAAGATCTCTTGTCTTGTTTGCTACTTAGAATTCATTCTACTAATATTTGTAAAATCTCTCTTGTTTGCTACTTATTATATATATATATATTAAAGCTCATAATTTTGTTCCTCATTAAGCATGTTTTATTCATCATAGCACTACGTGTATTCATTAGAGGCTTTGCATTTGTATTGTAGCTCTAGTATTGTTCCTCTTTTAATAATTAGAATATATCATTACTATAATAATATAGATCAATATTTCTAATGAAAGACCATATATAATAATGGAAGTAAAATAGTGAGATTCATATTGTTATTTGGTACTTTCTACGATTGACTATACCTTGAAATTCATTATTGAATAGAACAAATTACATACATAAATATTTTGTATCTTTAAAGAAAGTTTTATAAAAGTAGTAGTGTAGTTATGAAGCTAGATCAGAGAAAATAGAGATGTGGAGATAGACTAGTCTATAATAAATTGACATTATTGTGAAAATATAATTTAAAGTTCAATCTCATCAATTATTTAATAACATCTTTTGGTTAGTATCTTTAAGGTTGGTGAAGACTTCAATAAGATGCACCAATGTTGAAGATCAAGGCTACTAACATAATTCAAAATTGATGTAAAATTTGTAGAGATTCATGTCCAATGGTTTGTACTTTTGGAATCAAAGAAGCATCACTCTAAATGAAAATAAAATTGTGTAAAGGAATAAACCAATCAAACAAAGTATGGAGATAATGGATAGAATTTGATTTATAGATTAGGAGTATTCTTGAGTGTATAGGTTGACTTATGGATTTTGTAGGATTATCAATTGTTTGTTAATGTTTAGTGTAACTACTACTTCACAATCAATCACTTGAGTATGAAGTGAATACTATTCAGATTAGTCTTTTATGGTAACTACTAAGTAAGATTGATTTATAAATCATTACTCATAGCACCTTTATTTGGTTACTTTTAGGAATCTAAATCATTTTTTGCTAATGATTGTAATAATTTTCTAAATTTTGGATTCTTGTTAATTTTATATAGGCTTGGATGGTATGTTTATATTAACCCTTGAAATTGAATATTTGATAAATTATGAAAAGAATTTGAAAATGTTCTAGAATTTTTATAATTCTAGTTTCATATTCTTTCATGTGATTAAAAAATATATATCCCTTATGTTTAGCTTGATTGATGGTTAAGAAATCCAAATCCATATTCTTCGTAAGGAACTAAGCAAATAAAATCATTCTTATTATTGATACAATGAATACACTTTATAGACTAGACTAGATCATGTGATATTCAAAATCCAACATTACAAAAAGGAGCATGTTATAGAAAGCCTTGATATAGGCAAACAATCTAGTTGGGCTGCTTGATATCCAATTGCTAGTAAACCTCAAAGGTCAAGGAGTTATAAAACATCCATCTACTTTCCTTGCACAAGCTATCTTCACTGTTATTAGTCAAGCATCCAACATAACATTCCTATTTGCTTTTTGCACTTGTTTTGACCTTTTCTCTTCTACAAAAGCTTGCATTCCACACAATAATATTTTCTGCTACTGAATTTTGACTGATTTACTTTAAATTTTCATCCTTTCCTAAGAATTCCTATCTAAACTTACAAAATCTTTTGATTATTGATCAAAGTAAGCGTCATATAGCATATATTGTTGGGTTTTATTATGTCTTTCCTACTAAGAATGTTACTATTGAATATTTGATATACTATAATAGCTTTTTTATTTTATTTTTGGACTATATATTAATCTTGTTGTAAATATTTATGGAAAAAATAATAAAATAGATATATTTATATTTAAAATAGAATTGAAAAATATTATGGATTAAGTATTACATTATTTTATAACATTCACAGCTAGAAAAGTGTAAATTGAATACAGTGCTATAATATGCATGATAATTGCTCTCTTTTGTGGACTAAGATAACTCTATAGACTAGTTGTATGTTAAATCTTTGTATGTAAATACTATGTGTCTTATGGTATATATATATTCCTAACTGGTCTTTAGTCTTATGTGGCTCTTTCACTATATATATATATATATATATATATATATATATATATATATATATATATATATATATATATATATATGTAATATAAGTGAAGATCAATGGATCAAAGTGCTACCCAGCAAGTTCATTGATGCTTACAAACTTCTATTACAATTTAAGCATTGGATAGACGAATAAGGTTTATTTAGTAAAAAATTAGGAGTGCAAGGAGGGAGAAACATTTAAAGAAGTGTAGAATCTATCACTTTAGAGTTCTACAAGCAAATGCATTAGGTAAAGTTTATTCATATAAAGGAAAAAAGTTAAAATGGTTGTAGTTGAGTTCTATGTGCTTTAGTTACTATACAGATTGAGTTTGTTATTAGACAGATAGAGTCTATTAATTTAATTCAGGAATATATTGATTTGAATACTTAATCACAAAAAACTCAACAAAATTTTTTATTCTTAAGCATGAATATTTTATGATAAGAGATATTGTGTATAGATCATCTATGTTGAAAATATTTTTACTATAATTTCAATATAAGTGACTACAATAGAATCCACGAGATAATATAAGTGTCTTAGATTTCTAAATGGACTATGGGATGTAAATCTATGTAAGATTATAATATATTTTGACTGGATATTGTTTTAACAAAGAGCTACTTAGACATAGTAAGCATTTATGGATCATTTAATGTACCAATTTGGTAAGATGTTTGTATTATATGTTGTACTTTTCTTCATTAATATTAAAAATAAAAATCCACTATCCAAAATTACCTTTGAATTTTCCAACCATTTACATGTCTTTGTATTGCACAAAGGTCCTTTGGTTTCTCTTATTTATTGTATGAATATTTCCTTACCATAGCAATAAAGTTAGTATTGTGTAATGCTATGCTAATCATTGGGATGAGATTTCTAATCAATATTATGACTATTTTAATGAGATCTTGAGTATAGTACTCCATGAACCATGTGATTAGATCATATGGTGATATTTGATAAATATCCCTTTAGTTGTCACTATTTTGAAACATGCCCATATAAGTTCATATAATTGCAAATATACACTCCATTCTTATAAGATGGACTCTCATTCTTATATGATGCACCTCTAAGCTAGATATTCGTCTATCCATTAATGGTTTTGGATTGTGGTTTATGAGCCCTCATAAGTAGTCTTTTGGTCTCTTGCTTGGTCTTTGTCATGTTGGAACATGCCAATTTATAATGTGTTTCATAAATTGTAAACTACCCTATAACATACAACCCATACATCTAGAACATCCTGCCAAATCACAAAGTGGAAGTAGACATGGAAGTGGAGACAAAGAAGTTTTGAGTAAAAGGAGAGGGCAACATTGCGCGCGTGCTGTTAATGATGATATGGTAGTTGTACGGGCTACCGATGACAAAAATATAGTTGTTTTGACTACCATTGACTAACAGAATATGATCTTGGAGATACAATGTCTTGACAATTACGAGAGCATCTTGTTTCGATGTAAGAGGACGTCTTGCTCTTAATCCAGAGCGAAATGAAGTCTATCTTTGTTGTTTTTAACTACCATTGTCAAATAGAATACGATCTTGGAGATAAAATATCCTTAACAATAGTGAGAGAGTACCTTGTTTTTGTTTTAGATGTATCAAAGGGTGTCTTCCTCTTGATATCGAGCCAAATCAGCAGCCAGAAAATCAAGTAACGTTTCTTACCTTTCCCTTGACTCTTAGCAAGTTTATACATAAAATTTATGCTTAGTTTTATTTATTTATAATCTTTATACTAGTCGACAAATTGATACCTTTTACCTAGTATCCAGTTAACAGATATCCATTATCTATATTATCTGTTGTGTTCTCCTTACATGGAAGAGGCATCAAATCTACTCAGAGGAGAGACTTTGTGTAGTCGATACAGACATAATAACTGATGATATACTGATGACTTAAATTGGATAGAAGGGGAGTGAGATTGAATTGGTGTTATCAGTTTTGTAAACTGAAATTAAAGCAAAGTGATACCCTGTGAAAGTGAAACCCTGTGATCCTTACAGTAAAGACTTCACGTTGGGATGGACTCTTTTGTGACATGCAATTTCGTGAGGTGTGCATTGTGCATGCAACTTCTGCGTGGGTACTCTGCTGATGTGATGATGTGAACGCGAGAACTGCTTTTACAGGTCTTCCTTGGTTGAATGCCTGGAGCTTGGATCATCCACGATGCACATAGATATTTCAACGAGCTCTCCAGCTCTTTCATACACTGACGGTGGTGTATATACAGATCGGTTACCAAAGTTCCAGTAGAAGTCGGTGTGCTAACATTTTCTGCAGAACTCGGCAACTCGCTTCACGTGATGACCACGATTAAAGTTGAACTAGGAGAATGCATACAGTACTGGACTCGCAGCCGCATGAACAGCCGCATGAACAGCCATGAACTCTCCTTGTTGAGTTACAGCCATGTAGCGGACGAGCGCACTGTACAGCTCACTCGTGCTCCTCATCCTAGAGAAAGAACACTCTCCACAGCTCACAGGCATCATAAATTTTCCTGACTTCCAGCCACACAGCAGACAAATATCTGACTGTCAATTCGATCCAAGTTAGTACTCCTGCCGAAACCGGTTCTGGAACTTGTGCAGACCTTACCCTCAAGAAGGCACTCCAGGGAACCTAATTTATAACCTTAGGTCTTGAAGACTAGACTTTTGAACAAACGCACTCATTGCCGCACGGAATGTTGTTGGTGCAGCAGATGAGGGGCCACAACGAAGAGGCACCAGGAAACCTCACTGCAGTCACCCTTCCCAGTTTTCAAAACAAAGAAACAAACAGTGCTTAGCTACGGATCCAGATAAGATTGTTTGTGTCGAGTCTCAGTATGGTCACAATACATCCTAAAGAGTAAGCTAGCTTCATATCTTATCAGTGTACAATATTTACAGGTCTAATATTTTGCTTCAAAGGCCTCAGAATTTAAACAAGAATATCCCTGAAGGCATGGCAAGAAGGAATATCCCAGAAAACACGGCAAACAATCATCCCTGAAAGTAATACCTCAAATGTGAATTTTACTCATTCCTATGCATGATAAGAGTCTCAAATGGCATGTGACCGAACGATCGGCACAACTCACCAGATTGGGTCGAAAAATCAATGCTTAACACGCTAGGATGCCAAAGTAATCAAAGGACAAAATGTTCCTGTCTTGTCACATCCCAGGACATCCTTGTAGTGCCGTGTGATCCAAAACTTGTCATAAACAAGGCCGTCGCTGCTCCGTTTGTATTCCAGCAGCAAACTGGAGCGGTTGAAGGAAGTGAGCTTTGTGAAGCCAAAGTCATAGTCTCTAACGTAGCTCCAGCTTGTGTTGACGTTGGCAAAGAGAGCTAAACCAGCTCCCCCGCCTCCAGCTACTATATGTATAGTAGCATTAAATTGTCCCGAGTAGTGTGTTTTCTCTTGACTTATGCACGAATTCTGCAGGTACCACATAAAGCTTCTCTGAGCACATACTTCTTAACCTCAATGTCTATATTGGACCTAGAGAGCTTTAACAGCTTTGTAGATGATGAACCTCGGCAAAGTATGTCACGATATTCATACTTTTATGTCATGATTGACAGGGTAGGAGTCAACCATAGTGCAGGAATCAAACCCTGGAAAATGCCTGTCAATAGATAGATGCTCAGCCATGAGATACGGGCATTGGTTAGGATGCTACCTCATAGATTGGGCAAGTTCGCTCGTAGTTATGTACATGACCGTAGAATGCAAGGTCGACTTTGTACTTCTGCCAAAGTTTCTGTAGATCTCTTCCCATGGGCTCACCAAATGATCCTTCCACGACGTAGAAATCTCCAGATGAGTAACCCAGCACACGGTGAGCCACAAAAATCAGCCAGGGTTGCTTTTGGCGATCAGCTGATGAGAAACACTCCTCCAAAAACCTCCACTGTTCTGTGCCTTCACGCCAGTCAAGTTCTGTATTTGCAATACAGAAACGAAACAAACCCCAATCCGTTTTGTACCTGCGCCATGGTCAGTAATCTCAGCGGGGGTGAGTTTGCCTTGCTAGAATGGGTACGTAGAAGTCCTGACTTCACAGTAGCAAGTCCTAACAAGCGTGCTCTAAAGATGTAACAACCATAGATCGACCCCTTTCACAAACTTGAAGCAAAAACTTTAAACTCGATATGACCCTTGACAAAGTGTCACTTCAATCTGATGCAGTTGCTCAACCCAATGAGTTAACCGGACAAGTCAAAAGTGCTTCAGATGATCGTCGTGTTTACCAGTAATTTGCCCTGTTAAGTGCTGGCATGTTAAAATGACTTTGCGCAGGAACCCCACATTCTCCTCCGGAATCAGAGGTGTTGTAGAAAGAACCACTGAATGGCCAGTCACGTTCGTGATTTCCACTGGAAGGTGAGAATGGATAAGTTATTAGATGGTGTAAACGATCGATGTGTTCTACAAAACTATTACGGGACTCACTACGGTAAAGACAGGCGATGTAAAACCCTAAACCCTAAAGCTCAAAACTCCACTCTTTGCAGCTTTGTAGCTCAACACATTGACTCACCATAAATAAATCCTGGTTCCGATATCTAAACATGTTACACCTTTGACTACTCCTCACGATATCTCCAATCATCCCTTCGTAAAAGTGAGCAAAGCCCACCCGTACAAGTGAGTTCCCATTCGACCTTCTAGCATTTCCAGAGGAATCGTGTTGTCACATAAGATTTGATAAAAAGATTCACGTTTCCAGTGGAAACAACGGCAAGAAGTGTACACAGATCATTACCTGGTTACCATAAATGGCACTCGAGATGAGAGAACTTCAACTTGTTCAAGAAACTGATCCCATTGAGACGCATATCCATTCGCGTAGGCCAAATCTCCATTGAGGATAATTAAGTCATAGTTGTCTATGTCTGATGCTAAAGTATCGGTGGTGTTGAGGCAGCCTGGTTGATACATGCTGAATTCGTTGGATCCATCACGTTCAGCCTGTAAGAACGAACAATCGCAATTCATATCCGCACCCAGCATTTCATACAGATATAGAGCTTGACAATGGCCAGTGAAATTCTCTTCTTTCCTAATCCTATAAATATACAGGCATAAGAGTTAACAAATCAAACTAGAAGTATCATCGTTCTAGTAAGCACGTTATCATCTTTCTTAGTTTTCAGTAGTTGCGTCACAATCTTACGTGAGTTTACCTAGCAAACAATATGATGGAACTCGCACAACTGACACCGTCGAGAGAAACTCATGAATGGGAGAGAAGAGTTACCTTCCCCATATCACCAAAAATTACAACACGTTGCAATGAGTCTTGACCTGGAGAAGGAGGAGATTTGAAAAGACTCGCTCGCCCCCAAATGTAGGAACCATCTTGCAACATATGCGCGACTTGATAGAAATACCTGATTCCAATCAAAGCTAGGTTGAAATGAAGCAGCTGCAAGTGCAGTTCACACATTCAAAGTATGCTGTACTGCATGCACTTAAACTCAGTAACTGCAACCTGCTGCTTCAGGTCGCTTAATGACCAGGGAAGATGCTCCCCCTCTGTAAGTCTCTTCCATACAACAGTGCGCATATCTATCAGGTCATCGATTCTTGCAAGCCTACTTTGCTAAACGCAAAGAAGATCCATTAAACCTTTAATTCTTATCCTAATGGACAGAATACATCTTAAAAGACATTGTTTGCTGAAAGAATAACCCTTATTTATAGATGAAGAATCAAGCTTGGCAGCCTCAGCCCTGTGTGGAGTGTGACCGTCTCTTATTATGAGGCATTAGCCGTCTACTTACTTTTGGTCGGGCCAAAGCTCCTTGAGATAGGCGGTATGTATGTAGCCAGGGTCACGCCATCCCACCGTGCTTGCGGGTGCTCCTACGTAGATGTATTTAAAGCGGAAGAACGTTCAAAATAGAGATTTCAATCAGGACTTAAAGAAATATCTGAAGGTATTGTGCACGTTGGAAGCAGCTGATTTTCAAGACAAAAGATCAGAGAATCCAGCATCGGCAAACAGGAGAATCTATCAGCTAGACTTAGAAGTAATTATTCACAAATCAACAAGCTTTCCATCTTAGAATTGCTCAGCATGAGAAAGAGAAGTACCACACATGTCATCCCGTGTGAAGGTTATCGTAACCGCATGAGCAATTTTCCTATCTTCTTCATCAAAGATACCCCATTTCACGATAGGTATAGCTTCGTCCGCTCCATACGCACTTGTCCACGTGACTGTTATCTACAGGGAAAGAATAAACTTAGAAATTTCTAATGACTGGCAAGATTAGGAACTTCAAATTCCTAAGCGGCACAATATGGCAACTGCGGTAATTCCAGTGATGAAAAGCTTCATAGCAAGATAATTGGAAGGGCAATTCTCGTACCTCATTCCATTCATGTCCATTCGCAAGCCGCATAAAATTCGGAGCCTTTGGACTTGTGAACTTGACAGTATTCGATATGGCCAAAAGCACAGGCTGCATATCAGAAATGTATAGAAACTATGAGCTCCTTCCAGCGTACCCTTGCGGTCTGACTTTGGAACATGTACAGGAAAGGCATGAGTGGCAACTTTGATGACTGAGCAACAGCCAAAACAGTTTCGTACAGTCTCAATTGCTCGAATTCCAGCTACTTACATCTGTGACATCGCCCTTGAACAATCCAAAAGAGTAGTCCGCTCTCATGTTTACGAGCCTGAAGCTGAGGGTTCCTTCTCCGGTACTCGTATAGCCCGATGATGAGAAGTTTGCATATTTATACTGTTCAGACAGCCAAGGAAATTGTAGTCCTTTGAGGTTGAGTAGTTCCCCAGGTAAAACAGTACTCATTGGAGTAGATCCAGTCCAGCTTCTTGTAGAAGTGGACGCATCCATCCAGACGCAATTAACGTCTATAGTCTTCGTGATTTACATAGATGTAACTCATAACAATCAAAATTTATCTCAAACTTTGCACTTAGTCTAGTCAAATTGTATCAAACTATTTACAGGAAAGCGGAGTCGGTAGCAAAGCGATAAGACTCATTGGTCTTCTCTCCTCTTACAGTCCAGCAGCTGAAAGTGTAACTAAGCAATATAAATTCCTGGCGAAGGCATATGGATTACCTTAATAGGGGCACTGCACAGCTTTGGGAACTGATCCTTATTTGGTACTCCGGGAGGCTCCGTGCACGTGGACGCACTGGGAGTAAATAAAAGAAAAATCAGCTCAGGTTAAATCTGTGAAAGATCTAGACTGAGGTGCCAATCTAGAACAATAAAAGCTCCAGCTTGGTATTGTGATGAAAACGTTAACAAAGTCATACTTGAAATTAGCTGGTGAGAAAACTCCAATCCAGTCGGTGATTTCAGCATTTGAGGGTCTCTTAAATTTCACTGTCACGTACTCTGTTGTTTCTCCCTGTATGAGAACACACAAACGTTACAGACAAGTACTCTTGATTACAACAGATCTCATCCACATAAAACCTTGAAATGTACATCTTATTTCATGCACATAGATATCAGAAATAAAGTATTTGATTCCAAAAGGACATCACATAGTGTACAGATGATGACATGAATAAGGACCTTAGTGCCGAGAAGGTCAGGCGATGCACTTATCGACACAGTATCGTCGAGCTGCATAACACTTCTGTGGATTGCTATTCTAGCTAGTGGCTGCTCTATAAAACTAGCCACGGATCCTTTTGTCGCCCATGTCAAGAGAAGAATGAACCATATCAACTCCATTCTATTATTCAATTTTCAAAAAGTGCAAGACGACAGAGTGGCAATGAGCAGCATGTAGATGACGCAGAAACCAAAATGCCAGACTTGAAAGCTCCTCGAGAAAGTTCTGCAACCAGCATGGAGTCACCAATCAACAGTACGTGGTGATGAATGCTGGTAATTAATAAACCTTAAATAATTTGATAACCAAGTACAAATGCTCTGAGCTAGGACAGTTCAATTTCAGATTTATGAAGCAGACACATGACTGTCACGTATCAGATATCGTACCAATATATTGATGAGTTTCTCTCGCTTCCAGAAGGCTACGGATACTAGAAATTGATAGGTTACCAAATTGATCGATTTTAGGTGGATCGTCTGAGCAACCTCGAAATATGTCCTACATTTGCTACAATTTTCCCTGAAAATACTTTAAAGTCTCACAGAAACAAAAAGAGCTGGGAATTATACTTTCACATGGATTTCAGCAAACCATTGTCGAGGAGAAATTACCGTTTCTCAAACTTCTCTCTCTCACGGAAAGGAAGAGAGATAGGAACTATATCTTCACAGAAAATTGATCAATTTCACTCTCCAGGGGAAACTATTCTTCCGCCAAGAGGCTCAAGCATTTCAGCCAGGAGTCCAGAATTGCCGCAAGTTTCTCTAAAATCGATTACCGCTCTTCCTCTCTGCACAATCCTCGATCCCTCTAAGGTCATACATTAAAAGCTTACGAATTTTCCACATAAAGCTCTGTTAAAAAAAACACTTCATACCGCACAGAAATCATCAGTCCTGTAACGGATTATATTTCTAATATCAGCATCAATTACAACTGCCTACAATGCAACATTGTGCTCACAATGTTCTGGTCACTTCATCGGAATTTGCCACTCGTTCCTGTGCGGCTCCTGCTTCAGCTTATCAGCCTCGGGCACCCTCTTTCACCTCCATACTCCAAAGCCTTTTCCTTCCTAATCAGTGCAATATTTATGCTAATCATAGCTTTAATTACTTCTTTCGGACCTTACGGTAACTGAAGCAGCTATAGGTTAACTGCATCACACCTTTTACCCACGGTCGATCGGTGGCCATCAGGGTCCGGAAATGCTCTATGACACGGCATGTGAATAGCGACGGGATATCCGGATCAGACGAGAATATTTTCGCCGGACATGCTTTGTTCCACTTTCACATGTGTCGTAGTGGTCGGCTAAGATGCCCTAGTGGTCGGTTGAGAAATCTGCAACCCTTTACGTGTTATCATAGACCTTTACGTGTTTTGCTTAAGTTCCCTTTGCTTGACTAGACATACTTTACCACAAGTACGGAGGCTCTTCATAAGTCCGGACGCATAAGTTCTCATTTTCTTTTGGACAGGGTTCTGTTCATAAACATCCGTTGAGCAAGTCTCCACGCGATAAAGTTGTACAAGAAGCTATACGGGCAGTTATCAAACCCGCCTACGAACGAAAATTTTTGCCCGTCCAAGCGGGTCTCCTGGCAATCGAATTTCGGGAGACATGGTCCACGCCCGGGCAACGCACTAACCTTCCCAGAAAGCTAATGACCCTTCGGGCCTTAGGGTGGAAGAGACCGCGCGGGATAGCCAGGCTTGGCTACACCCACCAAAAAAAATTAAAAATTTATATATATATATATATTTAGGGCCTAAGGCGCAAAGCGCAGAAAACGTGGAGCATGTGGTTTAATTCGATTCAGCGCGCAAAACCTTGCTACTTCACGATAAGGGGTGGCCCTTTGGATGTAAGACCATGGGGGTCCGCCATAGGAGGCGCCACGGCCCGAAGCTTCGGGTCGAGCATAGGTGCCTCTCTCTTTGGTCGAGAGCTAAAGCTAAAAAAATGACAATGTAAATTTTTAAAACTTTTTTTTTCCCCTAGCTTTTCAACTGCTTACTGTCTTTGCGGCGACTACACTTGGCTATGCATCTTTACTGGTTGTTTATACACTCCATTTGGCGTATTTAGTTATCCGGTGGATCAACATGCAAAGTCTCGCGAAGTCAACTCGGTTAACTCTTTGTTTTTCTAGTCTTTGAATATATGGAATAATGGGTATTCAATTTGACAAATTTGTTAAGAGGACATCTTTTTGTCTTTTATTTTTTTAATAGATTTTATAATAAATATGGAATTCAACACATTTGTCAAAAAGTACACAAAAGTACCATTCTCACTCTTTTATTCTATAATATATTTTAGAGAATATGTGTACATTGTTCTACATACAATATTGGCTAGTGCAATCCATATGAAAGCAATCACAAATTTATCATATTAGATGTAAGAGGTACCATTCTCACTCTCTTATTCTATAATATATTTTAGAGAATATGTGTACATTGTTCTACATAAAATATTGGTTAGTGCAATCCATACGAGAGCAATCACAAGTTTATCATATTAGATGTAAGAGGTACCATTCTCACTCTCTTATTCTATAATATATTTTAGAGAATATGTGTACATTGTTCTACATAAAATATTAGTTAGTGCAATCCATACGAGAGCCATCACACGGATGATGTTTCCTCAAAAGCTCGGGTAGTTTCTAGACTGTCTGCTTTGCATCATTTGGATATCTTAGATGAGATAGGGTAAATTTCTAATATCTATACAATTGGGACCTAGCTCCATTTTACCTCTTTTGTGTCTCCCTTGTATATCTAACAGTTTTTTAATCTTTCACTTCTTATGTACATTGCTCCCATAATCTGGATAGGTTGACGATGACAAGGGTTTACCTTCAGTGGGGGACAAGCATCCACCACTTAAGAGTCAAACAGAGAATGCTTAAGTGATTATTTGCTTTCATTACTGCCATTAACAAATAATTCGCTGGCAGGCAAAGGAGTGTGAAAGCCGACATATCCTGGTACCCTTTACTGTTTATTGTCTCAGTACTCAAGAGTCGAGTTCGATAGCGCTTGTTGCAATATACTATATATATCCTGTCCTCTTTCGCTTCGCTCTCGTTACACTTCCGGATACGTCTCTACCATCCACTAAACTCCAGCATTGTTCCACTCCTTCCTTCCCAGCTAATTCCCTCCGTACTATTTTCCCCTCGATCGTTGCCCGACTCCGGCCTGCGTTTCAATTTCATTGTTCATGTATTGCTTACTAATGGTCAATTGCGTAGTGTTTCATATTTTTCTATTTAATATTCATCGTTCATGCATTGCATACAGGTGGTACTCCGATGATATGCACCGGTGAAAATAGAAATACAGGTGGGAAGCGATCGTCGGGAACATGCTGCCATTAATTTTCCGGTGAATTTCAAGGTACCGGCTACTTCCATATGCCTTGCAATACAATTCTCCTAATTCTCGATCTTCATTAATATTCACGAATATCACCCAGTTCCTCTTTGAATGCAAGGCTTGTACTGGGAATGACCAGTCCTTTGGTTTGAGAAAACTCCACTACCAATTGGGATTTTGCAAATGAGCAGAATTTTAGTAAGAGATCAGAAAGTGCTTCCAAGTATCATGATACTTTGTCTTCCTCATTCAACCCTAAATATTGATTTGTTCTTAGGAGCAAAATTGACCGAGAAGCTCGTTCAAGCAAACTTCAAATTCATAATTAGTGTGAGGAGCGACCTAAGCAAGGTAGATTTACTTGTCCATTATCTAAAATTTTATATCTAAATTTTTTTTGATCATGGACAAGTAAGCATGCAATGCTTAGATTACTACTCACATTATTTCTGAATTTGAAACTTGAACTTTGCTTGAGTGAGCTTCTCGGTCAATTTTTCTAGGAAGAACAAATCAGTATTTAGGGGTGACAAAGTGTGCGGGATACTTGGAAGCACTTTCTGATCTCAGCTAAAATTTTACTCGTTTGTAAAAGGTTGCGGGCAGGTAGTGGAGTTTTCTGTGGCCAAAGGACTGTTCATTTCTGGTCCGAGCCTTGCATTCAAAGAAGGAAAAAGGCGACCGTGTAGGAAAAATGAAGGATGGGAAGACCCCATCAAGCCGTACAAGGGAGAGACAAAAAAGGTAACATGGGGCTAAAGCCCCAATAGAGTCTGTACAAGAAATCTGCCCTACCGCACCTAAGATATCTGAGCTATGCAAGTCGTACGGTCTACATACGGTCTACACACAACTGGAGCATCCGAAGAAACATCATCTAATGTGATTGCTCTCCTATGGATTGCACCAGCCACTGCACTCTGTAGAGCAATGGACACATGCTGTCTAAAATATGCTACAAAGTATGAGAGTGAGAATGGTACCCCTGTCGCCTAACATGATAAGCTCTTGCGCACTCCTTGACAAATGTGTCAAATGCCGTGTCCATCGCTCCATATAACTCCAAGGCTAGAGGAACAAAGAGGTGACCTCGCTGCATGCCCCTATACTTGGAGACCTTGCGACCTGCTGCTGCACTCGCCGCCCATCCAGGGGGATGGGTAATCACTCCCTCCGAAATTGTATCCCGCATAGGGTCTGTGACCACGACATCCGCTCCTATCACCTGATCATCTTGGACCAAGTATAAGTCTGCCTTGACACGTGTTGTATGCAAAGCATACGAATGCTCCCTCCAAGCCAAATATCCACTCTCTCGTGCCATAGCAAACACTATGTCTCTAATGGCATCATGGGTAGCTATCCTCTGTCCTCCGAAAGGACACCGTGTCATGTGGACCACCGCTACATCTAGTGTAGAACCACACTCACAAGTGAGTAGTGAAGATGCAGATGGGTGGACCAAACCTAGGCAAAACCTCATCGCTGTAGAGAAAGTAGCTGGTGCGAGTCGGAAAGCCTTGATGCACGGTCGAGCTAGGATCCACGAGCCTGTACCCTTGCCAAAGCAAGAGCGTAGACGTGCTCTAGTAGCCTGAGGAATGGACGAGTCAACTAAGACAAAATGTAGCATATGCTCACACTATTGCTCCATCAATGAAAACTATAAACCTCTAGTCCATTCTGACGACAATGAAGCAAATGGTGGAAAACACTCTCGTGCTCGTGGGGATAGACTATCTCTCGTCTGCCGCAATAACATCTGGAGAGAAAAGGCTCCTCCCTCCACCTCTATCACATAAGTCTCCAAAACCGGCCTATCAGCAACCACAAAACGAGAGGAAAGTAGGAGTGTTGAGAGAGCCCAACTACCCAAGAACGCTATAGGTGTCATCTCCTCCATAGAAAGCAAGCAAACCCCACCACATGAGATTGATAGAGCCGTCTGTCTATGTGCCAAATACACTATCACACACTCAAAAGTCCCTGGTCCAATAATATCACCAAAGACTTCCATAATCCTCCTATCAAATGCTCTCCAACGTGACAGGAAGGACTGTGAAGAACAGGTCGTTCTTGGCAACTAAAGCAAAGAGGAACAGGGTGATATTCACGAACATTAATGAAGATCAAGAATTAGGAGAATTGTATTGCAAGGCATATGGAGGTAGCCTATAATTCTTGAATCTTGAATTTCACCAGGAATTAATTAATTAATTAAAACATTAATGGCAGTACGTTCCGGCTCACTTTTGCCAATTATGTTTGTATACCGTAGGCTAAATTGGAGATGTGTACCGTAGAGAGACAACGTAAATCGTCGTCGTCCTCACTTCAGGATGGCTCGCATGGTTGCATCATTGCAAGTCAGTATTATTCATGCTGAAGTCAATCTGCTCGTCATTCGATGTTTACATGACCCGACCCGAGTCCTTGCTATCGGGGGCACAGCAATGTCCTCAGCTCTTGAATTAACAAAATCTTTCGCTTCTCTTAGACAGATATTTCTTGCAACAGCGGCAGACGTGAAAGAATTTCGAGATGCCAGTCCCTGAAGCTGGGATTTCGGGTGTAGGGTTAGGGTTTAGGCTTACTTGTCTAGGGTTATTGTCCATGATCTAAGTCTTCAGAACTTGGAAATATGGCGACATTGGCTAGGCAACTGCGGAGTAAGGGAAGACATATTATGCAGGATCAGTCGAGATGGCTCAGCTCTGCTTCCAAATCTTCTTCTGCCCCCGGTGGAGCCACTGCAGGAAGGAAACTGCTAACGGAGAACACAGGACCACCTGCTGGCGGTCGAGCTGTACGGGGTGGGGTAAGTTCTCTGATGATCCGCAATAGTTGAAATTTTCCAGCGAGGGCTTTTTAAAGGTGTTTGCTGAACGTTTTGCGTGACGAGGAACGGAGCTGATTAGTGTCTCGAAATTCTGTGTGCAGCCAGTTTCATGGGCAAGCCTTGGATTACTTGTAGTCACAGGAGTAGGTTTAATCACCTACTATGACCGCGAAAAAAAGCGACGTATTGAAGGTAGATTGCCAGACGCATACCGGGTGAGTAGGCCCTGCATGATTGACAAGTGTGTAGTTCAATTTAGATCTGCCAATCGCGAGCTCTTAGTTTATACATGCGCATTGCAGGGCTGCATGAGTTCACTTCACAAGTTGTTACGTTGCTGGGGTGAAAATTAGGAATTCTTCAGGTTTATATTCGGTTATTTCACCCTATTTGTCTTTTTGATGTAAACCTTGCCTCAAATCACCTAGAGTGTCCTTCGAAAAGCAAACTACAACACGATTGGTGGAACCAGAATACTGTGGTTTGCTTGTCTCCATCAAATCTGAAGTGTAGAACGAATGGTTCATTTAGTTCCTTGCTTGGGGTTGGCTTATCTCTTTTGATTCACTTTGTTTATGCCACATGCGTTATTGTAGAATGTAAGTGAATTGCTGGAATTATTCTTGGCGCGAGGACATAAGAGCCAGGGTTTTTCTTTTGTCTAATCTGACTATCTGGTATCTGAAAATTGTGCAGATTTGAAGCAAGGACCTCCAGAAGCCAAGGCTGGTCCGAGCGTAGGAAAAGCTGCCATTGGGGGACCGTTTAAATTGTTGAACCATGAGGGCAAAGTGGTTACAGACCGTGACTTTGTGGGAAACTGGACTTTGATCTACTTCGGATTTACGTTCTGCCCAGACATTTGTCCTGATGAGCTGACTAAACTGGCGGAAGCCGTAGATAAAATCGGTAGCTTTTGAAACGCCCAACACCCGAAATCAAGTTCTTAGATAGGAACAATAATCAAACTGTCATTGGAGGTATTACTTTAATTGATGCTGTTAGTATTCAAGCAACGCCGATATGTGACAGCAGACTTTTGCGTAATGCAGAGAAGAAGATTGGAGTGCAAGTTACCCCAGTTTTCATATCGATAGACCCCGAGCGAGACACAGTTGACCAAGTGCGAGAATATTTGAAAGGTTTGTATTGTTCTCAGAGCACTCTTCTAGTTCCCCAGTTCTTTCAGCAACTTATTTTCTTCCTGCAGAGCTCGTTTAACCTAGTCAGGTCGTGGTCACCGGGCTTGCTGGTTATCACTGTGTATTGTAATCCACACCCGTTTGGGTACAATCTTGGGCTAGCAGCATAGATCCAGGGTAAGAACAAATTTGCTTTAAGTCTTGTCTAGCAACGACAAATTCTAGTTGTGACGCCAATGATTTTAATATTGTCTTCTTGTAACGCAATTTTGAGGGTGATTTTTTAGTTTCTTTCTTCTACCAGTAACGTTTAATTCGAGTATGAGCTCGTCGTGCATTCTCTTTTTTAAGTACAATTGTCGTGGATTGTTTACGTTTGATGACTACCGGTGACCTTATTGCTGTGGACTCATTAGCGGGATATTGTCCGTTGATTCTTCTGACCAGCCCCGACTTGTTCTGAATGTCTTAGAGTTCCATCCGAGACTGGTTGGCTTAACGGGGAGTGTGAACGATATACGGCAAGTCGCTCGAGAATATCGTGTTTACTACATGAAAACCGAAGAAGAGGGAGACGATTATCTCGTTGATCATTCGATCATCATGTATATTTTCTTGACTTCCTTTAAGTTGAATATCAAAACCAATAATGCCTAGTGGTGGTTTGCGATACTTGAATCTATCTTTATCAAGTGCTTTCGATGAGCTTTAGAATGTGAGGAGTTGTGCAAGGCTAAAATTTGAAATAGGCATTCCTAGTAAGTGATGAAGAATTGTAGAAGTCATTTCCGTTCTGTTGAGTGCTACAACAGCTGAGCAGATCTGATTTGCTCTTTTTATACTATTTTCATCTGTACATATGGCTGATGGTTTGCTTTGCAGGTACTTGATGGACCCGAGCATGGACTTTGTCAAATTCTTTGGAAAGAACTATAACGCGGATGGCCTTACCGATGGTGTCGTGGAGGAGATCCAGAAGTATGGCAAGAAATAAGTGGTTCTTGTTCTCTTCATCCTCAGTTTATCAGTGTTGCAGTTATCGTTTGACCATCTCATTCGAGTTAGTTGTATTTAGTCAAACATCTCAGCCAATCTAGTTTCCAAGAAGTTTTGACATACATACATTTAGACCTTTCGATCATGCCTCATTTAGATCGGGTGAGTAGACAGCCGTGGTCGATGGCAGATAGGGAGACGAGACATTCGCTTGGTTGTAGATAGGAGACAATATAATTTCTGCTATCAAAGCTACTGGATTGGCCAGTTTCGACGGTTTTTCCTGCAAGAAGTCTATATCATTGAAAGTTATTGTTGTCACTGTCTAGTCAGTGCGGGGTGCTCTAGGATTTCTCTAATGACAGGACTCTCCGTCGAGACCTTGTGAGCTCATGTTATTGCGTGACTTTTGATGTATTGCCACATTTGTCACTCCAAAATACTACTCAATCATTACATTCTGACGGGGTGGCAAAGAGTGTCTTCTCATTATGGAAGATTCCTTTATTAAACTTGTCATTAGAACACAATGGTCTCACCTTTTCCAAAATGAGGTCAGAACTAAGATCCGCTAGTGCGCGAGATGATGCGAAATTTGACAAGGGAGAAAATGGCTCTTAGGGTCAAAGGGTGGATCACCCTGCTCCTACCATGAGAGGTTGATGGATAAGACGATTCCTTTCTTGCGCTCTCATTCGGAAGCGCCACATTTCTTTGTACAGCGAAAACTCAACTTTCTTTCAGCAAACGTTCTGCTCAAAGCACTAAGGAGGTATGCTTAGTAGGCAACATTCACTTTTGTAAACCTGAAATGTCATCATTTCCATCCAATTACAGTGGTTTGAGAGAGCAAGCCGCCGTACTTTTCTTGAATCGGCTAATAGAACTGTCTCGGTATACGTATGTTTTCATAAAAAGCGTGGTCATTTTCTAGCGAAATGATGATTGTGTGTCGAGTGCCTGGAGTAAACTTTTCATTCAAAGGTGTTTATGACCGACTGACAAGCGAAATATTCCTTATATCGGTGTTGAATTCGAGTTCAGCCAAGTGAGCACGAACCTTTTGTTCACGTTCATGCTCAGAATGCATGTACAAAATATCACATGAGATAACAACCCTCGAAGTCACACTATTCTGTACTTATCTTACTGAGCTTTTTATGATACGTATTTTACTGGTCCCTGCGCGGAAGTAGTCACATCATTCTGTACTTCTCTTGCTGAACTTCGTGACAGACGTATTTTACTGATCCCTGCCCGGAACCACACAGGGAAAGCTCACTCTCTACTTGCCTCTCCCACAGATGACCTCGCGCAGACGGCCTCTCTCACCTCGGGCACCCTTCTGAGGTTCTGTATCTGCTCTTCCTACTCTTCTCCGTGTTCTTCCTCTGCCCTCACCTGCCTTGTTTTTGCCTTTCTGATCATTTGCATATCGCAATTCTATTTATGTTTGCTTTTCATTCCCACATCATGAATCGATGCTTTTTCAGGTACTGCCAAGGGCTTCTCGTATACTTTCTTTGCGCATGCTTCCAATTATGCATTTTCTATGAGCAACCTCGCATTGTTCCTCTTATGAGGCTCCTTCTCTTTCTTCTGCACTAGAATTACTTCTCCAAGGCCCGTTTACATATTTCACGATGTGGGAGCTGCTCTTTGTAGAAACAACCGAGTTTGCCTTGACACTCATGAAGTTTCAAACGGAAATAGGTACGAAGAGTATTGGCATTTGCCCAGCTACTTCGGCATTACGTGGGACACTCTGCTGAATACTTGTGTTTGCGTGCAGGCTCAACGTGAAAGTCTGGCTTGTTCCTTCTAGTATTTGGTGTTTTGGGATTAATTGGCACAGAATATATTGTGATTAACACTTTCGAGTCCTTTCACACAACGTTCCAGTCCACCCTTAACGACTAACCCTATGTTTTACTAGATGTTCAGTGCTTTCCCCTTGCTCTCAAACGCATTACTACTCGCTCGGTTGTTTCACTAATGCTATGTTGTAAGCTATGTTGTACTAGTTGTTCAATGTTTTCCATTTGCATTTCGGATGCATCTTCCTGCTCGCCCGCTTGTTTCTCTCTGCTTTCACATACTCCTGTGTTTGTTTTTCTGCTTGAAAAGGTTCGCTACCTTTCATACAGGATGCTGCTCGGGGAATGTATCAATTTTCGCTTCAGATTAATAACGACAGTTTTTTTTTTGGGGACAATTTCGCAATGTTCCGTTCTTACTTGATTACATCACCTTCCCTTCAGCTCGGATCCCATTCTTGCTTGCGGTTCGCTGCTTCCAGATGAATATGAATGTTTCCGGTGCTAACGGAATGTATCAATTTTCGTCTCTACTTCTGACGATTTTGTATATATTCTGCTTCGTAATTTACTTGACTAGATCAACTTTCCGTCTTTGCATCCCTTTCCTGGTTTGCTTTTTGCTGCTTCCATCTACGTATACATATTTCCGGCTCGGTCCTACATGGGCTCTGAATTCTGCGTTCGGTGGACGGCTTCTGCTGCCATTTCTCAAGTATCATACGAGGTAATTAAGATAATGGCCCACTATCTAAATTGGTTAAGTGATTGACGTAGATTGGAATCCGGCTTCTCTAATCGTGCAATTGTAAATTTCTGTCCAGCTAGTATCAAAAGTCGTTCATAGGGCCTAATAAGGTAATATAATTTCAGTAAGATCTTCTCCGTCCTCTTCTCACCTTTGCAAGACGTCAATCAAATTTAGATCATACTTGACAGAGCCCAAAGGCTTAATGGAGATGCTCCCAATACTTAGTTCATTTAGCTTAGTAATACTCGAGTCATACTACCATATTCGGCCTTCCTGTTGCAAAGAACCGAGCTCATAACCGGTCCTTATAATTTAAGGATAGTAGTGTAATTTATGGAAGTAACAAGAAAAATATAATTCATAGTAATCGGAAAGATTATAAATCGTATGTGAGAATATTTTCCTCGGCTCTCTAGAATATAAAAAAATACAATCGTTCTCTATTGCTCTAGATTGTAGAACGTTATTTTGGTCTCTTTCTCCTCTTGACAATGTTTCTTCTTTTTCTTCTCTGAAATCGACTAACCTGCTCTTGTTTTCTTTTACTCTTTCTCCTTTCTGTTTGGTTGGAACTTGGTTGGAACTTGGAACTGGTTAGAACGTGGTTGAAACTTGGCTGGAACTTGGTTGGAAGCGAGTCGTTGGTTATAGAGGTATTCGCAACATGAGAATAAACAGTAGATAAAGTAAGAATATATGAAATAAACTATGTTCGAAGGTTTTGATTGCTGAGACTCTTGTGGTGTCAAAGTACTGCAACCTTTGGCTTATTATAACGGCAATTAAGGCCTCTGTTACCCAACTAAAATCTTGTGACTTTATGTGTTTGGTGCGGTTTACAGTGTTCCAGCTCTGCCATATAAATGTAAGCTGACTTGAAGATAGGGCCATTTTGGTGGATTTTCGTATTCAGACGAAGTAAGAATATTAATGAGATAAGGGGATTCCAATCAATGAGATCAAGAGACTTCAGTTCTGAAAAGATTAAAGCTGATCAAAATTCTCAAAAAAGAGCAGAACAAAATTCAGTGCTTAAATCTCTCTTAGTTATGGGTTTATGGATGGTACATTAACCTTTTAAAATTTATTACATTAACCTTTAGAATTTATGGAATGTTAACCCTCTTGTTAAGGTTACACTATCCGTTTCTATTCCAAACCTTTCGGACATAAAACATGAATTGTGACAATTTACCCCTCCAACTCGTCCACATAAATGTCGTCATACAAAGTAAATGATTTATACCTCCAACGGGCTTACATGATCAGTGTATTGTATTTTCTTAAGTGCATTTGCTACTGTAGCGAAAAAGTCCAATGCTCCGGAAGTCTCTGAACTGTTTAAATTGAGATTCAAGTTTTCTAGTCTTGAATTTTCTTTCGCTTTTGATCATGTATCGGATACAGCCAGGGCAGAATCCTGGCTATCATATGGGAAAAAATCACATACTTTTCAAAAGCATGGGATTTCTATAAGGCTTCTATAAGTATTTGAAAGAGTTTTACATTTTGACGTCATTGATGTCGGGTGTCAATTGAAACATCCGCATCGACGGGTTTCAAGCAGCATTGGTTCGTAACTAACTGCTGTGTTTGATCTGAACATGTGCACCACAAACAGTTTCGTCGAAATATTCCCGCCTGTCGAAGTTCCAGGGATCGATGTATGTACGTTCTCCCCATTGCCGCGACATTCACAACCTTCATGGCACGGTTTTACTAAGAACTTTGGTACAAAATCGGAAGTAGTTCAACATTTATGCAAATGTAGAGTATGGACAAGTATGACACGACAACCGATTCACCCTATTGACGCACCGGAAAACGTGAGGCAGACTGAACTTCGTCAAATTCGAGTCGTGTAATTTGTACAGTTCGCTGCAAATGTGGCCCAAAGTGTTCACAAGCCTATTATAACGTAGACGTCTCCACGAACGAGACAGACCTGGACACTGAGAGCATGATCGGCTGCTAAGATAACGCTAAAATAACTTATCAATTTACCGGTCATGACTCCGACTTTGCAGGAGATATATATTTAAGTTACGAGATGATGCATTGACTGATGAGGTCCGCTTCAATCTGTGTGCAGCAGCTGCCAACCGATTTATTGTTCGAGGTCACCGTTCTGGTCGCTAGAACTGCAGAGGAATAATCCAGGCTGAGATCTGTTGACAAAGTCGCATACCTAAAAATATTTGTGAAGCCGAAGAGCTGATCTCATGATCGAGAACGTACTACAGATTGCGGGTATATGTATGAGTCCTTGTCCAATGTACTATAGTGCATATCTGGGCACCTTGCACTGCACTGCACCATTCTGGACCAAAAGCACTAAACACTAGCCTCTTATCCTCCCTTCATTGTCTGCAGAATACTGATTTTCTCCCTCTTCTTTTTTCCAGACTAGCTGCAGTGCAGTTGCACAATCCCGGAGAGACTGATGATATTGATATTATCAGTCTGAAGCAATTCCAGTTCTTTGAATTACATACCTTCTCAAACGTTTGTATTTTTGCGAGCCACTACCAGAATGGTTTCTCTGACGATAGGCATGGCGGGATCGAAGGTTTTATTTCTAATCTTGGTTGCTTTTACGTTGATCTGCTCTTCGATGCAGTTCTGTCATGCGCAAGAAATTTATACGAGCTTGGTGCCCCCAACCGGTCATAAAGCATTTCTACAATTCTATGCAACGGGAGAGCAAATTTACACCTACAATGGGACAACCTGGGTTAACACAGGTGCTCAAGCTGATCTTTTTGGTCCAGGCATGATATGCGTTGGTAAGCATTACTATCTACCACACAAGGATGCTCATGGTGGCCAGCCTACGTGGGAGACAACCTCTCCCAAAAGTACAGTTACAGCCAAAAGGGTTTTTGCCCAAAAGGCTGCTAGCGCTTCGAGCATCGACTGGGTGTTGCTGAAATCGACTCAAGTCGAAGGGGACAAGTACGTGCAATCTTTGCGATCTAGAGCCAGCTTCCTTTCCATGCTCTTTGTGAAATTTCTCTGCACAAGCTGTGTGTTTCCACATAATGTCCACTTCTTATCATTCCCTGGTCAGTTTTATTGCAGTGTGGCGAAAAATTTAAATTCTACTATCCTGCTCGTTAGTGACAGCAGAACGACTCAGAACTCGTTGATGTTCACAAACATTCAGCACAATGTACATACATCCTGGAAAGTAGTGTTTAGTGATTCACGTATTGGGAAACTCTATAATGGAGCTGAATGTGTGTGCAGGGCTTTGCTCGGTGAAGTTTCATTCGTACTACGAGTCAATACGGTAGATGGGCTACCACCAGCGTTCGCCGGACGAAGTATTAACGATACTTATCTATCGCCCTACGCTGCAGTCTACGTTTACTACTCGGCATCCTGAAAACCGTAAAGCCCCGAAAGCTTTGGTTTCGATTGGTGGTTGGTTCACGACCAGTTCTTTTTTGGGAGATATACGGATTGGAATCTCCGAAACAGGAATGGACAGATCTGGAGTAGTTGTCCTCCAAGCTGAAAGAATGGCATATTCCGAATTGGAAAGGATTCAAGAGTGTCCATGATATTCAGCTTCTGTTAGGAATTTAGAGAAAGTGACAAATTGATTAGATCAACAGGGGATGACTTAGATATCTGGTTTAAAAGGACCAGTTTACTGTTCATAAATTGTATGTCGTTCCATCGTCATGTTCGATCAAATCAAAGCATTGTTAAATAAAGACACGAACAATAATAATTCCTAGATGACAGATTGGAAGAAATTGTGCTTAGTGTATTTCTAATATGGGTTTTTTATGCTTTAAAATTTTATCGTTAATAATATTCTTTTTTCTAAGGTATTTGGTTTTTTCTCATTGTTTCCTTTGAAGGATAAATGTTTTCTCGAATTCTAGTTTGTAAAGAATTGTGTCTTTATGTTGCTGCTTAGAATAAACCATCAAGTAACCATACGTCCAAAATTTTCAATTTCTCACATATTTTTCTACTTGTCCATCTTTCGTCCTCAACCAAAGTGGAGTGCTGTTGTAAATCTAAAATTCGATTTGAAAATTTATTGGAATTATTTGTGTTAACACGTGGTTGCTTGATATAAGGCACTCTTGGCTCAAGGAATGTATCCAACAATGCTGGGATCGAACTTGACGGGGAGTCCATGTTTTGGGTATCAAACGGCATTCCTAAGCAGTTCAACTGACTTGAGAACTTCTTAGCAGATCCTCTACCTGCGCTTAAAGCAAGTTAAACGTATTCTTAACCATGACATGCTCTGACTGACTAACTTACCTAACGTTCCGATACTTGGGGCTTAGCCTCATTCGACCTCCGGTATTTTATCCTTGTACGGCTTGATGGAGTTTTTCTTCTTATTCTGGTCGCCTTCTCGGACTAACCTGGTGCCCTCGATGACTGTCAACAAGGATGCTTACACGCAAAGTATAGTCGCATCCATGACCCACAGTGTAAGTCATCGCTTAAGCCTGTTCATGTATCCTTGATTGAGCATCGAATTCGTGGAATTTGCGTAGATGTAACCTGACTTATGTATGAAGCACACATTATTTCATTTTGGAAAGATCCTCCACGATCTTATGTAGATCGGCAGGAATCCTGCCTATACTGTTTCTATGCTCAATGATGCTACGTGATTTGCTCGATCCGGTTTAGACTGGTAGAGCTGACGACCGTTCGATACATGTTTCTGGACTTGACGACAACCGATCGATTCATGGGTCTTCTGGTTTGATCTATGTTGGTGATCTCATCTGCTTACCTTGACGTCTGACTTGCGCGTTGATGATTTATTACCACCATATGGTTTTGTTCGCATATAGAGCCTGTTTCAAAAAGTTCTTGATCGAACCAACAATCTGTTTCCTATTGTGATTTCCAACCTAAATTATTTCAGGGTTTCGATTTTACACCGACCGACCGAATCTACACTCCTTTTGATTAAGCAGTTTAGTATGCATTAATATGAATATATGTTTCGATTGGAATCATCCGTACTGATAACATATATCACTAATATTATTAATTTTATAATAGTTAATTTATTTATTTTTACATTTAACAGTTTTTATGAGATGAAAAGGACTTTGGCCGAAATCTTGATCTTGATTTTAGAAATCTTGAAAGCTCAATTTTGCTTCGGTTGAAATTGATAGTCAATTTTGGATTTTAGAGAAGAATTTGTTCAAATAATCTATAGATAATAAAATATTCACATCGTCCTTAGATTCCAGTAACCCCTCGTCAAGAGAGAAGTCAGGACAGGTGATTTTTAGATCGCAACAGCTTCTACAATTATTGACAGGGGCCGTGTCATTCCAAGAGTCCCCCTGGTGATTCTTTACGGAAATGGAATTTCTGCTTCGTAACAGTTCCTCTTCTGACATTCTATGAGGTGGGAATGCTGTGGCCAGTCGATCAGTATTCCCCGGAGTTGTCGATGCACAAGAACCCTTTTGGAAAGCTTCCAGCATATGGGATAGACGGATTTGTCATGCACGGATGTTTTCTCTTGACAATGTGTTGTCTGCGTACATAACTTTGGTTATTATCTAGAGATCCACCAGTGCTTCCTTATTGAGATCTGCAAATTGTATGGGATCACTACACAGCCCTAGTCCTCATATCTCGTGCGTAAAGTGTACCCAAGGCTTTAGGCTAGCTACCTCGTGCGAAAGCAGTGTCGTGGCGTGTCGGAGTTCAGGGCTTTGCGTTGATTTCGGACACATCTGAATTGAGTATTCGGTGAAGTGTGCAACTCATTTGCAGTGTTCACCATACACTATCAGTGTTGGAACTAAAGGTTTCGATATCATTGAGCCGAAACCTAGCAATTTCCTTCAGCTGATTCAATTTATTCTTCAAAGTTTTCAGGCAGGGATGCAGAAACAGGGGATTTCTCACTTCTCAAATGCCAGTCCTTTTCTCGTTTTTATGGGGTCTGAGAAAAAGAAAGGCCTTTGCATTCATACTGTCAATCTCGCGTGTCGGACAGTGGAGATGAGTAAGTGGTGACAAAACTTTGCAATAAATTTCTAAGGAATCTCTAACCGGTGTTCGGCTTTTTCCACCTGTCCAGAATCTAGAGCAGCAGCTAGGTTCATTGCAAGGAAGTAAAAACTAGAGGGGAATTCTTCTTGGATCAACTCCAGAGGAGCGAGCAGTGGTGGAGCAGTGGACAGAGATCGAATCACAGAGCTTCAGACCTTTCGTCCATGCAGTGCGCATGAAGCTTTGCTTCAAACCCCGAATTTACAAAACTGAACAAACCACGCCCTCGAGGACGGAAGTATGGAGAAGCTAGAGAAAATATTGAGGGTATATGATGCTCATTTTCCCGAGAACAAGTGATTGGCGGGGGATTTTCTCTCCAAGTCGGATCTTTTCCACATGCCAACGCTGGCGACTTTATATTGGCCACTGGGAAGGGAAGTCTTGGGAATAGCAAGCCCTCAATTTGTTGCGATTCAGGTCGCAAATTGTACAACTTTACAGAAGGGGATATGTGCCAATTTCTACGGCTTCCTCAATGTCAACCTGGCATGAGAAGACATAGCGGCGAGGCTCAATGAAAACTGAGAAGAAAAGGAGAGAAAAGCCAATGACATGTCAAATTTGGTTTGTATACTGCATGTCAATTTGTTTGATTTCTCCTAAAGCGGATCTTTTTGGCTGAAGATGAACCATGTCCTGAACATCCGCTTCTGACGGAGAAAATCTGTGCTGATCGGTGCAAAGCGTGCTAAATCTAGCTTTGCCAGTATTTTACAGTTGAACTAACAGAGGGAGGAACTCTAACTATAACGAATCCATCGTATTATACTTGAGCACTTATTGATTAAAACCTTAAATGAATACTACCCTTTGCACAATGTGGTATTAACTAACCAAAGGTTGCTTGATGCAAGGCAGACCCGTATTCCAATTAGCTGTGCATAATTTAGCTAAGATTTACATGCAATTACCTTCGACCAAGAAATTAACATCAGCTTTCAGGCTTCGTCTAGTCCGTTACTGAAGACGCGTAATCTTTGCGCTTGGGGCAATGACGCAGTTAGTGAGGTGAAACCGAGACGCGTCAATTGCTGGTTGAAAACTATTTCCAAACTATTTAATACCAGTTCGAATCCCTTCCAGGAAAATCTAAGGTTAAGTGAATGCTCGGTTGGACCAGTCACTTGAGACGTATCACCGTAAGAAATGTACGAGCATCACCCTGATGGTTCATGTTTCATACGATCAATGTCTTGCTAGTGAATTTACTATATTTTCTCAAATTATATCTATTGGATCTTGACAATCGATATAATTGACTTCCCAGTACCATCTTAGCAAAGGGAGCCTAACCGCGCAGCAGAATCTTAACTTCAGAAGTTGATTGTAACTTAAGTTGTTACGAATTGACTTTTGCAAATTAACATTCACAAAGCATGCTATAAACTGCATCGCAAGACCGTGAACCGTACCAGCATGCCATCTCCACGAGTCTGCTGTGCGCAAGCTGATATTAAAACCTGATCTCGTGTGATGCATGGATGCAACATTTCTATCTTTACACGATTTGGTGCTATTTGAATAGGAACTGTCCGTACAGATGGCTAGAAGTGGGATATTTGTTATAGTACTCGTTCTCGAAGTGATAGTAAGATTCCTTCTTTAGTTTTTTGCTTCTCCATGAAGTTGAGATTGTGCTTCCGTAACCATCGAAGGGGAACTCGAAATCCCGACTCAAGACCTAAGCCAGTATTGCAGATAGCAAGGCACGGGACACTGCTTTAGCTTCAGCTTCTATTCTTTCTCATCAAGTGAGATCGTCGTCCTGTTATTTTCTATGGTAGTAATATAAGATATAGAAAAGCAACCGAATAGGATAATAAGAAGGAAGAGAAGACCACATCAAGACAAGACCCCAAGCAGTACAGTACAAGGATAAAACATAACAGTTAAAATGGTGCTAAGTTCCAATAGTATCAGTAGGAGAAATCCACTATATTGTGCCTAAGATATCTTAGCTATGCAACTAGTATGGTTTACAAAACATTGGAGTATTCAAAGAAGCATTACCTAGTGTACTCTCTCATGCTATGGTAACGTATGCAAAGATATGCTCTATTAGCATAAAGATGGATGAGTCAGCTAAGAGAGAATGTAGTACATGTTGAAACTATCAACCAATCAGGAAAGACTACAAATCTTTCCTCTAATTAGATGGTAAGGAAACAAAATATGGAATTCCATCTTATGCTTGTGAGGATAGACTATCTCTTGTATGCCACAAAATCACATTGAGATCCCTTATCCACCTTAATCACATACATCTCCAAGATTGGCTTATCAACAACCACAAAATGAGAAAGTAAAGAGGCCAAGAGAGTACAACTACTAAAAAATGCTATAAGTACCATCTCCTCCATAGACAAAAGGTCTACTTCTCCATACAAGATTGGTAGAGAGGTCTCTCTACGTGCCAAGTTCCTTGTCAAACACTCAAATATCTTTTGGCTAATGATATCACCAAAGACTCCCATAATCCTCTTATCAAAAGCTTTAAAATGTGAAAGGAAGGTAAGAGAAGAAGGAATCATGCAAAGTAGGTAAGTTGATCTATGTCAAATTCTAGAGGACAATATACCAAATTTCACCTATGGATCTCCTAGTGAAGGAAGATCATCCACCTAAAGAATATCCTCTACAGAGGCTATAGCTAAGAAGCGTATGAAAATCCTTATATTTTACTAATACTCCAAGAATACATGAGTAATCTATAAATGTGATATACCCCTATAAAAGTTGGAGACGAGGAGGGATACTTGAAGGGGACTATGCTCTTCACTTTAACACCTTAACTCTCAAGCTTAGAAGATGAAGCTAGGTAATCAAGTGGTCAAAGGCCTACCTAATATGATCTAAGGGGTACAAAAATGTATGTTTTATCTACCAAGAGAGAAGTACATAACTTGGCATGGCCAATATAGTAGATAAGAGAGCTCAAAAATGACCATGGCAAATAAAGATCCCCGTAAAGGATCTCATTTTTGTGCACCAACAACCAAATTTAAGATGTTGACTCCCTCGTGTGAGAAACCATGTTGGTAATAATTGTAAGCAAGAGATCTATAGAAGGACCCCACAAAAAGAACAAGACTTGCCAAGGATCCATTGATCTCAATAAGCTCTGTAGAGATGGATGCATTGCAGCAACTTATTCAACCTCTTTCAATCATTTCCTTTTAATCCTTTCTAGTGTAGTGTGATGGTAATTAGCAAAGATTAGAGTTAGGTGACAAGGTTCAAAGGTCTTATGGTTGCTAAGAAGGAAAGGCAGAAGCAAGGAAGGTTTAAATGTAGGAAGGAAAAATTTGAGGACATCCAGCCCAATATGGTTTGGGTTGAAGGGGTGTGGCCGGACAAAGATCTTGTCACAATCACGATCATGATACGCATTATGTACAAAGGGGAAATTTGTTGAGTGTGGAGTCTGATTGTAGTTTTTTAGTCTAACTTGTTCATTGGTAGGGTTTTGGGTTGGGGTCTTGCTGAACCATATAAATCTTTGTGTGTGTTTTTTCTTTCCTTTCCTCCTTTCTCCTTTTTGATCTTGTTCTTAGATAGTAAGATTTACATTTCTAATAACCCTTGGGTTGGAACTTCCTTCTCAAGGGCGTTTACCCCAATACCTTTGGCTTTGACCAACCTTTAGCCATAACACTCTTTTCCACACAGGCATTGAGGCCATAAGGTCAGTTATCCAAATTGGCAATCACACATATGAAGTAGTGCAACTTGTACCAAAGAATTGATTTTGGTAACCATTCACCTTCATGGTGCTGCTCACTTGTGGGAACAACCATGACACACCTCAATTACTAGCCAAATTACCCCATAGTCCAAATGAAAAATATAAATCCAGGACTTTGCAACAAAGTGAGGTTATTCATCATAACAAATGCAACTACTTGCAAGCAGACATAGAGCACAATCTACTCTAAGTAGACCATAAATTGTTGAGACAAATTCAGAATTCAAGAGAGTGAAATGAGGGATTGAGTAAGTGGGTAATTGGGACGTGAGTGTTGAATAGAGACAAGGAATTCAAGGTATAATAAAAGATTGGGAATACAATATTGCACAAGAAGTACAAGGCCATGCCCAAGGTGACATTAAGTTCACTAGGAGTGGATAAATATGGAAATTTTATGCTATGTTGAGTATCATTAAAAAGTGGTTGTAGTTTTTGATGTGAAATTAGTACCTTATAAATCTCCTCATAGTGCAAGAGATTTGGAGAGGAAGAATCCAATTTTTTAGACCTGCATGGGAATATGTTTGCTTAGATGTTCACAGATTGGCAGAAGGTTCTTGGGGTGCAACTTCCACACCAAGTGCCATGTACTTGGACCAAGGATAGCCCCAACTATACAAGGCAATGGAAAACAAATTGTTAGCCTTGTTCACCTTGGGCATAGCCTTGCACTTCTTGGGTGACATTGCATTCCCAATGGGTTTTCCTTCTATTGGAGTTTGTGGAGATTCAAGAACCCATTGGCACAAACTCCAATAGGAGGAAAAAAAAGACACTAGTAGTACAATTAGGTATATCAATTGCTAAGCAGCACAAACTCAAGCTTGCAAGTAGTGGAAGATTCATCAAGAGACAATGGCTCCAATGAAGAAGATTGGAGGAGACTAATGGAGACTACAGATTAGAGGTCATCCCAACATAACCAAAGACTAGGAGAAAGGTAAGGCTTCCATGGAAGAAGAAGAAGGTGGACAAGTACTGGATAGTGAATCACCACTAGCACATAGATCACCATCCTTCTCTAGAATTAAACTATCTTTAGATGAAGAGGATGGAGATGAGAGATAATTGTGAGAGGTACAATCCACCCTTGTCAAAAGAGGAAGAGTAGAGCAATATGAAGACAATTTGACTTTAGATAATAAAAAAAATGGCTCCAACTCTAGAAGAAAAAGACATCCCAATATGTAGTTTAGGAGGGGCAGTAAAGATACATTGACCCTTGAGAAATTATGGGTTTAGACAAAAGCAAGTACTTTGGGACATCAAGACTAGAGCAAACCAAATGCCAATGTACTCAAAGACATAAGACACATAACTATAAGATCAAAAGGGGTCTCTTGTTTGCAAAGAAGGTCATGAGGAATGAGAAGAAGAAGTCCAAGAATGAAGGAATGCCCTTGTTGGCAAAAGAGATGTAGATAAAGTATGAAGACTCTATCCAACCAAGGATAGAGGAGAGAACAAATTGTGACAAAGAAGCAACATCCTACTCCAAAGAGGTGCCAAAAGATAGGAGCACCCGATAGTTCATGATGTGGAAAAAGGGATTGTGCATACTATCTATGTTAAAGGTGTCATATAGATTTAAGGGAGACCTTTGACACCAACACTACTAACACACCAAGAGGAAAAGCCACCAAGTTTTCAAGGAGAGGGAGTACCAATATCATGGTGGATTATGCACAAGTTGGGACCGGCTTTAGAAGTGATGGAGAACATTCTTCTGTTCTACCTTGAGTTCTAAATGTTCTTTTGTTCACCCCAAAGTACATGATCCAAAGACAATGTGGAGTTTCTACACTGAATGGTATAGAATGAAAAATAGGAGAATGTAGAGGCCCAAAATCCACTATCACAAGCCCAAAAAGAGATAATTCAAGCTCATGAAGAAGTGGCAGCATTGAAAGACCACATAATAGCTGTCACAACACAAAGGGTCCTCAAGTTAGAGAAGGAACTCACCGCCAAGGAGAAAAATTTGCAAAAGAAGAGGAAGGAGTGTGTCTATTGGTCTACTATGGGTAACAAGTACAAGAAAGAAAAGTGAAAATGTTGGACAAGGCACAAAACTGAGATGCCATTGGCAAAGGCCAAAATGAATGTGTTGAAGATAGTTTTCAACTAGCAAAATCAAGCATTTGTGGATTTCAAGAAGGCACAAGAGGAAAGGATGTGTACATAGAATGAAGAAATTGCCATGATGAAGGAGGAAGTGACCAAAATATTAATTTAGGCCTCAAAGGCAAAAATGATCAATCAAGCATTTAGGGAGATGGCCAAGCATTGAATTGCAAAGTTGACCAAGATGGTCAAGGAGCAAGATGATTGAGAACAAATCCTTTGTATACAAGTGAGACAAGAGATTGAGATAGAAATGACATTAATCCAAGATGCCCTAGAAGCAAAGAGAGTATGGATCTTCACAATCATTGAAGAAGCAACATGTCAAACCATCACACGTGTTCAACAATTGGTCCTTATATAGACTCACCAAACAAAAAGTATGGGAGTTGAAGTTGGAGATTTATGCATTTGAGGCAAAGATGTACTCTAACAAACAACTGAACAAGTTAGAGAAATGGCTTAGATAGCATACCAACACCAAATTTCAAGATGTGTTAGCCTCTATGTAGAAGGAAGTGACCCACAAATCAGATAGGTTGGCTAATTTTCATATGTAGAGGTGAATGCAACTCATTGTGTTCAATATTGTTGTATATTGTAAATATATATGTAAAGAACATGTTGGTAACAATTTTGTGTTAATCATTTGCATAGACCTTTGGTGTGGTAATGTCCATGTATGGTAGACACAATTTTTCATGAGATAATTCAACAAGATCATTCTCACAAGTATGATATGGAGCAACATGCCCAATAGAGTGCATAGTAGGAGTATTACTATGCATGCCATATAATCATAAAGTTAATTAGGAAGATAAGATAAGATAGTTATAGTATGGTTAGAATTGATAGGGTAGAGTTACTCATGGGATTTTGATGGCATATGACCATTGAATTTGCCCCATAATTGTATACTAGAAAGTACAAGGAGTAATAGCCTCAAAGTAGTTCAAGTTCAAAAATCAATCTTTTCCATCTGATTACATATATGCTTGGTTTGAATATCTTTATGTCCATGAATTGAGTTCTATCATTAAAGTTGATGAGAAGGGACCTCTAAGATCCTTAAGCATTGTTGTCAACATTATGTATGTTTCATGATTATTTGATTAATTTAGTCGTGAGGAACTCAAAGTAGGAGCACAAGAGTTGGAGTGCAAGAGTGCATGAGCTTGATTGAGATGTTGGATCCTCTGGGCTCCAAAGGCTTAGGAAGGTTTGTCAAAGAGCATGGAGTGTCATGAAGTACTATGTGTAATGAAAAATCTAGCATGTCATGAACCTACAATGTCATTGGAGATGATACCTTAAGGAGAGGGTACAATGTTATCACAAGAGTTGTAATATATAAAGCAAAGTTAATTGCAAGGAAAGGACTCTTGGGATTGCTTGATCTTCAATGCAAACTGAACCATCACCTTCAAGAGTGCTTTTTGGAATAGATCTATTGGGAGAGTGATTTTAAATTCTCTTTTCTATAGTTTGCTATAAAGAATGATACTTTCCTTTTTTGGGAGTATTTCTTGCCCAAGAGGTTAATTACCTAACAATTAAAAACTAGGATAGTGTGATACTTTATCTTCAATTCTAGGCATTTCCAACTTATATTTTCAAGGGTGGAATTCATTCTTATTTTTTATACTATTAGTAAATTTACTAGATTATCACATGCACATGAGATGATACTAAAAGCATTCTCAACATCCACATGTAAAACAACCTACTTTGGGTAGATATTTAGGAGTGCTCTAATACTAAGATATATAGCCTCACAATTTATGGATGTAGTACCTCCAAAATGATGTGGATTGAGGTGCTATTGGAAGTGAGAATGATGTTGAATGATAATGATATGGCAAACAAAAAGACATCTCCAAAAACAAAAATCTTGCAAAAAGACATCCCAAATAACTATCAATGATTAAATCCCCATGTGTATGAATCACCTTCTTGCAATGAATTGCAAGAAGGTACCTAACACTTCACTAAGTGATATTGTAACCATTTGAAATAGCTTGATAAAACTACTAGAGGGATCATTTGTCTCAAAGTAAACTCCAAGATACTCATATACCATCCTTTGACAAGCCTTATGAGTAGAAGTATTTACTAATGCACAATACCTATGCAAAAAGTGTTCTATCAAGAGATAAAGCTACTCATTCTCATAATCTAAAATTTTCAAAATCTAGTAGCCAATTATTTTTACCCTACATGCACTCTTTTAGTATAATGAAGATATTGTGGGTGTAAGAGGAATAAGAAATTATTCAAAAGGATCATGTGAAAATTGATCATGTGGTAAGCAAAAACTTATCTAGCTTCATCATGGAGTGTACAAAGAAGCATATGGAATAGGTATGGACATGAAAAACTAATCTTAAATAGCCTAAAAGTACAACATACTTGAGATACTAAACACTCTCACAACTAGATCTATATTCTTGAAACAATCAATAAAAGATACCAATTGGTCAACAAAGGGATAAAAAAGCATGTGTAATTGAGCATTAACAATGTAAATGAGATCACTCTCCTCATATGAGCATCCCAAGTGGCCTAATTTTAGTCCTTATGCATCTTTTGTATAGGAATCTTTACCTCTTGTAAAGTAAAGAGTCAATGATACAAAGGTCCCGGTACATCTTGAGCCACTTTAAGTGATGCAACATGAAGAAGTGAAGCTAGAGCTAGTATAAGAATAAAGATAATCAAGTTATGCTCCTCTATATATCTATGTACCTACAAAACCACAACCCACTCATATTCTACTTCATATAAGTGAAAGTTAACTCTAGAAACCCTAAAAACTAAAAACTCTACTAACTTTGAATTTGTATTTACTATTTTTAAACTAAGTTTCAATGAAACTAAAGAATGAAGACCAAGAGATTAAAATTAAAGATTCTAGACCCATCACTCTCATTTTGAATTAATCACTCTAAACTCTAAAAATCCTAAATGTATTTCTACTAAAGTCTTCATAGCCTTTAATCTAGATGTTTGTTAAATAATTTAAATTCTTTCTTAGAGTTCATAATTAACTCAACCATTTTTGAAGAAGGACATACTCTTATTCAATGTACTATATGGTGACATTAACAAAACATACTTCTACAAATGATCTTTATGGTTGTATAGGGTATATACATATTTCATTCTTGTCAATAGCACAAGTATAATAAAAGTTGTCATTCATATCTAGAAGTAGACTCATCGTAACATTTTTTGGTTTTTCAATTATTCTAATATTGTATGTAAGTATCTAGTATAGTCATGTCTACGAATATTAGCTAATTACAAGCTATAGAAACTACATCTAGTCATATTAAAATATTAATTAGCCTTCTCCTTTGAACTAAACTATGAAGTGAGTACCATGTGTGGAATGTGCTCTTTGAATGGTAGCTTTAATTGTCTTTGCTTTTTGAAATGGTAAAGTGTATGAATGTATATGTGTTTATCCTTTGGACAAAGGTGCTAGAAGGCCAAATGGAATACTTTGTGAGAGAGAGAGAGAGAGAGAGAGAGAGAGAGAGAGAGAGAGAGAGAGAGATTTGAAGGGCCAAAGCTAGTTTACTCAAGTGTTGGAATGATAATGTTGGCATCCATAGTTATTTTAGTAATTGCTCATGGAATACTTGTGCCGGCCGGACTTCATGTTAGGGCTATTGATCACATGGTGGGATTCATTGTCACTTGCACCATTTGCACCATCAGATGTATTGTCAATGTTGTAGTTAGGGCTAGAAACCTAGGTCAAGCAAAGAGGAATACTTTTGAAGTGCAACTCTAGAGAGCTCACTTCTTTGATATTGAGCCTTCGAGTTCATTATTATGAAGGATTGAGGCCGTCAAGTGTCACTTGGAGTCTCTTACCTAGAGTGGGTGTGGCTTGATTATAATCAATGCACAATTGTTGTGTGAAGAATCAAGTATAGATCTGATTTGAGTATGATCCAAATGGAAGAATGCATTGATTGTATTGAAGAAGTGAGTCAAGGTGAAATAGGGTGCAAGAATTGAGTGTGTTGGTAACATCTCCAAGCTTGGTTGATTGTTAGTATATTTGATTGTGATCCTAGATTTCCTTGAGAGTGATCTATGAGGAAGCTCTATTTGAATTGATGTAGATTTGGTAGTGGAGTAGACAATATGTGGAAACATTGAACAAATTTATGAGAATTGAGTCAATTTGAGATAATGGGTGTTCAATTTGAGTACAAGGAGGTGAAATCAAGGTCAATTTGGTGCAAATTGAGTGTATAAGACCAAAATCGAGGAGAAAAATAGGAGAATGGAAACTCACATTGGGACACTTGAATGAGGGAAAACTCCGAATGCCTAGCATGAGCTTTGGCTTTGGTATTTATAGGTAGCATACAAGGCCCTTGAGAAGCTTCTCAAGAAGCTTCCTCAAGCCGCTTTCTTAGAGTGCAAGCCAAGTTAACTAGGAAGCTTCTCAAGAAGCTTCCTTCTAGAAGCCGCCTACTTGGCATGCAAGCTAAGCTAGTTGGAAGCTTCTAGAAGCTTCCTTCTAGAAGCTACTTACTTAAGGTGCAAGCTAAGCTAACCAGGAAGCTTCCCAAGAAGCTTCCTAGATACTTCCAGAATATTCTAGGCTAATTTGTCTTATGTGCTACTTCGTGAGCCTAACTGACTTCGTCGCTAAACTCCATATTGTTACATATTCCCCCGCCGCTAGTTGGTGACGTCCTCATTGCCAGTGAAGCTTCAAATTCCTAGATGGCCGTCTGTGCATTGTGGAGGTGAGAAAGAGGTTCCCAGGTGGCATCATGAAGGAGATACCCTTTCCAAAGGACCTTGTACTCCCTATGTTGGCGACAGCCTTGTTGAATGTGGCGACTATCATGCGTATATACATCGCTACACAACATACATCGCTGTCAACATCATACACTATAGAAACACAACTCACACATAAGTCATACATAGACTCTAAAGTGCCACAATAATCAGATTTCTTAACACTCTCAACTCAACTCAACTCAGATCAGTACTTGATCTGTCACTCTATAAACTGCCAACAACTGGGCACTGATTACAGTCAAGCCATACCCACTCAAGCATAGAGAATCCAGGTGACGCTCGCCGGCCTCTGTCCACCATAGCCAGGACTCGAAGGCTCAACATCAGAGAAGTGAGCTCTCTAGAGCTCACTTCAAATTTATACCTCCTAGACTCGAGCTAACATTGAAACCCTAACGGTCCCGCTGACAGCACACTCGATGGTGCAAATGGTGCAAAGTGATAGTGGGCCCTACCGTGAAGTCAGTACCCCAAACACCAAATCTGACCGTCGGAAAGTAGTCTCTGAGATACTGCTGAAATAACTCTAACTACTATCACTGGAACTCTAGTGTCCGAGCATCTAGATGCAGAACTACAAATGGCGTGACAGTTGTTGTGCGTATATACATCGCTACACAACATACATCGCTGTCAACATCATACACTGTAGAAACACAACTCACACATAAGTCATACATAGACTCTAAAGTGCCACAATCGTCCCCCTAGCTGGCGGTTAGGTCCCTCTAACTCCAAATAGCCATCTACTCTAAGTATATGGTATACCCTCTAATGGGCAAAGATCAGGAGGCCGGGTGCTATGGAGCCCCATCGTTAGTCGCCTGTCTGCAATCTATACCATATAAAGAATGAACTAGCTATAGGTCAAGTACATCTAGGACATAACCACTGTCCTTGAGGAACCACCATGAGAGGAGGAGTCATACATGTCATATGCCATCCTCTTGAATAGCTATCACACACTAACATAGTAGCAGCTCCACCAGAAGAGCCACATAACATACACCTCAAGCCTGCACGTACAAGTGCCAAGCTTGGGTCCATAGTACCATCAATGTTTGGGAGGTGGCATGGCGCACAATTGCGCACATGATCCTTCCAAATAACACAATCACGTCCTTCTAACACAAGGACTCCAGATGGCAAAACCTCATGCACTCTCAAGATAGTGCGGCCTGTCGAAACATCAAGTGTCATCGGTGCTCCCTGCTGTAGATATACATAGTCGCCTGGATGAAATCAACGGATTGAAGGTCTATAACCTCCTCCTCAAATGGTAGCATAGCGTAAAGTATCTCTATGATGAGCAATCGCCAAGTTCTCAAAGGCCATCGGCATCACTCTCCAAAAGATCTCTGCCCGCTGAGAACATGCGCTCATCCATACATTGGGATCATCCAAGTCCAAAACTATAGTAGCATCTCGACAAATGGCTGCAGGTAAATTTGGATCTCGTCCATAGAGTAGAAAGTATGGAGAGAAGGATGCTAAGGAGGCTTTCCAGCTGAACCGATAGCCCATGGCCAACCAAGGTAACTGGAGATCCCAATCTCCCAAGTGGCCTCTCTGCAAACCATACTTTTGCAATCCTCTCTTCACCGTCTGAACCACTCTCTTTGCTAAGCCATCTGCCTCAGGGTGATCTCGGGATGTAGTACAATGATCAATCAAAGCCTTGTTACACAAGACCTGAAACTCCACCAAGAACTCTGTACCTTGATCAGTCAAAACCTTAGTTGGTGCACCAAAATGACTAAAAACTTGATCCAGGAACGAGTAAGTTGTCCCTTCACTAGACTTGTCAGGAAGTGCCACCAACTCAGTCCACTTGGACAAGTGCTCCACCATCACCAAAACATACCAATGATGTCTCACAGTCAGTGGTAAAGGTCCGGCAAAGTCCAAACTCCAATGGTAACCCAATCCCATGATAGGTAATGGGTGTAACTGTGGTGTAGGAGCATTGAATGATGCTCTAACTTGGTCACAAACCACACATCTGGCAACAAACTGCTGTAACTCGATCTGCATACCACGCCACCAATAATGACTCTGGAGTAAGCTATAGGTACGCTTTACTCCAAAATGTCCTAGCTCCTCATGAGCATGACGGACCAACTGTGGTCTCTGTGATGGAAGTGGTACTACTCGCACTCTACCATCCTCCCATACACGCAAAAGGTGTCTACCCTCCAATCTGAACCGTCTGGCTTGCTGAAGAACACGGTCTCTCTCCTTGGCCCCAACTATGCCACCCACAACACCAGTGCGAAGATAGTCCATCACTAAGACATCATCATGAATGTCTCGCTGAACTGTACCAATATCTTCACTCTTTGGATTTGTGACCTCAATAACTCCTCCTGTATGCACTAAGAGAGATACCACCAAAGCCTCTGCAAATATACACAAAAAGGCCAATGCATGCTAACCTGGCACTATCTCCTCATCTGTCTCACCATGCCAACGTGCTCTGGTCTGATCCTGCTGGCTAGGACATGGGTTTCTACTCAACCCATTTGCATCACGGTTCACCACTCCAGGTCTATGAACAACCGTGAAATCATACTCCTGTAAAATCAGAGCTCATTGTGCAAGCTTCCTTGAAAGCTTGTCGGACTCCATCAACCACGTCAGCGGCTGATGATCAGTGATGAGAGTGAAGGAGTTACCAAATAGGTAACATCGGAAATGTGCTACTGCCCAAACTGCTGCCAAGCACTCTCCCTCATATGAACTATACTTTGCCTCCGCTGAATTGTTGGAGCGACTAGCATAGGCTACCACAAACTCCTTCTCCTCATCATCATGTTGGGTGAGCACCACTCCAAGCCCCAACATACTCCAATCAGTATGAACCTGAAATGGTCGTCCCCTGATTGGTCTCCTCAAAATAGGAGCAGATGTCAACCTCTCCTTGAGCTCTAGAAAAGCTCTCTCTTGCTCATCTCCCCAACACCACTCTTGTGTAAGCTTGGTCAGCTTCGTCAAGGCCTTGGCAATGGCACTAAATCCTCTAACATAGCGGCGATAGAAGTTTGCCAACCCAAGGAATGCTCGCACTTTGCTCACATCCGTAGGCCAAGGAATACGTGCAACAACCTCCACCTTGGTCTACTGGACACCAAGTCCTCTAGGGTAGATAGTGTGACCCAAATACTCAACCTGCTCATGGAAGAACCTACACTTCCCAGGATGTAATTTGAGTCCATGAGATCTTAACCTCTCAAACACCTCCAACAATTGTCTCTCATGCTCCTCCACACTAGTACTATAAACCAAAATGTCATCAATATAGCACCAAGCACAATCCAATCCAGCTAGGATCCTATCCATGACCCTCTGGAACTCAGCAAGAGCGTTCTTTAACCCAAATGGTAAGAACCTCCACTGATATAACACATCCTTACCGTGAGGATCAATAGCCCAAAATGTTGTCTTGGACTTATCCTCCTCCCTGATCGGCAACTGATGATATCCCGCTCGAAGATCCAAAGTACCAAAGACCTTTGCATGCCCAATTGCATCAAAAATCTCCCTCGGTGTAGGCATGGCATACCGATCAGCCCTGGTATGTTGGTTGATAGGACAGTAATCTCCACACATCCACCTATCTGTATAGTTGCCATGCGTATCCTTCTTGGTTGTCATCACTATTGCTGATGCATACTCTCCATGTGAAATCTCTACCAAACTAGCCTCAAAAAGGTCACTACTTCGGCTCTGAATCAATGTCCTCTCCATATCACTATATTGATAAGGACGTCGGAAAACTGGTGTGTTGCTAGTCAGCTCAATCCGTATACCAGGTCCCTTCAGAGCACCCAAATCCTTCATACTGAAGGCAAAACAACTCATGTGACTCCTCAAGAACCTCCAAACCCTCCGTCTTTCCTCTCCAGTAAGCTTGGGTCCAAGATCTGGCTCCCAAGTATCCTCTGTAACTATAGTAGGAATGGAAGACGTACTGACTAACTGCTACACTGGGCCATTGGGAGCAATAGTGTCATGCTCCCGACCACTAGAGGTCCCAACCTCTGTGTGAAAAACTCCCTCCACTTTGGCTGCAAGCTCCACACATCCTCTAGCTGCATCCCATGTGGACCAAGGGTGTAATCCAAGTAGCCCACGCTCACTTGGATGGACTCCAAGTAGACCACTCTCCCTAGTAGCTACTGGATGTGTCCCAAGAATACCATATCCACTCGGTCCATCGCCCCCAGCATGTGCATGAATCGTCTTGATAGGCATAGGGCTCACAAGTGTCTGAGTGGTGATGCCTATCAAGTGCATCCTACGTTGCTCTGCCAAGCCAAGGCTCACAATCCAGGTCAAACAATTCAGGTCCATAGCCTGACCTAACACTTGACGCATGGATGCCTTTGACACTACTGGAATAGCGGTAATATCACTGCAAAAACCCATCGCTCGCTCTCTCTCATCAGCGTTGGGCTCCACCAACTGCTGTAACTGTGAGTCCCAAACAAGTCCAGGCCCTCCTTCTCGAAAAGCATGAGAGCCTGTGAAACTCATGAGTGTGGGAAATGCGGCTCTAGGCTGTCCAACTAGGTTCACCACTGCCATAGGTGACCTATCAGCCACTACCACTGTCTGAGACTGACACCCAACATCCAAGATATCATCAATAAGGATGTGGTCAAGTCCCTGAATCCCATCATAAGCACGCTGTAGAACCTCTCTAGGTAAGAGATTCATCCACCAAAGACGAAGACGATGAGCCCGTGATCCCACTCTGGCTGCATCTAACAATACAGCAGGTCCCATCCAAGAATGGACCTGATGTGTACTCGCCACCACTCTAGTGCAAGAATCACCCATCAAAGGAATGTTCTCCAAAAAGTAAGTTGGAGAAACGGATTGATGAACCTGGAGATGTCGTAATATCCGTAACATCTCCCAAAACACACCAGAACAAGGATCTTGAAGACCCAATCCTCTACCAGCACGTGTATGTCCTTGACATGGCCATCCAGAAATCACCAAGTGCATAGGCCCATGTCTCTCTAGGTCATGCGCCCCCAGTAAGGAAATGTCTCTTGGTAGGGCCTTCTAGTAACCTCTAACTGCTGACATTGGTAATAACTCCGGATACCGATAGGCCAGGTGTGCTACATGATGTAGAGAGACTTGCCTAGCAGTCTCATCTCTCTCTACATACAAGTACCTCTGTACTCGGATACCCGCTTGTAACACCGCAGCTAATCCGGTGCTGATCCCACCAAACAACTCCAATAGGCATATCCCCTCTACTAGATACTGCCAAGCAATGAGTGTGGTATCCAGAGGTGTCAAAGCAATTGCCTCTAGGGGTTCATCCTCACACTCATCTCCTGATGGTACGAAGGCTCCACTCCAAGCCTGTTGCACCAACTGATCCGCATGTTGCTGCAATGCCTCCTCTAAACTCCACAATGGAACATCCAAGGTGGATGGAACAATCCCACTCGTACTCCAAAGCCGAGTGATCTCCTCTGGTACTGGAGTATCCTCTGCATGGGCGTTCCACTCTAACAACTCACCAGGCCAAGTAACTGCACCGTTGAAAGCTAAAATTGATGCTGCCATGGTCCCGGACTGTAACACCCATTTGTGCATGTGTGTGGTATTGTGATATTTAGCTTGGTATTACAAGTACTTAAGAGATATTATTTATATAGAGATAAAGGATGGTTCTATATTAGTCATGGTTAGCTAAAGTTAGTCATAGCTAAGATAGAGGGGACCTTACTTTAGAGGAAGTAGAAAAGATGAGCACCACTATTTTGGATTTTAGTGTGTTGACTTGGTATTATTCCTAGGTGTTTGGCTTTGAGGAAAGAGTTGAGAACTCTTGGGCCCGCAAGCCTTTTTGTTTTGGATTCTTCTTTAGTCAAGGATAGCCCATGTGAAGGAATCCTTGACTTAGTGGTTAGGTCAAGATAAGACCACATGCTTAGGGGAATATGCCCATGTGAATGGATATTCCTTTCTACTTTTTGACTTTACTTGACTTTTAGTCTAATAACTTGAGTTACTATGGTAATTAGTAACTTTGGTACGTAACTATTTCACAAGTATATAAACAAGGGGTGAGGAGGTACTCATCATCCTTTCATTTGCAACTATCTCTCTCTCATTGAGTTCTCTAGTGAGCAATGTCTTAATTCTTGGAGTGTTAGCCTTGGAGGAGTATGATGGAGTGGGGGTTCCTTGCCTTCTTAGTCCATGGTGCGCTACCATAATAGCCATCAGAGGTTCATCCTGAGTGAGAGACAGGCCGGCTCACATTTTTGGTTCCGTTGCTGGGACCTCTCTAGAAGGCAAGATAATGTTCCGCGTTCAATTCTACATTAGGCAGAAGGAGGCTATGAGAGCTCACTTGGAGAGAATATTAGGAGAGGAGAGGGCTGAACTTATGTTAGAGAACCAAGATCCATTTTTATACCCTGTAGTTCATTATGATGTCTTTGAGGTGATTTTGTACATCTTGTACACATGAGAGGAATTGGAGAGATTGTGTGAGGTGGATTGCAGATTTTGGAGATTAAGGTGATTTTGGGCAAAATCTCAAGTTTGAGATCTGAACTTGAAATTTCTACACATGATAGCTTGGGTTATCTTTAAGTTAGCATGCTTGAAATTATTATCAGAGCTACTATGGGCACTGAGCTAGAATTTTTGAAAGTTGATAGGGTAAAGTGCTCCCGCAACTGCATGCTCTTTGGAAAATTGTACAGAGTCTCCCATTTCTTCAATTTTTAGTGAATTGTCCTGAAAATTTCCAAGAAAATTCAGTGCGTTGTATCCTACCTGCTGCTACAAACCTTAGAGAGAGATCGTTTTTGCACAGGGTGATATGAATTTTTGAAGTGAGGGGGGTGGTTTTCAAACCAAATCTGAAATTTGTGTGTTGAATAGAAAAGTGTCTAGGCCAAATGGCTCGATGAAAAGATCTGAAATTTTGCAAGGAGGGACGCCCTAGGGTTGGAATCAAGTGTGCTAAATTTCAGAGGATTGTGATATACTGGTTGGGAGATTTGAGTTACATTGTGAGGAAGGGTCAATTTTGCAGAGTGGAGATCTCATGCATGAGGAGTTTGAGATCAACAAAAAGCATGTTTGAGTGTTTAGATTCATCTTGGGAACATGGAGGGTCATCAAGAGTGGAAATTGAGATTATGCAAGGTTCCCCAAGGTTTTGAGGTGATTGTAGGGGTGGATTTGAGGAAAAGAGAGTTTACAATAGAATTTGAAGAGAGTGTTGAGAGGATCCATAAACCTACACCACTTGGAGGAAAGAGTGAGTCTAAGTGCTTTCTGTGTGGAGAGAAGGGACATAAGGCAAGTTTATGTCCATTGACTTTTGAGAGCAAGAGATTGAGGGAAAGGAGAGGCTTACTTGACTTGGGTTTGCATGTTGGACCTTCTTCACCAAGATTGGGAGGGAGAAGATCTAAGACCAAGGAGTTGTTTGAGGTTTGTGGAGTGGAAGGACTTCCAAAAGGACATGAGTGTAGTGGAGTAAAAGCACTTTTGGAAACTTTGGTGAAGGATCTTGGAGAGAGTCTTAGTACAGCTATAGAAATACTACCACCTTCATCAGCTAGTTCTCAAGATTAGTGATGGAGATAATCTTTCAACTCATGGATAAACTATCCATGAGAGTTAGATTAATATGCACTCTAGGATTTGATATTGCAATAGAAATCTTGGAGCAACCTGAACCTTTTGTGTTCCCTAGAGTGGATTATTCTCAAATGGTGTTAGTCATGTATATATTCTATTCGTAATAGAGTGAGAGAAAAGAAAAGAGAAAAAAAAATTGAGAGATAGTGAGGGGTTAAGATGGGGAAACTTCCGGTTTTCTTTGGCAAGGATGGAGAAGATGTGGAGGCCTTTGTGAGAGACTTCAAGAGAGCTTGCATAGGAACAATGAGAGGAGGAAGAATGAGTGGGCCTCATTATTACCAGATTTCTTTGAGGATGCAACACTTACATGGTATGAGTCAAAATACCAAAAGAGAGAGAGGAGAGATGGGGAAGAGGAGTCTTGGGAGACTTTGACTTCAACACTCATTGAGAACTTTTTTCCTGATAAGAGTTATGAGAGATTGATGAGTGAGGTTACATTTCTCAAGCAAGGAGATGGAGAGAAAGTGAAAGTCTATGTGGAAAGAGTGGAAAAGTTGGAGTCTAGATTTCGCATAGTGTTGAGGAAGGGTGGGGATGATGTGGAGACTACAATGATTGGCATAGGGGCCATGCTCACCAAGAATTTTATGGGAGGGTTGAGACCACAAATTAGAGAAACCTTATTTCAAGGTTGAAGCTATCAAGATCGCAATTCGTATGGAGGAGAGTTTGGAAGGGGATGAGAGTGATTTGGTGGTGAAGGAGGTTGTGAATCCTCCTCAAGGTTACAAGTATGGTGGAACTTCTGATACTTTGGTGACAAGGGTTGCACCACAAGTAGTAGTTGCTCTAGTTTTGCACCTCCACCAAAAGATCCACTCCAAACCATCACAGAACAACTTGCGGATCTCAAGATCAATGTGGTGCAACTATGGGAGAAGAGAGAGGTGGATCAAAATTTAGGGAGAGGGCCTAGGAGTTATGGAAAATATCTATATAGAGGAGGCCAACCACCCAACAATTTCAATGATAGAAATTGTTTTGGTTGTGGAGGAAGAGGCCATATCCAAAGGAATTGCCCAAATTCCACTTACCATGGAGGAAGGGGTTATGAGGGAGCCAATAGAAGGAAAGAGGGAGGTAGTGAAACCCAAGTGGCTCCTAATCCCAACAAAGGTAAGGGGATAGCATCCATAGATGTGGTTGAGAGCAAGTATGAGAAGGGAGAGTGCTCAAACCCCAAGGGTCTTAATTTGGAGCTTTTGGCACAAGAGAAGAAGAGAGCTCGTTTTGCAGAGGATGTTCACTCTTCTCAAGGATTTACTTCAAGCAAGGATACTCCTATGTCTACTAGGAGCACTCGCATCTCAACACCATCAACAACAAAGACTCCAAGGAAGAAGTTGGGGATTGAGGATTTCTTGATTTCAAAGCCACAATGGAACTACAATGTGTTGGAGGATGTTGGTAGTCACAAGGCTAACATCACAGTGGGCCAATTGATTGCTTTGAACCCTACATTGAGAAAGGAGCTTAGAGGTGGTTTGAGTTCTACAAGGAGCAAGAAGAAGAAGAAGGCAAAAGTTCCAATATCAATGGGGGTGGTGGATGCCTGTGAGCCGGCCTGTCTCTCACTTAGGATGAACCTCTGATGGCTATTATGGTAGCGCACCATGGACTAAGAAGGCAAGGAACCCCCACTCCATCATACTCCTCCAAGGCTAATACTCCAAGACTCAAGACATTGCTCACTAGAGAACTCAATGAGAGAGAGATAGTTGCAAATGAAAGGATGATGAGTACCTCCTCACCCCTTGTTTATATAGTGGTGAAATAGTTACGTACCAAAGTTGCTAATTACCGTAGTAACTCAAGTTACTAGACTAAAAGTCAAGTAAAGTCAAAAAGCAGAAAGGAATATCCATTCGCATGGGCATATTCCCCTAAGCATGTGATCTTATCTTGACCCAACCACTAAGTCAAGGATTCCTTCACATGGGCTATCCTTGGACTAAAGAAGAATCCAAACAAAAAGGCTTGCGGGCCCAAGAGTTCTCAATTCTTTCCTCAAAGCCAAACACCTAGGAATAATACCAAGTCAACACACTAAAATCCAAAATAGTGGTGCTCATCTTTTCTACTTCCTCTAAAGTAAGGTCCCCTCTATCTTAGCTATGACTAACTTTAGCTAACCATGACTAATATAGAACCATCCTTTATCTCTATATAAATAATATCTCTTAAGTACTTGTAATACCAAGCTAAATATCACAATACCACACACATGGACAAATGGGTGTTATATTTACCCTTGGACTAAGTTTTCACTTTGTCTTCAAAGTGAAGGTCTCTCTACCTTCTATGGTACATCTTCAACTTATCATGGTTAATCCTATCAAAGTGTCTTCCTCCCAACTCCTTGAGATCATAGGTGTAATTGCCCTACACCTTCTCTACTATGAAAGGTCCAAAGTACTTAGGCAAAAACTTCTTTTGCACTCTCTTGAATAGAATGGAATCAAACAACATTACCCAATCACCTTCTTTGAAAGGCTCCACCTTCTTCTTGCCTTGCCTCTTGTCATAGCTTTCCTTTTGTTTCCTTTGGGCTTGCTCCACTCAAACCATAGCAACTGCTCTTGCCTCTTCCAACTCCATGAGTTGATCTTTCCTTGACTTCTATGCATCACTTCCTTGTGCTTTCTTCAATCTCCTATGAATGCTTTGGAAGGTAGGAAGATCAAAGTGAATAGGTAAGGTAGACTCAATACCATACACCAATTGAAATGGAGAATATCCGGTGGAAGTTTTCATGGTTGTCCTATACTCCCACAAAACTGCATGAATCCTCTTGTCCCAATGATGTTTAGCCCCCTCCATTTCTGCATCTTTGGCCAACATCATGCATTTTACTCCCCACGGAGAGGTACTATGTCATATGAAATCCTTCTCCAACAACTCTGTAAGTGTTGTTCACAACTCCTCCAACTCCTTTGGTGAGAGCCAATAGATTGGTCTACTCACTAGAGTACTCCCTGGCAATAACTCGATCTTGAAGGGCATACCTTGATCAGAGGGTAATCCCTTTGGCAGATCATCCGGAAACAAATCTGCAAACTCCTGAACTATCCGATCAACCGTTGCTTGATGCGGCACCTGGCCCTCCTCAGATTGTTCTTGTGCAATCGGCTTGATCCACACCACAAATACAGACTTAGTTTCCTCCAAAGCTTGCTCTATGGCTGCTTCATTAACAAACTTCCCTTCTAGGGACTCATCTCTCTTCCAAGCTTGCTCCATGGTTGCCTTCTTGGCAAACTTCCCATCTTGGGACTCATCTCCCTTCCAGATTTGCTCTATGGCTACCTTCTCAACAAACTTCCCATCTTGGGACTGACTATTCTTAGGTGTCTTACTCAGAGGTGCCAGACAACCTAATTGGAAATTCCTACCTTGGTGTTGTACTTGAATTTGACGTCGGGTCCAATCAAATTGAAACTTATGATGTTCAAGCCAAGGTAGACCCAAAATGATATCATAGTGTAGAGGTGCCACTACAAACCTCATACACTCCAAATACTCCTTCCCAATTTTGAAGGTAACAGGATGCAAAGTGCGGAATGCAGAATCTTTTCTACCATCCGCCATCATCAAACTACTTCCAATCACTGGCTTGATAGGAATACCCAATTCCTTTGCTACTTGCATAGATATGCAATTCTCTGAACTTCCAGAATCAACCAAAATCCTACAACCCCAATTAGATATTGTACCTTGCAAGTGAAGCAAACTTGCATAGGTCAAGCCTTCAATCCCATTGGAACTAATCAAGCTCCCAGTAGGCGGCTCAAAATCTCCTACTGGGATTCTTTGTTTCCTTGATCATTTTGTTCCACAAACTCCATCTGGGCAACTTGTGGAGGTCGCCCATTCCTAAGTGGACATTCAGCAATGCAATGTCCAACTTGGCAACAATAAAAGCAACCTCCATTTTGTCATAATCTTTCTCTATCTGCTGTGCCAAGTGGTCTTCATTGGATGGCATCAATCTCCATTGGTACCGGTTCTTCCACTCGTGGTACTGGTAGGTTTTGTGTAGGTCAAGGTCAAGACCAAGTTGTCGCAACTAAGGAATCAAAATGCTCAGCCAATTGCATGGCTTCTTCTACATTCTGTGGCTCTCGCATGGTCACCTCCAATCTGGTTCGTGACTTCAATCCTCACACAAATCGATCCAGAACTTCACCTTCTTGGATATTTGGAATTTACATGATGATATTCTGAAATTGTGTGATATAGCTTCTCACTAAGCCAATTTGCCTCAACTCCGCCAATTTATCTCGTGCAGCTCGGGTGGCATTTATAGTCTAAAATCGACCAAGTATTGCATCCTTGAATTCTGCCCATGCCAAAATTGGTGTAACAATTTGTCGTTCAGTTCTTTCTACTCGGAATCGCCACCAAAGTTTTGCCACGCCATCCAACTAGCTAGAAGCCAAGAGAATTTGTTTCCGCTCGTCTTGAAGATTGGTGGCTTCAAAGTAACGTTCACAGTCAAACACAAAATTCTCCACTGTGCCTGGAAGATTCTTGTCTTCAAACACCTTGGGTTTCAGAAATTGAATGCGATCTTCTCTATCTCGAACTGGCGCTTTGTCTATCTGTTCTTGTTGTTGCTGGTCTCCTTCATCCAACAATCAAGTAAGATGCTCGATTTGTTGTTGCATTGCAAGGATAACATCTGGTATTGCCACCATCGCTACTACTCTATTCCACTACCCTCAATTTATCTAGTTGATTAACACATAGATACAACACGTCCACCGTTCTCCATAAGTTACAACTGGAAGTATCAAGGGTGATCATATATCTGACACGGTGATCATATGTAAAAAATCTTGCCCAAAGCGTGAGGTGATGAATTGTGTGAAACAATGCTTTGGTAATATTTGGACATGAAAGTCCCAATGGTTTGGCGGAAGTGGATTCGGTGGTCCATAAATTCCATCCATCCCATTCCTGCTCTGATACCAATGTAAAGACCAAAACCGAGGAGAGAAATAGGAGAATGGAAACTCACATTGGGACACTTGAATGAGGGAAAACTCCGAATGCCTAGCATGAGCTTTGGCTTTGGTATTTATAGGTAGCATACAAGGCCCTTGAGAAGCTTCTCAAGAAGCTTCCTCAAGCCGCTTTCTTAGAGTGCAAGCCAAGTTAACTAGGAAGCTTCTCAAGAAGCTTCCTTCTAGAAGCCGCCTACTTGGCATGCAAGCTAAGCTAGTTGGAAGCTTCTAGAAACTTCCTTCTAGAAGCTACTTACTTAAGGTGCAAGCTAAGCTAACCGAGAAGCTTCCCAAGAAGCTTCCTAGATACTTCCGGAATATTCTAGGCTAATTTGTCTTATGTGCTACTTTGTGAACCTGACTGACTTTGTCGCTAAACTCCATATTGTTACATTGAGCCCAAAGTGAAAAATTGGAAGTAGATCTAGAAACCCATTCCCTTGAATTAGGGGTTTGTAGATCCTCATCTTGTCAATTTGGCTCAAGTTGATAGTTAGTAGAAGATTTAGCAATCAGCCATATGTAGAGGAGGTGCATCAAATTGGCAAAGGTTATCCAGATTTGGAGGTTGAGTTGGCAAAAATGTTGAACAAATGTATGAGAATTGAGTCAATTTGAGATAATGGGTATTTGATTTGAGCCCAAGGAGGTAAAAACAAGGTCTATTTGGTGTGAATTGAGCACAAAGAGCCAAAATATTTTTGTTACTTTTGCATAAATTCTGATTGTTGATTGTATGCCTTTGGTGAGTAGTGGTAAGGGACTTTGTAATAAGAACCCAAGTACTTGAGTGGGAGTGCCATTCATGCTTGTGACTAGGGTCTAGGATCCTAATTTTTTCTTAAGGAGTGAAGCAATCCTTTCACAAATCAAAATTTGAATTGTAGTGTTGAAAATACCTCAAAACAAAAGAGCAAAGTCCTATTGTCAATGAAAAATGCATTTAGAGTTCTAACTTCTAGGAAGGGTAGTATGCAACCCTTGGAGTTGATTTAATCATCACCTTCAAGAAATAGTTGAAACTTATTCATAGTGAAAGTGATATTTAGTTTCCCTTTTGCCGTAGTGTGCTTCAAGTGATGATACTACCATCTTTTGGTAGTTGTTCCTACCTAAGAGGTCAAATAGGTAATGTAATACAATGGAAACAAGAAATTTTCTTGGTTTTTACTATTTTTACTAAGGAAAAGAGATGTAAGAAAGGTGTTTATGCCTTCAAAAACCAGAATTCTAGTTGGATACCTTAGGAAAGAAAACCTACCCAGATCTTATTACAAAGGATGTTATTCAAAGTGATTTAGTAAACCAAATAGAAAGAAAAAAGGAAATACTATACCTAAAGGGAACAAGAAGAGATAGATCAAGAACACTAACTTGATTTTGTTAAATAAGATGATGCTACAAAGGTTGATTGGAAGGTATTTGACCTGGATTTGGAGTAAATCAAATTTGGTTACATAGGAAAAACCATAACCGTAACCAACTACATAGGAATGTAACCCAAAAGGAATAAAAACCCAAGAAAGAAAGAAATAGATATATTTCAAGAAGATAGGTTAGATATGGGACAAAGTACATTGCTATCACATTAGAAAATGGTGTCCAAATTTAAATGAGATGACTTGGTGTAATACCAAGAGCTAGCCATATGATCTAGATTTGAAATTCAGTTTGGTAACATCTAGAATGATGTTATACATGATGGTCAAAATAGATAAGATAGAAGTATCACCAAAAGAGTACTTCTACTAATAGGGCAAAAACCGAAATAGACTTGAGAACCTAGAACCAATAGCTAGACATATGATTTAAAGGTGAGAATTGGTTTGGTAACATCTGGAAGGATGTTACATATGATGGACTAAACAGATCAGAAAGAGGTATCACCAAAAGGGGACTTTTAATAATAGAGTAGGAACCAAAATATGCCTGAAATCTTTGAAGGCAATTTCTAAGGCCTAAACGGATGAATTAGGCCTCGATAATGTGCAAACACCCCCCCCCCAAACAGAGGAAAGCCTGGCCTTCCCTTCCCCCAACTTTGTCTCATCGAGAGCTTTCTAGCGGTACTTTACTCACGTGATTCTAAGATTCCTATAGGAAGATTCCCTAAAAGATTCCATCCGGTCAAAGCTTGTTTGACCAACCAAATAGGACCTGGACCAGACATGTCACCCATCCAAGTAAGTAATCCAAGGGTGGAGCTTGCTGACATGTCACCTATCTATGTCCCTAATCCTATGGTGGAGCTTCCTTGGAGGAGATCCTCTTTGTCTATATAATAAAGAGAAGGTGCTCCTTTGGGGCATCAATTGTTTGAATGTGCAATCTGTGTTTTCTCTCTTCTCTTGTCCTTGGAGTATTACAATGGTATCAGAGCGAGTGTTTTAGTCCAAGAGAGTGGATCACCCCTCTTGGAATAACACGCACTACTGAAACTGAGTAATTTGAGGTGGAGAACATAGAGTACTTGCTAGACTTAGGAGGGACTTTAGAGAGCGGATGGGATGGATGCGCCGGTAGGCCAATTTCCCGCACCTAGCTTTCCATTCTCAATCCCATTCCACATCAAGGTTATGTACATTCAGCATGAGCAAATGAGGGTATCACTAGTTTATCACTTTGGTGCAGAATTAATGGACAGAGTGATGAACTCACCAAACCCGGTGATTCTACCTATGGTGATATATGACAAAGAGTGGGATTTGACAATCTCCATTCTATTATGATAATATGGATATGAATGTCCCAAATCCTCTCCCTTTCAACACTCAAGTAGAAATCCATTATGTAGTGAGGCCAAAAGTGATGTTTAGAGATTTTGTGGTTAGGAATTTTGGTGAGGAGTATTATCAACGAGTGGTAGCTTCTGAGGTCCCAATGGTAGTTCCAACAGTTTGTGTGCCTTCCAGAGTGATTATATTGACTCTATATTGAAGTAGATATTAGCAATTGAGTGTTGCAGGAACCATAGATCTGCAATTGCAAGAGTTGGTGCAAGGAATGCAAGGGATGTTGAATGAATTTTAAGAGATTAAGATGACCATGGAGACATTACAAAGTCAAGTGCAGATCCTCAAGAACGATCAAGCCATGCAAGAAGAAGAGCCGTCTCAAAACCCAATACTTGCGACTGAAGTACTTGGAGAGGCACCCGTGCCTACAAACCCTATCAACGATGAAGCCACATTGCTACTCCGGATGAAGAAGACCTGCAACATCAAGCCTTCCAAGGGGCAGCGTTCGATTGGAGTAGTAGAAAATTGGATCTCGAGAATGAATCTATATTTCCGATTGTTCTCAACAAAGATCAAGGAGCATGCTGCATGCGTGTTTGCATGTGGGTACTTGACCGATAAAGCACTCACATGGTATGATGCTTAGGAATGATCCATGCTGGCAGAGAGAAGAGAGGTCACATAGACAGCAATGCAAGAAGGACTGCTGAAGAATTTCCAATCAGTGGATTTTGTGCAAATGGCTTGAACCCGACTATGGGGATTGAGATAGAAGAATAGCATACAAGAGAATGTGGAGGCATTTCTGGATCTACAAGAGGCAATTACCAACATGAGTCCAGCAGAGGCTCTTGACAATTTCAAACAAGTGTTGAAAGAGAAGATTCGCCAAGAAGTCATGGTGCAAAATCCTCGCATGGTATTTGAAGCCATTGTTTGTGCGCAGAGAATAGCAAGAGCATGAGGTGGAGGTGAAGGAGTAGCTCTACCTCAACATTATTGGGCAGAAATGCCACACATGGGTGGACTAGTACCGATAGAATTGGGTAACCTTCGATTCCGGGATTGAGGAGCACGACCGCTTCAAGGGGAGCAGGGACGCGTAGAAGAATGAAGAGATGGAGTCCAACAAAGAGATGGAGTCCCACGAGGAGAAGGGACTCAAGGAGAACAACGCCGTTGTTACAATTGTGGCCGTATCGGGCACATATCTACCAACTGTCGCACTCATTTCCCTAGAGGCCCTCGGCCTTCGTTCAAGCAATCTTTGAACAACATGGAGAGGCACATTGAAGAGGAGGAGGTGGAAATCACTTCGGAAAACGAAGATTGCCAGTAAATGTACCTTGCGGCCTTACTGGTTCAATAAGGAAGCAAAGAAGCGAGGGAAGGAAGAAGAATAATGCACAAAGATCCCAAAAGGCAACCTCACAATTGATTGTTGTGAATGGAATGCTAAAAGGTAATCAAGTGAAAGTATTAATAGATCCGGGAGTAATAGAGAATTTCTTGTCTTGCTCTGTTGCAATAGGATTGGGAATGGATCTAGAGAGAGATGGAAGTGAAGAAGTATAGATACCAAATGGGCAAACATAGAGGATTGAATCATTACCTAGACGGGTAACCCTCTCTGTAGGAGAATATCAAGAAGCAATTGAGTGGCAAATGATACAATTAGCTCGTTATGATGCAATTTTAGGCATGCCATGGATGGAGCAATACAACCCTATGGCGGATTGGAGGAAGAAAGTATTGAGAACCCACCAATGGTCAATCATTGGGGTTAAAGAAAAATCACATATGCAGAAACTGCCTCTATATGTTGTAGGGACAGCAACTGTCTGTAAGACCAATAGATGTTTTATGGGTCTAATAAGAGAAGTCTAGAGTGCACAACTCGATGGAAAAATTCTTGAGAAATTGAAGGATGTGGTGGATGAGTTTCAAGATGTCTTTCCCGATGATCTACCCTCAGGTTTACCACCAAAAAGGCAAGTAGATCACAAAATTGAGACACTTCTGGGGAAGACGCCTCCTTATAAGGCCCCATATCGCCTATCACCTCATGAGTTGGAGGAGTGTAAGACTCAAATTGAGGAGATGCTAAAAAAAAGGTTCATCCAACCTAGCGTATCACCATATGGGGCCCTTGTCTTGTTTGTGAAGAAGAAGGATGGTACAATGCGCATGTGCATTGACTATCGGGGTCTCAATTAGCAAACAGTGAAGAACAAATACCCTTACCTTGCATGGATGACCTGTTTGATCAACTCCATGGAGCGAGATACTTCACCAAACTAGACTTGCGGAGTGGTTACAATCACATCCAAATTGCAGAGGAGGATGTGTACAAAACTGCCTTTCAAACCAAGTATGGCCACTTTGAGTATCTTGTGATGCCTTTTGGCCTCACCAATGCACCTGCCACTTTCATGAGTCTAATGAATGATATATTTCATCCATACTTGGATAAGTCTGTTATCATCTTCTTGGATGATATCTTAGTATACAATAGCACGATGACAGAACACAAGCAACATCTACGAGAGGTCCTCCAGATTCTAAGACAGAATCAGTTGTACGCCAAAATCTCAAAGTGTGAGTTTGGCAAGTCTGAAGTAGACTACTTGGGGCATAGAGTAAGTGCAGAGGGCATTCAAGTATTGACAGATAAAATAGAGGTCATTCAAAAATGGATTGCTCTAGAAGATCAGACTCAACTTAAGAGCTTCTTGGGGTTGACGGGATTCTATTGTAGATTTGTCAACGACTTCTCCAAGGTTGCACAACCTTTAACGGCACTACTTGGCAAGGGGAAGAAGTGGACATGGAGAACTACACAAGAGTTGGCCTTTCAAGAATTGAAGGCCGCCTTGCTACATGCACCAATCTTGAAGTGGTATGACCCAAAACGTCCAATCAAGTTGGCTACAGATGCATCAAGCGTAGCAATAGGAGTAGTCCTACGACAAGAATGGCATGACGGATAGCATCCAATTGCATATTTCTCTCAAAAGTTGTTACCAGCAGAGCGCAACTACCACACCACAGAATGAGAAGAGCTGGCCATCGTTCTAGCAACCAAGTATTGGAAGCACTACCTGGGCGAGAAGGCATTTGTAGTAGAGACAGACCACAAACCTCTAGTCTACCTCAAGACGCAGAAGGATCTATCTCGTTGCCGAATTCAGTGGGCAGAGTGGCAACAATGCTTCAACATGACAATCACCTACGTGGAAGGTAAGAAGCAACTTGCAGATGCATTCACCCGCATGTCAATGGCAAACAACTTGGTGACAGAGGTTAAGATTAACCCTAAATTCTGGTAAGAGATTCTGGCTGCTACAAAAATTGATCCACAGATTGTAGAAGCACAATCATCCAAAGGTGTCAGCAGCATCCAAGGACTCACCTTTCGGGATGGCAGATTATGGATCCCAAATGTCCCAGAATTATGCACCACCATTCTAGCGGAATGTCATGATTTGGCCATTGTAGTTCATGTTGGAGTGGACAAGAGCTTGGATGCAGTCAAGCGCCATTACTATTGGCCCAAGATGAGCAACGACGTGATGGACTGTGTGCATAGCTGCCTACTTTTTCAACAGAACAAAGCTTCTAATCAAGCTCCTACAGGGCTCCTTCAACCTCTCCCCACTCCTACCCAACGTTAAGAACAAGTGAGTATGGATCTCGTCTATGAATTACCCAAGACCACCTCAGGGTTTGACTCTATTGTGATCTTTGTGGACCGGCTCAGCAAAATGATTCATGTACGCCCTACCACCAAGGATGTGACCGCTCCACAACTAGCTCAATCATACTTAGATGCAGTCTTTGCTCACCATGGCTTGTCTAGAGTACTCATCACTGATAGAGGCACCCAATTCACCAGTTTGTTTTGGCAAACACTCTTTGGTTTTTTCAAAACCAAGTTGGCCATGTCCACAGCTTACCACCCACAAATAGATGGCCAAACAGAGCGGGCTAATCGCACGATTGAAGACATGTTACATAGCTTCATCTTAGAAGAGCAAGAAAGGTGGGACACCCTACTCCCATTGGTGGAATTTGCTTACAACAATTCAGTGAATGCATCCACCCAGGTCACTCCGTTCTTCCTCATGTATGGTGAGCATCCTTTCACACCTTCTAGCTTGATGAAGATCCGTCCAGTGGCTACCAAGGTCGATGCAGTCAACACATTTGTTTCTAGAATCCAACAAGGTGTGGAGAGCGCCAAGTATAGATTACAGATTGTGCAAAATCGACAGAAGCAATATGCTGATGCACACTGTCGGCACATGGAGTTCAATGTTGGGGATCAAGTGTGGCTATCGACAACCAACCTCACATTAGTTGGACCTCGTAAGCTCAGACCTTGTTTTATTGGGCCTTTCTCGATTCTTTGTCTCATCGGCGTTGTGGCCTATCATCTTGAGCTACCACCACACATGAAGATCCATCCAATGTTCCATGTCTCCCTACTATGCAGATATGCTCTCCGATCAGGCCAGGGTCATTCCACACCAAACATTCGACCTTGTCCGACACTCATTGATGGCACAGAGGAATATGAAGTGGAGCGGATTCTCCAAAAATGCATGCGTGGTACTCGCCACCCACGGGTGGACTATCTAGTACAATGGAAAGGTTACCCCCTCTATGAAGCAACCTGGGAGCCTGCTGCCAATTTGGCACATGCACCGGTGTTGATGCAAGCATTTGAGCAACAATTGCACAACGAGGACGTTGCATCTTAAAAGGAGGGAGGTCTGTAATACTAAGAAGCTAGCCATATGATCTAGATGTGAAATTTGGTTTGGTAATATCTAGAATGATGTTATAGATGATGGTCAAAATAGATAAGATAAAAGTATCACCAAAAGAGTACTTCTACTAATGGGGTAGAAACCGAAATAGACTTGAGAACCTTAGAACCAATAGCTAGACATATGATTTAAAGGTGAGAATTGGTTTGGTAACATCTGGAAGGATTCCTATCTTGAAGTTGTAGTTGAATTTGTTATTATGTCCAATCAAATTGAACCTTATGATGTTCAAGCCAATACAAACCTAGAATGAAATCATAGTGTAGAGGTGCCACTAGAAAGCTCATATACTCCAATTACTCCTTTCTAATCTTGAATGTAATAAGATGTGAGGTACAGAATGCAAAAACTTTTTCTACCATCCACCATCATCTTCTAATTATAGGTTTATAAGAATACTTAATTCCTTTGCAATTGCAATTACATGGACATGCAATTCTTTGAGCTTTCAAAATTCACCCAAGTCCTACAACCACAATTAGATATCATACCTTGCAAGTGAAGCAAACTTGCATGGGTCGAGCCTTCAATCCTATTGGAACTAATCAAGTTCCTAATACGTGGCTTTAAATCTCCTATTGGGATTCCTCCTTTCTCTAATCATTCTACTCCACAAACTCCATATGAGCAATTTGTCAAGGTTGCCTATTCTTGAGTGGACATTCAACAATGCAATGTCTAATTTGGCAAAAATAAAAGCAATGACCTGTTTGTTGTAATCTTTCTCTCTCTATAGTGCCAAGTGGTCTCTATTGGATGGCATCAATCTCCATTGGTGCCGGCTCCTCCATTTGTATGTGGTGTATTGGTAGGTTTTGTGAAGTTCAAGGTCAAGACCAAGTTATCGCAACCAAGGAATCAAAGTGCTCAACCAACTACATGACTTCCTCCAAATGCCTTGGCCCTCACAAGATTAGTGCAACAAGTTTTTTTTCAGCTCATTCCACTTGAAACCACCACCATAGCTTTTCCACTCCATCCAATTTGCTTGAAGCTAAGAGAATCTATTTCCATTATCTTAAAGATTTGTAGTTTCAAAATAACATTCACTATCAAACACAAAATTCTTCATTATACCTTGAAGATTCTTGCCTTCAAATACCTTGGGCTTTGAAAATTGGATTTTCTCTTCTCCTTCTCAAAAAGGTGCTCTCTACATGCTCTTGTCGTTAATGATCTCATTCTTCCAACAATCAAGTAAGGTGCTTGATTTCTTGTTGCATGGCAATGATAAGTTTGGGTATTGCTACCATAACTACTACTCTATCAAAATACTTGTAGTTTATCTAAGTACTAGATGCAACATGTCCACCATTTCCCATAAGTTACAATTAGAAGTATCAAGGGTTCATCAAATAAGGTGATCATATTCAAAAGATTCTACCCATAGCGTGAGATGATGAATTGCATGAAATGATGCTTGGGTAGTACATGGACAAAAAAATTTCAATAGTTTGGCAGAAATGGATTTGGTGGTCCATAAATTCCATCCATCTCATTTGTGCTCTAATAATAGTGTAGAAAACTAAGGAGAGAAATAAGAGAATGGAAGATCCATGTGAAAGATCACATTGGGACTCTTGAATGAAGAAAACACCAAATGCATAGCATGAGCTTGGGCTTTGGTATGTATAAGAAGCATACAAGGCTCTTGGGAAGCTTCTCAAGAATCTTCTAAAAACTGCCTTCTTGGAGTGCAAGCCTAGCTAACCAAGAAGCTTCTCAAGAAGCTTCCTTCTAGAAGGCATCTACTTGACATGCAAGCTAAGCTAAGTGGAAGCTTCCTTCTTGAAGCTATGTACTTGGTATGCAAGCTAAGCTAGCTTGGAAGCTTCTCAAGAAATTTCATCCTAGAAGTTACCACTTGGCATGCACATTATCCTATACTTGGAAGATACCAATTGTCACGCCATTTGTAGTTTCGCATCTAGATGCTCGGACACTGGAGTTCCAGTGATGGTAGTTAGAGTTATTCTAGCAGTTTCTCAGGGACTACTTTCCGACGGTTAGATTTTGTGTTCGGGGTACTGACTTCACGGTGGGGCCCACCGTCACTTTGCACCGTTTGTACCGTCGAGTGTGCCGTCAGCTGGACCGTTAGGGTTTCAGGGCTAGCTCGAGTCCAGGGGGTATAGTTTCGAAGTGAGCTCCAGAGAGCTCACTTCTCTGATGTTGAGCCTTCGAGTTCCTGGCTATGGTGGACAGAGGCCGGCGAGCGTCACCTAGATTCTCTATGCTTGAGTGGGTGTGGCTTGACGGTAATCAGTGCTTAGTTGTTGGTAGTTTATAGAGTGACAGATCAAGTAATGATCTGAGTTGAGTTGAGTTGAGAGTGTTAAGCAATCTAATTACATCAGAGAAGTGAAGTCAGGGGGAAATTGGGTGCATGAACGTTGAGTGTTGGTGGTATCTCCAAGCTCGGTGGATCATGGTAGCTCGATTCAAGTTCTGTGTTTCCCTAGTGTGTAGAAGCTCGTTCAGTTGATGCAGATTTGGCAGTTAGGCGGACGGTGTGCGGAAGCGCTGGCCAAATTTTGAGCAAAGAATGAGCAATTTTTGAGCAGTGTTGTGATTTTGAGCTCAGGAGGTGAAGGCATGACCAATCTGCTGCAAGTTGGGCTCAGAAAGTGAAATTGAAGGTGGAGTTGGGAAGCTCTTCTCATGAAATTGTGATTTGGAAAAACCCATTTTGTCAATTTGGCTCGAGTGGAAAGTTAGCGGGGGATTTGGTGGACATCCATCTTTAGGGTTTACGTCAGATTTTATGTCAGATTTGCGTCAGATTTTGGGTCAGAATTGGAGGAGTTTTGCTGTTTGGCCAGATTTGGAGAAGTTTTGCTAGTTTGTAGGAGTTTTGTAGATTTGGAGAAGTTTCACCAATTTTGGAGGAGGTTCGAAGTGGCAACAAGAAAGGCCTCATTTGGCTGAATTTCGGCGTTTAGAGGCTTCGAGGCATAGGGTTGTGGGCTATGAGAGGCTACGAAGGCCTAGAAGGGCCAGCAAGCCAACTTGCTGGCGTGAGGTTAGCTAGTTTAGAGTAGATCTTGGTCATTGGTTGGCAAAATCTACCTTTCTTGCTAGATTGTGCGCAACAGGGTTTGACCCCTAGATCTCTTGTTCCTAGACTGGTGCCCTAGCCAACTAGTCCACCCTCACTTGTTGTTATAGTGACTACGCCACTGTTATCTATACACATGTAGCTTTGGCTAGGAGAGGCAGTTTGATCCCATTCTTGGTGATCTTGGTAGCTTAGGACTTAGATACGAACTGCTCTTATGTCAAATGCCAAATGGTGGCAGAGTCAGTCCCGTGTTGTCTTATGAGATGGAGGGTTTTCGTTTAGATTTCTTGTGATTGGATCCCCTCCATTCTCTACTTCCTATTTGTGCACCATGTTTGTGTGAGGTGCCTTAACTTTTGAGCGTTGGTGCTTTGGTGTGCTCTCGGTGGTGAGGCTGGAGTGATGACCAGTCAGACTACCTTTGTTTCTCTCCGGTGAGGCAGGAAGTGATGACTTGCAGACCGTGAGAGTGCGTGTTATGATGGTAGGTTATAGGTTGCCCTTCCCCTAGTGTAGTTATCTCGGTTAGAGTTACATTAGTGGGTGGTGTTTAGTTGGTGTTGGCACTTGGTGGGGCACTTGCGGTTGCGACTTGCTATTGTAGTTGGTGGTTCGGGTTTGTTGGTGTGGTTACTTGGTCATGACGGAGTTCTTTGGAGATTCCAGAGGAGTTAGCCCTACAGTACGTAGTGGGTTTACTCGGAGTGGTGCTCGGTATCAGCCTGTATCTCAGGTCCCAGTGAGGGAGGAGATTGACTCTGAGTTGGAGTTTGACACAGGAGCTGATTCAGTTGAGAGTGCACTTGGTGTGTCCACACCGTTGTTGTAGGACATGGACGAGATTTATGGGGCCTCCAAACGCCCTAGGCGTTACTCTGGTACAGTGGGTACCATTGAGTTGGATGACTTCATCCAAGAGTTCAACAGTTGGTGTGATATGCAGCAAATGCGGAACCCGACTTTGTTCACACCTTTCATGGCATGGAAGGGATTGTTTCAGCATCTGGAGGGTCCGCCGATGGATGACTAGCATGAGTTCAGAAGAGCTCATTTGGAGGAGATTGAGTTATGGAGACAGTATTAGTCTCCACATTATGTCTCCATCACTTCAGGCTCGGTGGCTAGGAGTAGATTGGCTGTACCCACGAGTTCTAGCTTGAGTAGTATTGGTGGAGCTAGTGGAGGTGCACTAGCTGGAGATAGTGCTACTACAAGTGGAGGTACCATTGCAGGAGGTGGTGTGGTACCGAGGTTTAACCCCATGGTTGAGTTCTTCCTATGTTTGAGGCAGAACTACCAAGGAGTGCGGACTGACAAGCTGAGGAGCTTGCAAGAGTTCCAGCGGAAGGCTGGAGAGAGCCTACGCAAGGCATACACTTGCATGAGGCGGCTGATCAGTTTCACTCAGGGAGTTACTGAGGCCCAGGCAGTCCAGTTTTGGTATGGGATACTAGACAGGGAGTTGCGACGAAGAGTTCGTGATGCTACGTTGTTGCAAGCTACTTCGCCCACATTGGCAGTAGTCTTTGGTTTGGCTGAGCGTATTGAGCTCAACATGGTGGAAGAGAGAGTGGTGACAGCTGGATTTGGTAGAGAGACCTCATCCACGGTTGTGACTTCTTCTAGAGTGCAGTAGAGTGCACCACGCCCAGTTGGTTTTTGAGGACAGGGTGGACAGCCCAGATCCTATGGAGCGAGTGGAGGGCCTAGTGGAGTTAGACCCTTACCCTCATTCTCGGGTCAGTAGCAGCCAGTGAGTGGTGGTGTTGCTTGTTGGACTTGTGGTGGACCTCACCATAGGAGAGAGTGTACTCAGGGCAGCGGACCTGATACCTCTGGTGCATCACAGCCAGCACAGAGGCAGTGTGAGCACTGCCACAGATTTGGTCACACTAGTGATCGGTGTTTTGACATACACCCGAAGTTACGGAGTGGTAGGGCTGCTATGGCAGGTAGTAGAGGAGCTCCAGTTCATGGAGGACGAGGTGGTAGAGGTGGTGGTAGAGGATCTACACCTAGTAGGGGTGCAGTACCTACCCTTACTTCTGACACAACTATGGCTACTCGGATTGAGCAGTTGGAGCAAAGATTGGCTAGTATGGCTATTGCTCAGAGGAGATCAGATTCGGGTGCTGAGGCTTCCACCTCATATGCTAGTGATAGAGATGCTTTGGACTTCATGTGCAGAGCAGCACAGGTGGATGCATCTGCAGCAGTGACTAGGAGTGCAGTACGTGCTCCAGAGCCTAGAGGAGCATCAGTGGAGTTGGACCCACAGAGAGGAGAGGTTAGGAGACAAGTCAGGCTTCCCCAGTCTTTCACGCTATCTGAGGCATTGCAGACAACATCCATGGTTCCTAGACGTCCCAATGTAGGTGTGGTAGGTGGTGATGGAGTACTTGATGGACTACCTGCTAGTCAGCCACCTGCTACTACACAGACTGAGTCTAGCATGATGTTGGGGGCGGCTCAGCTGATTATGCAGCATCCTTTGTTTTTAGCCAGTGATATGTTTACATTGGGAGTTGACCCGGCCCCAGTGTTCCGATTGGCTGCCACGTTGTGTGAGAGTAGGGATAGTGCAATTCCTACTACTAGAGCAGAGGTGGTTGGTAGTGGAGCTGACTTGGTTGAGGAGCATGGGATCCGTTCAGCACCCAATGGTTTATGGCAGGCAGCAACGGCTAGGCTGGAGGAGTTGCCAGCTAGACCGGCCTTTGAGAGAGCGCGGTTTACACCTGGTGTTGTCCTATCGGATAACCAGAGGGGGATTTTTCGTTTGGTGGGACCTTCAAGGAAGGTCTATATACCACAAAGAGTCTTGTTAGACTCTGGTGCGCAGCCCCTTATGTTGGGGAAGGCTGCAATTGTCGGTCTGGAGTTACGGAAGACCGATGTGGAGAGGTGTCCATTTTAGATCCAGACATCTCTTGGTGATGGTTCAACATAGTACATCACACGTGGAGAGCTTGTTGTCCAGGTTTAGCCTGGTCATCCGACTGATAGCTTGGTGGTGAGAGCTCAGGCTATTGCGACGATAGCTGAGTCATATGATGTGCTAGTTGGGGGAGCAGTGTTATACCTTATGGGTTTTAGCATTGACTATTGGGAGGAGACAACCTCTTATAGACCTGGTTGGCAGTCTGGTGAGGGACGGGTATGTCGCCTACCAATACGCTTCAATAGTGGCAGTCTTGGCTCACTACAGTCTGGGACCATGGTAGCATCAGTTTTAGCTTTCAGCGGTGCAGTTACATGGCCTGGTGACTTGTTGGAGGGGAACGCCCATGCAGAGGATACTCCAGTACCAGAGGAGATCACTTGGCTTTGGAGTACAAGTGGGATTGTTCAATCCACCTTGGATGTTCCATTGTGGAGTTCAGAGGAGGCATTGCAGCAACATGCAGATCAGTTGGTGCAGCAGGCTTGGAGTGGAGCCTTTGTACCATCAGGGGATGAGTGTGAGGATGAGCCTCCAGAGGCGATTGCTTTGACACCTCTGGATACCACACTCATTGCTTGGCAGTATCCAGTAGAGGGGATATGCCTATTGGAGTTGTTTGGTGGGATTAGCACCAGACTAGCTGCGGTGTTACAGGCGGGTATCCGAGTACAGAGGTACTTGTATGTAGAGAGAGATGAGACTGCTAGGCGAGTCTCTCTACATCATGTGGCACACTTGGCCTATCGGTATCTGGAGTTATTACTGATGTCAGCAGTCAGAGGTTACCAGAAGGCCTTACCAGGAGACATTTCCTTATTGGGGGCGCATGACCTAGAGAGACATGAGCCTATTCACTTGGTGATTTCTGGATGGCCATGTCAGGGACATACACGTGCGGGCCGTGGTTTGGGTCTTCAGGATCCTCGTTCTGGTGTGTTTTGGGAGATGTTACGGATACTACGACATCTCCAGGTTCATCAGTCTGTTTCTCCAGCTTACCTTTTGGAGAACGTTCCCTTGTTGGGTGATTCTTGCACTAGAGTGGTGGCGAGTACACATCAGGTCCATTCTTGGATGGGACCTACTGTATTGTTAGATGCAGCCAGAGTGGGATCATGGGCTCATCGTCTTTGTCTTTGGTGGACAAACCTCTTACCCAGAGAGGTTCTACAACGTGCTTATGATGGGATTCAGCGACTAAACACCTCCTTATTGATGATATCTTGGATGTTGGGCGTCAGTCTCAGACAGTGGTCATGGCTGATAGGTCACCTATGGCAGTGGTGAACCTAGTTGGACAGCCTAGAGCTGCATTTCCCACACTCATGAGTTTCCCAGGCTCTCATGCTTTTTGAGAGGGAGGACCTGGACTTGTTTGGGACTCACAGTTACAGCAGTTGGTGGAGCCCAATGCTAATGAGAGAGAGCGGGCAATGGGTTTTCGCACCGGTATTACCGCTGTTCCAGCAGTGTCAGAGGCATCCAGGCGTCAGGTGTTAGGTCAGGCTATGGACCTGAACTGTTTGACCTGGATTGTGAGCCTTGGCTTGGCAGAGCAGCGTAGGATGCGCTTGATAGTTATCACCACTCGGACACTTGTGAGCCCTGTGCCTATCGAGACAATTCAGGCACATGCTGGGGGCGATGGACCAAGTGGACATGGTATTCTTGGGACACATCCAGTAGCTACTAGGGAGAGTGGTCTACTTGGAGTCCATCCAGGTGAGTGTGGGCTACTTGGATTACACCCTTGGTCCAAATGGGATGCAGCTAGAGGACGTATGGAGCTTGCAGCCAGAGTGGAGGGAGTTTTTCACACAGAGGTTGGGACCTCTAGTGGTCGGGAGCATGACACCATTGCTCCCAAGGGTTCAATGTAGTAGCCAGTCAGTATGTCTTCCACTCCTACTACAGTTACAGAGGATACTTGGGAGCCAGATTTTGGACCCAAGCTTACTGGAGAGGAAAGACGGAGGGTTTGGAGGTTCTTGAGGAGTCACACGAGTTGTTTTGCCTTCAGTATGAAGGATTTGGGTGCTTTGAAGGGACCTGGTATACGGATTGAGCTGATTAGCGACACACCAGTTTTCCAACATCCCTATCGATATAGTGAGATGGAGAGGACATTGATTCAGAGCCGGAGTAGTGACCTTTTTGAGGCTGGTTTGGTGGAGATTTCACATAGAGAGTATGCATCAGCGACAGTGATGCCAACCAAGAAGGATATGCATGGCAACTATACAGATAGGCGGATGTTTGGAGATTACCGTCCTATCAACCGACAGACCAGGGCTGATCGATATGCCATGCCTACACTGAAGGAGATTTTTGATGCGATTGGGCATACAAAGGTCTTCAGTACTTTGGATCTTCGAGCGGGATATCATCAGTTGCCAATCAGGGAGGAGGATAAGTCCAAGACAGCATTTTGGGCTATTGATCCTCACGGCAAGGATGTGTTATATCAGTGGAGGTTCTTACTATTTGGGTTAAAGAAGGCTCCTGCTGAGTTCCAGAGGGTCATGGATAGGATCCTAGTTGGATTGGATTTTGCTCGGTGTTATATTGATGACATTTTGGTCTATAGCACTACTGTGGAGGAGCATGAGAGACAATTGTTGGAGGTGTTTGAGAGGTTGAGATCATGGACTCAAACTACATCTTGGGAAGTGTAGGTTCTTCCACGAGCAGGTTGAGTATTTGGGTCACACTATCTACCCCGGAAGACTTGGTGTTCAGCAGACCAAGGTGGAGGCTATTGCACGTATTCCTTGGCCTACGGATGTGAGCAGAGTGCGAGCATTCCTTGGGTTGGCAAACTTCTATCGCCGCTATGTTAGAGGATTTAGTGCCATTGCCAAGGCCTTGACGAAGCTGACCAAGCTTACACACAAGTGGTGTTGGGGAGATGAGCAGGAGAGAGCTTTTGTAGAGCTCAAGGAGAGGTTGACATCTGCTCCTATTTTGAGGAGACCGATCAGGGGATGACCATTTCAGGTTCACACTGATTGGAGTATGTTGGGGCTTAGAGCGGTGCTCACCCAGCATGATGATGAGGAGAAGGAGTTTTTGGTGGCCTATGCTAGTCGCTCCAACAATTCAGCGGAGGCGAAGAATAGTTCATATGAGGGAGAGTGCTTGGCAGCAGTTTGGGCAGTAGCACATTTCCGATGTTACCTATTTGGTAACCCCTTCACTCTCATCACTAATCATCAGCCACTGAAGTGGTTGATGGAGTCCGACAAGCTTTCAGGGAAGCTTGCACAATGGGCTCTGATTTTACAGGAGTATGATTTCACGGTTGTTCACAGACCTGGAGTGGTGAACCGTGATGCAGATGGGTTGAGTAGAAACCCATGTCCCAGCCAGCAGGATCTGACCGGAGCACGTTGGCATGGTGAGACAGATGAGGAGATGGTGCCAGGTTGGCATGCATCGGCCTTTCTGTGTATATTTGCAGAGGCTGTGGTGGTATCTCTCTTAGCGCATACAAGAGGAGTTATTGAGGTCACAGATCCGGAGAGTGAAGATATTGGTACAGTTCAGCAAGACATTCATGATGATGTCTTAGTGATGGACTATCTTTGCACAAGTGTTGTGGGTGGCACAGTTGGAGCCAAGGAGAGAGACCGTGTTCTTCAGCAAGCCAAACGGTTCAGATTGGAGGGTAGACACCTTTTGCGTGTATGGGAGGATGGTAGAGTGCGAGTAGTACCATTTCCATCACAGAGATCACAGTTGGTCCGTCATGCTCATGAGGAGCTAGGACATTTTGGAGTAAAGCATATGTATAGTTTACTCCAGAGTCATTATTGGTGGCGCGGTATGCAGACCAAGGTATAGCAGTTTGTTGCCAGATGTGTGGTTTGTGACCAAGTTAGAGCATCATTCAATGCTCCTACGCCACAGTTACACCCATTACCTATCATGGGATTGGGTTACCATTGGAGTTTGAACTTTGCCAGACCTTTACCGCTGACTGTGAGACATCATTGGTATGTTTTGGTGATGGTGGAGCACTTCTCCAAGTGGATTGAGTTGGTGGCACTTCCTGACAAGTCTAGTGAAGGGACAACTTACTCGTTCCTGGATCAAGTTCTTAGTCATTTTGGTGCACCAGTTGAGGTTTTGACTGATCAGGGTACAGAGTTCTTGGGGGAGTTTCAAGTCTTGTGTGACAAGGCTTTGATTGATCATCGTACTACATCCCGAGATCACCCTGAGGCAGATGGCTTAGCAGAGAGAGTGGTTCAGACAGTGAAGAGAGGATTGCGAAAGTATGGTTTGCAGAGAGGCCACTTGGGAGATTGGGATCTCCAATTACCTTGGTTGGCCATGGGCTATCGGTTCAGCCGGCAAGCCTCCTTAGCACCCTTCTCTCCATACTTTCTACTCTATGGATGAGATCCAGATTTACCTGCAGCCATTCGTCGAGATGCTACTGTAGTTTTGGACTTGTATGACCTTGATGTATGGATGAGTGCATGTTCTCAGCGGGCAGAGATCTTTTGGAGAGTGATGCCGATGGCCTTTGAGAACTTGGCGATTGCTCAGCATAGAGATACTTTACGCTATGCTACCATTCGTGGAGGAGGTTATAGACCCTCGATCCGTCGATTTCATCCAGGCGACTATGTATATCTACAGCAGACAGCACCGACAACACTTGATGTTTCTATAGGCCGCACTATCTTGAGAGTGCGCGAGGTTTTTCCATCTGGAGTCCTTGTGTTAGAAGGACGTGATGGTGTTGTTTGGAAGGATCATGTGCGCAATTGTGCGCCATGCCACCTCCCAAACATTGATGGTACTATGGACCCAAGCTTGGCACTTGTACGTGCAGGCTTGAGGTGTATGTTATGTGGCTCTTCTGGTGGAGCTGCTACTATGTTAGTGTGTGATAGCTGTTTGAGAGGATGGCATATGGCATGTATGACTCCTCCCCTCACGGTGGTTCCTCAGGGACAATGGTTATGTCCTAGATGTACTTGACCTATAGCTAGTTCATTCTTTATATGGTATAGATTGCAGACAGGCGACTAACGATGGGGCTCCATAGCACTCGGCCTCCTGATCTTTGCCCATTAAAGGGTATACCATATATTTAGAGTAGATGGCTATCTGGAGTTAGAGGGACCTAACCGCCAGCTAGGGGGGCAATTGTGGCACTTTAGAGTCTATGTATGACTTATGTGTGAGTTGTGCTTCTATAGTGTATGATGTTGACAGTGATGTATGTTGTGTAGCGATGTATATACGCACGACAGCTGTCACGCCATTTGTAGTTCCGCATCTAGATGCTCGGACACTAGAGTTCTAGTGATGGTAGTTAGAGTTATTCTAGCAATTTCTCATGGACTACTTTTTGACGGTTAGATTTCGTGTTCAGGGTACTGACTTCACGGTGGGGCCCACTGTCACTTTGCACCGTTTGCACCGTCGAGTGTGCCATCAGCGGGACCGTTAGGGTTTCAAGGCTAGCTCGAGTCCAGGGGGTATAGTTTTGAAGTGAGCTCCAGAGAGCTCACTTCTCTGATGTTGAGCCTTCAAGTTCCTGGCTATGGTGGACAGAGGCCGGCGAGCGTCACCTGGATTCTCTATGCTTGAGTGGGTGTGGCTTGACTGTAATCAGTGCCCAATTGTTGGCAGTTTAAAGAATGACAGATCAAGTAATGATCTGAGTTGAGTTGAGTTGAGAGTGTTAAGCAATCTGATTATTGTGGCACTTTAGAGTCTATGTATGACTTATGTGTGAGTTGTGCTTCTATAGTGTATGATGTTTACAGCGATGTATGTTGTAGCAATGTATATACGCACGACACAATAGCTTCCTTGATTCTTTTAGAATATTCTTATATTTTGGCTAATTTGCTCTATTTGCTTCTTTTTTGGTCGAACTAACTTATCCGTAAACTCCATATTTTTACACCTACTATATCTTTGGTAAGGGTGTGATGAGGTCTAAGAATACATGTTCCTAATTGGTAGATGGATTTGGTAGTGGTTGAAGGAGTCCACTTGGCTTTTGGTTACTAGCTTTGTTGCATCGGAAGCTCTCACATGATAAAAAGAACTCTCAAACTCTTAGGCCATGTTTGATCACTACCATTGATATTGTAGGTACTCAAAGTCTTATCCATACCCATGTGATCAATGATTGGTAAGTCATGGGCCTCTTGAAGTTATACTACTCATAGATCCCTCTTGGCTAGAACATAAATCTGGTTCTCATAGAGTAGAAGGCCCTCCTTGAAGGAGAAAGTGTTGTATTTCTTATCATGTACTATGAAACAACCTTGGACCAATTGGAAGAAGAGGTCTTGTTGTAAAGTAGTCCTAAACTCAATTTGGAATTTTGAGTTTATTGACACTATTTTAATTGTTACTATTATGAGATATTCAAGAAGAGTCTTCAAATCAAGTCATTGTGATAGGACATTAGGGATGACATGCCACTTGGCCACCAATTCAAAACCATATATGATAGCTTCCCATCCAATGGCTCCTTGTATCCCATGAAACCATTACACCTATTATTTCACCTACTCCAAAAGAATGATACTTTAAGACTATTCTTAAGCTTCCACTTGAAGACTATTCTTAAGCTTTCACTTGCTTCATGAGAGAATCTATGAATATAAACCTCATTGTACAAAATTATACAAAAATCCCAACAAACATGTGAAACAAAAACACAAGGCATAATTTTACAAGTAGAGCAAAAAAAGCACTTTTTTCTCTTGCCTATTTTTTTAAAAGAGGAAAAATAAAGAACACGCTTTTGAGCTTTTTGCACATTTTTTATACTAGATAAAAGATTAGTTCATATATACATAAAAGAAATAAATTGATTTTTCTGAATGGCACTTTGCGTCTTGTAGGGTGTTTTATTTATTTTTTATTAAGAGACATATATCTAAATTAGTGATTTGAATTCTCCCTAGGGTCAAGAGCTTAAGCTCTTTTTTTCTTAATTTTCCTATCAATTTTCTACTAAAAGCATCAGTTTTTTTCCTTTTTGGTCTAACACTCCCTTTGGGGCCCTTTGTTTTGTTAGACAGTATTTTGGTTCTGTGGTATCCAAGAAAAATATTCTAGGGCCCTCAAATTAATATTTTTGAAATTGCATAGCACTTCTCCAAATAGTCTTGTGCTAGAAGGATTCAAGCTTTCTTTGGATTTTCTTTTGTCATAAGGTCTTGGCTTGTTTTTCTTGTTTGCCTGTTTGGGCCTACAAGTGGTATGAGTATTGTTTTGTTGTTTGGCTATTCTTAAGCTTGGCGATGGAACTTTTTTGGTTTGTATTCAAGCTTGATGTCAAAAAATTGTAGTTGTTTCTCTCATCAATGATGACAACTCTTCATATGCTCCAAAATGTAAGGTTGGTGATTGGTTTGCATGACCACTTGTTTCTCCAAGAAATAATAATTCCATGCATTTTTGGTATATAATATTGCTATTTTTTCTTGATCCCAAGTAGAGTAACTCCTTTATATGGTGTTTAGTTGGCAAGACACAAAGATAATGGAATATAATCTATCTAGAAATTCTTGTTACCACATAGCTCTAATTGCAATTTTAGAAGCATCAAAATCAACTACACAAGCTAGTTGAGGATCATATGGTTGGAGGATGGATCATGAAGACACCATATGTTTTAGTTTCTTAAATGCTTCTTCATGCTTGGTGTTCCATTGAAAGCTTGATGCTGTCCCCAAGAGATTAGTCAATGGTGCAGTCACATGAGCATAGTAGTGGATGAATTGTTGATAAAAACTTACCAATTCATTGGATGCCCAAACTTCTATGTCATCCCTAAGCCAATTGACAATAGCCTTGATTTTTTATTCTTCCATCTTGATCCCCTGCAGTGAAACCTTATGATGCAAGGTAACTTCCTTCTGCCAGCAGGTACACTTTGACTTCTTGTGGTAGAACTTCCTTAATAGAGTCATCTTAGGACTTCTCTTACATAATTCTTGTGTTCTATTTTTATCTTATTGTAGATTAAAGTATCATCCAAAAATACCATCACATATCAATTCATTAGCCTATCCAACACCTGATGCATTTGATTCATGAAAAATACCAGAGTATTAGTGAGTCCAAAAGGAAAAACTCTCTAAATCAAAATATCACAACCTTGTGCAAAAGGTAGTTTTTGCACATTTTTCTATCAATGTGGATTTTCCAATAGCCCCTTTGAAGATACAACTTAGAGAAGTATCATACTCCACTCAATTAATCCAACAAGTCATCAATTCAAGGCAAGGGTTATGCATTCTTCACGGTTTTTTTACTAAAGCTATGGTAGTCAATATTGAATCAAAGTCCTCCATCCTTCTTTCCATCCTTCTTTGGTACATAGAGTATTGGTGCCCCCTAAGGAGATGTACTATGTTATCTGAAATCCTTCCAGCAACTTGGTTAGTGTTGTTCAAAGCTCTTCTAACTCTTTTAGTGAGAGCTTATAGATTGGTCTACTCACATAAGTACTACTTGGCAATAGCTCAATCTTGAAAGGCATATATACATTGATCAAAAGAAAACCCTTTTAGAATATCATTTAAAAACTCATCTAAAACCTCTTGCACTATTTGGTCAACCATTGCTTGTTGAGGTTGCTTACACTCATCAAATTCTCCTTGTGCAATTAGCTTGATCCACATAGCAAAAACATGATTATCTTTATCTAGAGCTTAGTTTATAACTATTTTATTGACAAAATTCTCATCTTGGGATTGACTATTCTTAGGTGTCTTAATCATAGATGCTAGTCAACTTAGTTGATAATTCTTACCTTGGTATTGTAATTGAATTTGTAGTTGGGTCCAATCAAATTGAACCTTATAACATTCAAGCCAAGGCAAACCTATAATGATATTTTAGTGTAAGTGAGTACAAAAAACCTCATACACTTTGAATACTCCTTCTCAACCTTGAATGTAATAAGATGTAAGGTACAAAATGCAAAACCCTTTCTTCTATCCGTCATCACCAATTTTCTACTATATATTGGCTTGATAGGAAGACATAATTCCTTTGTTAATTGCATAAACATGCAATTCTTTGAACTTCCATAGTTAACCAAAATCCTATAGTTGGATCCTAATCCTAATGATTGGATATCATACCTTGCAAGTGTATTAAACATGTAAGCCTTCAATCCAATTGGAACAAATCAAGTTTCCAGTAAGTGGCTAAATATCTCATATTGGGGTTCTTTGTTTCTTTGATCCTTATGTTCCAAGAACTCAATTTGGGCAATTGGTCAAGGTTATCCATTATCAATTGTATATTCAACAATGGGATATCACATCTGATGGCAATGGAAGCAACCACCATTCTTTCATAATTTTTCTCTATTTATAGTGCTAAGTGTCTATGTTAGATGGCATCAATCTCTATCAATGATGGATCCTCTACTCATTGGTAGTGTGTATGTAGGTTTTGTGGAGGTCTAGGTCAAGACCAAGTTGTGGCAACCAAGGAATCAAAGTGTTTAGCAAATTGCATGGTTTCTTCTAAGTGTTTGGATTCTTGCATGGTCACTTCCAATTTGGTGCATGATTTCAAGCCCCCCTCCAGATCAAACCAAAGATTCACCTTCTAATATTTCAAGAATTTTCATTATGGTGTTGAATAATGTAGCTCCTCATAAAACCAATTTTTTTCAACTTTACTAATATGTATAGCTCGTGCAACATTTATTGCTTAAAATCTCCCAACTATTACACTCTTGAATTTCTCTCATGTCAAGATTGTGGCAACAAACTACCATTGAGCTTGCTCCACCCGGAATCACCACCATAGTTTTGCCATTCCAAATAATTGGCTTGAAGCCAAGAGAATCTATTTGTGTTCATTTTGAAAATTTGTAGCTACAAAATAATATTTGCAATCAAACATAAAATTCTCCATTGCACTTAGGAGATTCTTGCCTTCAAATACCTTTGGCTTTGAAAATCAAATTTTCTCTTCTCCTTCTTGAAATGCTACTCTCTCCTTTTACATGCTCTTTTTATTGATGATCTCTCTCTCCCAACAATAGAGTAAGGTGCTTAATTTGTGATTGCATAATAGTGATAACTTTGAGCATCATAAACATGATTACTACTCTATCAAACTACATACTTGCAATTATCTAAGCTAACAATAAGATGCAACTCATCCATTACTCCTCATAAGCTACAATTAGAAGTACCAATGGTTCGTTGAACAAGGTGGTCACATTCAAAAAATGCTACACAAAGCTTGAAATGATGAATTGTGTGAAATGACATTTGGTAATAAATGGATACAAAAATTCCAATGGTTTGGAGAAAATGGATTTGGTGGTCCATAGATTCTATCGATCTCATTCTTTCTCTAATAACAATGTAAAAAATTGAAAGAGAAATGGAAGAATGGAAGACTTTAGTGGAATACCACATTGGGACTCTTAAGTGTGTGAAACTCCAAATTCCTAGCTTGAGCTTGGCTTGGGTATTTATAGGTACCTTGGGTGGTACAAGACTCCCAAGGAGCTTCCAAGGAAGATTCTTTCTAGGAGCTATCTTACTTGGAGTGCAAGCTAAGCTAATCATTTACTTGGCGTGTAAGATAAGCTAGCCATCAACTTGACATACAAGTTACTCTACTCTTGGAAAGTTCTTAGAAGCTTCCCACCAAGAAGCTTCCTAAGTGCTTCTAGAATATTCTACCAACAAGCTTTCTCAATGCTTTTAGCATATTCTTAGGCTAGTTCCTTTTGTTATATTTAGCTTGAATTACTAACTAATTAGCTTCTACTAACTTGTCTACTTACTCCATATTATTGCACTAACCTTCTTATAATTTAGATAGAACTAGAGGATCTAGGTTCTCCAAAAGTAGAAGTGAAGATCAATGGATGCATGATTCAATGAGTTTACATAAATTCTAGGTTGAGAGTTAATGTGATAAATGAATAGACAAATCACAAGTTAAGATACATTACATTTGAACCTACTTTTTGTATCCTCAAATTTTTAGGTCAAACCCACAAAAGATCCTTGGGAATGTTGTCAAATATATTAACCAATATAGGCAATATGCCATTTCTCCTCAATTATATCATTCTCCAGCTTGTAACCAAGACAAGATATCCAAAAGACCCTTAGGTCTTTTGGTTATCTTGTCTTAGTCTTGGTCTTGGGAATGTTGTTACATGTTGATCATATAGGCAATGCGTCATTTTAGCTAAATTACATCATTCTCCATCTCGGTAACCAAGACAAGATATCTAGTGTTGATAAGCAGACCCCAGTTTTATGAAGCCCAAGTAACTGAAATTCCAAGATCATGAGTCTTTAGGTCCCAAGATAGTTATAATGTGTTGGAATAAGGTTCCTCACTTAGGAAAAAAATTATCATCAAAAGAGGTTACATAGATGATACCTTGGACAACTCAAAAGGCTCTTTGGAGAAGGACACGGTCAACTACCTGGCGTGCTACAAAGTAGATGAAAAAAGAAATAACTCCCCCAAAGATCAAGAAGAGCACCCAACTCTACTCAAAGTGAGCCAAGTCAGTCATGTGGAAGGTATGTCAATCTAATTGATTGTCAATATGTGATTGTTCTTGAAGAGGAAATCTTGAAGATATATAAGTATGTGTCCCAAGCCGAATATAAAGAGTATGCAATGTTGTTTTGGATATATTAAGACATCTTTTTTTAGAAAATTGAACAAATGTCAAGTATTCCTTGACAATTTATTGAGCATTGCATTGATCTAGAAGAAGATATAGTGCCAATTTGGCAAATATAGTACAAATTTCAACCCAAAGTACTTACTGCTAGTGAAGTACAAAATAGATAAGTATCTTTGGGCAAGTATCATTTCTATGTGCTTTGTAGGGAATGGGTTTCACCTATTGTGGTGGTGCTCAAGAAGAGGATGAAACCAATCCCAATGTACCAAGAATTTAGAAATTGAATGCAACCACAAAGAAGGATAATAATCCGCTACTCATCACCAATGCTATCATCTATGAAGTTGCTTGACATGCTTGCTATAGTTATCTAGACGAATTTTTAAGGTATAACCAAGTTTCTATTTGAGAAGAAGATAAGGATAACTACTTCTACTACTAATTGGGAAATCCATGCCTATAACCAAATGCACTTTGGCTTACGTAATGCACCTATAACCTTCCAAAGATGATGATTATCTTTAAAGATTACCTCCAAAAATTCATGGAAATTTGTATAGATAATTTTTTTGTTTTTAGCCAAAGTGTGGTACCCACAATTTTCATTTTTGTTGAGTTTTTAAAAAGAGGTGTATTGTAGAAACCAAATTGTAGCTAAAGGAAGAAGAAAAGAATGAAATTGTGTTCAGAGTAAACCCAAAGAAGTTGCCTTTGGATCAGAGGAAGAAATACTTAGAGAGGACTCATAGAGAAATAGATCCAAAGAAGAGCATCTCCATAGCAAGAAGTTCAACCTGATATGAAGAATTTGTAACAACTTTTCTTCAAGGTAGGCCAGCCAAGAAGGTATGTTTAAAGAAATGGCTAAGGTAGGAGAAGAATACTATGAGAGTGACAAAAAACAAACACGCAAAAGGAATGAAGGTCAATTTCAAAATCAACTAAAGAATGATTTCTTCTCAAAGCACTACAAAATTAAGATTTTTCCAAGGGGAATAAGAGATGCCAAGAAGATATCTTGCTCCTTTGAGTAGTCATCTTGCAAGAATGCAAGTCATGAAGCCAATCAAGAGTGAAATTCTCCAAAATCTAAAAGGGGTGGTTAGAGTTTCATGTCAAGAAGAGGGAATAATTTTCCAATGCCAAAGAACTCATGAGCAATTAATGGCAAAGAAGAGTAAGAAGAGCTCCTTTGCTCATAGTAAAGAGCCTTGCAATTTGGAGATTAGATGTGTTGGTACAAATTGGGGTCCTGAGTAGACTTTGTATTACATTTCTGGCCTAGAACTGGAATGTTAGTTTTTTAGGTTTCATGCTAGAGATCGCTGCTAGCAATTGTGAGGAGGGACTTGAAGTAATGGAGAAGAGAGGGAATCAGGCTTGATAGACCAAGTTGGATTGGAAGTTAGTCCTAAGGAAGGAAGCGAGAGATGCAGCCGGTGTCGTCAAGAAAACAATTCACACAGAGTTGGTGCCATTTGGTGAGCTCTAGAGTTTTCCTTTGTGATACCTAAGCTCAAGAGTTTCTTTGTGTTTCACGACACTTGGAGCTTAATTTTTTGATATGCTAACCGTGGCTTGTGAATGGTATTGGAATCTTGCAAATATGCTTTGAGTGTCATTGAACAGATAATATGTGTGAGAGTATTTTAGTTGGTGCATTTTTCTTCTTGAGCCAAAAGGTCTTGGAAGTTATATTTGGTGCTTCGATCAAATGGGCTTTGAGCATTTTAATGATGTGTAATGAAGAAAAGAAAGAGAAAAGGGTTTTGAGAGGGGCTGTTTTGAGGAAGGACAAGGGAAAGGGAGATTTTTTGAGTTTGGTCTGGACAGGTGGATAGGAAGTGAAAAGAGAGATTTTTTGAGTTTTGGTCGGACAAGTGTGACAGAGAAGGGGGAAGAGAAGGAAGAGAAGGGGAAGGAGTTTTTGAGAGATTTGGCCCTTGGGCAGAGAAGTGTGAAGGGAAAAGGAGTTTTTGGGAGATTTTTCCCTGGATAGAGAAGTGGGAAGGAAAAAGGAGTTTTTGGGAGATTTTGCCCTAGACAGAGAAGTGGGAAGGTGAAGGATTTTTGAGAGATTTGGCCCTTGGACAGAGAAGTAGGAAGGTGAAGGATTTTTGAGAGATTTGGCCCCTGGACAAAGAAGTGGGAAGGGGAAGGAGTTTTGAGAGATTTGGCCTTGGCGCAGAGAAGTGGGAAGGGACAAGGATTCTTCGGGAGATTTTGCCCTAGACAGAGAAGTGGGAAGGAAAAAGGAGTTTTTGGGAGATTTTGCCCTGGACAGAGAAGTGGGAAGGGGAAGGATTCTCGAGAGATTTTGCCCTAGGCAGAGAAGGAAGGGAAGGGGAAGGAGTTTCGGGAGATTTGGCTCCTAGATAGAGAAGTGAGAAGGAAAAGGAGTAAATCGGGAGATTTTGGAGTAAATCGGGAGATTTTGCCCTGGACAGAGAAGTGGGAAGGGAAAGGAGTTTTCAAGAGATTTGGCCCTAGACAGAGAAGGAAGAGAAGGAAAAAGTAGTTTTTGGGAGATTTTGCCTTGGATAGAGAAGTGGGAAGGAAAAAGGAGTTTTAAGGAGATTTTGCCCTAGACAGAGTAGTGGGAAGGAAAAAGGAGTTTTTGGGAGATTTTGCTCTGGACAGAGAAGTGGGAAGGTGAAGGATTTTCAAGAGATTTGGCCCCTGGACAGAGAAGTAGGAAGGGGAAGAATTTTCCAGAGATTTTGCCCTGGACAGAGAAGGAAGAGAAGGAAAAGGAGAAGGAGAAGGAAGAGAAGGAGTTTGGGGCGATCTGGCCTTGGACAGACAAAGGGGAAGGAAATTCGAATGGGAAAGGCTGGAGACTATGGGTTGCAGAGAGATCTTTTGAAAGAAAAGCATGATAACGAGAGAGAGAGAACTTTGTGAAGGGCTGTAGGAGGGAATTTTCCCAGAGAATAGAAGAAAGTTTCAGTCTCGAGGAGAAAGAATTTGAACAGGATGGTTTCAACACCAGAGAGCAGGAAGTCGAAAGGGAAGACAAGACAAGGGTTTGGAGAAGAATAGAGAGCAAGGCAAGGGAGAAAATAATAAATCCAGAATGTTGAGTTGGAAGGTCAAAGGATCAAGAAGAGGGTTCCTGAAAGACAGAGAGTATCAAAATTGGTTTTGAGAAAAGGGAAGAGAGAGAGAGAGTTAGAACTGTAAGGGAAGGAAAATCGAGAGAGAGGAGGAAGAGCTAGACACAAAGGAAAGGGGAATTGAAAGGGTTTGGAGCAGTTACTATGGGAAGAGATTTTTGAAAAGGGAAATGACCTGGTTGTACGAGATTTTTGAGAGTGAGCCAAGAAGGATAGGAGAAGTATCAAAGGGAAAAGCTTTTGCCTGAACAAGGGTTTGGAGAAGAGTGACAGGAAGAGAAAAAATCTGGGGAAAGACGAGGTCTAGACTGAGCAAGGAGATTGAAGGAGAGGGGAATTTTTCAAGGGTTTTGTTTTCCTGGTCTGTGACAGGACAAAGGAAGGAGAGAGAAATGCCTTGAGAGGCCTTTGGGCAGTGACATGACCAGGGAGAGAAATTTCGAATTTGAAGAGCTGATGGGTGTGGATGCAAGAAGAAATTTCAAGGAAAAAGCTGACATGTGACATGAAGGACTGAGCAAATGCTGGCACATGACTTCAAAAAATAGAGATTCAAAGATAGTTGTGGACTGAACTGCTGATAGAAGTTTTCTGAAAGGTGAGGTGCTTTGCAACAACAAAAAGAAACAGAAGAGGAAGAAGTATTTTGTGAATGGAGTCTGAAGGGAGAAGCGGACAGGTTCAAAGGAATAAGAGATTGGGAAATGTCTCAAGGGTTTTTTGAGAAGTGGAAAATTGAAGAGATGAGTGTGTGGAGATAGGGTCTTTCACAAAAAATGTGGCTGAAGCTTTATGCAATGAGTGGAATAGTTAAGAGGTCTAGAATTGATTTATATGAACAGGAGAGCTGAGGATGTTTCATGAAAGGATCTTTGGTCAAGGAGAGAAACCTTTGCAAAGAAGCATTGATGGGAGTGCTACTAAAAGGTGAAGGAAGGGACAAAACAATTCTCGCAGGAGAAAAGGGTTGCTGGTGGTTTGACTGAGCAGTTTCCTCACAAAGACGGAGGTGAAGGAAGAGGTCCGGAGGGTGAGTTGTCTTTACTGTTTTCGGACAGAGTGTGTGTGAAAAGCGCCGGCTGAAATGATTTTGTCATAATTTAGTGCAAACACTATATGAACTGGAGTTGTTTGGCTTGTCTTGTGAGCCAACCTGTCTCTCACTCAGGATGAACCTCTAATGGCTATTATGGTAGCGCACCATGGACTAAGAAGGCAAGGAACCCGAACTCCATCATACTCCTCCAAGGCTAACACTCCAAGACTCAAGACATTTCTCACTAGAGAACTCAATGAGAGAGAGATAGTTGCAAATGAAAGGATGATGAGTACCTCCTCACCCCTTGTTTATATACTTGTGAAATAGTTACGTACCAAAGTTACTAATTACCGTAGTAACTCAAGTTACTAGACTAAAAGTCAAGTAAAGTCAAAAAGTAGAAAGGAATATCCATTCACATGGGCATATTCCCTTAAGCATGTGGTCTTATCTTGACCCAACCACTAAGTCAAGGATTCCTTCACATCGGCTATCCTTGGACTAAAGAAGAATCCAAAACAAAAAGGCTTGCGGGCCCAAGAGTTCTCAACTCTTTCCTCAAAGCCAAACACCTAGGAATAATACCAAGTCAACACACTAAAATCCAAAATAGTGGTGCTCATCTTTTCTACTTCCTCTAAAGTAAGGTCCCCTCTATCTTAGCTATGACTAACTTTAGCTAACCATGACTAATATAGAACCATCCTTTATCTCTATATAAATAATATCTCTTAAGTACTTGTAATACCAAGCTAAATATCACAATACCATACACATGCACAAATGAGTGTTACAGTCCAAACTTGTGAACCTTGCAGCTGAATTTTTTATGAATGACAAATCCTAAGACAATGGTGTGTTTGATCTGTGACAAGCATCAAGGAAACTCCATTTTTAGGAGCTCTCATTCCGTTTATATGAATGATTCAATTCAGTAGTCTGGGTGCTGGTTGAGCCCAAATAGAATACTATTTGTTGTTTGTAAAATCTCCAGTCCATTTCTAGGAACCGCCAGGTCCAGAACCATAGCTGAAACCACGTCAGATGGCCAGTTCTGTGAAGGCCCAGGACAAACAAAAACCCTCAGGAAACCCAACCTCAGGGTACAAAGAAAATCCCAAGCTCTTACAGAGCTGAGATTTCTAACACACCCAAAATAGGAAGAGAATGTCAGTCTACGAGAAACTTTAAATCAACTACAATAAAGACAAACGGAGCACACGCAGCCATGTGCCCGGTGCACTCTCAAGGCCAAAGAAATTCCCTGACACCGGAGTCACCTTATATAGGAAGTGTGAAGCTTTGGAAGAGATTGCAAGAGTAAAAAACTCTTTCTTTGCTCCACGGACGAACAATGGCTACAAGGTAGAATCCTATCAGGATCCATAAAGCAAAGCATTGTTACGATGATTATGGTGGTGTTCAAGCCAAAGAAAACTACATATGTAACCATGCAGAAATTGGTGTTCTTCCACCAATGTTTGCAAGAGAGAGGGTGAATTGAGCAAAATACTTCCATCAGAGGACAAGCAAATGATCATTAATTAGGAGGACAAATACATTGCCTCGCTACTTTGTACTATTTGCAGCACATTTCCACCTTGGGCTAAACTTGCTAAAAGTAGAGGAGAAGCATAGAATGGTCTCACATTTCTATCCAGATCTACATCATGAAGTGGATGATAAGGAGCAACAATATATCTTGCAGCTTTGGTCCAATAATGACACTTTGCCAGGATAGGACAAAAGAAGATTGTGGTAGGAATTAGGCCAAAGATGAAGAAGTGGACTAAACCCAAAGGAGTGGTTTTAACTCTCTAGCCACAAAAGATAAGAAGACTAAAGCCAAGAAGTGAGGTAGTGACAATGGACCTTTCTTTGGGATTAGAGTCTAAAGGTGAGATAGAGTCTAAGAGAGAAGGCTTGGGAGAAGAAGAACTCACATTGCAAAGTGAATCTAGCAATGAGAGTGAAGGTGAGCCCAAAGTTCAGCAATCAGTGGATGCAGGGGCGGGAGAAGATGATGAGGAGTTCCATCTAGCAATCAATCAGATGGGAGGAGGAGATGCTCCTTATTTGGAGTTACCTACAGAGGAGATGGACAAAGATCCAAAGAAGGTGGTAAATAAGGGAGTATGGTTGAGGAAAAGATTGCAGGCTGCACTTGTAGGTCCAAGCCAAGTGAAGGAAGATGAAGAGAGCTTGGGAGATATGACTTTGAAGGTGCAAAGATCACAACTTTGGAGTAAGGCACTTGTTGAAGAAGCAATGATGGAAGTAGACTACAAAGGCTGAGAAGATGTAGGAGAGTTTAACGGAGTAGAGTACTTGTCAAATGTTGTGTGTATGTTGTTGCAATTGAAGCAAAAGAAGGAGGAAATACAAAAAGATCATCTAGAGGTGAAGAATGAGTTGTAGGTGATGAAGTATTTGATTGAAGAAGCACAAGAATTGAAGGAAAGGTTAACCTAAAGGGAAGAAGAAGCCAAAGAACTTTGGGTGGATGCAATATTAAAGAAGAAGACTCTAGAGAACTTGCAAGAGAGTTTTGAGAAGTGAGGAAGAGATCTTGACTGTCAAGCCAAAGAGTTGAAGAACCAAAAGATAGCAGTCAAGAGGTTGAGAAGCAAAGTGTGAGAAGCTTGCATTGAAGTCATACATTTGAAGGCTATCGTAGCAGTAATGGAGCAAGAGCTAGAGAGCTTAAGGTCAAAGGCAGCAGAGAAAGATCTAGCATGGCAGTAGGAATTGACAATCAGGCATCAGGAGGAAGAAAGATTGTGGGGTTTGGTAAGAAGTACAGAAAGCCAAATTCCCCAATATGTAGAGGAGAAGAAGATGCTTGCAGCTGAATATGAAGACAAGTTGAAGATATATTGTGAAGAGTTGAAGGTGGAGTGCACTTGTGGGTATACATTGGTATTGGTAGGAGAGATTGTTGGGAGAATGAGCGTGATGTTGAGCATAGAAGCATAAGGGAAGTTGGAGGAAGCAAGATTGCATGAATTGAAGTTGCTTGTGTAGGAAACTTGGAAGAGGAAGGCAAAGGACATGGACATGAATAGTTTGTTAATTTGCTTGAGAGATCATGTAGATAGAAAGATGTTAGAGGTAGGATACAATGTGAGTCTCATATTAGATTTATTAAGATCAAAATTAGACAAACTTTGGAGTAGTATGGAGGAAGACTTTAAGTCCAAAGTCATAGAAGTAGGAGTACAAGTGTCTTTCGGTAAGTTTTTTGATGCATTAGAGGAGAGTGGGTTGGATAGAAAGGAGTTGGATAGAGCACCTAATTCAGACTTAATAGATAGTAGAAATAATGTATGAGTTGGTAGTATTAGATAGACCTAAAGAAGGAGAAATGATTATAGGAACCTTAGGTTTGGAAGCCAAAGTTGAGGTAGACATCAAATTGGATTCGAAACAGATTTGAGATATGAAAAGGCAAATATGAAGAGGTGGTTTGGCATTTTGATCTATAGGTTGGTAAAGTTGTTGTAGAATGGTATTTTAGCTAATGACTATCAAGTGAAAAGCCTATTTAAAGGAGGCATTTGTGGTGTGTTGTTGTTCAGTATTCATAGTTCAAAAGTTGAGTAAAGCAAAGTGATGTAGCTTAGTGCTCATCATTTTAGCTTAATTTTGAGTATCAATCATGTGTGTGTGTGTCAATCCTATATGTGTGTCTTTGAGTGTTTGGAGAATTTTGAAGTGCAAGTTAGTAAGCTTGTTGGATGTTGGATTTTGTGACTCTGATTTTATTGTGTGTGTTTGATTTTGAGTGGATAGCAATCAAAGCAATGCCTTGATGGATCTACGATGAACTATAATGTTGGTAGTATTTTGCACTAATGAGTGCAATATGGAGTCAATGCAAAGCAATTTTGATCAAGCAAGTTGTGCCTTTAGTGGAGGTGTGGAACACAATGTTGAGGCAAAGTTGTTTCATAGTGAAGTAGCTTTCTTTGATGGAGTAATTGAATCATCATAATTGAAGTTGAATTAGGAAGAGATTGAAGAATTGTGATTATAGTTGTGTAATTTGTGACAAGAATTGTTGTTGAGCGCTTGTTACTCTCTTCTGAGTGTAGTTGCTACCTGAGAGACTAAAGATGAACTCAAGAAGAATTGATTAGTTACTATTTGACTTTCTATTTGACCATTTCTGACTTGTATCTCTATCGGAACAAACTTTACTTACTGATTATCACAAAAGTGATACTTGCGGGTTGTCACACAAAGGGAAGACCATCTTAACTTTATGGAAAGCCTTTGAGCATTATTGTGCTACAATATTATCCTTTCATCAAGAGGAAGTTTTTTGTAATGACCAAAGAAGTCCTACTCTGACATTGTGTGTAAAGACTAGGCATTGAAATAGATATAGAGAAAGTAAAAGTCATTAAGTACTAGAAGCACCACAAAACCTAAGAGAATTTTGTGCCTTTTCAAGCCACATAAGGTACCATAGAAGATTCATTGCAAATTATGTAGTCCTAGCAACACCCCACAAAATTGTTGAAGAAGTCCAAACAATATCTATGGATAAAGAAGCAAGACGCTGTCATTGCACTAAAAACCAAATTAATGGAAGCTCTAATAATGCAAGCCCCTAATTAGAAAGGAATGTTCAATGTGTATGTGGATACTTCTTCCATAGCAATAGGAGTGGTACTCAATCAAAAGGATAACAACATGAATTGTCAAATATTGAGCAAAATTATACCCCACTAAGAGAGAACGTTAGGAATGGTGTATGCCAAGAAGAAGATTTGCTACTACTTGTTGGGACAAGTGTCTTCCACATTGATCATTATGCATTAAAACACACTAGTGAAGAAGGCAGATTTGTCAGGATAAATTGCAAGGTAATTACTTCTCTTGTAGGAATTGACCTACATTGTGCATGTAAGGAAAGAACTCCATCATAAGAATACAAATTTCCTTTCTTGGCTAAGGATAAAATATCAGCACATAGATCTAGATGATGAGTTCTTGGACAAAGACCTATTTCAAATAACAATGGCAAGAAAATTGCATTATTTGGCAAAGTACCAACACCTTCACAACTTGCAGCATTCTAAAGGGCAAAACCTTATGTAGAGAGAAATATTCCTTCATAAGATGGGTATATACAAATTGAAAAGTAATATCCTCTTTACATTAGGAGGGGATAGAGTTCTTTGGCATTGTTTGGGATCATACAAAATTGGAGGAGTGATACAATCCTTATATGTGGAAGCTTTGGGAGGACATTGTGCCTTGAAGAATAGAATGAAAAAGATTTGGCAATAGGGTAATGGTGATCGACCATGTACAAAGATGTGTACAAGTACATTAAGAGAGGTGATTCTTGCAAAAACATCAAAAGACATACTCTTATGACTCAATGTCACTTGAGACCAATTTTACCTTTAGCACAATTTAAGAAATAAGGAATAGATTTTTTTGGACCAATCCAACTTGCTACAAAGACCACTCAGAAAAGGTACATTCTAGATTGTACCGGCTACATCACAAAAATGGTGGAGGTAAAAGCTACTTGAAGAGATGATGTTGAGAATGTCACAAAAATGTTCTTCCATAATGTCATCTATTTTTATGGATGTCCATTAGAATTGGTTATTGATAGATGAGTTAATTTCTTAAATAGCTTAGTTGAAGCTCCTATATAATATTTCCAAATTAAGCATCAAAAGACTACTGCTTGGACCTAAAGGCAAATGGCATGATAGAGAAGTCTAATGGCCTTCTTTGCAAGATCTTGAATCAAGTATTTGTCAATTATGCCTATGTTTGGGATACTAAGTTACTAGTAGCCTTGTGGGCCTACCAAACTATTGAGAATATCATTAAAAGGCATACTCCATACCTTTTGTTATATGAGTTACATCCACTCTTGCCAATGGAGTTTGAAGTTTACACTTACAAGATTATATCCAAAGAACAACTATCCTCAAAAGGGAGTCTGGACCATTGGTTACAATAATGATGTTCCTTGAGGAGAAGCAAGACAAATTGTATGAGCATACAAAGAGAAATCAACTTCAAAAGAAAGAACACCATGACAAGAAGATCCAACAAGTAAAGGTTGCCAAAAGGAGACTTAGTTTTTTTTATATTGGAATCAGCATAAACTCTTCCCTAAGAAATTACATTTAAGACATATAAGACTATATAGAGTAGTGCAAGTATATGGAAATAGATCCTTCCAATTAGCTAATCCAGAAGAGAATTTTTTTTCCACCCAATTGAATGGATGGCATCTTTATATTATGCTTAGGTCTGAATGGGGGTGTAAAAAAACATCCTTGTCCTTATGTTTGCAAGGATGCTCACAAAATTACAAAATTTTACAAATTTTTTTTTTTTTATTGTTTTCTCTCTTCTTCTTAAAGATATGGTAGGATAATTGCTTTTTAGGGGAAGGAAACCTCTTAGTTAAGTTTCCTTTGGAGTTATGTCTATGGTACAAAGGTAACAAGTACAAAACCAAAGGCACTTTGAAGGAAGAATGCCAAAGGAGTCAAGTCTAAAGGGTAGTCAGAGGTAAAAGAATCAAGTACAAAGGACTTTGGGATCCTGTAATACCAAGAGCTAGCCATATGATCTAGATGTGAAATTTGGTTGGGTAATATCTAGAATGATGTTATACATGATGGTCAAAATAGATTAGATAGAAGTATCACCAAAAGAGTACTTCTACTTATAGAGTAGAAACCAAAATAGACTTTAGAACCTTAGAACCAATAGCTAGACATATGATTTAAAGGTGAGAATTGGTTTGGTAATATCTAGAAGGATGTTACACATGATGGACTAAATAGATCAGAAAGAGGTATCACCAAAAGGGGACTTCTACTAATAGAGTAGGAATAGAAATATGCCTGAAATCTTTGAAGGCAATTTCGGAGGCCTAAACGGATGAATTAGGCCTTGAAAATGTGCACATTAACCCCCCACTAGAGGATAGGTTGGCCTTCCTTACCCCCTGGTTTGTCTCATCAAGAGCTTTCCAATGGTACCTTACGTGATTCTGAGACTTTTATAGGAAGATTCCCTAAAAGATTCCCTCTGGTCAAAGCTTGTTTGACTAACCAGATAGAACCTAGACCAACATGTCAACCATCCAAGTAAGTAATCCAAGGGTGGAGCTTGCTGACATATCACCTATCTGTGTGCCTAATCCTATGGTGGAGCTTCCTTGGAAGAGATCCTCTTTGTCTATATAATAAAGAGAAGGTGCTCCTTTGGGTCACCGAATGTTGAGTGTGTAATTTGTGTTTTCTCTCTTCTCTTGTCCTCGGAGTATTACAATGCTATCAGAGCGAGTGTCTTAGTCCAAGAGAGTGGATCACCCCTCTTGGAAGAGCATGAACTACTGAAACTGAGTAATTTGAGATGGAGAACATAAAGTAACTGCTAGACTTGAGAAAGAGTTTAGAGAGCGGGCGGGATGGATGCACTAGGAGGACAATTTCTTGCACCTAGATTTCCATTCCCAAATCCATTCCACATCAAGGTTCTGTACATCCAGCGTGAGAAAATGAGGGTATTGCTAGTTTATCACTTTGGCGCAGAATTCATGGATAGGTGATGAACTCACCAAACCCGGTGATTCTACTTGTGGTGATATATGACAGAGAGTAGGATTTGATAATCTACATTCTATTATGATAATATGGATGTGAATGTCCCAAATCCTCTCCCTTTCAACACTCAAGTAGAAATCCATTATGTAGTGAGACCAAAAGTGATGTTTAGAGATTTTGTGGTTAGGAATTTTGGCGAGGAGTATTATCAACGAGTGATAGTTTCTGAGGTCCCAATGGTAGTTCCAATAGTTTGTGCACCTTCCAAAGTGATCATATTGACTTTGTATTGAAGTAGACATTAGCAATTGAGTGTTACAAGAACCATGGATCCGCAATTGCAAGAGCTGGTGCAAGGAATGCAAGGGATGTTGAATGAATTTTGAGAGATTAAGATGACCATGGAGACATTACAAAGTCAAGTGCAAATCCTCAGGAATGATCAAGCCATGCAAGGAGAAGAGCCATCTCAAAACCCAATACTTGCGGCTGAAGTACTTGGAGAGGTACCTATGCCTACAAATCCTATCAATGATGAAGCCACATTGCTACTCCGGATGAAGAAGACCTGTAATATCAAGCCTTACAAGGGGCAACATATGATGGGAGTAGTGGAAATCAGATCTTGAGAATGAACCAATATTTCCGATTGTTCTCAACAAAGATCAAGGAGCATGCTGCAGGTATGTTTGGATGTGGGTACTTGACCAATAAAGCTCTCACATGATATGATGCTTGGGAATGATCCATGTTGGTAGAGAGAAAGGAGGTCATGTGGACATCAATGCAAGAAGGATTGTTGAAGAATTTCCAATCGGTGGATTCTGTGCAGATGGCTCAAACCCGACTATGGGGATTGAGATAGAAGAATAGCGTACAAGAGTATGTGGAGGCATTTTTGGATCTACAAGTTGCAATAACCAACATGAGTCCAACAGAGGCTCTCAACAATTTCAAATGAGGGTTAAAGGAGCGGATTTGCCAAGAAGTCATGGTGCAAAATCCTCGCACGGTATTTGAAGCCATTGCTTGTGCGTAAAAAATAGTAAGAGCATTGGGTGGAGTAGAAGGAGTAGTTCCACCTTAACATTATCAGGCAGAAATGCCACACATGGGTGGACTAGTACCAATGGAATTAGGAAACCTTCAATTTTGAGATCAAGGAGCACAACCGCTTCAAAGGGAGCGTGGATAGGTAGAAGAACAAAGAGATGGAGTCCCATGAGGAGAAGGAACTCGATGAGACAATGCTGTTGTTACAATTGTAGCCGTATTGGGCACATTTCTTCCAACTATCTCACTTGTTTCCCTAGAGGCCCTCGGCCTTTATATAGGCAATCTTTGAACAATATGGAGAGGCGCATTGAAGAGAAGGAGGTGGAAATCACTTTGGAAAACAAAGATTGCCAGTAAATGTACCTTGCGGCCTTATTGGCTCAATAAGGAAGGAGAGAACCAAGGGAAGGAAGAAGACTAATGCACAAAGATCTTGAAAGGCAACCTCACAATTGATTATCGTAAATGGAGTCCTAGACGGCAATCAAGTGAAAGTATTAATCGATCCGGGAGCAACAAAGAATTTCTTATCTTGCTCTATTGCAATAAGATTGGGAATGGATCTAGAGAGAGATAGGAGTGAAGAAGAAGAGTTGCCTAACGGGCAAACAAAGAGGATTGAATCATTACCTAGATGGGTAACACTCTCTATAGGAGAATATCAAGAAGCAATTGAATAGCGAGTGATACAATTAGCTCACTATGATGTAATCTTAGGCATGCCATGGATGGAGCATTACAACCATATAGTAGATTGGAGGAAGAAAGTAGTGAGAACCCACAAATGATCAATCATTGGGGTTAAAGAAAGATCAACCAAGCAGGATCTGCCTCTATATGTAATAGGGACGGCAATTGTCTGTATGACCGATAGATGTTTCATGGGTCTAATAAGAGAGGTCCAAAGTGCACAACTCAATAAACAAGTTCCCGAGAAATTGAAGGCTGTGGTGGATGAATTTCAAGATTTCTTTCCCGATGATCTACCCTCAGGATTACTACCAAAAAGGAGAGTAGATCATAAAATTGAGACATTCCCGGGGAAGACACCTCCTTGTAAGGCCCCATATCGCCTATCACCTCATGAGTTGGTGGAGTGTAAGATTCAAATTGAAGAGATGTTATAGAAGGGGTTCATCCAACCTAGCGTATCACCATATGGAGCTCTTGTCTTGTTTGCGAAGAAGAAGGATGGTACAATGCGCATGTGCATTGACTATCGAGGTCTCAATCAACAAACAATGAAGAACAAATACCCCTTATCTTGCATGGATGACTTGTTTGATCAACTCCATGGAGCGAGATACTTCACCAAATTGGACTTGCGGAGCGGTTACAATCAAATCCAAATTGTAGAGGAGGATGTGTACAAAATTGCCTTTCAAAACAGGTATTGCCACTTCGAGTATCTTGTGATGCTTTTTGGCCTCACCAATGCACTTGCCACTTTCATGAGTCTAATGAATGACATATTTTGTCCATACTTGGATAAGTCTGTTATCATCTTCTTGGACAATATCTTAGTATACAATAGCACGATGACGGAACACAAACAACATCTACAAGAGGTCCTCCAGATTCTAAGACAAAATTGATTGTATGCCAAAATCTCAAAGGCAAGTCTAAAGTAGACTACTTGGGGCATAGAGTAAGTGCAGAGGGCATTTAAGTATTGATAGATAAATAGAGGTCATTCAAAAATGGCATGCCCTAGAAGATCAGACTCAACTCAAGAGCTTCTTGGGGTCGACTGGATTCTATCGTAGATTTGTCAAGGACTTCTCCAAGGTTGCACAGCCTTTAACGGCACTACTTGGCAAGGGGAAGAAGTGGACATGGGGAACCACACAAGAGTTAACCTTTCAAGAATTGAAAGCCGTCTTGCTACATGCACCAATCTTGAAGTGGTATGACCCAAAATGACCAATCAAGTTGGCTACATATGCATCAAGCGTAGCAGTAGGAGCAGTCCTACAGCAAGAGTGGCATGACGGATGGCATCCAATTGCATATTTCTCTTGAAAATTGTAACCGGTAGAGCACAACCACCACACCACAAAACGAGAAGAGTTGGCCATTGTTTTGGCAACCAAGCATTGGAAGCACTATCTAGGCGAGAAGGCATTTGTAGTAGAGACAGACCATAAACCTCAAGTCTACTTTGAGACACAAAAGGATCTATCTTGTTGCCAGATTTGGTGGGTAGAGTAGCAACAACGCTTCAACATGTCAATCACCTACGTAGAAGGTAAAAGGCAACTTGTAGATGCATTCACCTGCATGCCAATGGCAAACAACTTGGTGGCAGAGGTTAAGATTAACCCTAAATTCTGGCCAAAGATTTTGGCTACTACAAAAACTGATCCACAAATTGTAGAAGCGCAGTCATCCAAAGACGTCACCAGCACCCAAGGACTCACCTTTTGTGATTGCAGATTATGGATCCCAAATGTCCTAAATTATGCACCACCATTCTAGCAAAATGTCATGATTCAGCCATTGCAGGTCATGTCGGAGTGGACAAGACCTTGGATGCAATCCAACGCCATTACTATTGGCCCAAGATGAGCAATGACGTGATGGACTACATGCACAATTGCATACTTTGTCAACAGAACAAAGCTTTTAATCAAGCTCCTTCAACCTCTCCCCACGCCTACCCAATGTTGGGAACAAGTGAGTATGGATCTCATTTGTGAATTACCCAAGACCACCTCAGGGTTTGACTCCATCATGGTCTTTGTGGACCGGTTTAGCAAAATGATTCATGTACGTCCTACTACCAAGGATGTGACCGCTCCACAACTAGCTCAATTATACTTAGATGCAATCTTCTCTCACCATGGCTTGTCTAGAGTACTTATTACCAATATAGGCACTCAATTCACCAGTTTGTTTTGGTGAACACTCTTTGGTTTCTTCAAAACCAAGTTGGCCATGTCCACAGCTTACTACCCACAAACGGATGGCCAAACAAAGCGGGCTAATCGCACGATTGAAGACATGTTACGCGACTTCACCTTAGAAGAGCAAGAGAGGTGGGACACCCTACTCCCATTGGTTGAATTTGCTTACAACAATTCAGTGAATGCATCCACCTAGGTCACTCCATTCTTCCTCATGTATGGTGAGCATCCCTTCACACCTTCTAGCTTGATGAAGATCCGTCTAGTGGCTACCAAGGTCGATGCAGTCAACACATATGTTTCTAGAATCCAACAGGGTGTGGAGAGCGCCAAGCACAGATTATAGATTGCACAAAATCAACAAAAGCAATATGTTGATGCACATCGTAGGCATATGGAGTTCAATGTTGGGGATCAAGTGTGGCTATCGACAACCAACCTCACATTAGTTGGACCTTCTAAGCTCAGACCTCATTTTATTGGGCCTTTCTCAATTCTTCGTCGTGTTGGCACTATGGCCTATCACCTTGAGCTACCACCACACATGAAGATCCATCTAGTGTTCCATGTTTCTCTACTACATAGATATGCTCCTCGATCAGGCCAAGGTCATTCCACACAAGACATTTGACCTTGTCCGACACTCATTGATGGCATAGAGGAATATGAAGTGGAGCGTATTCTCCAAAAATGCATACATGGTACTTGCCATCCGCGGGTGGAATATCTAGTACAGTGGAAAGGTTACACACACTATGAAGCAACATGGGAGCCTGCTGCCAATTTGACACATGCACCGGTGTTGGTACAAGCATTTGAGCAACAATTGCACAACGAGGACATTATGTCTTAAAAGGAGGGAGGTCTGTAATACCAAGAGCTAGCCATATGATCTAGATGTGAAATTTAGTTGGGTAACATCTAGAATGATGTTATACATGATGGTCAAAATACATCAGATAGAAGTATCACCAAAAGAGTACTTCTACTAATAGAGCAGAAACCAAAATAGACTTGAGAACCTTAGAACCAATAGCTAGACATATGATTTAAAGGTGAAAATTGGTTTGGTAATATCTAGAAGGATGTTACAAATGATGGACTAAACAGATCAGAAAGAGGTATCACCAAAAGGGGACTTCTACTAATAGAGTAGGAACCAAAATATGCTTGAAATCTTTGAAGGCAATTTTGAAGGCCTAAACAGATGAATTAGACCTCAAAAATGTGCAAATGCATTCTCCCATGGAGGAGAGGCTAGCCCTCCCTCCCCTCTGGTTTGTCTTGTTGAGAGCTTTCCAATGGTACCTTACATGATTTTGAGACTCCTATAGGAAGATCCCCTAAAAGATTCCCTCCGATCAAAGCTTGTTTGACCAACCAGATAGGACCTAGACTGACATGTCACCCATCCAAGTAAGTAATCCAAGGGTGGAGCTTGCTGACATGTCACCTATTTGTGTGCCTAATCCTATGGTGGAGCTTCCTTGGAGGAGATCCTCTTTGTTTATATAATAAAGAGAAGGTGCTCCTTTGGGGCACCAAATGTTGAGTGTGTAATCTGTGTTTTCTCTCTTTTCTTTTCCTTGGAGTATTATAGATCCAAAGACCTTTGGAGCTAAGGAAATAAATCCATGTGAATGCACCATTACCTGGATAAAAAAATTGCCACCAAAGACCATTTGCATTCCTTGAGGAGCTTGCATATGTATGAGTGACTCCTTGCCTATTGATTGATACTCTCTAGCTATAAAATCAAGTGCACTCAAAGCAATTTCACTTTTTGCTAGCATTCTCAATCTTAAAGCCAAAAGAGCAAGTAGCCATTCAAACCTTTGTAGTTCTTTGCAATTTGTACAATCCATTGTAGGTAGTTTTTTTCAACCTTAGTACTTGATAAGAAACAAGGTGTTCATCCAAAAAAATCCATGAAGAAGATACTTGAAGCTATCTTTTATGACACCCAATAGTACAAAAAATGGGCAATTTATTGTAGGAGTGAGTTAATCCAAAGCAGACATCTCTCTTTCTTGCTTTGGAATTAGGAGTTGAGTGATTTTTCCATTGTTTATGAGATGAAAGGAAGAAGTGATAAAGCAATAAGAACCTAAGAGGAAACTACTACAATTAGATACAAGAAATTAGTAGATAATCCTCAAAGTAGATGTAGTTCCACCTTAGTTGGCTTTGGACACAAAGTTTGGGGCCATTGACAAGAAGTTGAGTAACCAAATCAATGCCTCCTTTGAAATAGAGAAGTTCCACCAACAATGGATTGAGAGTGGTTAATTAAAAATATCCCTCTCAAATTGTGGGTGTGAAGGCATCATGAAATTGCTTTGGCCAAAGTGGACCACCTCTCAACAATAACAGAGCTGTCTTCTTCAAGTGCATGAATTTGGGAGAGACCATAAATTGGGCCAACATTTTCTACTTGTAGGCAAGAAGCTTGCACAAAGAGTTCAAGGAAGATTGTTGTCGTGCGTATATACATCGCTACACAACATACATCGCTGTCAACATCATACACTATAAAAGCACAACTCACACATAAGTCATACATAGACTCTAAAGTGCCACAATAATCAGATTACTTAACACTTTCAACTCAACTCAACTCAGATCAATACTTGATCTGTCACTCTATAAACTGCCAACAACTGGGCACTGATTACAGTCAAGCCACACCCACTCAAGCATAGAGAATCCAGGTGACGCTCGCCGGCCTCTGTCCACCATAGCCAGGAACTCGAAGGCTCAACATCAGAGAAGTGAGCTCCCTGGAGCTCACTCGAAACTATGCCCCTGGACTCGAGCTAGCCCTGAAACCCTAACGGTCCCGCTGACGGCACACTCGACGGTGCAAACGGTGCAAAGTGACGGTGGGCCCCACCGTGAAGTCAGTACCCCGAACACAAAATCTAACCGTCGGAAAGTAGTCCCTGAGAAACAGCTAGAATAACTCTAACTACCATCACTGGAACTCCAGTGTCTGAGCATCTAGATGCGGAACTACAAATAGCGTGACAACTGTCGTGCGTACATACATCGCTACACAACATACATCGCTACACAACATACATCGCTGTCAACATCATACACTATAAAAGCACAACTCACACATAAGTCATACATAGACTCTAAAGTGCCACAATCGCCCCCCTAGCTGGCGGTTAGGTCCCTCTAACTCCAGATAGCCATCTACTCTAAGTATATGGTATACCCTCTCATGGGCAAAGATCAGGAGGCCGGTTGCTATGGAGCCCCATCGTTAGTCGCCTGTCTGCAATCTATACCATATAAAGAATGAACTAGCTATAGGTCAAGTACATCTAGGACATAACCACTGTCCCTGAGGAACCACCGTGAGGGGAGGAGTCATACATGCCATATGCCATCCTCTCGAACAGCTATCACACACTAACATAGTAGCAGCTCCACCAGAAGAGCCACATAACATACACCTCAAGCCTGCACGTACAAGTGCCAAGCTTGGGTCCATAGTACCATCAATGTTTGGGAGGTGGCATGGCGCACAATTGCGCACATGATCCTTCCAAACAACACCATCACGTCCTTCTAACACAAGGACTCCAGATGGCAAAACCTCGCGCACTCTCAAGATAGTGCGGCCTGTAGAAACATCAAGTGTCGTCAGTGCTGTCTGCTGTAGATATACATAGTTGCCTGGATGAAATCGACGGATCGAGGGTCTATAACCTCCTCCTCGAATGGTAGCATAGCGTAAAGTATCTCTATGCTGAGCAATCGCCAAGTTCTCGAAGGCCATCGGCATCACTCTCCGAAAGATCTTTGCCCGCTGAGAACATGCGCTCATCCATACATCAAGGTCATACAAGTCCAAAACTACAGTAGCATCTCGACGAATGGCTGTAGGTAAATCTGGATCTCGTCCATAGAGTAGAAAGTATGGAGAGAAGGATGCTAAGGAGGCTTGCCGGCTGAACCGATAGCCCATGGCCAACCAAGGTAACTGGAGATCCCAATCTCCCAAGTGACCTCTCTGCAAACCATACTTTCGCAATCCTCTCTTCACCGTCTGAACCACTCTCTCTGCTAAGCCATCTGCCTCAGGGTGATCTCGGGATGTAGTACAATGATCAATCAAAGTCTTGTCACACAAGACCTGAAACTCTCCCAAGAACTCTATACCCTGATCAGTCAAAACCTCAGCTGGTGCACCAAAATGACTAAGAACTCGATCCAGGAACGAGTAAGCTGTCCCTTCACTAGACTTGTCAGAAAGTGCCACCAACTCAATCCACTTGGAGAAGTGCTCCACCATCACCAAAACATACCGATGATGTCTCACAGTCAGCGGTAAAGGTCCGGCAAAGTCCAAACTCCAACGGTAACCCAATCCCATGATAGGTAATGGGTGTAACTGTGGCGTAGGAGCATTGAATGATGCTCTAACTCGGTCACAAACCACACATCTGGCAACAAACTGCTGTACCTCGGTCTGCATACCGCGCCACCAATAATGACTCTGGAGTAAGCTATATGTACGCTTTACTCCAAGATGTCCTAGCTCCTCATGAGCATGACGGACCAACTGTGGTCTCTGTGATGGAAGTGGTACTACTCGCACTCTACCATCCTCCCATACACGCAAAAGGTGTCTACCCTCCAATCTGAACCGTCTGGCTCGCTGAAGAAAACGGTCTCTCTCCTTGGCCCCAACTGTGCCACCCACAACACCAGTGCGAAGATAGTCCATCACTAAGACATCATCATGAATGTCTCGCTGAACTGTACCAATATCTTCACTCTCTGGATCTGTGACCTCAATAACTCCTCTTGTATGCGCTAAGAGAGATACCACCAAAGTCTCCGCAAATATACACAGAAAGGCCGATGCATGCCAACCTGGCACTATCTCCTCATCTGTCTCACCATGCCAACGTGCTCCGGTCTGATCCTGCTGGCTGGGACATGGGTTTCTACTCAACCCATCTGCATCACGGTTCACCACTCCAGGTCTGTGAACAACCGTGAAATCATACTCCTGTAAAATCAGAGCCCATCGTGCAAGCTTCCCTGAAAGCTTGTCGGACTCCATCAACCACTTCAGCGGTTGATGATCAGTGATGAGAGTGAAGGGGTTACCAAATAGGTAACATCGGAAATGTGCTACTGCCCAAACTGCTGCCAAGCACTCTCTCTCATATGAACTATACTTCGCCTCCGCTGAATTGTTGGAGCGACTAGCATAGGCCACCACAAACTCCTTCTCCTCATCATCATGCTGGGTGAGCACCGCTCCAAGCCCCAACATACTCCAATCAGTATGAACCTGAAATGGTCGTCCCCTGATCGGTATCCTCAAAATAGGAGCAGATGTCAACCTCTCCTTGAGCTCTACAAAAGCTCTCTCCTGCTCATCTCCCCAACACCACTCCTGTGTAAGCTTGGTCAGCTTTGTCAAGGCCTTGGCAATGGCACTAAATCCTCTAACACAGCGGCGATAGAAGTTCGCCAACCCAAGGAATGCTCGCACTCTGCTCACATCCGTAGGCCGAGGAATACGTGCAATAGCCTCCACCTTGGTCTGCTGAACACCAAGTCCTCCGGGGTAGATAGTGTGACCCAAATACTCAACCTGCTCGTGGAAGAACCTACACTTCCCAGGATGTAGTTTGAGTCCATGAGATCTCAACCTCTCAAACACCTCCAACAACTGTCGCTCATGCTCCTCCACAGTAGTGATATACACCAAAATGTCATCAATATAGCACCGAGCAAAATCCAGTCCAGCTAGGATCCTATTCATGACCCTCTAGAACTCAGCAGGAGCGTTCTTTAACCCAAATGGTAAGAACCTCCACTGATATAACACATCCTTGCCGTGAGGATCAATAGCCCAAAATGTTGTCTTGGACTTATCCTCCTCCCTGATCGGCAACTGATGATATCCCGCTCGAAGATCCAAAGTACTGAAGACCTTTGCATGCCCAATCGCATCAAAAATCTCCTCCGGTGTAGGCATGGCATACCGATCAGCCCTGGTCTGTCGGTTGATAGGACGGTAATCTCCACACATCCGCCTATCTGTATAGTTGCCATGCATATCTTTCTTGGCTGGCATCACTGTCGCTGATGCATACTCTCCATGTGAAATCTCCACCAAACCAGCCTCAAAAAGGTCACTACTCCGGCTCTGAATCAATGTCCTCTCCATCTCACTATATCGATAAGGACGTCGGAAAATAGGTGTGTCGCTAGTCAGCTCAATCCGTATACCAGGTCCCTTCAGAGCACCCAAATCCTTCATACTGAAGGCAAAACAACTCGTGTGACTCCTCAAGAACCTCCAAACCCTCCGTCTTTCCTCTCCAGTAAGCTTGGGTCCAAGATCTGGCTCCCAAGTATCCTCTGTAATTGTAGTAGGAGTGGAAGACGTACTGACTGGCTGCTACACTGGGCCCTTGGGAGCAATGGTGTCATGCTCCCGACCACTAGAGGTCCCAACCTCTGTGTGAAAAACTCCCTCCACTCTGGCTGCAAGCTCCACACGTCCTCTGGCTGCATCCCATGTGGACCAAGGGTGTAATCCAAGTAGCCCACGCTCACCTGGATGGACTCCAAGTAGACCACTCTCCCTAGTAGCTACTGGATGTGTCCCAAGAATACCATGTCCACTCGGTCCATCGCCCCCAGCATGTGCCTGAATCGTCTCAATAGGCACAGGGCTCACAAGTGTCCGAGTGGTGATGCCTATCAAGCGCATCCTACGCTGCTCTGCCAAACCAAGGCTCACAATCCAGGTCAAACAGTTCAGGTCCATAGCCTGACCTAACACCTGATGCCTGGATGCCTCTGACACTACTGGAACAGCGGTAATACCAGTGCAAAAACCCATCGCCCGCTCTCTCTCATCAGCATTGGGCTCCACCAACTGCTGTAATTGTGAGTCCCAAACAAGTCCAGGTCCTCCCTCTCAAAAAGCATGAGAGCCTGGGAAACTCATGAGTGTGGGAAATGCAGCTCTAGGCTGTCCAACTAGGTTCACCACTGCCATAGGTGACCTATCAGCCACTACCACTGTCTGAGACTGACGCCCAACATCCAAGATATCATCAACAAGGATGTGGTCAAGTCGCTGAATCCCATCATAACTACGCTGTAGAACCTCTCTGGGTAAAAGGTTCGTCCACCAAAGACGAAGACAATGAGCGTGATCCCACTCTGGCTGCATCTAACAATACAGCAGGTCCCATCCATGAATGGACCTGATGTGTACTCGCCACCACTCTAGTGCGAGAATCACCCATCAATGGAACGTTCTCCAAAAGGTAAGTTGGAGAAACAGACTGATGAACCTGGAGATGTCGTAGTATCCGTAACATCTCCCAAAACACACCAGAATGAGGATCCTAAAGACCCAAACCGTGGCCCGCACGTGTATGTCCCTGACATGGCCATCCAGAAATCACCAAGTGAATAGGCCCATGTCTCTCTAGGTCATGCGCCCCCAGTAAGGAAATGTCTCCTGGTAAGGCCTTCTGGTAACCTCTGACTGCTGACATCGGTAATAACTCTGGATACCGATAGGCCAAGTGTGCCACATGATGTAGAGAGACTCGCCTAGCAGTCTCATCTCTCTCTACATACAAGTACCTCTGTACTCGGATACCCGCCTGTAACACCGCAGCTAGTCCGGTGCTAATCCCACCAAACAACTCCAATAGGCATATCCCCTCTATTGGGTACTGCCAAGCAATGAGTGTGGTATCCAGAGGTGTCAAAGCAATCGCCTCTGGAGGCTCATCCTCACACTCATCCCCTGATGGTACGAAGGCTCCACTCCAAGCCTGCTGCACCAACTGATCTGCATGTTGCTGCAATGCCTCCTCTGAACTCCACAATGGAACATCCAAGGTGGATGGAACAATCCCACTCGTACTCCATAGCCGGGTGATCTCCTCTGGTACTGGAGTATCCTCTGCATAGGCGTTCCCCTCCAACAAGTCACCAGGCCAAGTGACTGCACCATTGAAAGCCAAAACTGATGCTGCCATGGTCCCGGACTGTAGTGTGCCAAGACTGCCACTACTGAAACGTACTGGTAGACGACATACCCGTCCCTCACCAGACTGCCAACCAGGTCTATAAGAGGTTGTCTCCTCCCAATAGTCAATACTGAAACCCATGGGGTATAACACTGCTCTCCCAACTAGCACATCATATGACTCAGCTATTGTCGCAATAGCCTGAGCTCTCACCACCGAGCTATCAGTCGGATGACCAGGCTGAACCTGGACAACAAGCTCCCCACGTGTGATGTACTGTGTCGAACCACCACCTAGAGATGTCTGGATCTGAAATGGACACCTCTCCACATCGGTCTTCCGTAACTCCAGACCAACAACTACAGCCTTCCCCAACATAAGGGGCTGCGCACCAGAGTCTAACAAGACTCTCTGTGGTGTATAGACCTTCCCTGAAGGTCCCACTAAACAAAAGATCCCCCTCTGGTTATCCAATAGGACAACACCAGGTGTAAACCGCGCTCTCTCAAAGGCCGGTCTAGCTGGCAACTCCTCCAGTCTAGCCGCTGCTGCCTGCCATAAACCACTGGTCGCTGAACGGATCCCATGCTCCTCAACCAAGTCAGCTCCACTACCAACCACCTCTGCTCTAGTAGTAGGAACTGCACCATCCCTACTCTCACACAACGTGGCAGCCAACCGGAACACTGGGGCTGGGTCAACTCCCAATGTAAACATGTCACTGGCTGAAAATAAAGGATGCCGCATAATCAGCTGAGCCGCCCCCAACATCATGCTAGACTCAGTCTGTGTAGTAGCAGGTGGCTGACTAGCAGGTACTCCATCAGGTACTCCATCACCACCTACCACACCTGCACTGGGACGTCTAGGAACCATGGATGTCGTCTGCAATGCCTCAGATAGCGTGAAAGACTGGGGAAGTCTGACCTGTCTCCCAACCTCTCCTCTCTGTGGGTCCAACTCCACTGATGCTCCTCTAGGCTCTGGAGCACGTACTGCACTCCTAGTCACTGCCGCAGATGCATCCACCTGTGCTGCTCCGCACATGAAGTCCAAAGCATCTCTATCACCAGCATATGAGGTGGAAGCCTCAGCACCCGAATCTGATCTCCTCTGAGCAATAGCCATACTAGCCAATCTCTGCTCCAACTGCTCAATCCGAGTAGCCATAGCTGTGTCATAAGTAAGGGCAGGTACTGCACCCCTACTAGGTGTAGATCCTCTACCACCACCTCTACCACCTCGTCCTCCATGAACTGGAGCTCCTCTACTACCTGCCATAGCAGCCCTACCACTCCGTAACTCCGGGTGTAGGTCAAAACACCGGTCACTAGTGTGACCAAATCTGTGGCAATGCTCACACTGCCTCTGTGCTGGCTGTGATGCACCAGAGGTATCAGGTCCGCTGCCCTGAGTACACTCTCTCCTATGGTGAGGTCCACCACAAGTCCAACAAGCAACACCACCACTCACTGGTTGCTGCTGACCCGAAAATGAGGGTAAGGGTCTAACTCCACTAGGCCCTCCACTCGCTCCATAGGATCTGGGCTGTCCACCCTGTCCTCGAAAACCAATTGGGCGTGGTGCACTCTGCTGCACTCTAGAAGAAGTCACAACCGTGGATGAGGTCTCTCTACCAAATCCAGCTGTCACCACTCTCTCCTCCACCATGTTCAGCTCAATATGCTCAGCCAAACCAAAGACTACTGCCAAAGTGGGTGAAGTAGCCTGCAACAATGTAGCATCACGAACTCTACGTCGCAACTCCCTGTCCAGTATCCCATACCAAAACTGGACTGCCTGGGCCTCAGTAACTCCCTGAGTGAAACTGATCAGCCACCTCATGCGAGTATATGCCTTGCGTAGGCTCTCTCCAGCCTTCCGCTGGAACTCCTGCAAGCTCCTCAGCTTGTCAGTCCGCACTCCCTGGTAGTTCTGCCTCAAACATAGGAAGAACTCAACCATGGGATTAAACCCCGGTACCACACCACTTCCTGCAGCGCTACCTCCACTCGTAGTAGCACTATCTCCAGCTAGTGCACCTCCACTAGCTCCACCCACACTACTCGAGCTAGAACTCGTAGGTACAGCCAATCTACTCCTGGCCACTGAGCCTGAAGTGATAGAGACATAGTGAGGAGACCAATACTGTCTCCATAACTCAATCTCCTCCAAATGAGCTCTCCTGAACTCATGGTAATCGTCCATCGGTGGACCCTCCAAGTGCTGAAACAAACCCTTCCATGCCATGAAGGGTGTGAACAAAGTCAGGTTCCGCATCTGCTGCAGATCACACCAACTATCGAACTCCTGGATGAAGTCATCCAACTCAATGGTACCCACAGTACCAGAGTAACGCCTAGGGCCTTTGGAGGCCCCATAAATCTCGTCCATGTCCCACAACAACGGTGTGGACACACCAAGTGCACTCTCAACTGAATCAGCTCCTGTGTCAAACTCCAACTCAAAGTCAATCTCCTCCCTCACTGGGACCTGAGATACAGGCTGATACCGAGCACCACTCCGAGTAAACCCACTGCGTACTGCAAGGCTAACTCCTCTGGAATCTCCAAAGAACTCTGTCGTGACAAAGTAACCACACCAACAAACCCGAACCACCAACTGCAACAGCAAGTCGCAACCGCAAGTACCCCACCAAGTGCCAACACCACCACGTGCCAACACCAACTAAACACCACCCACTAATGTAACTCTACCGAGATAACTACACTAGGGGAAGGGCAACCTGTAACCTGCCATCATAACACGCACTCTCACGGTCTGCAGGTCATCACTTCCTGCCTCACCGGAGAGAAACAAAGGTAGTCTGACTGGTCATCACTCCAGCCTCACCACCGAGAGCACACTAGAGCACCAACGCTCAAAAGTCAAGGCACCTCACACAAACGTGGTGCACAAACAAGAAGCAGAGAATGGAGGGGATCCAATCACAAGAAATCTAAACGAAAACCCTCCATCTCATAACACAACACGGGACTGACTCTGCCACCATTTGGCATTTGACATAAGAGTAGTTCGTATCTAAGTCCTAAGCTACCAGGATCACCAAGAATGGGATCAAACTGCCTCTCCTAGCCAAAGCTACATGTGTATAGATAACAGTGGCACAGTCACTATGACAACAAGTGAGGGTGGACCAGTTGGCTAGGGCACCAGTCTAGGAACCAGAGATCTAGGGGTCAAACCCTGTTGCGCACAATCTAGCAAGAAAGGCAGATTTTGCCAACCAATGACCAAGATCTACACTAAACTAGCTAGCCTCACGCCAGCAAGCTGGCTTGCTGGCCCTTCTGACCCTTCTAGGCCTTCGTAGCCTCTCATAGCCCTATGCCTCAAAGCCTCCAATTCTGGCCCAAAATCCTAAAACTCCTCCAATTCTGGCCCAAAATCTGACGTAAATCTGACGTAAAATCTGACGTAAACCCTAAAGATGGATGTCTGCCAAATCCCCCGCTAACTTTCCACTCGAGCCAAATTGACAAAACGGGTTTTTCCAAATCACAATTTCATGAGAAGAGCTTTCTAACTCCACCTTCAATTTCACTTTCTGAGCCCAACTCGCAGCAAGTTGGTCCTGCCTTCACCTCCTGAGCTCAAAATCACAACACTGCTCGAAAATTGCTCCTTCTTTGCTCGAAATTTGGCCAGCGCTTCCGCACACCGTCCGCCTAACTGCCAAATTTGCATCAACTACACGAGCTTCTGCACACTAGGGAAACATAGAACCTGAATCGAGCTACCACGATCCACCGAGCTTGGAGATACCACCAACACTCAACGTTCCTGCACCCGATTTCCCCCTGACTTCACTTCTCTGATGTAATCAGATTGCTTAACACTTTCAACTCAACTCAACTCAGATCAATACTTGATCTGTCACTCTATAAACTACCAACAACTGGGCACTGATTACAGTCAAGCCACACCCACTCAAGCATAGAGAATCCAGGTGACGCTCGCCGGCCTCTGTCCACCATAGCCAGGAACTCGAAGGCTCAACATCAGAGAAGTGAGCTCTCTGGAGCTCACTCGAAACTATACCCCTAGACTTGAGCTAGCCCTGAAACCCTAACAGTCCCGCTAACGGCACACTCGACGGTGCAAACGGTGCAAAGTGACGGTGGGCCCCACCGTGAAGTCAGTACCCCGAACACAAAATCTAACCGTCGGAAAGTAGTCCCTGAGAAACAGCTAGAATAACTCTAACTACCATCACTGGAACTCCAGTGTCTGAGCATCTAGATGCGGAACTACAAATGGCGTGACATTGTCAACCAACATACCTAGGTCATTTGGTCATATATTTCTACATGGGGCTGAATTTACTAACAAAGATGAATCACAATAGATTTCCAACTCATTACCATATAGCAAAGTACTTCACCTTACAACCTAAAGGGAACGAACTCATCAAGAAGTACAAAGTAGCCAATGCTAAGTATGAAAAATTTGGTGAATTTTTTCTAGTGGATGAAGAAGGAACACACCACAACAAAAGAAGAGGATGCTATCATCAAGGTGTATCTTTGGAGAAGGAGACAAAAGACTCCAAAGACAAAGCACAAGCAAAAGAAGGTTTTGTTCATCCCTTAGGAGTCTGCATTGGAATTACAAGAAAGGAAGCAATATAAAGATGCACAATCTGCTCCAAACCAAAAGAGCATGAAGGGTACCAAGTGGAGTACCAACTGAAGGATCCATGAGAAACCTAAATTTGACCCAAAGAACTCACTAGCTCCACCTAAGAAGAAGATGCTTCCAAAGAAAGAAGTAAAAGAAGACCTTTTGTGTGAAGTGCATCAAGAGGCAAAAGGACAAGAGCAAGAAGCTAAAGGAAAGGTAGACATCAAGACCAAAGGTGAAGACCTTCCAAGAAAAGTGCAGCCTAAAGTGAGTGGAGAAGCTACTCAAGAGCAAAAAGTATAAGTAAAGGAAGGGCAAAATTTGTAACAAATTTGGTAGGTTTGGCTTTGCAAATGATGGGGCTCATTTTGCTCCAATATCAATAAGGCTATCTAAATGTAGTCAATTACACCATGCTTATTTGGAGAGTACACAAGGTAACTTACACTTGGAAGGCAAAGAAAGATAGATGGAAGGAGGAGATGGAACCTATACAAAGAGGAGACCAAGAGGGTGAATGCACTCATACATTAGAACTTTGAAGTAAAGAGACAAAGCTCCTCTCTCATGCTAGAGAAAAAGAGACAAGATGAAGAACTCCAAAGGATCTAGTTTGAATTAGGATCTCTTTGGATAAAAAGAGATAGACATTGTAATGTTCCAAGGATAGGAAAAACCCCAAGAGAAACACAAAAGAAACCAAGGCTTCATCTCTCAATAATCCGATGCCCCAAAAGGACACTTGTTTATATAATAGACCAAAGAGGATACACTCAAAGAGAGCTACACTCTTTGGATCAAAGACATGGATTAGTGATATGTCAGAAAGTTCCACCCTTAGATTAATTGTATGGATTGATGACATGTTGGATCTTTGTCTTATTTGGTTGGTCAAACAAGTTTGACTAGAGAGAATCTTTGGGGAATCTTCTTATAAGAAGCTAAGAATATTATGGGTGGAGTACAGTTGGAAAGCTCTCAATGAGACAAACATTGGGAGAGGAGGGAGAGAAAGAAAAACCCTTTCTCCAAAGGAAGAATGAAAGATTTACCTCCCTTTGGAGAAATGCACTATGGAGAAAGGGTGAATCTTTCATTTTTTGAAGCATAATTCATCCGTTTAGGTTTTCAAAATTGGCTTTGAAGTTTTCAAGATGTTTTTGTAATACCAATAGCTAGACATATTATCTAGAGGTGAAAATTGGTTTGGTAACATTTGGAAGGATGTTATATATGACAGAATAAGTAGATTAGATAGAGGTGTCACCAAAAGAGCACTTCTACTAATAGTGCAAGAATTGAGAATAACCTAAATACTTTAGAGTCAGTTATGTGACTCTAAAGTATTTAGAGGCCTAATGGGATGAATTAGGCCTTGAAAATGTGTATATTACTTCCCCAATGGAGAAAAGGCTTGAATTCCTTCCCCCTAGGTTTTTCTTATTGAAAGCTTTCCAACTATACTTCACCCATGTGATTTTGAGATTCCTACAATATGATTCCCTAAAGATTCCCTTTGATCAAACCTATTTGACCAACCAAATATGACAAGGACCAACATGTCACCCATCCAAGCAACTAATCTAAGAGTGGAGCTTACTGACATGTCACCAATCCATGTATCTGATCCAAGGATGGAGCTTCCTTTGAGGGGATCCTCTTTGCTATATAATAAAGAGAAGGTGCTCCTTTGGGGTATTGAATCTAAGTATTGAATGTGAAGCTTGTGTTTTCTCTCTTGTAGTAATCTTGGAGAGTAGTTCTATCCTTGGAATATTACAATGGTATCAGAGTTGGTGTTTTAATCCAAGAGAGTGGATCACCACTCTTGGAAGAACACGGGCTACTAAAATTGAGTAATTTTGAGGGGAGAAAACATAGTGCAATTGTTAGACTTGGGGTGTTAGAGAAAAGATGGGATGGAGGCACCTAGAGGATAAATTCCCACACTCAACTTTCCATTCTTGAATCCATTTCACATCAAGATTATGTACATCTACCGTGAGCAAATGAGAGTATCTCTCATTTATCATTTTGGAGCTTTGTTCATGGACAGAGTGATGAATTCACCAAACCGGATGATTCTACTTGTGGTGGTATATGACAAGGAGTGGAATTTGATAATCTAAAATTTTGTTATGATTTTATGGATCTGAAAGTACCAAATCCTCTCCCTTTCAACATGCAAGTAGAAATCCATTATGTGGTTAGACCAAAAGTGGTGTTTAGAGATTTCATAGTCCGCAATTTTTGTGAGAAATATTATCAACAAATGATAGCCTCTAAGGTCCCAATGGTAGTCCCGATAGTTTGTGCCTTCTCTTGAATGATCATCTTAACCCTCTATTGAAGTAGGAAGTAGCAAATGAACAATTGCCATGTGTACAAATCATAGATCCATAGTTGCAGGAGTTGATGCAAGGAATGCAAAGGATGTTGAACAATGTGAAATTCAAGGTGACCATGGAGGAATTGAAAAATTGAATATGTACATTCAAGAAAAATCAAGTAATGCAAGGAGGGGAACCATCTCAACAACACCAATGATTTAAGTACTTGGAGAGTCATTCATGCCAATGACATCAATCCCAATCAACAACCAAGCCACGTTGTTACCATAAATGAAAAAGACGTGCAATATCAAGCCTTACAAGTGACAACGTTCAATGAGAATAGTGGAAAATTAGATTTCAAGAACAAATCAATACCTTCAATTGTTCACAATTGAGATCACTGATCATTTTGCATGCATGTTTACGTGTGGGTACTTGACCAATAAAGCTCTCACATGGTATGATGCTTGGGAATGATCATTGTTGGTAGAAAGAAGAGACATCACTTGGACAACTATATAAGAAGGGATGCTAAAGAATTTTCAATCTATGTATTCCATGTAGATGGCCTAAAATAGACTTAGGGGGTTGAAGTAGAAGAATAGCATACAAGAGTACGGGGAGGCATTTCTTTATCTACAAGTTGTGATAATTGATATGAGTCCAATCAAAACTCTTGAAAATCTCAAAAGGGGATTAAAACAGAAAATTTGCCAAGAGATAATGGTACAAAATCCTTGCACTATTCAAAAAGGCATTTCTTGTGCTCAAAGAATAGTAGGAGTGCTTGGAGGAGGTGAAGTGTAACCCCAATATAAAACTATTGGGCTGAGACACACCATTTTGGTAGACCAATTCCTATGGAATTGGGCAACATTTAGTTCCAAGATTAAGGAGCAAGACCTCCCAAGGAGAATGAGGATGGATCAAAGAAAGGAGAGAAGAAGTCCCATGAGGAGAAGGGGCTTGAGCAGGACAATGACGCTATTCCAATTATGGCCAAGTTGTGCAATGAGACATCAATTGTTATGTTTGTCATCTTAGAGGCCCTTGGTCATGGAGAAAGGGCTTGAGCAGGATTGTAACACCCATTTTTGCATTTGTGTGGTATTGTGACATTTAGCTTGGTATTACAAATACTTGAGAGATATTATTTATATAGAGATAAAGGATGGTTCTCCATTAATCATGATTAGTTAAAGTTAGTAACAGCTAAGATAGTGGAGACCTTACTTTAGAGGAAGTGGAAAAGATGAGCACTACTATTTTGGATTCTAGTGTATTGACTTGGTATAATTCCTAGGTGTTTGGCTTTGAGGAAAGAGTTAAGAACTCTTGGGCCCGCAAGCCTTTTTGTTTTGGATTTTTCTATAGTCCAAGGATAGCCTATGTGAAAGAATCCTTGACTTAGTGATTGGGTCAAGATAAGATCACATGCTTAGTGGAATATGCCCATGTGGATAGATATTCCTTTATACTTTTTGACTTACTTGACTTTTAGCCTAGTAACTTGAGTTACTCCATTAATTAGTAACTTTGGTACGGAACTATTTCACAAGTATATAAACTATGGGTGAGGAGGTACTCATCATCCTTTCATTTGCAACTATCTCTCTCTCATTGAGTTGTCTAGTGAACAATATCTTGAGTCTTTGAGTGTTAGCCTTGGAGGAGTATGATAGAGTTGGGGTTCCTTGCCTTCTTAGTCCAAGGTGTGCTACCATATTAGAGGTTCATCCTGAGTGAAAGACATGCCGGCTCACATTTTTGGTTCCATTATGGGGACCTCTCTAGAAGGCAAGATAATATTCCATGTTCAATTCTACATTAGGCAAAGGAGGCTATGAGAGCTCACTTGGAGAGAGCATTAGGGGAGGAGAGAGCTGATATAGAACAAGAACCCATTTGTATACCCTGTAGTTCATTATGATGTATTTGAGGTGATTTTGTACATCTTGTACACATGAGAGGATTTGGAGAGATTGTGTGAGGTGGATTGCAGATTTTAGGGTTATGTTGGAGTAGACAAGACCTTGGATGCAGTCAAGTGCCATTACTATTGGCCCAAGATGAGCAATGATGTGATGGAATATATTTGGAGCTGCCTACTTTGTCAACAAAATAAAGCTTCTACTCAAGCTCCCATAAGACTCCTTCAACCCCTCCCCACTCCTACACAAAGTTGGGAATAGGTAAGCATGGATCTGGTTTGTGAATTGCCCAAGACCACCTCAAGGTTTGACTCCATTGTAGTCTTTTTCAACCAACTCAGCAAAATGATTTATGTACGTCCTACCACCAAGGATGTTATTGCATGGCAACTAGCTTAATTGTACTTAGATGCACTTTTCTCTCACCATGGCTTGTCTTGAGTGCTCATCACAAATAGAGGCACTCATTACTAGTTTGTTTTAGAGAACACTCTTTGGTTTCTTCAAAACCAAATTGGCTATGTCCATAGCTTACCATCCACAAATCAATGCAAAAACAAAGCAAGCAAATTGTACTATTGAGGACATGCTCTAGAGCTTCACTTTAGATGAGCTAGAGAGGTGGAACACCTTACTCCCATTGGTGGAATTTGCTTACAACAATTCAATAAATGCCTCCACACAGGTCACAACATTCTTCCTTATATATGGAGCATCCTTTTACACCTTTGAGCTTTATAAAGGTCCGTTTGGTGGCTACCAAGGTTGACATTGTCAACACTTTTGTTTTTAGAATCCAGTAGGGTGTGGAGAATGCCAAGCATAGGTTGCAGATCACCTAAAATTGATAGAAGCAATATGCAAATTCATACCACTAACACATGGAGTTCAATGTTGGAGATCAAGTCTGGTTGTCAACCACCAACCTCACATTATTTTGCCCTTGTAAGCTCAGACCTTGTTTTATTGGACCTTTCTCCATTCTTCATTAAATTGGCATAGTGGCTGACCATCTCAAGCTATTGTCACACATGAAGATACATCCAATATTTCATGTCTCCTTACTATGCAGATATGCCTTCCGACTGCCTCACTTTCCTTCCATACAAGACATTTGACCTTGTCCAACACTCATTGATGGCACAAAGGAATATGAAGTCAAATGCATTCTTCAAAAATGCATCTAGGGTACTTGCCATCTATATGTAAAATATCTTGTACAATGAAAAGGGTGTCTATTTTATGAGGCAACATGGGAGCCAATAGCCAACTTGACCCATGCAATTATGCTAGTGAAATCTTTTGAGCAACATCTTTGCAACAAGGATGTTGCATCTTAAAGGGAAAGAGGTTTGTAATATCAATAGCTAGACATATTATCTAGAGGTGAAAATTGGTGTGGTAACATCTGGAAGGATTTTATATGATAGACTAAGTAGATCATATAAAGATATCACCAAAAGAGCACCTCTACAAATAAGGAAGGAGCCAAGAAGAACCTAAAAGACAGTTTTACATTAGTCATGATTAGCTAAAGTTAGTCATAACTAAGATAGAATGGACCTACTTTAGAGGAAGTGGAAAAGATGAGAACCTCTATTTTGGATTTAGTGTATTGACTTGGTATTATTCTTAGGTGTTTAGCTTTGAGTAAAGAGTTGAGAACTCTTGGGTTGTTGTTCTTTATTTTTTATTTACGCTCCAATAGTCAATGCACATGTGTATTGTACCATCCTTCTTTTTCCAACAACCTCAGTTCCAACAACCTCAGTTCTTGCCTTCTTAGTCCATGGTGTGCTACCATAATAGCCATTGGAAGCTCATCCTAAGTGAGAGACATGCCAATTCACAGTACCACGGATGAATTTATGGAGAATGCATTTGACTTCATATTCCTCCATGCCATCAATGAGTGTTGGACATGGTCTAACTTCTTGTATGGAAGGAAAGTGGGGTGGTTGGAATGCATATCTAAGGAAACATGGGACACTAGATAGATCTTCATGTATGGCGGTTGCTCAAGGTGATAGGCCACTACACCAATTCAAAAGATGATGGGAAAAGGCCCAATAAAATGAGGTTTAAGCTTACAAAGGCCAACTACAAGATCATCCATGCAAGGTAATGGGTTGTTGTTCTTTATTTTTTATTTACGCTCCAATAGTCAATGCACATGTGTATTGTACCATCCTTCTTTTTCACAAACAATACAAGAATCCCATATGGTGATACTTTGTGTTGGATAAACTCTTTTTGTAGCATATCCTCAATTTGAGCCTTGTACTCCTCCAACTCATGAGGTGATAGTCAATATGGGGCCTTACAAGGAGGTGTATTTCCATGAATTACCTTGATTTATGATCCACTCTCCTTTTTGGTGGGAATCCTAAGGGTAAATCATCAAGAAAAACATCTTGAAACTCATTGACCACATCTTTCAAATTCTCAAGAATTTGTCCATCAAGTTGTGCACTCTAGACTTCTCTTATTCAACCCATGTAACATCTATTTTTCTTACTCATAACGGTTGTCCCTATGACATAAAGAGGCATTTCTTACCTTTTCAATATTTCTCTATCTCCAATGATCTTCCATTGGCTAATTCTCACTATTCTCTTCCCCCAATCTACCGTGGATTTGTAGTGTTCCATCCCAAGCATGCCTAAAATCACATCATAATGAGCTATCTATTTCATTTACCACTCAATTTCTTCTTGATACCTCCCATAGAGAGTGCTACCTTCTTAGGAAATAACTCAATCCTCTTTGTCTAACCATTAAGTAACTCTAATTCTTCATTCTTATCTTTCTCTAGTTCCATCCCCAACCTTATTGCAATAGAGAATTTATTTCTCTATTAAAAAATAGAGAATTTATTGACTCTACTTCTTCATTCTTATCCTTCTTTGGTTCCATCTCCAACCTTATTGCAACAAAGAATCTATTGTCTTGCTTTGTTGCAATAAGGTTTGTTTCAAGGTCTATCAATATTCTCACCTTATTATCTTTTAGTACTCCATTTACAACAATCAGTTCTGCATTTGTCTTTTTCAATCTTTGCACATTTGTCTCCTTCTTCCCTTGCTTTTACTCCTCTCCATTGAGCCAATAAAGCCATGAGGTACATTTACTAGTGATCTTCATTTTCTAATGTGATTTCAACATCCTCCTCTTTGATTCATCTCTCCAAGTTGTTCAAAGGTCCTTGTATGGAAGCCAAGGGCCTTTAGGAAGGTAGGCACAACAATTGATGGCTATGTGCCTAGCTTTGCCACAATTATAAAAACATTATTATTCTACTCAATCCCCTTCTCCTCATCGGACTCAATCTCTCTTTTCTTTGACCCATCTTTGTTCTTCTTTAGTGGTTGTAGTGCTTGTTCTTGGAAATGAATGTTGCCTAATTCCCCAAGAATTGGTCCATTAGAGTGTGGTGTTTCAGCCTGATAGTATTCTATTGGGACTACCCCTTCACCTCCTCCAAGCACTCTTGCTATTCTTTGAGTACACACAATGGCTTTAAAAATGGCATGAGGATTTTGTACCATTACCTCTTTGCAAATTTGCTCTTTTAGCCCCCATTTGAAATTTCCAAGAGCTTTTTCTAGACTCATATTGGTTATTGCAACTTGTAGATCAAGAAATACCTCCATGTATTCTTATATATTGGTCTTCTACTTTAACCTCTATAGTCAAGTTCAAGCCATCCGCATAAAATCCATGGATTGGAAATTCTTCAATGGCCTATCTTGCATTATAGTCCAAGTGATCTCTCTTCCTTCTACCAACACTTATCATTCCCAAGTATTGAACCATGTGAGAGCTTTTTTAGTTAGGTATCCACATGCAAACAAGCTTGTAGATTGATTGTTGTTCTCAATTGTGAATAATCAAAAGCATTGATTTATTCTTGAGATCCAATTTTCCGCTACTCCCTTGGAATGTTGTCCTTTGTAAGGCTCAATGTTTCATTTCTTCTTCATTTGTAGTAAAAATATGGTTTCATTGTTGTATTGTTGATTTGAGTCGGTATCATTGGCATGAATGACTCTCCACATACTTAGCCTGTTATTATTGGGTTTTGGAATGTTTCCCCTTCTTGCATTACATAATTTTTCCTAAAGGTACATACTTGACTTTGCAATGACTCCATTGTCATCTTGATCTCCAAAACTCATTCAACATCCTTTGCATTCCTTGCAGCAGATCCTACAACTACAACTCCATGATTTGTAAACACTACAAATGCTCAATTGCTACTTCCTACTTCAATAGAAGGTTAACATGATCACTCAAGAGGAGGCACAGACAATTGAGGCTACCATTGGGACCTCAAAGGCATCTTAAATCACCTCATCACTTATTGATAATATTCTTCACCAAAATTGCATACTATGAAATCCCTAAACATCACTTTGGTCTAACTACATAACGGATTTCTACTTGAGTATTGAAAGAGAGCATATTCAGATCCATTGCATCATAAAAAGATCTAAATTATCAAATCCCTTTCTTTATTATATATCAATACAAGGATAATCACCAAGTTTATCAAATTTATTACTTTGTCCATGAACTCTACTCCAAAATGGTAAATGAGATATATTATCACTTGCTCACATTGGATATACATGATCTTAATCTAAAATGGATTCAAGAATAGAAAGCAAGGTGCAAGAAATTATCCTCCAAGAGCATCCATCCCATCCTCTTTAAAACAATCCCAATCTATCACTAGCACTCCTTTTTCTTTGCTCAAAATTGCTTAGTCTTAATAGCACATGCTTCTCTCAAAGAGGTGATCCACTCACTTGGATTAAAATACCTACTCTATTATCATTGTTATGTTCCAAGGAGAAGAGAAACTGTAGAGAAACACAAGAGAAGAAACACAAGAAAAACACAAGGCTTCATCCCTCAATACTTTGATGCCCCAAAGGAGGACATTGTCTTTATTATATAGCAAAGAGGATCTCCTCAAAGTGAGCTACACCCTTGGATCAAATACATGGATTGGTGACATGTCAGCAAGCTTCACCCTTAAATTAGCTGCATGGATTGGTGACATGTCAATCCTTGTCCCTATTTGATCGGTCAAATAAGTTTGACCAAATGGAATCTTTGGAGAATCTTCTTGTAAAAAGCTCAAACCAACATAGGTGAGGAACCATTAGAAAGCACTCAATAAGACAAATATGGAGGAGGAGGTGATGCACATTCCTCTAGAGGAAAATAAAATTTTTATTTTTCAAGGCCTAATTCATCCATTTAGGTTTTCAAAATTGTCTTTGAAGTTTTCAATGTGTTTTTGACCTTTGCCCTATTAGTGGAAGTACAATTTTAGTAACACCTTTATATGCTCTAATTAGACAATCATATATAAAATCCCTCAACATATTACTAAGCCAATTTCCACCTCTAGATAATATGTCTAGCTAATGATATTATAGACATGCAACTTGGACACAAAGGCCAATTAAAGACCAATGACAAAGAAGTGGTAAGTATTTGAGGTGAATTGGAGACTATCAAGATAAAGGTGGTTACCTTAGAAGTACATAGGTCCTAGTATTAGAAGGCGATGGTTGCACAACTTGAAGGGTTGGCAAAAGAGTTGAGAAAGAAGAAGGACCAATTGACCTTGAATGATAGAAGGGGTGAAGAAAGAAATGGTATTGTACAACCATCTAGAGGATGAGAAGACAATCATCCTCAAGCAACAAGAGGAGGCACAAGATGAGTTTGTGGCAATGTTGGAGGAACCAACTTGAGGAAGGACCATGAAGAGGAAATTGCACGAGCTGAAGTTGCAAGTCCAAAAGTTGAAAGGAATGATATACAAAGAAGACAAGATGGACCATGTGGAAATTAGGCTTAGAGAATGCACAAATGGGAAATTCAGTCAGACCTATGATATCTATTTTTTCAAAAAGTAAGTTACAAGGAACTGACTTAGCTCCTTATTAGGACTTCTACAAGTGAAAGTAGTTCTTTGCGATAGTACTTTAGGCCAAAGATATTTCAATAAAAGAAGTTCTTTTGTAGTTGTAAGTTCTTCAAAGTAATAAGCAATTGAAAGACCTTTGTAGATGGACCCTTTGGAGTAGTAAGTCTGAAGGAGACATTACTGCAAGTTGTTTTCAAGGAAGAACTAATACCTTCTCGAACATGTGTAAGGCACCTAATTAACCTACATGGGAGTAGATAGGATAAGGCAAAGATATGATTCTCAATATATAATGAGGATGAGCCAAGAAGATCTTTGGCTTCCTTCAACCATCAGTTTTATTTGGATTAGAGCAGGAAGTGCTATTCAAGGCAATGGCCTAGTTATAAATGATTCATCCAGTTCTTTGATTGCAAATAAAGCAAAAGTTCAAAAATCCCTTTGTTGCTTTTGCTTGAATTCAGATTGTTGATAGTATGTCTTTGGTGGATAGTGGTGAGGAAATTCATAGTATGAACCCGAGTACTTGAGTAAGAGTGTCATTCAGACTTATGATTAGAGTCTAGGATCCTTGGGTGTTCTGAAGGAGTGAAGCAATGCCTTCATGGATAAAAAATGAACTATAGTGTTGAAAGTACCACGAAATCAAAAAGCAAAGTCCTACTATCAATGCAAAGTCCCTTCTGAGTTGTGCCTTATGACAAGGATAGTACAAAATTTTTGGAGTGGAAATTTTTTTAGTGAAGTAGGCCCTTTGGAATTGATTGAATCATCACCTTCAAAAATAATTGGAAATTATTCTTAGTGAAAATGATGTTTATTTTTCCCTTTTGCCATAGTGCACCTCGATTGGTGATACTATTCTTTTTGGGAGTCTTTGGGTTCCTGCACAAGAAGTTAAATATGTAACAATAAACAAACTACCAATAATGACCTTTCTCTTCAAATCTAGCTAATTCAGAATTGTATCCTCGAGAGAACAACGTGTTTCTTCTCGGACACCAGTTTTGGTAGATATTGTGTTATCAAATAGGGGATTAAGTATTTCAGTTAGCGGTTAGATACCCAAATTTCAAATCTTGTCAACTATTGTACATTTCTAAACAAATCTCCAATCCCGTTACTTTGAATAGATTATCCCTTTCAAACCAAATTGTTATAAAATTTCCCCTTAGTTATGTTAGCAATCCATTAAGTCAACATTAAAAACCCCTTTAAGTTTTTCTCTCCGTACCAATCTTTAAATTATCCGCTAGATTCCCAGGAAATCAAATTTTATCTTTCTACATCTTTCTTTCTATCAAATTTCAAAGATCAATCCAATTTTCTTTCTCTTTTAAGTTTTCCACACATTGAGGTATGAACTTGATACTTTAGACTAGTAGCATGAGAAAATGACATATGGTCGAATCATAGTCTAAGGTAATTTCCTTAGTCTTCAAACATAAAATATCAGACACTTTTAAGGGGCAGAGGAAGTTCTAACCTTGAAGGATTCAAGACATTGTTCACCTTGAAGAATGAACTATGTCTTACCATTCTTAGCATTTCAGGGAGAGCATATGCATCCACTGCATCTACTGCACTTTGTCCTTTTTTATAAATCATCATCTTAAGCATTTCATTGGATACTTCTGGAAGGCCATGAAAATCAATTTAACTGTCTATAAAATTGGAATTTTTGTGAGATGACATGAACATTTTTTATCAACTTGATATATGCATTGGGCAACAAGCATCAGTATGACTTAACACCGGGTGAGGCGTATAGACTATAGACATCACGATGAAAGGAATATAAGCGAGCTCAACTAAAAATATATGGATCATGTCATTTAGTGGCTCCTGGTTCTGTCCAATGATGAAACTACTTGTTCTCCGCTTTTGTCTTCGGCGGGCAATCAACATAAGACCACATATTAAACTCTGAGTTTGGTTACTCACTGAGAATGATGTTTAGCTCAACGTTCAATGTCATGTCTTATAAGTCTTATACCAACAGGTCACAGAACTATCATTACGTGTTGAGAGCAGCCATGGAGCACTTAACCCAAATGCGTTCATAGCGCTATGTTTAACCTCTCTACTTCCTCCTCGTGATATGGGTGCCTCTCAAGGTGTTTGTAAGCGTGTGCATTTCTTTGTTTCCAAAGAAAAACGTTGTAGATACCTTTCCTCGAAGTGCTGACAAGGACTTACTTAGAGGAGAGGAATCCCTGGAAAAGTGGACCTCGTCCATGGCAGAAAGTGCATGAACATGAACGCCCATGCACGCACATGGGAGCGTCACAGGAGCCATAGCATTCAGCGAGTGGTTTTAGATAGAGAAGGACGAGTGAATGAATGGGATGGGATATCCTCAGACAACGAGAGGGGAGGAGGATGGCTTGTGGCCGCAAGCTTCTCGGTTTACTTGTCATATCTTCACGTGATCGAATCAGGACCCTTCGCACTGCATTACACGTCTATCACCGGGATTCCTTCCCCCAGGAATGGAGAATTGAGCACCGCCTTCTCGCTCTGCTTCCATATCCGCATCTTCCAGGTCCTCGTCCGCCTTCCCTCTCCTCCTTTGCTTCGCACCTCTTTCGCTTCCCAGTTCTTTGATTCCGAGGGCCTTTTTCGCGTGTGAATTTATCCACGTTGCCATCAGGTGCTGCTGCTGCCGGAGGACGAGATTCAGAGTGGGTACGGTTGTTCGTTCGTTGTTGACATTGGGAGTTATGGAAGGTGTGCTCTCGTCTTGCCATAAAAAGCACCGTCCGCCAATTACAGGAGTTTTAAACTAGCATCGCTCTCGAATTCCACCTGTGAGGTAACAAACAAACTTCTGGTGAGGAAGTTCAATTCAGTTTCCTCCCCACTCCTCTGGAGATCACCCGGAAGGACTGATAATCCTTCTCCCCATTTCAGTCAAAGACAACAAGAACAACATCGTCGTCCTTTTTCCCTCATCTGCTGTACTCCCCTGCCATATCCTGCTACTCGTTTCACGGGGATTAAATTTCTCCAATCTTAGAGGACCTCAATTACTGTAATTGATCAGCGAAGCTCTACAAATTGACATGATTTGAATCCGACGGCAATCTCCCACATCTCGCAGGTCATCTTCCTCGTTTCCTTGATTGTCCCCCAACCAAATGGGCACCGGGTGCTCCCGGGAATCCGTGGGTCTGACCAAGCAACTCCGGGGTCTGATCAAGCAACTCGAGCATTACGTGACCAGTTGAAGGAAGACCTCTAGAGTTAACGAGGGAGGGCTAAAATCGTCGGTCTTCCTTCCGTCAGGCGCAGTTGCCGTTGCACCTCCGTCGAGGATAATCTCTGTAATGGCTCGTAAGAATGACTCACTCGACAGGTTTGTGGTGTTTCTGGCCAAGAGGGATGGTATAGACAAATTGGTGAAGACATTTCAGTACACTTCTAAGATAGCGGTTTGGTATCTCCTTCAGCAAGGGAAGCCCGCTCTGGCTGCAAGAGCTAAGAACTGGGAAGTATCGTGCGGATTGAGCAGGAAATGTTTCCGAACGGGCCGATTTCTGACTGGATTTAATGCGGTCAGAACCACTCAGTATCCGAACTGGAAATGGCAAGCGCTGGCAGTTGTTGGGAATAGTGGGGAGTTCATCTACTTTTTCTGGGATCACCTGACGTGGTTGTCGAGGATCAATCTGTTGGATAATAAGCTTGCTGACAAGTATTGCTACATATCAGCATTCGGTGAGGCTGTAAGTTATATCTGTTTTATGATACAGGAGTTGACAATGCTGACTAAGGAGAGGAGAGCAGAAAATCAACATTTGAAAGATATTCTTGCTCTTTTAAGCGGCAGCAAGCTTGATCATGAAACCACTGCCAAGCAAATCAAGCAGAAGAGAGCTGCAATATCTGCGATCAGATTCCAGAGAGTTCTGCGAATTTGTGCGATGTTATCTTACGTAGCAGACTTTATCATTGATCTGGTGGAACTGAGCCCGAATCCATTCGTGACCCACGCCATCACGTTGGGAATTTCTGGCCTAACATCAGCGTGGACCGGTTGGTTTCGAGCTTGGCCAAGGGAACTAGTGTAAATATGTCTTGGATCCTCAAGTGGTTGATCATCACCTAGCAAGATTCGTTGGTCGCTTACCAGTAAGCTGTAGCAGGTATGGCAGATTGTATAGAACCTCTTGTGACTTTGCCTCCTGTAGAGGATTTCGCTATTCCCACGTTCCTTATGATCTTATGCGTTGAGTAGGTAAAGAAAGTCCTTGACATTTGGATTGACATGGGCTTGAAAATGCTAGTATTGTACTGAGATAAAGGAACTGAATGAGTTCAAATGGTACACTGAAATTGGTACTCATACTACATCAACATACTGAGGATTTCGAATTCTCAGTGTAACGAGCTCTCATCGCATTTTTCTCTCCATTCTGATGCAACCATATGCTAACATCTTTCCAGCTCTGGATCTGTAAAGTCCAGTTTTTGCCCGAGTGCAGCAACCAAAGCTGTTATCTCTGAGATAGGAGTATGATTTACCTTAAGATACGATGGACATTGACTTCATGAAAGTTATGTTTGGATAGTTTGATTGCACTAAGCTAAGTCTTCAAGCAGTGGGGCATTCTATGCTGGGGCACAAGGCGTTTGCGGTCATTGCTCGGGATAGGTCTTTGATCCACGTTAAATTGGCGGGAGGTGACCTCATGCTAATAGAACGATGACATAGAGAGCGAATGCAGGAGGGATATGGCATCGCAACTTCAGCGACGTGCAAACTGGCAATGCTTGTTGTGCAACAGTTGAAGAAGTGATACCTGTACTGATAACTAGTAACTCGGCTTCGGGTGGGGATTATAGCGGAGTGAAAAACACCAAATCACAACACCTCTAGTTATTGATTCGCTCGGTAGAGGTGCCACTGGAGAAGGTCAGTCCAATTTGACTCACACCAGACGTCCATAGAGTGTACTTCATAAATACCACATCAACTGATCTTTTTGCTCTCCAGCAAAGACATCAATTTCTATGCAGAGAACACATTTTTCAGCACGTAAAAGCGCCAGTTTCATACAGGCTACGTAAGGCCTAGACTTTATTAAACCCTCCATTATAGGGTCTGCATCCGTTCAAAACGCAGATGCTCTCTTTGATTTACTTCGCAATCCTTCCCCACTCTATTTGACACGAGCTACAGCTGAGTTTGAAAATCTTGAAATCTGGGTTGCAGCTTCTCTATGTTATAGAAATACATCATCTGCATTCAAAACGGACAATGTAACGCACTAAAGCTTTGGACTAAGAAGAACCACTACTTGACACAGCTGCTAGCCTCGTATACATCAAAGCCATAGATTGATATCCCCGATTGTCGCCCGACCGTAGCAAATTTCCTGTGCTCACGCATACGAGAAAGATGAGTCAACTTCTTCGTTTTGCCATGGAATGAGTCACCAATGTCGATCAGTACATGTGCAACATGCCCAGGGTTGAAAGGGACACTCACCACAGTCGCAGTTCAGAGGGCTGTCAGCTTCTGGATGTGCCAAGAGGGCAATGACAGCGCGGCATACAGATTGCAGTGTCCATGCAGGACTCCATGCTGTCTTCAAGATGTCCAAACAAATCTCCCCGGTCTGCAAGAATCCTGACATATGTTACTGCTAGACCGGAAATGAAAATAGTGCAACAATTCTCAACTTTTACATCTTACAACAACGTCATTCCTCAAAGGTCTGGTTTAGGTCATCTTCATTTGCTCTATGATCCTTGATCGTACAACCTATTACGTTTTGGGACCTAAATTGAGCTCACAAATACCGACGGATCAAATTCCATGAGCATAAAGGACATTCTATATGCCCCCGACTGTCTGACAAGGGCCAAGAGCAGTATAAAAGCGCAACAGACATGCAACAAGCAGCAGACTTAATGCAACCATAAACCATAAACAAACAAGGCCGAGACACTGGACATGGAGCACACTTTTAGGTTGTCAATACAGAAAAGAGAAGCGTCTGAACGTGGAAGCTAACAAGATGCCCGAAATTCACTGAAGCTGTTTGCTCACTAAACCAGTGCAATCCACGGCAATTACCTTGAAGTGAACGTTTGGATGAAATATCTTGGTCACGAAACGAACTTGTGGAGGCACTAAAGGGTATTGTTCAGGTACGGTGATAGCTAGCTGAAACACTCCTTCTTGATACGGAGTATCAGTTGGTCCCTGTTCCACCGTCCCGGATAAGAGTCAGGAAAAGTGCTGCAGTCAACAACTTGCGGCAATTTGCATATGTACGAATGCAGACGGAAGTGGTCGAGTCACACTCAAATGTATAGAAGTGTGACAACAGACACTGAGGGTAAACCATTTATTGAATCGATTCCACAGTTCATAGAATCATAACATAAATTGTAAACTACCTTAATATGTGCCGTCCAGCGATAAATGTTTGTTTCGTCGCAAAGAAGCTGAATATCGGAATCCTGTCCTCTGTCTCTCTGCACTTCCTTGTACTCTTTGAACAATCTTGCTCTCGATGCCTACGCAAAAATCCAGGACTGAATCCTATGGCCAGAAACAAGACACTCAATCTACATGTGACCTAAAACTCATCTCACTCACGCACCCGCTCGTTTCATCAAGCACTTACCATTTAAAGAAATCGCTGTTCTTTACAAATCTATCAGTTCAGGCTCCTTCTTCGTCCTCCTTCTTGATCCCAAAGCTTGTGAAAAATCTAGGCAACAGATCAAGCAACAATAATCTAATCGGGAAATTCAGTGGGGAATTGGATCTCGAAAAAGCTGATATCGTTAGTACCCTCGACACAGACAACCACAATGTGTCTCCTCAATCCGCTCTCAACTCCCTCACCTATGCAAAACGCAAACAGCGAACACCAGCACGCGCTTTCTCCAATGAATCAATCTGTTGTTCGCTGACGCTTCTAACATTCCGCGGCACGAATGGCGTCTTCCTTCGTTTCCTCGACAAGTCCCTCGCCGGCCAAACCGGTCACCCGGTGCCTGCGGGTCTTGCACAGTGTTCGTCGATACTGTCCTTTAACCTGCAAGAGACCGTCCTTGACCGGGCGGTGGACCTGAGCTTCAAGCGTATCGATGTGGACTATTTCCAACTTTTGTGCCAACTTGGGGCTTAGCCCATTCACCTATTTTGTCTCACCCTTGTACGGCTCGATGGGGTCTTCCCATCCTTGCTGTTTTCTACGCGGTCGCCCTTTTCTCACTTTTGTGCCGCCATTTGATTTGCTTCGTATATCGTATATACTTCCGTATAGATACTTGCTCTGGTATACTCTTTATAGCACATCAAATATGACACATGTTTTTCCTCACTGAGCCGAAAATGCTTGCAATGTGCAAATAGGTAAGAGATCAAGGGCCTTAAGATTTTGGTGACTGAACACTTTCTTTCTTATTTGCCCCGAGTCTTTTGCAAGATTCAAACAATGCTTCAGAGATTTTATAAACTGTAGCAACTTCTCCCTCTAGTGTATTAACAACCCCATACAATCCTGGTAAACCTGACTATGTCCATTTTAAAGATATTTCTAATTAAAAGTCACGAGCTGTATGCTACAAAGAACCAGATATACAAACAAAGAGTGCAACATACGTTTAATTATTAATTGGCGAGACAGAACTAATCTCCATTGCTCGGAGTGTAAGGTCTCACCAATAGGAGGTATAAAATAACACATCTCTCTTATTAACTTACCACTTTACTTTAATTCTTTTGTTATAGATTCTAAACATTCCATGGGAAGAAGACATTCTTTCGAGCATCGTTATATTTCATGTGAGAATTTGTAAGAATCCATTAGTCCCTCATAATGACGGAATTGAAACCATTACTGTGTCACAAGCTGTTCACGACCACATTACAAATTCGTGCTACTTCGTACGCAGTTTTGCACAACGTGAGCACATCACCGGAACGGGTCCTCCGGTAGGTTGCACCCGTGAACTGCCACGTAGGCTTCTGTGGCTATTGTAGGAAGAAGCTCTACGACGTTCCAAAGTGAAGTCCTCCGATGGATAGAAGGAAGCTTATTTCTGCAGAAATATACTCCCGGAGTGTTTGCCTGGGCGTTGCGCTCAACCGTACCTTGAATCTCAACCTGGCGCCCAGGCCATGTCTGTATTTTCTTGGAGTAAATGTCACGGTCTCGTTGGCTGTCGAGCATGACGAGGACACCGTGAAATCGGTGTCGGATGAAACAAGTAGAATAGATAGACCAATGACAATATTCTGTTTGAGCTGATTTCTGAAGCTTAGGGAGTCGATTTTGCATTTCAATTTGACGACATGGCAACTGTGGTGGCAGTAAGGGCCCCATCGATAGTAGTCGCACGGAGAGCTTCATGTAGTCGTCTCTCTTTGGCCGAGCAGCATGTGTCGTGCGGCAGTAGGCACACTCGACGTGTTGCCAGGTTAGGCACTTGCTGCTCGCTTCCATCTGAGAATAAGAAAGGATTTGGTAAAGCGCCGAAGAGAAAGAGCGTTTATGTGGAGAGAAAATCTGAGGATAATGAAGGAAAGAGGGGCCCTGAATTCGACCGCGAGAGGAGAGAAGATGAGGAGCCCGAGGACGAGGTGGTCCCCGAGATTGTGACAAACAGGATGTTGAAGAGAATTTCTTTGACAGTTGGATTCCCACTAGCCGTGGGCGTGTGTTTCTTCCCGTTGTTTTATTACCTGAAAGTGATCAAGAAGGTGGATGTTCCGGAGTGGTTGCCTCTTTTGACGTCTATGCTTACCTTCGGAGTAGCAGGTTTCGGAATAACGTATGGAGTGCTCTCAGCGAGCTGGGATCCTTCCAGGGAAGGATCATTATTAGGATGGAAGGAGGCGCAGGTCAATTGGCCAGTTTTCTTGGAAACAGTTCAAGGCAAGAAGGAAAAGAAGTAAATAGCTGAAGACGTAGAAACAAGTATGAAATTAGTTCTGTATCATATGAGGAGCGAGGTTTTACTTCTGTGATATCACGCTCAACATTTCTTCGTCTGCTGAAGAGTCCAGCACCTGCAGCTAAATCAGAGAATTTGAGTTTTCTAGAGGTACAGATTTGCGAGCAAGCCAGAGGACGGTAGTCTATCTCTGCCAGGCTAGGAATATATTTGATATTTTAACGAGTATTTACTGTAAAATTGGATGTCCCACATCAGCACTGAGAGTAGGTCCAGGGCTGAAACTTCTGATTGCACTCGCGTTTACAACAATTGATCATGTTATCGAGCTTTCGAGCAATGTCATGTAGGATCCTAAGTCAAAGAGTTCCTCGGAGGTATTTTTTTCCTGGTGTACCTCCAGGCTATCGGCCTTGCTTGCGTATTCTAGTTTAAATCAAAGAGTTCCCCGGAGGTATTTTTCTCCTGGTGTACGCCCAGGCTATCCGCCTTTCTTGCATATTCTAGTTTAAATCAAAGAGCTCCCCGGAGGTCTTTTTTTCCTGGTGTACTTCCAGGCTATCCGCCTTGCAGATTCTCTTTATGTACGAAGACTTCAAAACCCATCAATTTATGGAAGTATCACATGCCAAATGGCCGGATTCCAGAAGTTGTCCGTCTCTGACTCCCAGCCTCCTTTCCGGCCAAAGCGTCACCATGATTTTCCTTGTACCACCACTTCTCTTCTAACATCACTGTCTGAACAAACGAATCGTCCAATTTCTTGACTCAAGCTTGAGCTCGAGTTGGCTCCCCCCGCCATAGCACGCTCCACGCATTCCAACCTCGATAGTAATGACGTGGATCTTCCGACGATTCTACTGGCCACGAAACCCTCGCTAAGATGACAACCACGAGCCTTCCTGATTGCCAAAACCACACTTCTAATATGTTTTATCACTTCTAAAAACCAAATTAACCCACTTTCGGTGATAATACAGTACATGTTGAGCCCGAAGCATGCCCTAATTAACGGACACGTGCACAAAAGTGCACCATATTTGAGCAGCAGATAGGAGAGTATCTGGAGGCAGCTGTGACCTGGAGCCAATGAGTTAAAATAAACCATGGTTAGAGGGGCAATTAACCGGACCTTACCCATGATTAGGAAGGGAGTCTCTCCCGTTCCCCTCATCTGCTGGAAACAGAGGAGACCACAGCCTTTGAAGATTGCTTCACAGATTCGCCATTGATTCGGGTTTCTCAGCGGGAGGAAGACTAGTCCATTGTTCTCTGGGAGGGGGAGACTATGGCGGCTTTTGTGATGAGTCTGCCTGTGCTGCCGTCTGTTTTCATGTGTTCTTCTTTGGATCAAAGAATGGTTTCGAGTGCCAAAGTATCGAAGGTTTACGGAGGGATTGTTGTTGGTGAGGCAAGGAGATGGAGGTTATCCGCAGCTACCAGGTCGATGGCACCCGAAGATGAGAAAATGACTAGACGCTCTCCTCTTGACTTCCCGGTGGTAAGTAACACTGGTACTTTTGTTGAGAAGTTTTCTGGTGTCCCGGGGAACGGTTTCGCTTTTGGTTTTGGTTCAAATTTTTTACCCTATCGGCTCGGAATTTTGTCATGGGAATTGGTGGACCATTTTGGAACGGGGAGTTCTCTTCGGGTTGAGGTTGTGGTCGGGGTTCCTTAAATGGATTGTAGAATTCTGCATGATTTCCGGGTTCCTGGACATCTGAATTTGGAATCCGTAGAGATTTGTAGTTGGGAGTTTTGATGTTGTATGGTCGGATGAAAGGGAAGTGGTTGAAAGAGTTAGTGAAGACATCGGCACTTGTATTACCTGCATGCCTGTGGGCATTAGGGCCCTGTTCTTGAATGGAAGCAAGCTTGCTTCTCGTCTGTGTCGTGGCTTTGGAGGTAGATTGCGTCGACGCTTTAGGAATTGAATCATGTTGTATTTTAATCTTACTTTTCTCAGTTCTCGAGAATAGAACCGAGTAGATAATGCGTGCTTCTGTCAGTGCCTTCGGCAACTCATCTAGGCACGATATGAATGGCTTCACTTTCCACTCCTTGCATCCTATTTTGAGGGTTTTTGGGTGAAGACTATTACTTGGTGGATGGGTTTGGTGTAGGAGGTAGTATTTACGTGAGGGTTTGTATCTGATGGCAGTAGCTGCAGTGCACTGAAATTTTCGATGTAAGTTCAAAACAGGGTCCGTGACGTGAGGAGTGCAAAGAGTCAGTCACAGGTCATTGGGGTTTTGCGCGTGCTTTGGAATAGTTGGTTTCTTACAGCCATTTGTATATGTTACTGGCTTATGGTAAGTTCTTATTTTCAATGATTCCGCAGGAGTGGGAAAGACCAAGCCCTGGAAGAAGGCCAGACATCTTCCCTCAGTTCAGCCCCATGAAAACACCTCTACCACCACCATTGCCCGCAGATCCTCCAGAAGAAGACGAGGACGACGAGGAGAAGAAGGAGGAGGAGCCCGACAAGGAGCCCGAGAAGCCTGAGGAATAGAAGCCGGCGTTTTGTTGATTTTGAGAAGGCCGCTTGTAGTCAAACTGAGATGAATTTTGAGATACACTTTCGGCTCGTGTACAAGAACGGTTGTCAAAGCACTACTCTGCGAGAAATTGAGGAGAGCTGCGTGAGGACAATCAAGCCTTGAGGGGGGGCACCCCTTGTCGTACTTCTGCTTCAGCAGCTATGCAGGGTTGGATGGAGCAGGAGTTTGATGGCCATTCAGAAATAATTATATGTAGATGAGTGAGAGGATAGCTCTCCATAGGAACATGTCTGCGCCAATATCACAACTGGGTGTATCATATTACGAATTGCGCATGAGGTAGTTAAGCTCGTGTCGCTCATACGAGATTGTTCCCGTTTTTTAACACACCAAGTTTTCATCTGAGGGTAAGGAATAACGACGTTGCAACTCATCCTGTACCTAGTTAGACGAGATATATTCCTCTGCATAAATGGCTCCACTGGCTACGCGCATGTTTCACATCTCTGAAAATTTACGCATGACGTTGATGGTTGGATGGAGTGAGTTTGCCTAAGTGAGACAACTTTTAGCATCTGACTTACATCTAGAACAGTTCCACCAACTTCATGCCCTCCGCAAGTCTAAAATCACTTTCAAAACCTCAAATTCTTGCCAGTTGTCCCGTGGTTGTCTACCCGCTGCTCTGTCACATTACATGTACTGCGTCCTCTCTACAAATGCCTATCTTGGAGTGGTAAAACATTTTGGTGCTCACATCTGTGCACGATGACCAGACAGAACTTAGGAGATATGTTTCAGGATCTGTTCTTTCTCAGAGTGATTTACAACGGGCCGAACGTGCGACTACGGAATGTTCTCTCCTCGGAACGAGGTCAATTGGAAGGTGTTCTTGTGTCGATGTGCACCAACTTTGTCAATGCATCTTGGCTATTTGAAGTTTGACAGGATGTGGGAAGGATGAATGCCTATAAATGAGCATCGCTTTTCAGGGAATTCTATCTTGAGATGTGATTTGCCCATCTGTGTAGAGATTTGTTGTTATTACTTCTTAACACAGATAGACAGGGAACGATGTGCTTGTGTTCGCTTCATTCCTTGGATTTGTGTGTCTCTGAACGACTTGAATTTGTGAGGTAAGATGGCTGACGAGCCGGTCCTGCTTTTGGAGACATCTATGAAGATTCCACCAATTATTTACCACCAAAGATGACCTTTGACTTTGGTTAGGAAACGTATTGTCAGTTAAACGATGAGTGTACAGCAACCCAATTGTCTGACCCCCTATTTAAGTCAGGTGTTCTACACGCTTCACACACATTTCCCGAAGCTGTAGAATCCAGTACAGAGCACGCCTAATGAGCTTCGAGATCTGCCCCAGATATCACGTCCGGAATACGATATGTGATTTTTAAAATTTCCCTGAAGGTATTCAAGAAAAGGGGAGGAAAACCAACTGACTTGACTATGTGTGGATACACGACTCTAACCCAACAGGGTTTTCTCTACCAATTCAGTACAGTCTCGAGCCAGATTTGTTCATCGTTCGCTTACATACATGGTGCGAATCACCTTGTTCGTACAGGACTCGGTTAGATTCTTCTCACCTAGGGCCCTTGAAACCTGCGAGCTGCCCATGGATTTACGAAACAAAATTTTCCGGGATAGAGTAGGCCATGACTTGATTGGTCGGGACGCAAAGATTCGTAGTCGATGCCATTAGGTGTCCCCAAAGCCGAGGGCTTAGAGTATCATTTTCTCGCTTTTCTGCTGTTGGGATTGTCAGTTTGGGCAAGTGCGATGACGGCAACCCTGTCTTTCCTTCTTTCTGCTCCACAAGCAGCGGCAGTACGAGCGATAAGCAGTCGGTTCCGGCTTCCTCACGCGTCCAATTGTAAGTAATCAAACTTTTCCCATTCCTTCTTGGATGATCTGGTGATGGTGGGGGGGGATTTGATTGTTGGAGACTGCTGGACTATTTCAGGATGTTGGAGGCATTTCCGTAACCGGAAATAATCATAGGAGTCAGAATTTGGAACAGCCTGAATTTGAGGAACTGGAAGTGCGTTGTGTTGCTTAAGAATCGCCCGCCTTCAGAACTGTAGGTTGGTCCCAACATTGATCATGTTACTTACTGAATTGGGCAACAAGTTGATGTGGGTTCATGCGATGTAGTCGGTTCCTCCTTCCTCGTGCGGGTTGATGATGATTATGATGATGATGGACCGGTCGTATCACCGTAAGTTTGTATCCACTCACAATCGTTACTTTCCTGTAAGAGAATGATTCATATCGTGCTACGGCCTCCGCACAGAATGGTTGCAAACTGTAAGAACAGAGCATATTTGACTTTAGGTCAGATGTTGCTGGATGGGTGGGGTCTCTAGCCTGACTCATTTGAGGTGGGATCTGGCGTTAGATAGAAGTGGGGAATGTAGTTGAGTGCAGATTGTGAAGTAGCTGTAGTTCTACCTTCCCGAATTGCATGAACAAAGGGTGATGAAACCTTTACTGCCCTGCTCTTTTTCAAAACATGATGAGGATGGCCCTCCGTACGGGTGTGGATTGAAACAGAGTCCTGTCGATGTTCAGCCTTCGGTACCATTCCGTTGCTTCTGTTGCCCTACTAGTATCAAAGGATGGGTTGACAATGAGGAAATGGCTCTGATTGTCTGGTTGGTATTTTCCTCTCTGTTCAGATTGTTGGGCAGACAAGTGTGCTCTTGCTCTGCCAAGCGAGCATGCCGCACTCCGATGCCTCTCAGCGTGTAGACGCTGTTTGGTTCGATGATAACGTGAAGTCAGGTACGGTTTCCTACGGACTGGATGGGCTTGCTCTGCTTACAAACTGCTTTGTTAAGGACGCTTCCCATTCCCATTTGTCTGTTTTTTTGTTTCGGAGCACTTCTACCAAAATCCAGTAGTCAGAAAAGACAACTCTGAAAATTGTTATTCCATGTCTTGCAGAAGCAGTGTGTACTAGACGCAACATCCAAGTCATGCTTTATGTAAAATTTGATTGCAAAGTCTACTAGAAGGGAAGAGGGAAAAAATGAATTCTGAAAGCTGGCCGTTCACGGACACTTGGAGCTTACATGGGAACAAAGAGATAGTGTCACGGTATGAAATCCTTGAAAGGATCGGAGAGGGAACTTTTGGTGAAGTGTACAGGGCAAGAAGACGAGAGGATAACCATATAGTTGCCCTAAAGGAGGTGCATGAGTCAGACAGTTCATACAGGGAAGTCAATGCCCTTCTTCTCCTGGAACACCCAAATATAGTGAAACTCTACGAATATTTTGTCCAGGGGAGTAATGTTGTTCTCGTGCTGGAGTACCTGCCTTCCAATCTTTATGAAGTTATAAGAGGTGGTAACATCTCAGAGGCAGAAGTCAAAGGGTGGTCTGTTCAGATTTTGCGAGGACTTGCTGCATGTCATGCTGCTTCGATTGTGCATAGAGATTTGAAGCCTGCCAATCTTCTGATTGGTGAAGATGGAACTCTGAAGATAGCAGATTTTGGAACGGCACGTGTTCTGAGGAAGGATGTCGAAATGGATGATGACTACAATTACGGATCAGAAGCTGCTGATGAAGATGTGGTACGAAATAGTTCCAGCATCTTGGAGGCTTTTGAGACAAGGGAAGAGCCCAACTTCCCTTTACAAGCTTCTTTTCAGAAAGACGGGGTTTCATCGAGCACAGTTAATGACTTGCCTCTAGGAAGTCTGAGGGCTGAAGGATATGATCGTTGTCTGGGAGTGAGCTATCCAAACCGTTTTGGAGATGAGAAGGTTGCAGTCCCCGACGAACAGCTGTACTCACCACATGGTTCAAGGATTGACGATCATGAATCTGAGAACAAGGCCCCAAGGAAGGCTGTGAGCAGCAGGCAAGGAGAGTCCGTTATCCTCGTTGAGAATGAATGCTCCACACCTGGTGCTCGCAGAGATGATTATCAAAGACCGCTTGGAGTGGAGAAAATGGTGAGAAATGGTAGTGGAGTGGTTGGTCAGGGTGGTTCCCGATTGCAGGTTGAGGAACCTGGTTGCTGTGGATGGTTTCCTCCAGAGGAGAGGCTGGAAGGAGCTGTGACGGATGGAAAAGAAACCACTGCCAATAGAGATGGGCTTGACTCACTCAATAGAGGCGAAGATGTCAGTTCCGGCGAGAGTGACGATGAATGGAATGAGCAACATGTGATTCAGAATGACTGGATTATGACTCATGAAAATGCAATACATACTTCTGACGGTGTCAAGACTGAGGATGATTTTCTTCAGAAGTTCCAGGGATTTCTTAAGAAGCGAACAAGGCGACTCAGTTCCGAGAAGATGATGAAGCACAAAGAAGGTCCTTCATCTGATCATGAGCATCAGGTCTCCATGAGTGAAGGGAAGGCATGGGAAAGGGAAAAGTCGAGAAGCTGGCCCGCCCGCACTCAAGCGAACTCAAAGAAGAGCATACTTAGAAGACTTTTGGCAGAAGTGGATGGCAGCTCTTCAGCGGAGGCTAATGCTGAGAAGGATCGAGAGCTTTTAGTGGCAGGAGTTTCGGTTACACTACCTAGACAAACTGCTGCTACTCAAACTACGGAGGAACATGTACAGGATGATGGGAAACCGAAAACGAAGGCTGAAAGTCGAGGTGCTCTGAGTCAGATGTTCACTCTTCCGGACGGGGTAGCCTCTCCAAGCATGGTCGGAGTAGCAAACACTTCATGGGGAGACTCTGATGTGCAACAGAGGGCCGTAGGGCAAGGTAAACTTGTCCACAGTGACAAGGTTGTTGTAGAGGATGAGCTTAAAACCATCAGTAACGATGTGAATGTGGTGAAACGAATACATGATTATGTGACAGAAAGAAGTAGAAGCCCCAGCTTGAGGGAGATGGCTCATGCCAGTGGTCACGAGGCCCTTGAATCTCCAGGCAATGATGCATACAACGATTTCACATATCCTGCCTCGAAGATGAGATCAGCTCCATCAGAACTCTACAGAGGAGCTGAGAGTCGAAAATCTGGAAAAGCTGGTAACTTCATCTGGCGTGCTGATGATGAGTCAGTTTTCTGTGACAGTGCTATTCTTCCAAATGGAGCGGAATCCACAAGTTCGCTGTACAACAAAAGTGGCAAATCTGCTCATATCGACATCAAAAGGAGGGGCGGTGTTGATGGGGCACTGGATCTTGAAGATGGAAATGCTGGTATATCCGGGAAGAATGTCGCCACATCCTGGGAACGAATGGACGAGCATGATAACTCACTATCTGATGTGGAGGGTACGAGATGGTTTGGTGCTCCAGAATTTCAGTATTCCTACATGGAGACAAGAAATGGAAACGGGGTTAAAGTGCCAAGTGAAACAGGTCCGGTGGATAGTGAATTGGATATCGAGTGGGAGGATGGTACAGAGAGTAGGCCATGCGGCGGAAGAGGTGGCTTTTCTCAAGAGTCTTCTGATAGAGGTGACGACAACACAGAGAATGGATCTGATTTTACAACAATGGTGGGCACAAGATGGTACAAAGCGCCTGAGCTGCTCTATGGAGCTACAAAGTATGGGAAGGAGATTGACATCTGGGCATTCGGATGTATATTTGGAGAACTTTTGTTAGGGAATCCGCTTTTTCCTGGCCTGAATGACATAGATCAGCTAAGTCGGCTGGTGAGAATTCTGGGATCTCCAACTGAGAAAGAATGGGACGGAGTATCGCTTCTACCAGACTACAACAAAATATGTTTTGTGGATGATCGGTCACCTTTGACTCTGAAGAACTATTTGCCAGACATCTCTGAAAATTCCCTACATTTTCTGCAGAAGCTTCTCACTTATGATCCCGTCCGGAGGCCAACTGCTGCAGAAAGTTCAGAGGATGAGTACTTCCACAGAGAGCCCCTTCCAACCCTTCCATGCAACCTGAAAATTCCAAAACCAGAGGAGAAGAATGATTCCACCGACGAAGAGTGGGGTGAATGGAAGGATCCGGGTTCTCCTTTCTCGGATTTCGAGATACTTGGCTGAATGTCCCTACAGATTACCAAAATCTGAAAAAGAGTTTGTTTCTATCTCTGTATTACGCTTGCATATGAAAGTGGTTAGACGACGAATGTGGAATCTCGCCTGGCAACCACCATATCCATGTAGAGAGTATCAGGAATGCTTATCTCCCACTCCCATGTCTTTATCTCACTGCTTGCAGTTTCTTGTAGCTCGTAGTGACTGCTTCTTTCTCGTAGCCTTCTTTGTCTGTGTGTGATTCGTAAGCAAGGGTTAGCAGGCATCACGTTGTGTATACACTGTCTGATTGGTAATCTCCCGATACAGATTAGAGATTGTCAGCGCTTACTTCGTCAATCGAATATCCATCGAGTAGACAGTAGTAACGGCTCTAGATCTTCTTTACTCACATAAGCCGATACATGGAACAGCTGTCGAATGACCCGGACTCCGAGAAGACTCTGCAATACTGTCGCGCGGGCTTTACCCCAGTAGAAAGAATCTAGGCTCCTAACGTGTAATTTTGTCCACGTAAGTACTTGTGTCCCGTCATCCGTTTGGAAGTCTTGATGGGCTTCGTGAGGTGTGTCACAAGATGTCAACCGAGTCTCTCTTTGAGACTCAATATCTGAAAACTTGTATTTTGTGGCCTTTTCCTCTGAACTCTGGACTCTCACTCTGTAAATTCTGTCGTGGTCTTCATACCTCGTAATATGAGCACATGCAAACTTTTTTTCTACAGACAAACTCCACCGTAACCGGTTTTGTCCCACTACCATACAATGCCTCAAAATTCAACTGAATAGAAACATGTTTTCGCCGTGCAGTCTGCATTTGAGATACTTTGAGCTGTGTGTGCCAAATACAACAATTTATTTAAGGGCTGATTCAGTCTGTCACCTTGTTAACAGCATAAACCTTCACGTCAATCACCACATGAGAAATGAACGACTAGGAAACATGGGATCTAGTCAGGAAGTTTAATAGCATAATATCTTGTCTTCACTGTATGAAATTCAATTGTGAGAACCTTACTGAATTATTGGCCCTCCGGTCTTTCGTTCGATGTGGTTACACTATCCTGGCCTATCGTGCGAGATTGTGTAGATTGTCACAAGTTACACGAGATTCTCCATCTACCAGCATCTAGAATTCCTAGAATACAGTGCGATAGACAACGTTGTATTGCGATGAAGAGCCAACTATTGAGGCACAACCAAATCAGAGATTTCACAAACTTGAACTTACCAGAGTTGCTTCAAAATCACCAACGCTAAAACATGTAGTCCACTGCAGAGAAGAACATGTGGAAGTGGAATCTCAAAGTATTGCCCAGCCTATCATCGAGTGTATGGCAAACTTGAGATTACGTAACCTCAATGCTCGGCTTAGAACCCACGACGCCACGCCACCGTAAACAAAGTAGTCACTTGTATTTGACGTTACTATCTGCAATACTTTACACTGTTTCCTGTGCCACAGAGTTGGTCTGGATGTTACTTCCAAGCTGGGGAAGCAGGGGATTCGACATACGACAATTCCATGATGTCGATGTCGTACGAAAGTCCCCTAAACCCTCATGTCTCGTCATATTCGGCCCACGAGGATAAAGTATAGTGCAGACTAAAACATGAAAGTCCCTGAAAGCCACTTGTGTTCTCACGCCAAGAGAGGAGACCCGAGCAGGACCACAGTCTGGACCACTGGGTGAAGGAAAAAAGAATTTCAGGTCTGAAAGCATGTTGTTAGTTGTCACCAACCAAGCCAAAGTAATTTATGTCATCCATGTATCCGTATGCTGGAGAGGAATTCTCACTTCGGTAGATAGAGTGTGACTGTGGATCTGTGCCATAGAATATGCTGAAAAGTGGAGTTGGAGAAAGAAGCAAAAATGTATATTTGGATAGTGGACTCGGTATCGTTCTGTACATGCTCTTCGGATTGAGATTAAAAGACTGCTGAAATTGATTTAGTAGATACCGAAAACTTCGTCGATATGATAGTTCTGTACATGCTCTTCGGATTGAAACACTACAAGACTGCTGAAATCGATTTAGTTGATACGGAAAGCTTCGTCGATATAATATTAGGAATGATATTTAAGACATGGAGAGCATAAGCCGTTCGAAGAATGGGGGTTCCAGAACTCCATAAGTGCATATGAAGTGCGGATGAAATGTAAACATGATATTGAGCAAATCGAGATGCATAATAAAGCCGTAAAGGAGATCAAGTGCATCTAACAGGTCAAGTGTAAGGCTAAGCACAAACGAAATATAAGTATTTTCTGATCAATAGCAGTAGCGAACTAATATACATCATGTAATTTGATAAGCGCTAAGCAAAGCATGTAGCGAAATCGAGGACCACCTGAATTGAAGACCAACCAGCAAACATGAAAGATTGAGTGAACTGAATTCGGAAGACCAGGCAAAAATCATGTATAGGCACCATGAAAAACAGATCAACAAATGTGGGGTGGAGCGAAGTGGGAGGCGAACGGATGGTATCTTGGCCGTGATGGAGCGAAACGTCAGAGGACGTGAATAGAGTAGCAATAGAGTGAACGTGAATAGAGTTTGCTGCGATATATCGCTGCAAACGCTATGGAAGCTTGAGTCCAAAAACGCTCAAGAACTATTAGAAATGATAGGTACATGTCTAGATTAGAGGGCTTCTGATTGCGGTTTCCATCTTGGTTCAGGTAGAAACTAGTATGGATGTATTAAAAGAGATTCGGATTTCATCTTGGTTTAAGTAGCGACTAGCACGGATGTATCGACACAAATTCTCTAGAACACGTTTCATCCCTTAAAATTGAGGAAAGAATCATCGTGGTCTAGACTACAGTCACGGAAATTAAAAGAATACGTGCAGTGGTTCTAATCCACTACGACGAGTGTCTATGTTCTTTATTACCACGGTAGGTAGGTGACAGCGTATATAGAAGGTGGAAGTAATAAAGCTATCTGTGACACCCACAATAAGGTGGAGTGGAGAGTAAAGAAGATTCTAGCAAGAGAGCTGTTCTTCAAAATCTCACCATCAAGATAATTGAAATACGATAAAGATAGGAGAGATTTCCGAATTGAAAAGCTGAATATATGAATTGTGAGATCCCTCAAGCACGGCATAAAGGTGATAGCGTGCTCTTTGAACTGGACGTATTCCTTTTACAATGATACAGAAGAAGTGTTCAGGTGTTTTTTCTAACCTCAAAGAACCCAAGAAACTCGGAAAGGGCTTCTCAAGAGTCATGGAAAGAAGAAGACTCCGAAAATTTGCGAGTCGAAATACTGCTTGGCTCAGAGTAAACGTCACGAGCCGAAGAAACACTTATTCAGGTTTGAGCTATCTGCAAGTTCCTCCAAGTCCAATTGCCGAGCAGACTATGTCGCAGAATAATTAAAGTCGTTACACAACTATTTCGTATGTTTGTCTATTAAGTTGTCCTTGTTCTGCTCACTAGCACAAGTGGCCGACCAGAACAACTACAATCCGTAAAAACGTGTAATCTCGTCGGTAAAATAGTGCACATTCATCCTTTCATTGTCGCAGACTCTCCACGATGTATTGTGCGTACAAATTCCTGATCAAGTGGACCACAACCGTTAGCTCGTGGACTGAACACAATTGTCTACTATAGACAAGAAGCCAAGATCCTCAAATTGGGAAGAACAAACACCTTCAGACACTTACATTGAGTGGCCAATGGCCTCGACAGCGCTCTCTGCCCCTAAGAAGTCGTTGACTGCGACTTCCTTGTTCTCATTCTTCTTGTCTGACGACATTCGAGTTAAGTAACCAGCATAGAAAGTTCACGGCAGCATATGCTTACCTCATATTAATGACAGACCCAGCATCTGGTGTTAGTTCCGGTAAAAGAACATCTATTATAGAGATCCTCAGATAAACTTTATCCCCAGTAAATAAAACAAAATTATACAGAAAGGGGATACAGTCTTCAAAGAAACGACGAATCTCAGCAAGTCTGTGGGGTGGTAATTCGTTGATGTCCTTGTAGTGACGGTATTCGGGATCATCGGCGCAGACAGCGATGATCTTGTCGTCCATCTCGCCCTGAAAGATTCAATGGAGTAGTTGGCGTCCTGAAGATAAACTAGAATGCAACTTGATCTCTAACCATAGCGACAGGAAGCAGCGATGAATCTCGAAAAGAGTTGCTCATGGCATTGGAAATTCAGCAACAACGACACCCATCCTAACCGTCAAATAGGCAGATTACTCGAGAGTACTCCGGTAAAACTGCATAGTGTAGAGCTGAAGTGGACATGATCCTTCACCATACAACAGGGCCAAAAGATTGACGAACTCACCTGGTCAATCATGGGCATCAGGCCAATTGCCCTTGCTCTCAGAAAGCAACCTGGAATGACGGGCTCCTGTTCAGGTAGCAAAAACGAGAATTCCTGCATTAGGAGCGTACCGCAGAGACATTTGGGTGCGATATCGAGTTTATACTTTACTACTGTCGGCACTATTCAGCTTAAGGGAATCTTAAGCTACTCGTTCCATCTCTGACCAGCAAGCAACATGCATCTTGATCATCAAATTATTACGACCTTCGATTAAACAGCTCAGGGTCAACAACTCGTCTGTGGAACCACGCAAAATGCAAGAATCACATCATCGAGTTTAATCACGTGATCAAGTTTACGAAAACAAATCAACGGCCGACCAGGCTTGAACAATATGTCCTGAAATCAAGAATAACTATCTGACATAAACCGGCTGCAGGACAGGGTCCTTGTTTGACCTTCTAGTTAATTGAGCTCGGAAATGGGCCATTACCTGCATCAGGACCAGAACATCCATGGGGTCGTTGTCCTCACAAAGAGTACGGGGAATGAAACCGTAGTTGTGAGGGTACACCACTGACGAGTACAAGATGCGATCAACCTGCGTTAGGTCTTTTGTCAGAAAACTAGTTAAGAAAGTCCAAAACTTGAAGTCCGTACATACATCAAAAGAATGTCTCCAGAGCTAAGAGGAAGTTATTACCTTGATAAGGCCACTCTTCTTGTCAAGCTCGTATTTCACTTTGCTCCCTTTTGCAATCTCTACCACCTATACCAGGCACGAACACGAACAGATGTTACACCTCGAGATGGATATGAAGATCTAATGACAAGTGAGGTTAGAGCCAGTTGTCAAGACTTATATTGGGGGTTGAGAAACTTACGCAATTGAAGATGGCAGGAGCTTCAGGACCTGAACATCCAGAGCAAGACGTCAGTCACTGCAGAAGGACCCGAAGTAAACACTGTACATAACCTGGAGCGTCTTCACAATCTAACATGTACACATTACGTGAAGCTCTCGAAATGATGCTCACAGAACAACCAATAGATTAACGTACCGATTTCAAGATCGTGCCATGGGTGCGCAGCAACAGATCTTCTAGTCATCGAGGTCATGATGCGCTTGTTTAAAGACGTGTTCCCAATCCGCGGGTAGTTGAGGGGATGAAGGGCATTGGGACCCTTCGGAGGGATATTCGGGGTTGAGCTTCCATTAGCCATGATTTCAAGTGAACGATTCTTCTGCTGCGAGAAGTCTCTCTCCCTGCACGTGTTACCCCGGGCTCGGAAAATTAGCTCGTTGCAGCATTCCCACATATTTTGCAGTGGAAGAAAATAATAAGAGATTATTATCCAAATTTGTCATCTTAGTGTATACCAACAAAGTCTCGAGGACGACGATCGGCAGAAGAAGAAGAACTAACGACGATCGACTCTGTTATAAGACTGATAACCAGTGAAAAATTTCTTCTTGAACAACTAAGAACTCGATGGATCTCTCTCTAAGTCAGATTGAAATCCAAAATCCTCAATTGTTTGGTGTCCTCAATCTCGGACACCAAATATCGCTTTGCTTAGCATTCCCTCTGATCTCGCCGAAAATTGAAGATCGAGCTACCGATGTATCCAGTATCTCATAGTTCAAATGTGCACACACTTTCTTTAACAGTGCGTTTGAACGCAGGCTGCTGTACATAGAGTCCCCTCAGTTCCAACCACTCGGTCCGCACAACGATCACCACTCTAAATTGACCATCCTCAGCTGAGACAGGCGGGAAGCATCATCAACCAGTAGTGCTGCTAGTCCAAAACTTCAAGAGCCAAACGAACCAAGGCTAATCCCTACGATGAAACACAAACACATCTATGAGCGTCGCGATGAAGCAGCCTCTACCTGTGCAAATCTTGTAAGCGGATGAGTGAGAGGCTCCTCCAAACACTTTGCCCGAATCGTGAGAAGACAATGCGCTCAGTAAGTTACTGAACGTTGGAAGAGAGATTTATGTGTATGAGATTAAAGACTCCTCAGATCAGATCACAGGACGAGGAGCACAGACCGAGAAAGCACATGACTCACTCGTCTGGGCTAGGGCCCCTGCTCCGCGGCTACAGAACTGGCCTGCAGACGCGGTCCGCACGCGCCGCAGACTCACCTCGCTCTGCGCGGTCCTGCTCTTCGCAATTTCGCATCCTTTCCTTCGGCCTCCGAGACGTGCGAGTTATTCCATGCATCCTTCCACACTACAACTACTTGTTTCGCGTCCTTCGTCCAGTTCCCGACGACGGCGTCCCGTACTAATGTTTCCCACGTCTTTTGCATGGGACCTGTTTAGACAAATCAGCTTACTGACTGTTCTTATCTCTGAAGGGAATTGGCACTCAGTGAGTTCGTACTTGGTACTGTAGAAGAGGTACAACTGCGTTGCTAGTGTAGCCAGTGCACGCCACAGCAGCCACTGCCGCTGCATTTGTCATATTGCCAGTCTAACCAGAGGAACTGGGTGAATTACTGCTGTTTTGGTAGCTTATGTTGCATTGTTAATTATTAACATTATTATGTTGCACTTCAAAGTATATATATATATATTCTTATATGGTTTTCTGTCTTTATTTATGTATTCTCTTGTATACACAAGAACGACAACCAAATCAAGTGTACAGGATGTGCATATAATCCGATATGACATCATAGATGTGATCTCCTGGATCCTCTTACATATGTTACATACATGTGAGAATAACTTCTTAAAGTAGTGTCTCGTAAGATATCTTCAACCATATATTAGTTATTGATACAGAGTACCAGACTGACGCAGTTGGAATTTGACCTACTGCAGTACCCACCTTCCTTGATTCGGTCCTCTTAAGTTAATCTTACCACAATCAAAAGAAACCCACTTTCGTTCCTGCCCTTTGCTCATATTTACTGTCCTCTGGGAGCGACACCTACTACTACAACAACAGCGACCGTTCTACAGAGTATCGGATATTACTAATATGTCAAATGAGTGCCCAGTATCAGAACGAACGTAAAGTCGTGCCCAGTTTCACGAAGTGGAGCCTACAGTTCAGAATGTTGGCAGTGTCATGGCTACAATAACGTCCTGAGAAGATCTTGTAGCACATTCGGACCCAGCAATTTTGTGACACACAGGTGACTGTACCCTCTTGTCCCGGGAAGAAAGTTCAAAGGTATACAATCAATACTTGGAAAACCAAAACGCAAGGATGAATTATTCACTGTATTAAGAGATAATACTAAGCTTTTCTTACCTTCACATGAATATTATGATAATTTCTCATTGTATGGGCTTCTCGTCACGAGCTATAATCCAGTGGAGCTAGATAACCTAAGCCGTATTGTAGGAGAAGGTTTGCGATTTTCCTTTAAATATATTTATTTGTCAAACCTTAACTGAATGCCATGATGCGATGAAAAACTTTCCAGGAAGATACGGATAAAGACGTTGATTATAACTGGTACAAGAAGAGATTCCAACCTGATTTCTGCTACGATATGCAAATAGCAGATATTTATGTTCCTAATAGCTATAAATTTGACATGGTCTATTATAGAAGATCATCATCATACCAAATTTTAGAGTACGATTACAATCATACATATAGCGGTTATTAACAACTTAAAAGACAACTCAAGAATCTATATCGTAAAAGTGAAAATGAAAGGAAACAGTAGTCTTAATTTTGTCAAGGAAGTTTACTTTTGGAATTAAGGGAAGACAAGAAAATGCTATTCAAAATTTGAGTACAAATCATCTTTATTTTACAAAACCATCTACCTATATATAGGTAAAGAGTTGAAAAAAATTCAAAAGGATGTTTCCTATTATTATGAAAGTTTTACATGTAAACAATGATCATTTATTTTTCAAAACCATCTATCTATATATAGCTAAAAGAGTTGGAAAAGAAATCAAAAACATTTTTCTTATTATTATTATAGTTTTATATGTGTAAAACTACCTTGGAAAATTCAAGTAAGGATGTGAATTATATGAGTTGTATCTTGGTGTGATAAATTCTCATCAAAACATACAACTCTCACTTTATATTAAATCCAATGTATTAAGTCAAGCTTTGTTTTTACTCAAACCTACAAATAAAAGGATTAAGTCAACCTAAATTAATAAATTTCCAAATTAGATACTTATAACCAAGTATCAAGAAAGAAAATAAGATATCCACCAAATTAGTGCCAAAGTGAAATAAAAGGATTGAACAAACCTAGATTGTAAAGTGCTATATACTCGTGGATATCAAGAACTAAGGTACAAAATTTTTGGATTTACATGATTTATAGTTCTAATTGAAATACATCACATGATAAGAATCCAAGAGGTTGAATATTAAACATACTAGTTGCAAGTTTCCATAAGATGACTTGTGGACTTGAAACTTTAGTATATTTAGTATATTTTAGATATGCTGAATATTACTTAGAGTCAAAATCCTTTGGAGGTTGCAGCTTAAATCTGCTATAGGAATGTCAAATTTTGATAAAGTGCCACCTATGAAATGGAAGAGGAGTCCTCAAGTTGAGATCAAAGGTATGATTTTGCATGATACAATTGGCCAGAAAGGACAAGCTACATCAAATTTGTAAGATAGACATGTACTCTAAGTTATGATTTGTCGTAACCTTGTTCAGGAATGATCTTTGGAATTTGGATTGACCAATGGGGATGAGATAAAAAGGTGATTCAAATTTAACCTTATTTGAGATAAGGTTGTAGAAACACAATGTTATTCAAATTTTTATTATTGTGGTAAGAACCTATCTATCCCACAAGGATACAAGTTGGATATGACCAAAAATGAAGTAAAGGTGTCACAATAATGACAACCTATTGTTTTGTATTTAACCTCTTGGGCAAAATCATTCCCAAAAGAGGGTAGTCTCACCCCTATTTGCATACTACAGAAATAAAAACAAACATGAAGCACTTTCACTACAAATATAGTCCAAAGGACTCCTAAAGATGATGGATCATTACTAACAAAGGTCACTTCACCTTGGAATTTCCTTACCCTTTGTGTTGATCGGCCAAATTCTTGACTTCTATTACCCTTGATAGTCCCAAGCTTGACAATCCATATCCACTTCACAAAATTTGGGTTATATGAGATCAATTATTCTCAAGATGTCTTACAAATAGTAATATAGAACATGCAAACTAAGTTAGAGTCAAATCTTCCAAGGGTCCTATGTCATTAACATCCATGACTATAATATGTTCTACCCTTCTATAAGCCACTACTTTATAGGAGGTTAGAATGGCTCAATGTTGCTTAGTCTCCCAGTTTGTGGTACTTAACCGTACCTAGGCTTGTAAAAGTCCATCACAATATTGTTCCTGACCTAGGTAGAGCACCTAGAGGTTGTTAAGTGTGGAGTCTGATTAATACTAGAATGCTCTATGAGAAAATTACCACAAGAATGTTGAAGAGTCTATACAAGATACATCTTCTATAGGAGTGTATAAGCATAAGTACAGGACAGATTTTCATATTATGGGATCCTATTTATGGGACTGAATAAAAAGATAGTTCAATTCCGGACCTATATGTCTGTGAATATAGATGCAAATGAGTAGTGCCTTAATTCATTAAAATTATATTCTTGAGGGCTTTCCATAAACACTAAAATCATGGAAAACAAAGCTCTAGAAAAAAAGGTATGCTCACTTGAAATTCAAGACAAATATGTCATATGGGAGCTACAAGCAAGTTGTTGGAGCTATGGGCAGCGAGAGCTATGGGAATGGCTATGGAACTTGTGGGAAGGATCCAAGACCATAGGATCTATGAGAAGGCTACAAGCATGCCCCGCCACCCCCACATATGGAACTAAGTGAGTATAGATTGGTAATAGATAATCTATGGTTAAATACAAGATCAATCTGCATCACACATTCCAAAACTAGATAAGGGACTCCAAGTGCAAGTACATGTATATTTGTAGAGTTGGCAGTAAGTTGAGTATTTGATAGTTCTTGTTTGACAATTCTTGATTGACAGTTCAAGATGAATAAAAATCTTGTACAATTGTGGATGTATGGTTGAACCATATGAAATTTAGAAGAAATTTCATGCATGAGTTCCTTGACCAGATTGATGAATAAATTTTGCTCCATTGCATAGCCAGATTTGGATTCCTAGTTGTGTATTTTTCTCCCAAAAGAGGTCCACCTTCTAGCTCCACATAAATGATTCCTTCACTCTAGTGCTTATCCTCTATGCCAAGACTCCTCACAAGTAAGTGACTAGGTGTAACAATATGGAGTTTAGCAACAAAGTTAGTAAGGCTAACAAAGTAGCAAATAAGACAAATTAGCCTAGAATATTCCAAAAGTATCTAGGAAGCTTCTTGGGAAGCCTCTCTGCTAGCTTAGCTTGCACTCCAAGTAGGTAGCTTCTAGAAGCTTCCAACTAACTTAGCTTGCACTCCAAGAAAGTGGTTCAAGGAAGCTTCTTGAGAAGCTTCTCAAGAGCCTTGTATGATCCTTATAAATACAAGAGCCAAAGCTTATGCAAGGCATTTGGATTTTTCCCACATTCAAGTGTCCCAATGTGAGTTTCCATTCTCCTATTTCTCTCCTTGGTCTCTATCTTTTACATTGGTATCAGAGCAAGAATGGGATGGATGTAATTTATGGACCACCAAACCATTGGAATTTTTATGTCCAAGTACTACCCAAGCATTATTTCACACAATTCACCACCTCATGCTTTGGACAAGATTTTTTGCATATGATCACCATATCGTAGGAACCCTTGGTGCTTCCGGTTGTAACTCATGGAGAATGGTGAACGTGTTGCTTTTATGTATTAATAAATTAGATAGATTAGGAGTGGCATGATAGAGTAGCAACCATGGTGGCAATGCCCAAGGTTATCCTTGCTATGCAGCAACAAATTGAGCACCTTACTCAATTGTTGGATGAACAAGAGCTTTGACGACAAGAACACGTAGAAAGAGTACGAATTTTAGAAGGAGAAGATTGAATCTGATTCCCTGAACCCAAGGTATTTGAAAGCAAGAATCTCCGAGGTGCAGTGGAGAATTTTGTCTTTGATTGTGAATGCTACTTTGGAGCTACCAATCTGCAAGATGAGCAAAAATAGATTCTCTTAGCTTCTAGCCAATTGGATGAAGTAGCAAAGTTATGGTGGAGATTCCGAGTTGAGCAAGCTGAACAGCAAATTGTTGCACAAATCTTGCCATGGGCAGAATTCAAGAGTGCAATAATAAATTGGTTCCAAGCTATAAATACCACACGAGCTACACAGGATAGGTTGGCAGAGTTGAAACAGATTGGCTTTGTAAGAAGTTACATCACGTAATTCCAAAACACCATCATGCAAATTCTAGACATACTGGAAGGTGAAGCTCTGGATCAATTTGTGAGGGGCTTGAAGTCAAGAACCAAATTAGAGGCAACCATGCAAGAACCAAAACACTTGGAGGAAGCCATGCGGTTGGCTAAATGTTTTGATTCCTTGGTTGCAACAACTTGGTCTTGACCTTGACCTCCACAAAACCTACTAATACACTACACACAAGTGGAGGAGCTGGCACCAATGGAGATTGATGTCATTGAATAGAGACCACTTGGCACTGCAGATAAAGAGAAATTGTGACAAAATAGGTGTTGTTTTTATCATCACCAATTGGGACATCTCATCGCTAAATGTCCACTCAAGAATGTGCAACCTTGACAAGTTGCCCAGATGGAGTTTGTGGAGCAGAACGATCAAGGAAACAATGAATCCCAATAGGAGATTTTGAGCCACCTATTGGGAGCTTGATTAGTTCCAATAGGATTGAAGGCTCGACTTATGCAAGTTTGCTTCACTTGCAAGGTATGATATCTAATCAGGGTTATAGGATTTTGGTTGATTCTAGAAGTTCAGAGAATTGTATGTCTATGCAAGTAGGAAAGGAATTGGGTATTCTTATCAAGCCAATAATTGGAAGTAAATTGATGATGGCGGATGGTAGAAAGTGTTATGCATTCCGTACCTCACATCTTGTTACCTTCAAGATTGGGAAGTAGTATTTGGAGTGTATGAAGTTTGTAGTGGCACCTCTACACCATGATATCATTCTAGGACTACCTTGGCTTAAACATCATAAGGTTCAATTTGACTGGAATTGACAAAAAATTCAAGTACAACACCAAGGTAGGAATTCCGATTAGGTTGTTTGGCACCTCTGAGTAAGATACCTAAAAATAGTCAGTCCCAAGATGGGAGTTTGTCGAGAAGGTAGCCGTAGAGCAAGCCTTGAAGGGGGATAAGTCCTAAGATGGGAAGTTTACCAAGACAACAACCATGGAGCAAGCTTTGAAGAAAGATGAGTCCCTAGATGGGAAGTTTGTTAGTGAAGTAGCCATAGAGCAAGCTTTGGAGGAAGATAAGTCTGTTTTTGCGGTGTGGATCAAGCCAATTGCACAAAGATAATTTGAGCAAGGCCAAGAGCGTCATCAAGCAATGGTTGATCAGATAGTTCAAGAGTTTGTGTATGTGTTTCTGGATGATCTGTCAAAGGGATTACCCTCTGATCGTGGTATGCCCTTCAAGATTGAGTTATTGGTAGGGAGTACTCCAATGCGTAGACCAATCTATTGGCTTTGACTAAAGAAGTTGGAGGAGTTGCAAACAACACTTATAGAGTTGTTGGAGAAGGATTTCATACGACACAGTACCTCTCCTTGGGGAGCACAAATACTATTTGTTCCAAAGAAGGATAGAGAACTTCATTTCCGTATTGATTATTGTAGACTCAATAAGAAAATAGTGAAGAATGCATATCCCTTACCTCAAATTGATGACTTGCTTGATCAATTGAGTGGAGCACAATACTTTTCCAAGTTGGATATTCATAATGGCTATTGGCAAATCCACATTGATAGGGAATATGTGTAAAATACTGCCTTTTGCACAAGGTATGGGTATTTTGAGTGGAGAGTTCTACCTTTTGAGCTCACTTATGCTCAAACAGTCTTCATGGATCACATGGATTGGGTGTTGGATAGACTATTGGGTCAATACATGGTGGTGTTCTTGGATGATATCTTAATCTATAGCAAGATAGATGCAGAACACATGAATCATGTGCAAGAAGTCCTAAGATGGCTATGACAATGGAAATTTTATTACAAGAAGTCGAAGTGTGCTTTTTTGAAAAAAGAAGTTACCTTCTTGGGTCACAAGATCTTGTCAGAGGGGATCAAGATGAAAGAGGAGAAAATCAAGTTCATTACTGATTGGCCTACTCTAAAGGATGCTACAAAAGTATGGGCATTTAATGGATTGGCTAGTTTTTACCAACGGTTCATTCATTATTATGCTCATGTGGCTGCACCATTGACTGACCTCTTGGGGAAGAACTTGAGCTTCCAATGGACCACCAAGCACAAAGAAGCATTCCAAAAGTTGAAACATATGGTGTTTTCAATACCCATCCTTCAACCATATGATCTCCAACTACCTTGTGTGGTTTTATTTTGATGCTTCTAACTTTGCAATTGGAGCAGTGTTGAAACAAGAATTCCCAAATGGACTACATCCCATTGCTTTTGTGTCTTGCCGACTAAATACAATTGAAAGAAATCACTCTGCTCAAGATTGGGAACAACTTGCAATGGTATATGCCACTAAGGTATGGAGGCATTGTCTCTTGGGGAAACAAGTGATCATGCAAACTGATCAAAAACCATTGTTGCATACCTTACACTTGGTATACTTGAAGAGTCAATATCATTGATGGGAGGAGCAACTCCAATTTTTGACATCAAACTTGAGTACAAACCAAGTTGGTTCCATGTCATCCTTGATACTCTATCACGACCTGATTTTAAGTCTCTTCCTCTCATCACAGTGGCAATTACAATGGTGGCAATTGACTCTAAGGTCCAAAATGAGTTCCGGTTAGCTCTACAACAAGATCCCTTCTTCCAAATAGTACATGGTCATATTAAACCATGTGAAAAGGAGTACAACACCTTCTCCTTCAAGGAAGGCCTTCTATTCCATGAGGACCAGATCTATATTCCAGCCAAAGGTGATCTCCGACTTGTGTGTCTTCAAGAAGCCCATGATTTACCAAAAGCTGGTCACATGGGTGTGGACAAGACCTTGGGTACCCTCCAACGGTAATGTTGATGGCCCAACATGGCACGAGATGTTTGAGAGTTTGTCTGATTGTGTGAAAGCTGCCAATGCAACAAGGCCAACAACCAAAAACTGAGTGGACTCCTTCAACCACTACGCATTCTATCTACTCAATGGGAACCAGTGTGTTTGGATCTCATCACATCCTTGCCCAAGACAAAGCAAGGACACACAACAATCGTGGTGGTTGTGGATAAGCTTAGAAGCAAATCCACTTGGCACCAACCTTTGATACCGTGGATGCTCCAACCTTAGTGCAAATCTATTTCAACAATGTCTTCAAGCATCATGAGATGCCATGTGCACTCATCTCTGATCATGATTCTCAATTCACTAGGAAGTTTTAGCAAGCACTCTTCTAGATACTCGGCACCAAGCTTGCTTTGTCAACATCCTATCATCCTCAAACTGATGGACAAACCAAACATGCAAATCATACATTGGAAGATATGTTACGTGCCTTTGTCAATGTCTATTATACCAATTGGGATGAATGTTTAGTAGCTACAAAATTTGCCTACAACAATTCCAAACAAGCAAGCACCAGATTTTCTTTTTTCTTTCTCAATTTTGGCCAAGATCTGCTTGTTCTAGATTCTCTTCTTGCTTTGCTCCCATCTCAAGTCCCTCATATATCAACCTTCTTGACCGCCATCTCCCAATCTCTCCAACAAGCCAAATCTCACCTCTTTGTTGGCCAAAATCGTCAAAAACAATATGCGGGCCACCATAGTCGTGATTGCACCTTTGAAGTTGGTGATAAAGTCATGTTATCCTGTAGTAACCTACCCCTCCTACTTGATACCCAAGTTTGTAAACTTACCCCTAATTGGATAAGACTCTTTGGTGTCACCCAAATTATCTCTCATGTTGCTTATCAACTTGTTTTGCCTTGTCATATGCGCATCCATCCTATCTTTATATTTCCAAGTTGAAACCCTTTGTTCCTAACCCCTCTTCTTTTTCCTCTTAAGTCCAACCTCCTCCTTCTCTTGTCCCTATTAATAATCATAAGGAGTACAAAGTTGATCATATCCTTACGTGTCACCACATTCAACAAGGCCATCAACAATGTACGGAGTACAAAGTCCTCTAGAAATAGTATCCCCTTCATGATGCCACATGGGAACCACTTTCTCATCTCCAGAATGCACAATTGGCCATCCAGGAGTTCAAAGCTTCATTGACAATGAAGACGTCACCAACTAGCGGTGGGAGAATATGTAACAATATGGAGTTTAGCGACAAAGTTAGTAGGGCTAACAAAATAGCAAATAAAACAAATTAGCCTAGAATATTCTAAAAGTATCTATGAAGCTCTTAGGAAGTTTCTTGGCTAACTTAGCTTGCACTCCAAGTAAGTAGCTTTTAGAAGGAAACTTCTAGAAGCTTCCAACTAACTTAGCTTGCACGCCAAGTAAGCAGCTCCTAGAAGGTAGCTTCTTGAGAAGCTTCCCAATTAACTTGGCTTGCACTCCAAGAAAGTGGTTCAAGGAAGCTTCTTGAGAAGCTTCTCAAGAGCCTTGTATGATCACTATAAATACAAGAGCCAAAGCTTATGCTAGGCATCCGGATTTTTCCCACATGTGTGTCCCAATGTGAGTTTCTATTCTCCTATTTCTCTCCTTGGTCTTGGTCTTTTACACTAGGTATGTAGACATTAGGCATATAAAGAGTAAACACATACACATATAACAACTTGATAGTCTTGATGGTATAAGTTCCATTTAATGCAATGAAAGAGTGCACAAATGGATGCAATCAACATCGGGTCTAAGCCCTTTTATACATTTCCTACTTAATTGTGAAGAAATCTAATAGCTACAATTTGTTGGAGATCTTCTAATTACATCTCGTCCTCACTAATCTTGTATTCATCTTATCCTAATCTAATTCTTAAGTAAGCTTGGTCCACATGGGAGAGCCAATTTAGCTTCTTGTCTAATTGCTTTTGTGTTGGTTAGGTATCCATGTGGGATCATATCCTAACTATGTTTTAGTAAATAATTTGCAAGTACAAAGTGTCTTGGCTACAAGTACAATATGTAACTTACCTACAAGATGAGTCTAAGTTGTTCTTGACAAAGTTTGCCACTACTTGTTTTGTATAATGTCATTGTGGTTGTTACTCATTTGCCAGATGATCTAGTGGCACTTGTGACAAACTACTCATGCCTTTGCATACTTGAATGAGCTCTACAAGCTCCTTCTTGAAACCAATGACCTTATTTGCAAACCTTGCTTGTATCTTCTTGAACTTGGAGTTTGTATGACCTTGCAACTTTGAGGATAAGGCCATCAATTGGTCATTTGTATAGACCTTCCTCTTAAGAGCCTCAATCTATATCTTGGATCGTTCTTCTCTATGTTGTCTCATTTACAATGTTTTCCAATTGGCCCAAGAGTAACATCATTGAAGGTTCTATGGTTGTCAAAAATTTTGTCTTCCAATTGTCTCATTCTTATTAGATTTTTGCTTTTAAGTCCTCTTGGACATTGTCAAACCATTTGTAGCATCATAATTAGATCGCTCATACTATGGAGTAATAGTGTTGGTAGTCAGGAGTATTTTGGTAGTTACTCATAGATTACTTATTGATAGTTAGATTTTGTGTTTAGGGTATTCATTACATGGTGGGGCCCATTGTCACTTAGTATCATTCTCACCATCGGATGTGCCGTCAATGGGACCATTAGGGTTGGAGACTAGGAGGGATACTTTTGAAGTGCAGCTCTAAAGAGCTCACTTCTCTGATGTTGAGCCTTCAAGTTACTAGCTATGGTGGACAAAGGCCGGCAAGCATCACCTGGATTCTCTTAGCTGGAGTGGGTGTGACTTGACTATACTCAATGCCTAGTTGTTGGCAAATTATGGAGTGACAAGTCAAGTATTGCTCTGATTTGTGTGATTCAAGTTGCATAAACAAACTGATTACATCAGAGAAGTGAGGTCAAGGGGAAATTGAGTGCAAGAACTAAGAGTGTTGGTGGTATCTCCAAGACTTGTTGATCATTGGTAGCTCAATTGGAGTTCAGATTTTCCCTAGTGTGAAAAAGCTCATTCAATTGATGTAGATTTGGTAGTGAGGTAGATGGTGTACGGAAGTGTTGGCAAAATTTTGAGCAAAGAGAAGCAATTTTCAAGCGGTAGTTGTGATTTTGAGCTCAAGAGGCAAAAGCATGACCAATTTGGTACGAGTTGAGCTCAAAAAGTGAAATGGAAGATAGAGTTTGGAACCCATCTCCATGAATTACAAATTTGGAGAATCCCATCAGTCCAATTTGACTATAATAAAGATTTAGTGGAGGATTTGGCAATTAGTCAACTTTAGGGATTTATATCAAACTTTTGATGGAGTCTACATCAGATTTTCACCAAATTTGGATGAGTTTTGCCAAATTTGGAGAGGATTTGAAGTGGTAGATTTTGGCTCAAGTTAGAGGAGCTTGGCCAAATTTGGAGGAGTTTTTCCATATTTGGAAAAGGTTTGAAATCGCAAGAAGAAAGACCTCATTTGAAGTTTAGAGCTTTGAGGCATATATGTGGGCTATAAGAAGCTACAAAGGCCTAGAAGGGCTAGCAAACCAACTTGCTGGCATGAGGCTAGCTAGTTTAGAGTAGCTAGTTTAGAGTAGGGTCATTGTTTGGCAAAATCTACCTACCCTACTAGATTATGCGCAACAAGGTTTGACCTCTAGATCTCTAGTTCCTAGACTAGTGCCCTAGCCAATTAGTCCATCATCACTTGTTGTCTTTGTGACTATTCCACTGTTATTTAAACACCTATAGCTTTGGCTAGGAGAGACAATTTGATCGTATTCTTGCTAATCAAAATAACTTAAGAAGTAGATAACTCATATTATGTCAAATGCCAAATAGTGATATAGTCAATCTAGTATTGATTTATGAGATGGAAGGTTTTTGTTTAGATTTCTTGTGATTGGACCTCTTCTATTCTTTACTTCTTGTTTGTGCACCATGTTTGTGTGAGATGCACTAACTTCAGAGCATTGGTGCTCTGGTGTGCTCTTGGTAATGAGGTTGGAGTGATGACCAGTCAAACTACCTAAGTTTCTTTCTAGTGAGATAAGAAATGATGACCTAGAGATCATGAGAGTGTGTGTTGTGATGGCAGGTTACAAGTTGCACTTTCCCTTAATGTAGTTGTCATAGTTAGAGTTACATTAGTGGGTGATGTTTGGTTGGTACGTAGGCACTTAGTGGTGTTAGCACTTGGTGGGGTACTTGCGGTGGTTCCAATTATAGGTTATAGCTTTTGGTTGCTTTGTCACAATAGAGTTCTTTGGGGATTCATGAGAAAATAACATTGTAGTACGTAGTGGGTTTATGCAAAGTGGTGCTCAATATTAGCATGTATCTTAGGTCCCAATGAGGGAGGAGATTGACTTTGAGTTGGAGTTTGACACAAGAGCTGATTTAGTGGAGAGTCCACTTGGTGTGCATGCATAGTTGTTGTGGGACATGGACAAGATTTATATGGCCTCCAAAGGCCCCAAGTGTTACTCTAGTACAATGAGTACCATTGAGTTGGATGACTTCATCCAAGAGTTTGATAGTTTATGTGATCTGCAATAGATGCGGAACCCACTTTGTTCACACCCTTCATGGCATGGAAGGGGTTGTTTCATCACTTAGAGGGTCCGCCAATGGATAACTACCATGAGTTTAGGAGAGCTCACTCGGAGGAGATTGAGCTATGAAGACAATATTGGTCTCAAAACTATGTCTCATCACTTCAAGCTTGGTTTCTAGGGTAGATTGGCTATACTCATGAGTTCTAGCTCTAGTAGCATTGGTGGATCTCTTGGAGATGGTGCTACTACGAGTGGAGGTACTACTACATGAGATGGTTAGGTACTTGGGTTTAACTCCATGGTGGAATTCTTCTGGTGTTTGAGGCAGAACTACCAAGGAGTGCGGACTAACAAGCTAAGGAGCTTGCATGAGTTCCAACAATAGGATGTAAAGAGCCTACACAAGGCATACACTTGAATGAGACGGCTGATCAATTTTACTCAAAGAGTTATTGAGACCTAGACAGTTCAATTTCATTATGAGATATTGGATATAGAATTGCTATGTAGAGTCCATGACGCTATATTATTACAAGCTAATTTGCCTACTTTGGCAATGGTCTTTGGTTTGGCTGAGCGTATTGAGCTCAACATGGTGGAGGAGAGAGTGGTGACATCTGGATTTGGTAGGGAGACCTCATCCATACATGTTACTTCTTTTAGAGTGCCAGTAAGGTGCACCACACCATGTTGGTTTTTGAGGATAGGTGGACAACCCAAATCCTATGGAGCAAGTGGAGGGCCTACTGTAGCTAGACCCTTACCTTCATTTTTGGGTTGACAACAACCAATGAGTGGTGATGTTGCTCGTTGGACTTGTGGTAGACCTCACCATAGGAAAGAGTGCACTCAAGGCAGCGGACATGATACCTTTGGTGCATCATAGCCAACATAGAGACAATGTGAGCATTGCTATAGATTTGGTCACACCAATGACTAATGCTTTGACCTACACCTAGTGTTACTGAGTGGTAGAGCTGCTATGGCAAGTGATAGAGGAGCTCCATGTCATGGAGGACGAGGTGGTAGAAGTGGTGGTAGAGGATCCACACCTAGTAGGGTGTGCAATACTTGCCCTTACTTTTGATACAACCATGGTTACTTGGATTGAGCAATTAGAGTAGAGATTGGCTAGCATGGCCATGGCTCAAAGGAGATTAGATTTGGGTGCTAAGGCTTCTACTTCATATGCATGTGATAGAGACGTCTTAGACTTCATGTGCATAGCAACACAGGTGGAGGCATCTATCGTAGTGACTAGGAGTGCAATACATGCTCTAGAGCCTAGAGGAGCATCAATGGAGTTGGACCCTTAGAGAAGAGAGGTCGGTAGACAAATCAAACTTCCCCAATCTTCAACACTCTTTGAGGCACTATAGACAACATCCATGGCTCCTAGACATCCTAGTGCAAGTGTGGTAGGTGGTGATAGGGTGCATGATGGACTACCTACTATTTAGCCACCTACTACTACACAAAGTGGATCTAGCACAATGTTAGAGGCGGCTCAATTGATTATGCGCTTTCTATTATTCTCAACTAGTGATATGTTTCCCTTGGGAGTTGATCCAACCCTAGTGTTTTGGTTGGCTGCCACGTTTTTATGATAGTAGGGATGATGTGGTTCTAACTACTAGAGCAAAGGTGGTTGATAGTGGAGTTGACTTGGTTGAGGAGCATAGGATCCCCTCAACAACCAATGGTTTATGGTAAGCAACATCGGCTAGATTGGAGGAGTTACTAGCTAGACCGGCCTTTGAGCGAGCACGGTTTACACTTGGGGTTGCCCTATTGGATAACCAGAGGGGGGTTTTTTGTTTGGTGGGACCTTCAAGGAAGGTCTATACACCATAGAAGGCCTTACTAGACTCTGGTGCATAGCTCCTTATGATGGAGAAGGTTGTAGTTGTTGGTCTGGAGTTGCAGAAGATTGATGTGGAGAGCTGTCCATTTTAGATCCAGACATCTCTAGGGGGTGGTTCTACATAGTACATCACATGTATAGAGCTTTTTGTTCAGATTCAACCCGGTCATCCAATTGATAGCTCTATGGTGAGAGCTTAGGCCATTGCAATAGTAGCTAAGTCATATGATGTGTTAGTTGAGAGAGCAGTGTTGTACTCCATGGGTTTCATTATTGACTATTGGGAGGAGAGAGCCTCCTATAGACCAAGTTGGCAGTCAAGTGAGGATGGGTATGTCGCCCACATGTATGCTTCAATAGTGGCAGTCTTGGCTCATTACAATCCGGGACCATGGCGGCTTTAGTTTTAGCTTTTAGTGCTTCTATTACTTGGCTTGGTGACTTATTGGAGAGGAATGCTCATGTAGAGGATGCTCTAGTGCCAAAGGAGATCACTCGGATTTGGAGTATGAGTAGGATCATTCCATCTACCTTGGATGTTCCTTTGTGGAGTTCAGAGGAGGCATTGCAATAGCATGCGGATCAGTTGGTGCAACAAGCTTGGAGTGGAGCCTTTGTACCACCAGGAGACTAGTGTGAGAATGAGCCTCCAAATTCAATTACCTTGATACCTCTAGATACCACACTTGTTGCTTGACAATATCTAGTAGAGGGAGTATATCTATTGGAGTTGTTTGGTGGGATTACCACTAGACTAGCTATGGTACTACAGGCAAGTATAGAGGTACTTGTATGTAGAGAGAGATGAGATTGCTAGGTGGGTCTCTCTATATCATGTGGCACACTTGGTTGATTGATATCCTGAGTTATATTGATATTAGAAGTCAAGGATTACCAAGAGGTTCTACCAATACACATTTCTTAATTGAGGGCATAAGATCTGGAAAGAAAATGGTCCCATTCATTTGGTGATTTTTGGATGGCCATGTCAGGGACATACACGTGCTGGCCGAGTTTTGGATCTTCAAGATCCCCATTCTGGTGTGTTTTGGGAGATATTATTTATACTAAGACATCTTTGGGTTCATTAGTCCATTTCTCCAACTTACATTTTAGAGAAATCCATAATTCTGTTCCTCTGATGGGTGATTCTTACACCTAGGTGTTGGCAAGTACACATCAAGTCCATTCTTGGATAGGACCTACCATGTTGTTAAATGCAACCAGAGTGGGATCACAAGCTCATCATCTTTATCTTTGGTAGACAAACCTCTTACCTAGAAAGGTTCTACAACATGCTTATAGTGGGATTCAACGACTAGACCATATCATTTTTGATGATATCTTCAATGTTGGGTGTTAGTCTTAGACGGTGGTAGTGGCTGATAGGTCACCTATGATAGTGGTGAACCTACTTGGATAGCCTCGAGCTACTTTTCCCACACTTATGAGTTTCCCAAGCTCTCATGCTTTTCAAGTGGGAAGTTCTGGACTTGTTTAGGACTCACAATTATAGCAATTGGTGGGGCCCAATGCCGATGAGAGAGAGCAAGCAATGGGTTTTTGCACTAGTATAGTGTTAGAGGCATCCAAGCATCAAGTATTAGGTCATGCTATGGACCTAAATTGTTTGACCTGGATTGTGAGCCTTGGCTTAGCAGAGTAGCGTAGGATGCCCTTGATATGCATCACCACTCAAACACTTGTGAGCTCTTTGCCTATCAAGATGGTTCAAGCACATGCTTGGGGCAATGGACTGAGTGGATAGGGTATTCTTGAGACACAACCAATGACTTTTAGGGAGAGTGGTCTACTTGGAGTCCATCCAAGTGAGCGTGGTCTACTTGGATTTCACGCTTGGTCTACTTGGGATGCAGCTAGAGGATGTATGGAGCTTGCAGCTAGATCAAAGGGAGTTTCTACATTGAGGTTGGGACCTCTAGTGGTTTGGTGCATGACACTGCTACTTTTGAGGGCCCAATGTAGCAGCCAGTCAATATGCCTTTCACTCTTATGATTGTTACAAAGGATACTTTGGAGCCAAACCTTGGACCCAAGCTTATAGAAGAGGAAAGATGGAGAGTTTGGAGGTTCTTGAGGAGCTATATGATTTGTTTTTCCCTCAATGTGAAGGATTTGGGTGCCCTAAAGGGACTTGGTATACGGATTGAGTTGACTAGCAATACACCAATTTTCTGACATATCGATCAATATATTAACATAGAGAGAGCATTAATTTAGAGTCAGAGTAGAGACCTTTCTAAGCTTAGTCTGGTGGAGATTTCACATGAAGAGTATGTTTTAGCTATAGTGATGCCAACCAAGAAGGATATGCATGGCACCTACATAGATAGGCGGATGTATGGAGATTACTATCCTATCAATTGACAAACTAAGGTTGATTGGTATGCCATGCCTACACCAGAGGAGATCTTTGATGCAATTGGGCATGCAAAGGTCTTTAGTACTTTGGATCTTTGATCAAGATATCATCAATTGCCAATCAAAAAGGAGGATAAGTCCAAGATAATATTTTGGGCTATTGGTCCTCATAGTAAGGATGTGTTATATCAATGGAGACTCTTACCATTTGGATTGAAGAACGCTCTTGTTGAGGTCTATAGGATCATGGATAGGATCCTAGCTGGATTGGATTTTTCTTGGTGCTATATTGATGGAATTTTGGTATATAGCACTATTGTAAAGGAGCATGAGAGACATTTGTTGGAGGTGTTTGAGAGGGTAAGATCTCATGGACTCAAATTACATCCTAGGAAATGTAAGTTCTTCCATGAGCAGGTTAAGTATTTAGGTCACACTATCTACCATGGAGGACTTGGAGTTTAGCAAACCAAGGTGGAGGGTATTGCACATATTTCTCAGCCTAGGATATGAGTAGAGTGTGAGCATTCATTGGGTTGGCAAACTTCTATTGTTGTTATGTTTGAGGTTTTAGTGCCATTACCAAGGCCTTGACAAAGCTGACCAAGCTTACACATGAGTGGTATTAGGGAGAAGAGCAGGAGAGAGCTTTTGTAGAGCTCAAGGAGAGGTTGACATCTACTCCTATTTTGAGGAGACCAATCAAAGGATGACCATTTTAGGTTCATATTAATTGGAGTATGTTGGAGCTTGGAGCAATTCTCACCCAACATGACAATGAGAAGAAGGAGTTTGTGATGGCTTATGCTAGGTGCTCCAACAAATCAGCGGAGGCAAAGTATAGTTCATATGAGGGAGAGTGTTTGGCAGCAATATAGGCAGTAGTACATTTTTTATGTTATCTATTTGGTAACCCTTTTACTATCATCACTAATCATTAGTCACTAAAGTGGTTGATGGAGTCCGATAAGCTTTCAAAGAAACTTAATGGACTATGATTTTACAAGAGTATGATTTCACAATTATTCACACACTTGGAGTGGTGAACCATGATGTAGATGGGTTGAGTAACCATGTCCTAGCAAGCACGATCAGACCGGAGCACATTGTATGGTGAGACAAATGAGTAGATGGTACCAAGTTGGCATGCATCTGCCTTTCTTTGTATATTTTTGAAGCTTTGGTGATATCTCTTTCAACACATACAAGAGGAGTTATTGAGGTCATAAATCAAAGAGTGTAGATAGTAGTACAATTCAGCAAGACATTCATGATGATGTCTTAGTAATGGACAATCTTTGCATTGGTGTTGTGGGTGGCACAAGGAGAGATATTGTGTTCTTTAGTGAGCTAGATGGTTCAGATTGGAGGGTAGACACATTCTTTGTGCATGAGAGGATGGTAGAGTGAGATTAGTACTATTTCCATCTCAAAGACCACAGTTGATCTATCATGCTTATGAGGACCTAGGACATTTTGGAGTAAAGCATACATATAGCTTACTCCAAAGTCATTATTGGTGGCAGAATATGCAGACCAATGTACAATAGTTTGTTGCCAAATGTGTGGTTTGTGAGCAAGTTAGAGCATCATTTAATACTCTTATGCCATAATTACACCCATTAGACCTATCATGGGATTGGGTTACCTTTGGAGCTTGGACTTTGTTGGACCTTTACCATTGATTGTGAGACATCATTGGTACGTTTTGGTAATGGTAAAGCACTTCTCCAAGTGGATTGAATTGGTGACATTTCTTGACAAGTGTAGTGAAGGGACGGGTTACTCATTCTTGGATTGGGTTCTAAGTCATTTTGGTGCACCAACTGAGGTTTTGACTGATCAGGGTATAGAGTTCTTGGGGGATTTTTAGGTCTTGTGTGACAAGGCTTTGATTGATCATTGTACTAACTCTCAAGATCACCCTAAGGTAGATGAACTAGCAAAGAGAGTGGTTCATAGAATGAAGAGAAGATTGCAAAAGTATGGTTTGAAAGGATGCCACTTGGGAGATTGGGACCCCCAATTACCTTGGTTGGCCATGGGATATCGGTTTAGCCAGCAAGCTTCCTTAACATCCTTCTTTCCTTACTTTCTACTCTATGGACAAGATCCAAATTTACCTACAACCATTTGTCAAGATGTTATTGTAGTATTGGACTTGGATAATCTAGATATATGAATGAGTGCATGTTCTCAACGGGCAGAGATCTTTTGGAGAGTGATGCCGATGGCCTTTGAGAACTTGACAATTGCTCAACATAGGGATACCTTAAGCTATGCTACCATTCAAGGTGGAGTTTATAGACCCTCAATCCGTCAATTTCATCCAAGGGATTATGTATATCTATAGCATACAACACCAATGACACTTGATGTTTCTACATGCCACACTATCTTGAGAGTGCATGAGGTTTTGCCATCTAGAGTCTTTGTGTTGGAAGGATGTGATGGTGTTGTTTGGAAGGATCATGTGCATAATTGTGCATCATGCCACCTTCCAAACATTGATGGTATTATGGATCCAAGCTTGGCACTTGTACGTGTAAGCTTGCGGTGTATGTTATGCGGCTCTTTTGGTGGAGCTGCCATTATGTTAGTGTGATAGTTGTTCAAGAGGATGACATATGGCATGTATGGATTACTTTGTTGTGGTTCATCAAAGGATCTAGTCTACCAAGGTTTTTAAATATATAATTCAGAAAATTGGTACTTACTTCACTAACTTCTAAAATTTAGAATTTATACTTTTGATCCTATAAACACTTAACCTCTAACTCTTAATCTTACTAGTTTTGTGCAATGTTATTTGGTTCCGCTTTTGAGGAACTTGCCTGGTGGAGAATTTTATGTTTGACTATGAATGTTATTTTGAAGCTACAAACCTTCAAGATGAACGGAAGTAGATTCTCTAAGCTTCAAGGAAATTGGATGGAGTGGCAAAACTATGATTGCGGTTTTGAGTGGAGCAAGTTGAATGACATTTTGTTACTCTAATCTTGACACAAGAAGAATTCAATAGTGCAATAATTGGGTGATTCCAAGCTATGAACGCCACATGAGATAAGTTGGTGGAGTTGAAGAAAATTGGCTCTATAAGAAGTTTTATCATGGGTTTCTTGAACACCATAATGAAAATTTTAGATATATTAGAATCTGAAGCACTATATCAATTTGTGAGGGGCCTAAAATCATGAACCAAGTTGGAGGGGACTAGCAAGAGCCAAACACTTGGAGGAAGCCATGCATTTGGCTAAACTCTTTGATTTCTTGGTTGTGACAACTTGGTCATCAAGCAATCGTTGATCAAATAGTTCCAAGAGTTTGTAGATGTGTTTCTAGATAATATATTGAAGGGATTACAATCCAATCTATGAACCAGCTTGTCTCTCACTCAGGATGAACCTATGATGGTTATTATGGTAGCGCACCATGGACTAAGAAGGAAAAAAAACCCCAACTCTCCATCATACTCTTCCAAGACTAACACTCCAAGACTCAAGCCATTGCTCACTAGAGAACTCAATGAGAGAGATATAGTTGTAAATGAAAGGATGATGAGTACCTCCTCACCCCTTGTTTATATACTTGTGAATAGTTACACACTAAAGTTATTATTTACCACAATAACTCAAGTTATTAGGCTAAAAGTCAAGTAAAGTCAAAAAATATAAAGGAATATCTATCCACATGGGCATATTCTACTAAGAATGTGATCTTATCTTGACCCAACCACTAAGTCAAGGATTCCTTCACATGGGCTATCCTTGGACTATGGAAGAATCCAAAACAAAAAGGCTTGCACTCCAAAGAGTTCTCAACTCTTTTCTCAAAGCCAAACACTTAAGAATAATACCAAGTCAACACACCAAAATCCAAAATAGTGGGGCTCATCTTTTCTACTTCCTCTAAAGTAGGGTCTCCTCTGTCTTAGCTATGACTAACTTCAGCTAATCATGACTAATGTACAACCATATTTTATCTTTATATGAATAATACCTCTCAAGTACTTGTAATACCAAGCTAAATATCACAATACCACATACATGTACAAATGGGTATTACAGATCGTGGTATGCCCTTCAAGATTGAGTTATTGCTAGGAAGTACTTCAATGAGTAGACCAATCTATCTACTCTCACCACAAGAGTTGGACAAGCTTTGAATAATATTGACAAAGTTGTTGAAGAAGGATTTCATATGACATAATACATCTCCTTGGGGAGCACTTGGACTATTGATCCCAAAGAAAGATGGAGGACTTTCCTTTTGTATTGATTACCATGGCCTCAATAAACAAACAATGAAGAATAGATATCATTTGCCTTGAATTGATGACTTGATAGATCAATTGAGTACTTCTTTATGTTGGATCTTTAAAGATTCCTATTGATAAAGAAGATGTAAAAGAGACTAGTTTTTGCACAGGGTATGGGTATTTTGAATAGAGAGTTCTACCTTTTGGGCTCACTAATGCTCTAGCAGTCTTCATGGATTAGATGCATCAATACATGGTGGTGTTCTTGGATGGTGGTTTTAATCTATAACAAGACTATAAAATATGCGAATCACATGCAAGAAGTACTAAGAAGACTATGTCAATGGAAGTTTTATTACAAGAATTCAAAGTGTGCCTCTTGGTAGATGGAAGTTACCTTCTTGAGCCATAAAATCTCATCAAAGTGGATCAAGATAGAAGGGGTCCTCTTCTATCTTGATCTACTTTGAAATCAAGGCCATTATTTATTGGCATACTCCAAAAGATGCCATAGAAATGCGAGCATTCAATGGATTGGTAAGTTTTTACCTATGATTCATCCACTATTATGTTCATGTAGCCGCACCATTGACTGGCCTCTTGGGGAAGACCTCAAGCTTTCAATGGATACATGTAATATTTTGAGGATAAGAGACTTTAAGAGAAACACAAGCTTCATATTCAATCCCCCAATGCACTAAAGGAGCACCTTTACTTTATTATATAGCAAAGAGTATTCCCTCAAAGGAAGCTCCACCCTTGGATCAAATACATGGATAAGTAACTTGGTAGGGAGCTTTACCGTTAGATTAGTTTTGTGCATAGATGACATGTTGGTTCTGGTCCTATCTGGTTGGTCAACCAAGCTTTGATTGGAAGGCATGTTTAGGGAATTTTCTTATACAAATCTTAGAATCACATGGGTGAGATCATGTTGGAAAGTTCTCAATGAGACAAATAGGGGAGAAGAAGTCCAACTCTACTTTTAATATGGGAGGGAGATTGATAGGGGGAGAAATTTGCATATTTTCAAGGCCTAATTCATCCATTTAGGCCTTTGAAATTGGCTTTGAAGTTTTCAGACTATTTTCAGCTCTTGCTTTATTAGTAGAAGCACCCTCTTGGTGATACTTCTATCTGATCTGCTTAGTCCATTATTTATAAAATCCTTCCAAATGTTACCAAACCAAATTTTCCCTCTAGATAATATGCTAGATAATATGCCTAGTTATTGGTATTAAATTTTAAGGTTACTTTTGGCTCCTAGTTTATTAGTAGAAGTGCTCTTTCTGTGACACCTCTATCTGATCTACTTAGCCCATCAAACCTAACATCCTTCCAAATGTTACCAAGTCAATTTTCACATTTAGATAATGTATCTAACTATTAGTATTACAAACCTCCCCCTTTTAAGACGGAATGTCCTCATTGCAAAGTTTTTGCTCAAAAGATTTCACTAATACTAGTGCATTGGTCAAGTTGGCTACTGGCTCTCATTTTGCCTCATATAATGGGTACTCTTTCCAATGTACAAGACATTCCACACAAAGATAGTGAGTACCACGGATGCGTTGTTAGAGAATGTGTTAGACTTCATATTCCTTTATGTCATCAATGAGTATTGCACAAGGTCAAATTTCTTGTATGGAAGAAAAGTGGGGTGGTCAGAGTGCATATCTATGTAGTAAGGAAACATGGAATACTTGATGGATCTTCATGTGTGGTGGTAGCTCAAGGTGATAGGCCACTGCCTCAATTCAATGAAGGATGGGAAAAGGCCTAATAAAATTAGGTCTAAGCTTGCGGGAGCCAACTAACGTGAGGTTGGTTGTTAATAACTAGCCTTGATCCCCAACCTTGAACTCCATGAGTTGACAATGTGCATTTTCATATTGTTTCTATCGATTTTGTGCAATCTGCAACTTGTGTTTGGCATTCTCTACTCCTTGTTGGATTCTAGAAACAAAAGTGCTGACTACATCCACCTTGGTATCTATAGGGCAGATCTTCATCAAGCTCAAAGGTATGAAAGGATGCTCTCTATAAACTAGGAAGAACAGTGTGGCATGTATGGATGCATTCATTGAATAGTTATACACAAATTCCACCAGTGCAAGTAAGTTGTCTCACCTTTCTTGCTCCTCTAGGGTGAAGCTCTAGAGCATGTCTTCAATAGTGCAATAAGCGTATTTATTTTTCCATTTGTCTATGAATGGTAAGCCATAGACATGGCCAATTTGGTTTTGAAAAAACTAAAGAGTATTCTCTAAAACAAATTAGTAAATTGAGTGCTTCTATTAGTGATGAGCACATGAGACAACCCATGATGAGAAAAGACTACATCTAAGTAAAATTGAGCTAATTGTGGAGTAGTCATGTCCTTGGTGGTAGAATCACATAAATCATTTTGCTAAGTCAATCAACAAAGACTATTGTAAAAGTCCAAGATTGAGGAGAGAAATAGGAGAATGGAAGCTCACATCGGGACACTTGAATGAGGAAACTCCGAATGCCTAGCATGAGCTTTGGCTCTTGTAGTTAAAGGGATCATACAAGGCTCTTGAGAAGCTTCTCAAGAAGTTTCCTTGAGCTGCTTTCTTGGAGTGTAAGCCAAGTTAATTGTGAAGCTTCTCAAGAAGCTTCATTCTAAAACTCACTTACTTGGCGTGCATGCTAAGCTAGTTGGGACCTTGTAGAAGTTTCCTTCTAGAAGCTACTTACTTGAGATGCAAGCTAAGCTAGCCAGGAAGCTTCCCAAGAAGCTTCCTAGATACTTTTGGAATATTTTAGGCTAATTTGTCTTATTTGCTACTTTGTTAGTCCTACTGACTTTGTTGCTAAACTCCATATTATTACATATTCCTCCACCGCTAGTTGGTGACGTCTTCATTGCTATTGAAGCTTCAAACTCCTAGATAGCCATCTGTGCATTCTAGAGGTGAGAAAGAGGTTCCCATGTGGCATCATGAAGGGGATATCCTTTCCAAAGGACCTTGTACTCCATATGTTGTTGGCGTCCTTGTTGAATGTGGCGACGTGCAAGGATATGATCAACTTTATACTTCTCATGATCATTGATAGGGATAGGAAGGGGAGGAGGTTGGACATGAGAGGAAAAAATGGGTTAGGAACAAAGGGTTTCAACTTGGAAATGTGAAAGATAGGGTGGATGCGCATATGACAAGGTAAGGCAAGTCAATAAGCAATAGGAGAGATGATTTTGATGACCTCAAAGGGTCCTATCCAATTAGGGGCAATTTTACAAACTTGGGTATCAAGTGGGAGGGGTAGGTTACTAGAGGATAGCATGACTTCATCACCGACTTCAAAGGTGAGATCACGACAATGATGGTCTGCATAATTGTTTTTGACAATTCTGAGCAACAAGGAGATGAGATTTGGCTTGTTGGAGAGATTGGGATATGGTGGTCAAGAAGTTTGAAGTATGAGGGACCTGAGATGGAGGAGGAGTAAAAGAGAATCTGGAACAAGCAGATCTTGGCCAAAATAAAGAAAGAAGGGAGAAAATCTGGTGCTTGCCTATTTGGAATTATTGTAGGCAGATTCTACAACTACAAGATATTCATTCTAATTGGTATGGTGGACATTGACAAAGGCACGTAATATATTCTCCAAGGTACAATTTTCACATTTGATTTGTCTATCAGTTTGAGGATGATAGGCCATGGACAAAGCAAGCTTGGTGCCGAGTATTTGGAAGAGTGCTTGCCAAAACTTCCCGATGAATCGAGGATCACGGTTAGATATGAGTACATGTGGCATTCCATGATGCTTGAAGACATTATCAAAGTAGATTTGCACTAAGGTTGGAGCATCCATAATATCAAAGGTTGATGCCAAGTGGATTTGCTTACTGAGCTTATCCACAAACACCACGATTGTTGTGTGTCCTTGCTCTGTCTGGGGCAAGGATGTGATGAGATCCAAGCTCACATGTTCCCATCAAGTGGATGGAATGGGGAGTGGTTGAATGAGTCCACTCGGCTTTTGGTTGTTGGTCTTGTTATGTTGGCAGTTTTCACATAATCGGACAAACTCTCAAACATCTCATATCATATTGGGCCACCACCCTTGGTGTTGGAGGGTACCCAAGGTCTTGTCCACACCCATGTGCCCAGCTATTGGTAAATCATGGGCTTCTTGAAGGTGTACAAGTCGGAGATCACCTTAGGCTAGAACATAAATCTGGTTCTCATGGAATAGAAGGCCTTCCTTGAAGGAGAAGGTGTTGTACTCCTTGTCACATGTTGTAAGACGACCATGTACCATTTGGAAGAAAGGATCTTGTTGTAGAGCTGATTGAAACTCATTTTGGACCTTGTAGTCAATTGACACCGTTGTAATTGCTAGCATGATGAGAAGAAGAGACTTCAAATCAGGTTGCCATGATAGCGCATCAGGGATGATATGGAACCAACTTGCTTTATACTCAAGTTTGATATCAAAAAATTGGAGTTTTTCCTCCCATCGATGATGTTGACTCTTAATGTGTTCTAAATGTAAGTTCTGCAACAATGGTTTTTGATTAGTTCGCATGATCACTTGTTGCCCCAAGAGATAATGCCTCCATACCTTGGTGGCATATACTATTAAAATTTGTTATGATCTCAAGTAGAGTAATTTCTTTCAGCCATATTTAGTCAATGAGACACAAAGGCAATGGGATGTAGTCTATTTTCAAATTCTTGTTGCAACATGGCTCCATTTGCAAAGTTAAAAGCATCAAAATCAACCACACAGGTTAGTTGAGGATCATACGATTGAAGGATGAGTCTTGAAGTTACCATATGTTTCAATTTCTGGAATGCTTCTTTGTGCTTGGTGGTCCATTGGAAGCTTGAGTTCTTCCTCAAGAGGTCAGTCAATGGTGTAGCCATATGAGCATAATAATGAATGAACCGTTGGTAAAAACTACCCGATCCATTAAATGCCTATACTTCTATAGTGTCCTTTGGAGTAGGCCAATAAATAATGTCCTTGATTTTCTCCTCTTCCATCTTGATCCCCTCTGATGAGATCTTGTGACCCAAGAAGGTAATTTCCTTTTGCCAAAGGCACACTTTGACTTCTAGTAGTAAAATTTCCATTATAATAGTTATCTTAGGACTTCTCACATGTGATTCATGTGTTCTACCTCTGTCTTGCTATAGATTAAAATATCATCCAAGAACAACACCACATACCAATCCAATAGTTTATCCAACACTCAATGCATCTGATCCATGAAGACTGTTGGAGCATTAGTGATCCCAAAAGGTAGAACTCTCTACTCAAAATGCCCATACCTTGTGCAAAAGGCAATCTTTTGCACATCCTCCCTATAAATGAGGATTTTCCAATAGCAACTACAAAGATCCAGCTTAGAAAAGTAGCATAATCCACTCAATTTATCAAGCAAGTCATCAATCAGAGGCAAGGAGATATGCATTCTTCATTGTTTTTTTATTGAGCCCACAATAATCAATATAGAAATGAAGTCCTCCATCCTTCTTTAGAATGAATAGTATCGGTGCTCCCCAAGGAGAGGAACTATGTTGTATGAAATCCTTCTCCAACAACTCCATAAGTGTTGTTTGCAACTCCTCCAACTCCTTTGGTGAGAGCCTATAGATTGGTCTATTCACTGGAGTACTCCTTAGCAATAATTCAATCTTGAAGGGCATACCACGATCAGAGTGTAATCCCTTTGGCTAATCATCAAGAAACATGTCCACAAACTCTTGAACTATTTGATCAACCCTTGCTTGATGAGGCTCTTGGCTCTCCTCAGATTTTCCTTGTGCAATTGGCTTGATCCACACCGCAAAAATAGACCTATCTTCCTTCAAAGCTTGCTCTATGGCTGCTTCACTAATAAACTTCCCATCTAGGGACTCATCTCTCTTCAAAGCTTACTCCATGGTTTTCTTCCTCTAGTAAACTTCCCATCTTGGAACTTACTATTCTTAGGTGTCTTACTTAGAGGTGCCAGATAACCTAATCGGAATTTCTTACCTTGGTGTTGTACTTGAATTTGTTGTCAGGTCCAATCAAATTGAACCTTATGATGTTCCAGCCAAAGTAGTCCTAGGATGATATCATAGTGTAGAGGTGCCACTACAAACCTCATACACTCCAAATACTCCTTCCCAATGTTAAAAGCAACAAGAATGAGGTATGGAATGCAGAATCCTTTCTACCATCCGCCATCATCAATCTACTTCCAATCACTAGCATGATAGGAATACCCAATTCCTTTGCTACTTGCATAGACATGCAATTCTTTGAACTTCTAGAATCAACCAAAATCCTACAACTTTGATTAGATATTGTACCTTGCAAGTGAAGCAAACTTGCATAGGTCAAGCCTTCAATCTCATTGGAACTAATCAAGCTCCCAATAAGCGGCTCAAAATTTTCTATTGGGATTCCTCATTTCCTTGATCATTTTGCTCCACAAACTCCATCCGGGCAAGTTGTTGAGGTCATCCATTCCTGAGTGGACATTCAACCATGCAATGTCTAACTTGGCAATAATAAAAACAATCTCCATTTTGTCGCAATCTTTCTTTATCCGTTGTACCAAGTGGTCTCCGTTAGATAGCATCAATCTCCCTTGGTGCCAATTTGTAATACTTCGAGGACAAGAGAAGAGAGAAAACACAAATTGCACACTCAAACAATCAATGCCCCAAGGGAGCACCTTCTCTTTATTATATAGACAAAGAGGATCTCCGCCAAGGAAGCTCCACCATAGGATTAGGGACACAGATAGGTGCATGTCAGCAAGCTCCACCCTTGGATTACTTACTTGGATGGGTGACATGTCTGGTCTAGGTCCTATCTGGTTGGTCAAAAAAGCTTTGACCGGAGGGAATCTTTTAGGGAATCTTCTTGTAGGAATCTCAAAATCACGTGAGTAAGGTATCATTGGAAAGCTCTCGACAAGACAAAGCAAGGGGGTGGGAAGGCCAACCTTTCCTCTATTGGGGAGGGATCTGCACATTTTCGAGGCCTAATTCATCCGTTTAGGCCTCCAAAATTGCCTTCAAAGATTTTAGGCATATTTTGATTCCTACTCTATTAGTAGAAGTCCCCTTTTGGTGATACCTCTTTCTGATCTGTTTAGTCCATCATGTGTAACATCCTTCTAGATGTTACCAAACCAATTCTCACCTTTAAATCATATGTCTAGCTATTGGTTCTAAGGTTCTCAAGTCTATTTCGGTTTCTGCCCTATTAGTAGAAGTACTCTTTTGGTGATACTTCTATTTGATCTATTTCAACCATCATGTATAACATCATTATAGATGTTACCAAACCAAATTTCACATCTAGATCATATGGCTAGCTCTTGGTATTACACAAGTCCTCCACCCGTACGTAGTCTATTGGTAGGCTTTGTGTAGATCTAGGTCAAGACCAAGTTGTCACAACCAAGGAATCAAAGTGCTTAGCCAATTGCATGGCTTCTTCTATGTTTTTTTGGTTCCTACATGGTCATCCCTAATTTGGTTTGTGCCTTCAATCCCTGCATAAATTGATCCAAAACTTCACCTTCTTGTATACCAAGAATTTGCATGATGATGTTCTAAAATTGTGTGATGTAGCTCCTTATAGAGCCAATCTGTTCAACTTCACTAGTTTATCTCGTGTAGCTCGGGTGGAATTTACAGTTTGAAATCAACCAAGTATTGTATTTTTGAATTTTGCCAATGTCAAAATTAGTGCAACAATCTATCATTCAGCTTGCTCCACTCAGAATTGCTACCAAAGTTTTGCCACACCGTCCAATTGGTTAGAAGCCAAGAGAACCTATTTCCGTTCATCTTCAAGATTGGTGGCTTCAAAGTAACATTCGTAATCAAACAAAAAATTCTCCATTGTCCTTGGAAGATTCTTGCCTTCAAACACCTTGAGTTTTGGAAATTGGATGTAATCTTCTCCATCTCAAACAAGTGCTCTCTCTATATGTTCTTGTTGTTGTTGCTCTCATTCATCCAAAAATGGAATAAGGTGCTTGATTTAATGTTGCAGCGTAAGGATAACTTTTGGTATTACCGCCATAGCTACTACTCTATCCCACTACTCTCAATTTATCTAATTGTTAACACATAGATGCAACATGTCCATTGTTCTCCATAAGTTACAATTGGAAGTATCAAGGGTTCCTCAAACAAGGTGATCATATGTAGAAAATCCTACCCAAAACACAAGGTGATAAATTGTGTGAAATGATGCTTGGGTAATATTTGGACATGAAAATCCCAATGGTTTGGCGGAAGTGGATTTGGTGGTCCATAAATTCCATCCATACCATTCTTGCTCTGATACCAATGTAAAAGTCCAAGACCAAGGAGAGAAATAAGAGAACGGAAGCCCACATTGAGACACTTGAATGAGGGAAAACTCCAAATGCCTAGCATGAACTTTGGCTCTTGTATTTGGATCATACAAGGCTCTTTAGAAGCTTCTCAAGAACCTTCTTTGAGCTGCTTTCTTGGAGTGCAAGCCAAGTTAATTGGGAAGCTTCTCAAAAAGCTTCCTTCTAGAACTTGCTTACTTGGCGTGCAAGCTAAGCTAGTTGGAACCTTCTAGAAGCTCCTCACTTGAGGTGCAAGCTAAGCTAGCCGGGAAGCTTCCCAAGAAGCTTCCTAGATACTTTTGGAATATTCTATCCTATTTTGTCTTATTTGCTACTTTGTTAGCCCTATTGACTCCATCACTAAACTCCATATTGTTAAAACTACAATAGAGTCAAACCTCAAGGTTGTCTTGGGCAATTTGCAAACTAGATCTATGCTCACTTATTCCCAACATTATGTAGGAGTATGAAGAGGTTGAAGGAGTCCCATTGGAGCTTGATGAAAAGCATTATTTTTTTGACAAAGTAGGCAACTTCAAATGTACTCCATCACATCATTGCTCATCTTGGGCCAATAGTAATGGTGTTTGGTTGCATCCAAAGTCTTGTCCATGCCAATGTGGTTTGCAATGGTAGAATCATGACATTCCACTAGGATGGTGGTTCTAATGTATGCATCAGCTAGGATCCATAACCTACTATCATGAAAGCAAGTGCTTGGGTATTGGTGATGCCATTGGATGATCGAGCTCCTACAATCTATGGGTTAGTTTGTATAGTAGCAAGAATCCTTGGACAAAATTTAGGGTTCATCTTGACCTCTACCACCAAATTAATAACCATATGTATTTGGGTAAATACATCTACTAGTTGCTTCTTGCCTTCCATATATATAATTGTCATGTTGAACCCTTTATCTCCAATTTTCCTACCAAATTTGTTGATTCGATAGATCTCTTTGTGTCTTGAGATAGACTAAAGGTTTGTGGTGTGTCTCTACTACAAATGCCTTCTTGCTAAGATAGTACTTCCAATGCTTTGTTGCAAGGACAATGGGTATATGACAACTCATGAAAGTGGTCGGAGCATTGGTGAGGCCAAATGGCATCACCAAGTACTCAAAGTGGCCATACCTTGTTCAAAAGGCAGTTTTGTGGATGTCTTCCTCCACAATTTGGATTTGAATGTAATCACTTCGTAGGTCAAGTTTAGTGAAGTGTCTTGCTCTATTGAGTTGATAAAATAGGTCATCTATACCAAGTAAGGGTATTTTTTCTTCACTTTTTGTTAATTTAGACCCCAATAGTCAATGCACATGTGGATTATCCCATCCTTTTTCTTCAAAAACAAGACCCAAGCCCCACATGGTGATACGTTGGGTTAGATAAACCCTTTATGCATCATATCTCAATTTGAGCTTTACACTCCTCCAACTCATGAGGTGACAGAGGATATGGGCCTTACAAGGAGATGTATTCCCAAGAATTATCTTGACTTTATGATCTACTCTCCTTTTTGGTGGTAGTCTTGAGGGTAGGTCATACGGGAAGGCATCTTGAAACTCATTGACCACATCTTTCAATATCTCATAAACTTATCTACCAAGTTGTACACTCTGCACTTCTATTATTTGGCCCATGAAACATCTATCAGGCTTATAGATAGTTGTTGTTCTTATGACATAGAGAGGTAATTCTTGCATGTGTGCTCTCTCTTTAACCCCAATGATTTTCCATTGGTAGGTTCTCACTACTTTCTTCCTCCAATCGACTATGGGGTTGTAGTACTCCATCCATGACATTACCTAAGATTGCATCATAATGTGCTAATTGTATCACTTGCCATTCAATTGCTTCTTGATACTCTCATATGGAGATTGATACCTTTCTAGGTAAGGATTCAATCCTCTTTAATTGCCCATTAGGTAATTCTACTTCTTCATTCTCATCCTTCTTTAGATCCATCCCTTATTGCAACAAAGCAAGACAATAGGTTCTCTATTGCTCTAGGGTCTATCAGCACCCTCACCTAATTTCCCTTTAGTACTCTATTTACAAAAATCAATTGTGAGTTTTTCTTCTTCACTCTTTGCGCACTTGTCCTCTTCCTTTCCCTATGTTTTTGCTTCTCCATTGAGAAGCTAGTGAGGCTACAAGGTATATTAATTAGTAATCTTTGTTTTCCAATGTGATTTCTGCCTCATCCTCTTCAATTTAGCTCTCCATATTGTTCAAAGATTGCATGTATGGAAGCCGAGGGCCTTTAGGAAATTGAGTACGACAATCAATTGATGTTGTTTTGCTTGAGTCCCTTCTTCTTATGGGACCTGTAATACCAAAAGCTAGCCATATGATCTAGATGTGAAATTTGGTTTGGTAACATCTAGAATGATGTTATACATGATGCTCAAAATAAATCAGATAGAAGTATCACCAAAAGAGTACTTCTGCTAATAGAGCAGAAACCAAAATAGACTTGAGAACCTTAGAACCAATAGCTAGACATATGATTTAAAGGTGAGAATTGGTTTGGTAACATCTAGAAGGATGTTACACATGATGGACTAAACAGATCAAAAAGAGGTATCACCAAAAGGGGACTTTTAATAATAGAGTAGGAACCAAAATATGCCTAAAATCTTTGAAGGCAATGTTGGAGGCCTAAACGGATGAATTAGGCCTCAAAAATGTGCAGATTCCCCCCCCCCAATAGAGGAAAGGTTGGCCTTCCCTCATCCCATGTTTTTCTTGCCAAGAGCTTTCCAATGGTACCTTACTCACATGATTTTGAGATTCCTACAAGAAGATTCCCTAAAAGATTCCCTCCGATCAAAGCTTGTTTGACCAACCAGATAGGACATGGACAGACATGTCACCCATCCAAGTAAGTAATCCAAGGGTGGAGCTTGCCGACATGTCACCTATTTGTGTGCCTAATCCTATGGTGGAGCTTCCTTGGAGGAGATCCTCTCTGTCTATATAATAAAGAGAAGGTGCTCCTTTAGGGCACCAAATGTTGAGTGTGTAATCTATGTTTTCTCTCTTCTCTTGTCCTTGGAGTATTACAATGGTATCAGAGCAAGTGTCTTAGTCCAAGAGAGTGGATCACCCTTCTTGGAAGAGCACAAACTACTAAAACTGAGTAATTTGAGGTGGAGAACATAGAGTAATTGCTAGACTTAGGAAGGACTTTAGAGAGCGGACGAGATGGATGCACCAAGAGGACAATTTCCCGCACCTAGCTTTCCATTCTCAAATCCATTCACATCAAGGTTATGTACATCCAGCATGAGCAAATGAGGGTACCGCTAGTTTATCACTTTGGCACAAAAATCATGGATAGGGTGATGAACTCACCAAACCCAGTGATTCTACCTATTGTGATATATGATAGAGTGAGATTTGATAATCTATATTCTATTATGATAATATGGATGTGAATGTCCCAAATCCTCTCCCTTTCAACACTCAAGTAGAAATCCGTTATGTAGTGAGACCAAAAGTGTGTTTAGTGATTTTGTGGTTAGGAATTTTGGCAAGGAGTATTATCAACAAGTGATAGCTTTTGAGGTCCCAATGGTAGTTCCAATAGTTTTTGCACATTTCAGAGTGATCATATTGACTCTATATTGAAGTAGACATTAGCAATTGAGTGTTGCAGGAACCATGGATCCGCAATTGCAAGAGTTGGTGCAAGGAATGCAAGGGATGTTGAATGAATTTTGAGAGATTAAGATGACCATGGAGACATTACAAAGTCAAGTGCAAATCCTCAGGAACAATCAAGCCATGCAAGAAGAAGAGCCGTCTCAAAACCCAGTACTCACGTCTGAAGTACTTGGAGAGGCACTTGTGCCTACAAACCTTATCAACAATGAAGCCTTATTGCTACTCCGGATGAAGAAGACCTACAACATCAAGCCTTACAAGGGGCAGCGTATGATAGGAGTAGTGGAAAATTGGATCTCAAGAATGAATCGATATTTTTGATTGTTCTCAACAGAGATCATGGAGCATGCTGCAAGCATGTTTGCATGTGGGTACTTGACCGATAAAGCCCTCACATGGTATGATGCTTGGGAATGATCCATGTTGGCGGAGAGAAGGGAGATCACGTGGACAGCAATGCAAGAAGGATTGTTAAAGAATTTCCAATTGGTGAATTTTGTGCAGATGACTTGAACCCGACTATAGGGATTGAGACAAAATAATAGCATACAAGAGTATGTGGAGGCATTTTTGGATCTACAAGTCATAATAACTGACATGAGTGTAGCCGAGGCTCTTGACAATTTCAAACGAGGGTTAAAGGAGCGGATTTGCCATGAAGTCATGGTACAAAATCCTCACACGGTATTTGAAGCCATTGCTTGTGCGCAAAGAATAGCAAGAGCATTAGGTGGAGGTGAAGGAGTAGTTCTAGCTCAACATTATTGGGAAAAAATGCCACACATGGGTGGACCAATACCAATGGAACTGGGTAACCTTCAATTTCAAGATTGAGGAGCACGACTGCTTCAAGTGGAGCGTGGATGAGTAGAAGAACAAAGAGATGGAGTCCCACAAGGAGAAGGAACTCAAGGAGAGCAATGTTGTTGTAACAATTGTGACCGTATTGGGCACATATCTACCAATTGTTGCACTTGTTTCCCTAGAGGCCCTCGGCCTTCGTACAAGCAATATTTGAACAACATGGAGAGGCGCATTGAAGAAGAGGAGGTGGAAATCACTTCAAAAAATAAAGATTGCTAGTAAATGTACCTCACGGCTTTATTGGCTCAATAAGGAAGAAGGGAAGCAAGGGAAGGAAGAAGAATAATGCGCTAAGCTCCCAAAAGGCAACCTCACAATTGATTGTTGTGAATGGAGTCCTAGAAGGCAATCAAGTAAGAGTATTAATCGATCTAGGAGCAACAGAGAATTTCTTATCTCGCTCTATTGCAATAAGATTGCAAATGGATCTAGAGAGAGATAGGAGCAAAGAAGTAGAATTGCCTAACAGGCAAATAAAGAGGATTGAATCATTACCTAGACGGGTAACACTCTCTGTAAGAGAATATCATGAAGCAATTGAGTGGCAAGTGATACAATTAGCTTGTTATGATGCAATCTTAGGCATGCCATGGATAGAGCATTACAACCCTATGGTAGATTGGAGGAAGAAAGTAGTGAGAACCCAACAATAGTCAATCACTAGGGTTTAAGAAAAATCACCCAAGCAGGATCTGCCTTTATATGTCATAGGGACGGCAACTGTCTGTAAGACCAATAGATGTTTCATGGGTCTAATAAGAGAAGTCCAAAGTGCACAACTCAATGGACAAGTTCTTCAGAAATTGAAGGCTCTAGTGGATGAATTTCAAGATGTTTTTCTTGATGATCTACCCTCAGGATTACCACCAAAAAGGAAAGTAGATCATAAAATTGAGACACGCCCGAGGAAGAAACCTCCTTGTAAGGCCCCATATCGCCTATCACCTCATGAGTTGGAGGAGTGTAAGACTCAAATTGAGGAGATGCTACAAAAGGGGTTCATCCAACCTAGCATATCACCATATGGGGCTCTTGTCTTCTTTGTGAAGAAGAAGGATGGTATAATGCGCATGTGCATTGACTATCGAGGTCTCAATCAGCAAACAATGAAGAACAAATACCCCTTACATTGCATGGATGACCTGTTTGATCAACTCTATGGAGCAAGATACTTCACAAAATTGAACTTGTAGAGCGGTTACAATCAAATCCAAATTGTAGAAGAGGATGTGTACAAAACTACCTTTTGAACCAGGTATGGCCACTTTGAGTATCTTGTGATGCCTTTTGGCCTCACCAATGTACCTGCCACTTTCATGAGTCTAATGAATGACATATTTTGTCCATACTTGGATAAGTCTATGATTGTCTTCTTGGACGATATCTTAGTATACAGTAGCATTATGATAGAACACAAACAACATCTACAAGAGGTCCTCCAGATTCTAAGACAAAATCAATTGTATGCCAAAATCTCAAAGTGCGAGTTTGGCAAGTCTGAAGTAGACAACTTGGGGCATAGAGTAAGTGCAGAGGGCATTCAAGTATTGATAGATAAAATAGAGGTCATTCAAAAATAGCGTGCCTTAGAAGATCAGACTCAACTCAAGAGCTTCTTGGGGTTGACGGAATTCTATCATAGATTTGTCAAGGACTTCTCTAAGGTTGCACAACCTTTAATGGCACTACTTGGCAAGGAGAAGAAGTGGACATGGGGAACCGCACAAGAGTTGGCCTTTCAAGAATTGAAAGCTGTCTTGCTACATGCACCAATCTTGAAGTGGTATGACCCAAAATGACCAATCCAGTTGGCTATAGATGCATCAAGCGTGGCAATAGGAGCAGTCCTACAACAAGAGTGGCATGATGGATGGCATCCAATTGCATATTTCTCTTGAAGCTATTACTGGCAGAGCGCAACTACCACACCACAGAACGAGAAGAGCTGGCCATTATTCTGGCAACCAAGCATTGGAAGCACTTTTTGGGCGAGAAGGCATTTGTAGTAGAGACAGAACACAAACCTCTAGTCTACCTCGAGCCACAAAAGGATCTATCTTGTTGCTAGATTTGGTAGGCAGAGTAGAGACAACGCTTCAACATGTCAATCACCTACATGGAAGGTAAGAAGCAACTTGCATATGCATTCACCCGCATGCCAATGGCAAAAAACTTGGTGGCAGAGGTTAAGATTAACCCTGAATTTTGGCCTAAGATTTTGGCTGTTACAAAAACGTATCTGCAGATTGTAGAAGCACAATCATCCAAAGGCGTCACCAGCACCCAAGGACTCACCTTTCATGATGGCAGATTGTGGATCCCAAATGTCCCAGAATTATGCACCACTATTTGAGTAGAATGTCATGATTTGGCCATTGCAAGTCATGTTGGAGTGGACAAGACCTTGGATGCAATCCAGCGCCATTACTATTAGCCCCAGATGAGCAACAACGTGATGGACTACATGTGCAGCTGCCTACTTTGTCAACAGAACAAAGCTTCTAATCAAGCTCCTATAGGGATCCTTCAACCTCTCCCCACGCCTACCCAACGTTGGGAACAAGTGAGTATGGATCTCATTTTTGAATTACCTAAGACTACCTTAGGGTTTGACTCCATCGTGGTCTTTGTGGACCGGCTCAGCAAAATGATTCATGTACGCCCTACCACCAAGGATGTGACCGCTCCACAACTAGCTCAATTATACTTAGATGCAATCTTCTCTCAGCATGGTTTGTCTAGAGTACTTATCACCAATAGAAGCAATCAATTCACCAGTTTGTTTTGGCAAACACTCTTTGGTTTCTTCAAAACCAAGTTAGCCATGTCCACAACTTACCACCCACAAATAGATGGCCAAACAAAGCGGGCTAATTACATGATTGAAGACATGTTTTGCGGCTTCACCTTAGAAGGGCAAGAGAGGTGGGACACCCTACTCTTGTTGGTGGAATTTGCTTACAACAATTCAATGAATGCATCCACCCAGGTCACTCCGTTCTTCCTCATGTATGGTGAGCATCCCTCCATACCTTCTAGATTGATGAAGATCCGTCCAGTGGCTACCAAGGTTGATGCAGTCAACACATTTGTTTCTAGAATCCAACACGGTGTAGAGAACGCCAAGCACATATTATAGATTACACAAAATCGACAAAAGTAGTATGCTGATGCACACCGTAGGCACATAGAGTTCAATGTTGGGGATCAAGTGTGGCTATTGACAACCAACCTCACATTCCTGGACCTCGTAAGCTCAGACCTTGTTTTATTGGGCCTTTCTCAATTCTTGTCATGTCGGCACTATGGCCAATCACCTTGAGCTACCACCACACATGAAGATCTATCCAGTGTTCCATATTTCCCTACTACGTAAATATGCTCCCCGATCAGGCTAGGGTCATTCCACACAAGACATTTGACCTTGTCCGACACTCATTGATAGCACAGAGGAATATGAAGTGGAGCGTATTCTCCAAAAATGCATGCATGTTACTTGCCATCCGTGGGTGCACTATCTAGTATAGTGGAAAGGTTACCTCCTTTATGAAGCAACATGGGAGCCCGCTGCCAATTTGACACATGCATCGGTGTTGGTGCAAGCATTTGAGCAACAATTGCACAACAAGGATATTACGTCTTCAAAGGAAGGAATCTGTAATACCAAAAGCTAACCATATGATCTAGATGTGAAATTTGGTTTGGTAACATCTAGAATGATGTTATATATGATGGTCAAATAGATCAGATAGAAGTATCACCAAAAGAGTACTTCTACTAATAGAGCAAAAACCAAAATGGACTTGAGAACCTTAGAACCAATAGCTAGACATAGACATAAAGGTGAGAATCGGTTTGGTAACATCTGGAAGGATGTTACACATGATGGACTAAATAGGTCAGAAAGAGATATCACCAAAAGAGGACTTTTACTAATAGAGTAGGAACCAAAATATGCCTGAAATCTTTGAAGGCAATTTTGGAGGCCTAAACGGATGAATTAGGCCTCAAAAATGTGCACCATTCCCCCCCCCCCCAAATGATAGAGAGGCTGGCCTTCCCTCCCCCTTGGTTTGTCTCATCGAGAGCTTTCCAACAATACCATACGTGATTTTGAGACTTCTACAAGATTCCCTCTGGTCAAAGCTTGTTTGACCAACCAGATAGGACCTAGACGGACATGTCACCCATCCAAGTAAGTAATCCAAGGGTGAAGCTTGCTGACATGTCACCTATCTGTGTGCCTAATCCTATGGTGGAGCTTCCTTGGAGGAGATCCTCTTTGTCTATATAATAAAGAGAAGATGCTCCTTTAGGGCACCGAATGTTGAGTGTGTAATATGTGTTTTCTCTCTTCTCTTGTCCTCAAAGTATTACAAGACCCCATCTCTTCTTTCTTCAAGCCATCACCATTCTCCTTGGAGCGGTCATGCTTCCTTATTCTCGGAACCAAATGTTGCCCAATTCCATAGGAATTGGTCCACCAAAGTGTGTGTTTTGGCCCAATAATGTTAAGTTAGTACTACTTCTTCACCTCTTCCAAGCACCCCTACTATTCTTTGAGCATAAGCAATGGCTTCAAAAACCATGGGAGGGTTTTGTACCATTACTTCTTGGCAAATTTTCTCTTTTAACCCTTGTTTGAAATTGTCCAAAGCTTTGTTGGACTCATGTTGGTTATTGTGGCCTATAGATCAAGGAATACCTCCACATAATCTTGTACATTGTTCTTCTGCTTCAACCCCCATAATCAAGTGTAGGCCATTTGCACAAAGTCCAAGGATTGGAAGTTCTTTAGTAGCTCTTCTTGCATGGCTATCCAAGTGACCTCTCTTCCTTCTACCAATATTGATCATTCCTAAGCATCATACCATATGAGAGCTTTATCAATCAAGTACTCATATGCAAACATGCCTATAGAATGATTGGTGATTTCAGTGGTGAAGAATCAAAAGTATTGATTCATTCTTAAAATCCAATTCTCCACTACTCCCATAGTCCGTTGTCCCTTGTAAGGCTTGATATTGCATATCCACTGCATCCGCAATAACAATGTGACCTCATTCTTGACCACGGTTGGTGTCATTGGCATGAGTCACTCTCCATGTACTTCAACCATTGGTACTAGGTTTTGGGATGACTCCCCTTCATGCATTACCTGACCATTCTTGAAGATACGTACTTGACTTTGAAATGCCTCCATGGTCATCTTGATGTCTCAAAACTCATTCAACATCCCCTACATTCCTTGCATCAACTCTTGCAATTACGGATCCATGATTCCTACACAATAACTGCTTAAGAGCTACTTCTTATCTCTATAGAAATTTAATATGATCACTTGAGAGTGAGCACAAACTGTTGGAACCACCATTAGAACTTTAGATGCTTTCACTTGTTGATAATACTCCTCACCAAAATTGTAGACTATAAAATCCCTAAACATTACTTTTGGTCTAACCACATAATGGATTTCTACTTGATAATTAAAATAGAGAGGATTTAGTATATTTAGATCCATCATAAAAGAATGTAGATCATCAAATCCCACTCTCTATCATAGATCACCACGGGAAAAATCACCAAGTTTGGTGAATTCCTCACTATCTCCATGAACTCTGCTCCAAAATAGAAAATGAGATACACTCTCACTTGCTCAAACTAGAAATACATAATCTTGATATGGAATGGACTCAAGAATGGAAAGCGGGATGTAGGATATTGTTCTCCTAGAGCTTCCATCCCATCCTCTCTCTAACCCACTCCTAATCTATCAATTGCACTATGGTTTCTCTCCTCAAAAATTACACAATTTCAATGGCTCATGTTCTTCCAAGAGAGGTGATCCACTTTCTTAGATTGAAACACATGCTCCAATACTATTATAATCTTTTAAGGATATGAGAATTTAAGAAAACACAAGAGGAGAAACACAAGCTTCATACTCAATCCTTTGATGCCCCAAAAGAGCACCTTCACTTTGGTATATAGCAAAGAGGATTCACTTAAAGGAAGCTCCATCCTTTGATCATATACATGGATAGGTGACCTAGTATGGAGCTTGACCCTTAGACTAGTTGTGTGCATGGATAACATGTTAGTTATGGTCCTATCTGCTCGGTCACCCAAGCTTTGATTGGAGTGAGTCGATAGGGATTTTCCTATTGGAATCTCAAAATCATATGGGTGAGGTACCATTGGAAGCTCTCAGTGAGACAAACAAAAGGGATAGGGGGAAGGCCTGCATATTTTTGAGGCCTAATTCATTCATTTAGACCTCCAAAATTGACTTTGAAGTTTTTAGATTATTTTGGCTCTTGCACTATTAGTAGAAGTACCCTCTTGGTGATAACTTTATCTGATATATTTATTACATTATCTATTACATCCTTCCAAATGTTACCAAGCTAATTTTCATCTCTAGGTAATATATCTAACTATTGGTATTACATTTTTAGGTTGTTTTTAGCTCCTACTTTATTAGTAGAAGTGCTCCTTTTGTGACACCTCTATCTGATCTATCTAGCCTACCATACCTAACATCCTTCCTAATGTTACCAAGTCAATTTTCACCTCTAGAAAAAATATGCAACTATTGATATTACAACACCAAACACAAAGAAACATTCCAAAAGCTACAACATATGGTGTCTTCAAGACCCATTCTTCAACCATATGATCCTCAACTACCTTGTGTGGTAGACTTTGATGCTTCTAACTTTACCATTAGAGTTGTGTTGCAATAGAAATTTCCAAATGGGTTACATCCCATTGCCTTTGTGTCTTCCTAACTAAATACCACAAAAAGGAATTACTCTACTCAAGATCAAAAACAACTAGCAATAGTATATGCCACCAAGGTATGGAGGCATTATCTCTTTAGGGAATAAGTGATCATACAAAACAATCACAAATCCTTGTTACAAACATTATATTTGGAACACATGAAGAGTTGACATCACCAATCAGAGGAACAACTACAATTTTTTAACATCAAACTTGAGTATAAACTTGGTAGGTTCCATGTCATCCTCGATGCAGTATCACAACAACTTGATTTGAAGTCTTTTCCTCTCATCATGGTGGTAATTATGACAATGTTCATTGACTCAAAAGTCCAAATCAAGTTTAGGATAGCTTTACAACAAGATACCTTTTTTGATGGTACAAGGTCATCTTGCAATACAAGACAAGGAATATAACACCTTCTTCTTCTTCAAGGAAGGTCTTCTATTCTATGAGAATTGGGTTTATGTTCTAGCCAAGGGTGATCTATGACTTGTGCGCCTTCAAGAAGCCCATGACTTACCAATTGTTGGTCACATGAGTGTAGACAATACCTTGGGTACCTTACAACACCAATGGTGGTGGCCCAACATGGCATGAGATGTTCACAAGTTTTCTCTATCATGTGAGAGCTACCAACACAACAAGGCTAGTAACCAAAATTTCGTGGAGCCCTTCAACCACTTCTCATCATGACCCATTATCATTTGCATGCCCAAGCGGGGAGCACAATCAAAACCTTTTTTTTGTCAAATAGTTTTTTAGGTTTTGTGGTGGGTTGTTTTGCATTTTTCTTTCTCACACTCACCTTCTTTGGCAGGAGTTGAATAAAGCAAGGTCACACCACAATTGTAGTATTTGTGATAAGCTTAGTAATCAAATATATTTAGCACCAACCTTTGATACAATGGATGCTCCAACATTAACTCAAAGATCTACTTTCACAATGTCTTCAAGCATCATGGAATGCCTTGTGTACTCATCTTTGATCATGATCCTTGTTTCATTGAAAAATTTTAGCATGCACTCTTCCAAATACTCAGCCCCAAGCTTGCTTTGTCCACAACCTATCATCCTCAAATAGATGGACAAACCAAACATGCAAATTGCACCTTGGAGGATATGCTTCTTGCCTTTATCAACATTCACCATACCAATTGGGATGAATGTCTTGCAACTATTGAGTTTGCCTACACTAATTCCTAATAGGCAAGTGTTGGATTCTCTCCCTTCTTCCTTAATTTTGGCCAATACCCACTTATTCTAGATTCTTTTCTTGCTCCTTTGACATCTCATGTCCCTCATACTTCTACCTTCTTGAACATAATATCCCAATCCCTACAACAAGCCAAATCCCACCTCCTTTTTTTTCAAGGTCATCAAAAACAATATATAGACCAACGTTGTGTGATCTTATTTTCAACTTGGTCATAAAGTCATGGTTTCTTCTAGTAACCTACAACTCCCACTTGATACCCAAGTTTGTAAACTTGCTCCTAATTGGATGGGTCCATTTGATGTTACCCAAATCATTTTCCTCGTTGCTTCTCAATTTGCCTTGCCGTTTAATATGCAAATCCACCTTGCCTTTCATATTTCCAAGTTGAAGCCCTTTGTTTCTAATCCATCTTCCTTTTCCTCTTGTGTCCAACCTCCTCCTCCTCCTCCTGTCCCTATCAATGATCATGAGGAGTATGAAATTGATCATATCCTTGCACATCATCATATTCAACGTGACCGCCAATAACATATTGAGTACAAAGTCCTTTGGAAAGGATATCCTCTTCATGATGCTTTGTGAAAACCTCTTTCTCATCTCTAGAACACACAAATGAGCATCAAGGAGTTTGAAGCTTCCATGGTGCCAAGGACGTCACCAACTAGTAGTGGGGGAATATGTAATAATGTGGAGTTTATCAACGGTTATGTGAATCTTCTAAAAGTATCTAGGAAATTACTTGATACCTTCTAGGTATTAGGTAGTGTGCATACCAATTAGTGACTTCTAGGAGGAAGCTTCTTGGGTAGCTTAGCTTACACACTAAGCAAGTGGCTTCTAAAAGGAAACTTCTTGGGAAACTTCTGACCTAACCTAACTTGCATGCCATATAGGCAGCTTCTAGAAGGAAGCTTCTTGAAGAGTTTCCCAGTTAGCTTGGCTTGCACTCTAAGAAAGCGGCTATTAGAAAACTTCTTGACAAGTTTCTCAAGAGTCTTGTATGCTTCCCTATAAATACCAAAGCCCAAGCTCATGCTAGGCATTGGAATTTCTCTCATTCAAGAGTCTCAATGTGATCTTGATCTTCCATTCTCTTATTTCTCTCCTTGGTCTTTTATATCTGGAGTTCAAATCCTATTGTGCATAATGTTGAAAGGTGAGAAAATTTTGCCAAATAACTACCAAAACCTCAACTAGATTGGCTAGCCTCATGCTAGCAAGCTAGTTTGCTAGCCTTTGTAGTCTCTTTAGCCCATAGCCTTATATCTCAAAGCCTCTCCAAACTAGATTAACCTCCGCCAACTTGAGCATTAGCTAGGACAAGCCACCACCATATTAGACCCAACTCGAGCAACATCTAAATTTAGATGGCCTTTGCCAACTTGACCTCAAAATTTGGACACCTTTACTAATCTATCATACCTTTGTTGTAGTTGGTTGACCTCTAATTTCATTACTAATTGCCAAATTGGGCAAAATTGAGTAGATGGAGACCTCCAAATGCCTAATTCAACGAGATGGGTTCTCAAATCCACCTCCAATTTTTCAAATTGCCATTCTCAATTGCCAAAATTTGACCTCTCACTCTCAGATCCACCTCACTTATCAACAAATTGAACACCTAGTCTCAATTCAACCTCAATCTTCACCAAATCTTGGCAACACTTATGCACCCCAACTATCTCATTGTCAAATGTATAGCAAATCACCAACGTGTTCACACACAATCACTCTCAAGGAAATCAAAGATCAAATCAAAAGTAGCAATGATCCACCGGCTTGGAGATACCACCACCGCTCTCAATTCCTACATCTAATTTCTCCTTGATTCTCACTTCTATGATGTAATCAATTCACTCTTCTACTCAAATCACACTCAAATCAGATCTAAACTTGATCTTCCACTCAACAATTTGCCAACAATCATGCATATTATAATAAAGCCATACCCATTCTAACTAAGAGACTCTAGGTAATGTTTGATTGCCTCTATCCACGATAACCAAAACTCAAAAGCTCATCATCAAAGAAGTGAGCTCTTTGGAGCTACACTTCAAAGGTATACTTCTTTACTCGACCTAGATCTGTAACCCTAACAATGTTTTTGATTGCACATCTAATTGTGCAAATGGTGCAAGTGATTGAGGGTCCTACCCACAATGTAATCAATAGCTCTAATACAAAATCTGGCCGTTGCTAAGTAGTCTTTGAGCAACTATTAATATAACTTTGATCATCAAGATTATCACTCTAATGTTTGAGCAAACTTGTAGCAATATGGAGTTTAAAGATGAGTTAGTCAAGTTTAAAAAGGTAGTAAAATAGTCCAACTTAACCAAGAATTATAAGAATATTCTAGAAGCATCTAGGAAGCTACTTGGTACCTTCTAAATATTGGGTAAGACTCATGTCAAGTGGTAACTTCTAGGAAGACGCTTCTTGGGAAGCTTCCTAGCTAGCTTAGCTTGCATGCCAAGTAGGTGGCTTCTAGAAGGAAGCTTCTTGGGAAGCTTCTTGACTAGCTTAGCTTGCATGCCAAGTATGCAATTTCTAGAAAGAAGTTTATTGGTAAACTTAGCTTGCACTCAAAGAAGATGGCTTTTAGGAAACTTCTTGAGAAGCTTTTGAAGAGCCTTGTATATTATCTATAAATACCATAGTCCAAGCTCATGCTAGGCATTTGGATTTTCTTTCATTCAAGAGTCCCAATGTGATCTTTCACTCCAATCTCCCATTCTCTCATTCTCTTTGGTCTTTTACATTGGTATCAAAGCAAGAATAGGATAGATGGAATTTATGGACCACCAAATCCATTTCCGCCAAACCATTAGGATTTTCATGTCCATGTACTACCCAAGTATCATTTTATATAATTTTTTATCTCATGCTTTGGGTAAATTTTTTGAATACAATCACTTTGTCAGATGAACCCTTGGTAATTTCAATTATAACTTATGTAGAACGGTGGACATGTTGCATTTATGTATTAACTTAGATAAATTATAAATAGTTTGATAAAATTGTAGCCATGGCAGTAATGCCCAAAGTTATCATTGACATGCAATAATAAATCAAGCACCTTATTCAATAGTTGGAAAAATGAGATCATCAACAACAAGAGCATGTAGAGAGAGCACCATTATAACAATATGGAGTTTAGCAACGTAGTTAGTAAGGCTAACAAAGTAGAGAATAAGCCAAATTAGCCTAGAATATTTTAGAAGCATATAGAAAGCTTCTTGGGAAGCTTCCCAACTAGTTAACTTGCGCCCCAAGCAAGTAGCTTCTAGAAGCTTCTAACTAGCTTAGCTTGCATCCTAAGTAGGCAGCTTCTAGAAGAAAGCTTCTTGAGAAGCTTCTCAAGGGCTTTATATATTACCTATAAATACCAAAGCCAAAGCTCATGGTAGGCATTTGGAGTTTTCCCTCATTCAAGTGTTTCAATGTGAGTTTCCATTCTCCTATTTCCCTCCTTGGTCTTTTACAACCATTTTGAGAGAGAGAAAAGCAAATCTGATTTCCAAAGCCCAAGGTATTTGAAGGTAAGAATCTCTTAGGCGCAATGGAAAATTCTGTGTTTGATTAAGAATGATATTTTGAAATTACAATCTTCAAGATGAATGGAGATAGATTCTCTTGGCTTCAAGCCAAAGGGATAGAGTGATAAATGGCAGTTTGTTATGCCAATCTCGACATGGAAAGAATTCAAGAATGAAATAATTGGGTGATTCTCAACTATAAATGACACATGAGCCGCTTGAGATGGGTTGCCAAAATTGAAGCAAAGTGGTTCTATAAGAAGCTACATCACTCAATTCCAAAATACCATAATGCAAATTCCATATATATTAGAAGGTGAAGCTATGGATCAATTTGTGAGGGGCTTGAAATCATGCACCAAATTGGAAGTGACCAAGTGGGAGCCCAAGCAATTTGGAGAAGCCATGTAGTTGGTTGAGAACTTTGATTCCTTGGTTATAAAAATTTGGTTTTGACTTTGACCTTTACAAAACCTAACCACATATTACACATGGATGGAGTAGCTGACACCAATGGATATAGATGCTATCCAACGGAAACCACTTGGCTCCATAGATAGGGAAAGATTATGACAAAATGGTGGTTGCTTTTATTGTTCTCAAATTGGACATCATATTGGTGAATGTAAGTTCAACAATAGATGACCCTGATAAATTACCCAAATGGAGTTTGTGGAATGTGATGATCATGGACTCATCACATTCCACAAATTGGAATCCCAATACGAGAACTCAAGCCACCTATTGAAAACTTGATAAGTTCCAATAGGATTGAAGGTTTGACCTATGCAAGTTTGTTTCAATTACAATGTATGATATATGATTGTGATTGTAAGATTTTGGTAGATTCTAGAAGTTCAAAGAATTGCATATCCATATAATTGGCAAAGGAATTAATTATTCTTATAAAGCTAGTAATTAGAATTAGATTGATGATGGCATATGGTAGAAAAGGTTTTACATTTTGTATCTCACATCTTGTTACATTCAAGATTGAGAAGGAGTATTTGGAGTGTCTGAGGTTTGTAGTGGCATCTTTACATTATGATGTCATTTTAGGTTTGGTGGCTTGAACGTCAATAAGGTTCAATTTGCTTGGACACGACAACAAATTCAAGTACAACACTAAGGTAGGAATTACCAATTATGTTGTTTGGCACCTTTGAGTACAACACCTAATAATAGTCAATCCCAAGATGGGAAGTTAATTAGTAAAGCATCCGTAGAGCAAGCTTTGGAGGAAAATGAAGTCTATTTTTATGATGTGGATCAAACCGGTTGTGCATGGAGAATCTGATGAGTGCCAAAAGCCTCATCAAGCAATGGTTGATCGAATAGTTCAAGAGTTTGCAAATGTGTTTTTGGATGATCTGCCCAAGGGATTACCCTTTGATTGTTGAATGCACTTCAAGATTGAGTTATTGCCAAGAAGTACTCCAATGAGTAGACCACTCTATCGGCTACTTTTTTATCGGCTCTCACTAGAGGAGTTGGATGAGCTTCAAAAAACACTAATGAAGTTGTTGGAGAAGGATTTCATATGACATATTACATCTTCTTGTGAAGCATTGATACTATTTGTCCCAAAGAAGGATAGATGACTTCACTTTTGTATTGATTACCATTGGATATACATTGATCCCTTGATGATAACCATTATTGATTGACCTACTCCAAAGAATGCCACAAAATTACAAGCATTTAATGGATTGGTAAGCTTTTATCAATGATTCATCCACCATTATGCTCATGTGGTTGCACCATTGATCAAACTCTTTGAGAAGATCTCAAGCAGTGGACCACCAATCACAAAGAAGTATTCTAGAAGCTAAAACATATGTTGTTTTCAAGATCCATTCCTCAACCATATGATCCTCAACTACCTTGAGTGGTTGACTTTGATGCTTCTAACTTTGCCTTGGAGTTGTGTTGTAGTAGGAATTTCCAAATGGATTACATTCCATTGTTTTTGGGTCTCATCAACTAAATATCTTAGAAAGGAATTACTCTACTTGAGATGGAGAACAACTAGCAATTGTATATACCACCAAGGCATTATCTCTTGGAGAAACAAGTGATCATGCAAACCAATCACAAATCCTTGTTGCAGACATTATATTTGGAGCACATGAAGAATCTATGTCATTGATAGGAGGAGCAACTACAATTGTTTGATATCAAACTTGATTACAAACCAAAGAGCTTCCATGTCATCTTCCATACCCTATCATGAGAATCTGATTTGAAGACTCTCCCTCTCATCATGGTGGCAATTAAGACAATGTCAATTGACTCAAAAGTCCAAAACAAGTTTAGGACTGCCTTACAACAAGACCTTTTCTTTCAGATGGTATAAGGTCATCTTGCATCATGTGATAAGGAATACAACACCTTCACCTTAAAGGAAAGCCTTCTATTCTGTGAGAATTAGATCTATGTTCTAGCCAAGGGTGATCTATAACTTGTGTGCCTTCAAGAAGCCCATGATTTACCAATTACTAGTCACATGGGTATGGACAAGACCTTGGGTACCCTACAACACCAATGGTGGTGGCCCAACATGGCATGAGATGTTTGAGAGTTTGTACATTCTTGTGAGAGTTGCCAATGCAACATTGAAATGGCCAACAACTAGAAATTGAGTGTACTCTTTCAATCACTTCCCATCACATCTGTTTGATGAAAACTTGTGAGCTTAGATCTCATCATCTCCTTGACCAAGACAAAACAAAGTCACACACCAATCGTGGTGCTTGTGGATAAACTTAGTAAGAAAATCCATTAAGCACTAATCTTTGATACAATGAATACTCCAACATTGGCAAAGATGTACTTTGACAATGTCTTCAAGCATCATAGGATGCCTTGTATACTCATCTCCAACTGTGATCCTTGATTCACCAAAAAAATTTGCAAGCACTCTTCCATATATATACTTGGCACCAAGCTTGCTTTGTCCATGGCCTATCATTCTCAAATTGATGGAAAAACCAAACATGCAAACACCTTGAAGGATATACTTTGTGCCTTTTTCAAAGTTCACCATACCAACTAGGATGAATATCTTGTAGCTACTGAGTTTGCCTTCAATAATTCCATATAGGCAAGCATTAGATTTTCTCTCTTCTTCCTTAATTTTGGCCAAGAACCACTTGTTATAATTTCCCTTCTTGCTCCTCCTCTATCTCATGTCCCTCATACTTCCACTTTCTTGACCACCATATCCCAATCCCTACAACAAGCCAAATTTCATCTCCTTGTTGCTCAAAATCATCAAAAACAATATGTCAACAAACATTGTTGTGACCTCACCTTTCAACTCAATGATAAAGTCATGCTTGCTTCTGGTAACCTACCTCCCACTTGATATCCAAATCCATAAAATTCTCCTAATTAGAAAGGTCCATTTGATGTCACCCAAATCATTTCTTCAGTTGTTTATTGACTTGCCTTGCTTTGTCATATGCAAATCCACCCTATTTTTCATGTTTCCAAGTTGAAACCCTTTGTTTCTATTCCATCTTCCTTTTCCTCTTGTGTCCAACCTCCTCCTCCTCCTCTTCCTCCTCCTCCCGTCCCTATCAATGATCATGAGGAGTATAAAATTGATTATATCCTTGCACGTTGCCACATTCAAAGTTGTCGCCAACAACATACCAAGTACAAAGTCATTTGGAAAGTGTATCTCCTTCATGATACCACTTGGGAACCTCTTTCTAATCTCAAGAATGGACAAAAAACTATCCAAGAGTTTGAAGCTTCCATGGTGACAAGGACGTCACCAACTAGTAATGTGAGAATATATAACAATATGGAGTTTATAGATGAGTTAGTCAAGACTTCAAAATAGAAAATAGTCCAAATTAGCCAAGAATTATAAGAATATTTTAAAAGCATCTAGGAAGCTACTTGGTACCTTCCAAGTATCAGGTAATGTGCATGCCAAGTGGTGATTTCTAGGAGGAAGCTTCTTGGGAAACTTGTTGGCTAGCTTAGCTTGCATATCAAGTAGATAGCTTCTAGAAAGAAATTTCTTGTGAACTTCCTAACTAGCTTAGCTTGCATGCCTAGTAGATAACTTCTAGAAAGAAGCTTCTTAAGAAGCTTCCCAATTAACTTGGCTTGCATTCAAAGAAGGTTGCTTTTAGGAAGCTTCTTGAGGAGCTTCTTCCCTATAAATACAATAGCCTAAGCTCATGCTAGGCATTTGGAGTTTCTCTCATTCAAGAGTCTCAATGTGATCTTTCACTCCGATCTTCCATTCTCTTATTTCTTGGTCTTTTACAAAACTAACTTTAGCATTGAAAATGTCATGACATTTGTCAAAGCTCACTATCAAATCTATAGCAAATCACACAACGCTTCTGCACATGATCACTCTCAAGGAAATCCAAGATCATGATCAAAAGTAGCAAGATCTACCAGCTTGAAAATAATACCAATGTCCTCAATTCCTACATATGATTTCCTCCTAATTCTCACTTCTTTGATGTAATCAATTTTCTCTTCCACTTGAATCATACTTAAATTGGATCTAAACTTGATCCTCCACTCAATAATCTACCAACAATCAAGCATTGATTACAATAAAGCCACACCTACTCTAGTTAAGAGATTCTAGGTGATGCTCATCAGCCTCTATCCACCATAACTATGAACTCAAAGACTCAATATCAAAGAAGTGAGTTCTCTAGAGCTACACTTTGAAGGTATACCCTTTTGCTTTTGTATACCTGGATCTCCAACCCTAATGGTGCCGCTGATGGCACATCTAAAGGTGCGAATGGTGCAAGTGACAATGGCCCTAATGTATAAGAGTTTTTGTTACTTGGCGGTCAGTGTTATATCAATAGTGGCTCAAAGACTACTTAGCAATGGCCAGATTTTATATTAGGGCTATTGATTACTGATGTAATCAATGTTATTGTAAATTTACTTTTTATTGTAGTAATCACTCCAAATACTAAAAGACTGAATATGCGTATATCTTTCTAGTGAATTCTCTCCATCATTCGATTTGGGTATCAATAGTACCTAACTCAAAATTAAAAGACAAAGAGAAGTGCGGAATCACTTGTTCGTTGCATGCTAGTGTACCCTAAAAAATACAAATATCTCCGTAATCCTTCTCTCTTTCTCTATCTTGTCGCATCATCAGCCTTTACCTCTGCACCTTTGTTTGTCTATGTAAAAGAAATCCGGTTTACTCTTAGAACCAAAGTATACATTTGTTTATAAAATGTCAGCGGTATGGATAACAGAAATTAGCCGACCCACTATGTATAATATAGATATCATTCGTACCCATGAGATCTAATAACATACTTTTTATAAGTCTCTTATTGTCAATGAAGTTTATTTCTTTTGGACTGTTTTAGTTAATTTCCTTTGGAATTTTGAATAATAATCTTATCTTCAAATAAAAATTTTAAAATAAAAATAATCTTATCTTACTGTAGAAAAAGAAAATCCATGTATTATTAGATGACAAAGGATCCGTACTAAAATGAAAACTAAGAAAAATATATAAAGGTTTTTGTGAAATTTATTTTTCATATTTTTAATAGTATGGAAAATTAATTTTTACCTGGAAAAGTAACCCATACATTAAAAGATAATTTAAAGACTTAATTAAAATTTTCTTTTCTGTCCAAAATCATTTTCAAATTTTTTTTATGTCCGCCTCAAACGTTTTGGAGCTACGTAGATAGGATGTGATGTTTATAACAATATGAATGCAATTTCCAAAGTACATATTCTTCTGGGTGCGAGTAGTAATCAAAGTCTTTCAATTGTAAATTTACTTTCATCATGATTTTATTGAAAAAGAAACTTTTTAGAATGAATCATCTTCACATATAATTTGTTGCTCAAGGTCGGGTGAAGATATTTATCCAACTACATGTAAAGAGTATACCCCTCGATAAAATGCCATTCCAAATATCAACAGGAACTCTTTGCAATTAAAACCTTGCTCAAATCAGGAGGATAAATTCACATTTGTGAAGATGACATGTGTCCTTAAGAATCTACCTTGCCTTTTTTCTTTTTGCTTCTGATCCTTACCCTCCTTTATTTAAACGATCATATTTCATACAAGAAGCTTGTTCCGTATTTATTATATTGAACAGTTAGATTATAGTCTAAACTAAAATCTATTGAAGCCATGAGAGAAACTTCATGCTGAAAAATTATAAAATATTATCACTTTATTTTTATACACTAATATGTGTAATGATTTCTATTATAATCAACTCCCCTTAGGTTTCTTAATTGATTTTGCAGTGAAAATTTTCAAATAAAAGATACGAAACTGTCTATGTGCATTCCGGTATAACATCTCTTACTTACGCTTAACCCTAAAGATCCAAACGCTCAGAAGATCTACTTCTAGGAGATGAGGCACATGTATCATTGCCGATTTTCATAGCATGAACATAGGCGTAAAGCGAGGGGATTTATCTTGGTCCCGAGAATAAATCAGGATAGAATCGAAAGAACTACAAACATTTAAACATCATTTATCGCGGTCTCTTCTAAGCTGTCTTTTTTTTTTTCACATTTAGAGCTATACTAATAAGAAGGAGTAGCTGTTGAGGAGCATCAACTGTTGTTTAGATTTGAATCAGTTACTCTCATCTTTAATGTTACCATTTTGGTAGATTTTATTTTCTTAGATCCTCCTTAAAAAATGTTGTTTCCAAAACTACTTCTACAAAGCTGTTGTCAAAGAGTGTTTTCATCTTTTCAACAAATTTTTTTATTTACTTCAGTATAATATCGTTCTTTTAAATATATGATCTTTTCAAGTTGGTCGAATCAGATATTGTAATAGTAAGACTAGCTTAATCTTTTAGTTCAACTTTCGTATTAATAGTTCCAAATGAATTATACACTTGAAATTAAAATAAATGATAAGAAACTATGACACTACGTCAAAGTAACTTCCCCATGCATCGCATGGGCACCCGATTAGTTATTCTTATCACATTACCTCCTTGTAGGGTGAAGCTAGGATAGAACAGATCCTTCTTAACTTTTACAGGAGCGACTGTGTAGGATAACAAGAAGGATGGGAAGACTCATTTTACCTCATGTGATTTATCCTTGCAGGGTTGGTTGGGTACCAATAGTATCGAGGTGAGAAATCTGGCCTACAGCAGCTAAAGTATCACCTGAGAATCTAAGAATCTATCTTTTGTAACCACTCTGCAATGTCTCCGTTACTATTAATCATTTTGCGTCTATCCAACTCACTAGTTTATTAGAATTGCTCAAATCTGTACTGATAACGTGATCACTCTCTTTTATTTTAACGAGAGAGACTCTCGTATTCAGGATGATATATTTTTATAAAAGTATACGGAATATCTACAACTCCTAAATCTCGTCCGATCACAATTTTTGTTTCTCTTAACATATATGCGGATATCAGCATTTTACCCATATTGATATCCGTTATATTTACCTACGGATTTTACTACTGAAAAAGCCTATATTTGATACGTAACAAATTAGATAGTACCCAAACAGAAGCCAGAAATAAGCGAAGGGTGGGTTGTAAAGTCTGGGCCAGAGTTTTAGGACGAGCATGGGTCGAATGCTCGTCCGCTTTTGTGTTCGGGACGGATACCGTCCCTCGGTTGGCGGTTGGCGCTGCCACGTTCTATGGCAGGTGAAAGAAAGTTCCGATTGAATACTCCAACCGGCACTTTTGCTTTAGGCCGTTTTTATCCACACTATCCGCGGACTGAAGGCACTCACTGGTTGGCATGGGAGAGTTACTCGAGTGAGACTCAAGATTTCGCGGCACGGGAGGAGGAGAATCTTCTTCCCAGGAAAGACGGAGTAGATGGGTTGTTGTAGTCTCAGCAGGCAGGGGAGTCGCGTATTTGACCTACGCCGACGACGAGCTCGATCCCCAGCCCCAATAGAGGATCAGAGCAAGGCCGAGTGACTCGCGATTCAGGATCTGCCTGTCGGATGGAGAGAGCATGACTTTAGCCGTTTTCCAATCCCGGTCATTGACATATCTTCTTCGACCTGTCAAGTAGCGTATGACAAGCAGTAGAGGTTGTGAATCTCAAGAACCCGTCGCACGACGGCTTTTGGTGATTCTGATTGCAAGTCGCACCAGACCAGGCAAGTGGTCTGGTGCAACTTGCGCGATTGCTTGGTTGAGGATGATGGCAGATGCAAGAATTTTCTGCTACCTGGTACAAGATCAATCTCGTTACGAGAACTATCTAAGATGCCAGGAATTCCATTCTCTATTCTCGAGTCATGCTTTACTACAGTACTGTATACCGTACACCGAGAGGAACTGATCCACAGGAATTAATTCCTCTCACATTATGTTAAAATATTACAGTCGACTCCCGTATATGGAAGTCGCGAAAGTGCAAGGGATTTTGATTACACCAAGAAACCACACACGAGGGAGTGCAATTTCATATTGCACTTTCCGTAAGTGCGATTTAAATTCCGAGAGTTTCAAGAAAATAATTCAAAGATAATTGTGTCAGTGTGGTATGTTCCACCTGTGTGTCTACATAATGAATGTTATAGAGATATTCATATTGCATATTTAATATTCAATATTCTATTCCGATAAATTTACATCTGACTGAGAATTGCACTTATCCAAACCTGACTCTTGGTAGCTGCAATTATTCAGTACAATTCAGTTGATAGCAGATCTATATCTTTGAGTAAGTATTAGTCCTCCATAATTGCAAGCGGAGGCATTTCAAGAATCGAGATTAGACTATACTAAAGGAAATAGGTATATACACCTCTGTTTAAACTTAAAGCATATGCATCCAGGAGTCGCGAAATCAAGCAATCATAGATTGTCCAGATAAGATAAATTGTTCTATTCAGTTTTCGTTGTTCTCGACTATTGCTACTACTATTGAAGATTCAAATTTATACCAACAATTATTCATCACAATGATAGTTCCGAGGTTGGGATTCGTGATTAGTGTGACTGGAACAAACATAAGTGATCCTAGGCGTCTATTTAACTATCGACTCTTAAAGCATCACAGTTGCATGAAAAGCTAATAAGAGCATTCATTCTGGTACATGAGCGAATTTGTCGGGTTTAGGGACGTCATTGTTCAGCGACGTCGAGTGAACGGACTACTTTTCGTCGCGGGATTCATCAGCACCAGCAGCATTCAATACCGTGGACCAGTTCTCGGGAACATTTCCCGGGGAATCTGTCGCATCGGATCCGTCGGCCGCCTGTACGACACTTTACAGGATATCGGCGGAACCAATACGCTATTGTCGGGATACTCGCATGCTCCTTTACCGGCGCCGGTATCCACAAGAATTGCCGGTACGAACATGACTATTTGAAGGAGCCGTAGACGCGAAGAGAGGATAAGGGAAGGAACTATGGAAGGGACGACCGAGCCCTGGAACAGCTGTATTTTCAATGGAGGGATCGAGGGACGGATGGAAGGGCCATACAATTGGTGTGCTGAAGGAAAGAAGGGTGTAAGTAACAAGAAAATCGAGAGATCAAGGACTTGTGCTGCGCAGAACAACAGAATCTTGAGCAGAAGGCGGGGCCATGGGCGTAGCAGAGGTTCGACAAAAAGGTGGAGGTAGCGCGAAGAAGCGGCCCCACAGAGAGGTTTCGAACCACTCTTTAGCAGGGAAATCGCATACTGAAAAAAGACGACTATGACACCCACCACCTTCTCACCACCGTCGCTTCTCTGCTGTGTCGCATGTACTCACCGTATCCCGTTTGGCGGATCGGCCTTGCTACTTTTGCCGCCGCTGCGCCAATGAATGAAAACTCCTTCCGGTTTCGCTTCCAGTGTCTGAACTGGCTACTCGTCCTTTCGTATCAGTATTAAGCTGCTCTATCCGTACAATCCGCTCCGCTCCGTTCCCATTTGCGCCTCTTTCTATTTCGTCAGCCGATCACGAGAAGGTCGTTTGTTCAAAATCTGAGTAGAGTATGCAACGCGCTTTACGTTCTTTCTTCTCTCGGTCGTTCTTCACTCCTATACACTTGCCTGTCGAAAGTTGCATCGGATTCCGTACCTTGTTAGCGCAGGCCGACTTGATGAACCTGACCGCGCAGAATTCTTGTATTTCGAGCAGAACACTGTCACAGTGCCCTGGTTAATGTTTTAGACCGAGTCAATTGAAGGTTTGACTGGACACCAGATTCTTTTCCGTTGCAGTGCAGGTTCCGATTTCTCTCTCCTTCTGAATCTTCACCTAAGAATCGAGCGAGTTTATCACGAACTGGAGACTTAGATTTTGTGATACTGAGTTCGGAGGCCATTTGGAGTCAGTATGACTGGCAGTACTTGGCTACCTTCTGGTTAATTGTCGGTAAGCTTGGAGGAAGAAGGTGCTCGAGACTTCTGTTTGTAAGTTAGCTGTACGAATTGAATGCTGCCTGGTGCAAAGATGTTGCTGCGGAGCAGCTCAACGCCGGTGCTGAGCTCTCTCATAGGAGTACCACTGAGCGCACTGCCGAAACAGGAGCATGTGCGAGAAGTCGAAAGGGAGAGTGACTCTACACTTCGGCCCGCGCGGATGTACCGCTCACTCTCCTTCTGTTCGACAGCCCTAGCTTCTGCAGGGAGTTCTCCACTTCCGCCAAACTTAGGTATCGGGGATGATACTCGGTCCTTGGATGGATCAGAGTGGGACTTCAATGGAGATGTCTTCCCTTGGCCTAGATTCAAAAGAGTTCAATCTGAAGGAGATATTAGCTGCCTCGCCCCAGGATCAGCTTTGAATGCAGCTGCCAAATATCTAACCAGTTCTGTGTCGAAGAAGCAATGCGGAGAGGGCGGAAATGATGAGGTTAGAGAGATGTGTGTCCGTGGACCGTGGAGTCGGCGAATGCCTGTACGGCGGCTGTCTTCATTGAGCGCGATTCCCTCGAACAGCAACTGCGGATCAGAATCGGATTCGGTTGACACCGAGGGATTGATGAAGGAAGTGCAAGGCGTCCTGGAGTCTGAAACTTCTGCAACTGAAGAAGTTGAGAAGGAAGTAGAAATACCGGAGTATGGCAGCACGACGAATAGATTCCGATATATAGGAGACGAGGCCGTCCGCGAGTCGGATTACCTTATGCAGATGGGAGAGTATGGGTTACCAGAATCAAATGGACAACACACTAAGAAACATGATGATATCGACGCTGGGGCGCCGGATCGTTTGGAATTAGAGTTCCGATTGGCGTCCGAAGCCGCCTTAGACCTTTCAGCGAAGGTTGCGTCTGTGTCCGGAAGAGAAGCTCATGGTTTTAACGATACTGGTGATGGTGAAAGGTATAAAACAATTGCGACCGCAGCGAACGGAACAATGATCGTTTGTAACTCGCGAGGGTGCAAACCTGTAAATCATTCTGACCTCGCAGGTCCGATGTTCATAGCTGGCGGATTTGGAATGGGTGGTGGCCTGGGTGGCGGAGGTAGTCGTGTTGGTACAGGTGGGGGAGGAGGACGTGGTGATTCACCGGGAACGGAGGCCTACTATAAGCGAGCTCTCGAAGCTGACCCTGGACATCCTTTGCTCCTTCGAAACTATGCCAAATTTTTGCATGAGGTGAGAGGTTTTTGACTGCCATTAACAAAATTAACGAGAAACGGATTTTGCGAACTCTCTAGCGTTATTATTTGTATACTCTAAGCTTATTCGATTTTGTTTACAGGTCAAGCGAGACACTTTGAAGGCCGAGTCTTACTATGAGAGAGCAATATTAGCAAACCCAGGGGATGGCGAACTACTGGCGCTGTACGCCAAGCTCATTTGGGATGCTTACAAAGACGAGGAACGTGCAGGAAGCTATTTTGATCAAGCGTTACAGGCATCTCCTGATAACTGGTAAGTGGTAGGTCCAGTGACACAGTGTCCTGCCACTAAGATGTGAGCTCACGATTTAGTGTGTCAGTAGTATTTTGTGCTGGTCACAGGATTCAAGGCGAGGAACGGGCATTGGTCCTGGGTCATAAGCTGTTCCTGTCTTACCCTTCCGCGTAGAGAACTTCGTTTCGACTGATTTACCCCCTGGCGCAATTTCAAATAACGTTGTAATATTTGGTGACTGCAGTTACGTCGTGGCAGCCTATGCGTCGTTCATGTGGGCATCGGACGCAGGTGAGGACACGCAGGAGCAGCCCATACACTGCAACGGACAAGGAGCCAGCGTTGTTCCCCGATTTAGCTCTGTTAGAGCTTCTTGAATTCAAGTTGGCTGTTTCCCAAATTCGTCGTAGTTGTACCACTGTACTGGACTGGATTAGAAGTAATTCTGTTCAGTCCACAAGTTCGCCCGAGAGTTGATTAAGCGGGTTAAGTGCAATGTCATGAGGCCTTTAATCCCCGCTACCATTTTAGTTTTTCTTAGACGCTATTTGTGAAGAAGGCACCCACAGAATCTCGATTATACGGCCGCTGTACAGGTTTACCGCTTCGTGGTTGGTAGACTACGCCTCTCCCCCACTGGTTTTTTTATTGCAACTAGCGCCGGTCCCGTCCATCCCCCGTTGATGTTCTAACCCCCCAAATGGCCAATTTGCATTGAAATGAGTTCTTTTTATTATTGCCTCTCTGAAGAAGGGTTGGTGGTAGAGGAGTTTTGACGCACGTCCGAGAATCACAGAAAGTTTACACCTTTGTAGATACAATCCTGTAGTGTAAATAGATACAGATGATATCGATTAATCGACAGATGGTTTCATCTCTTCGTTCACCTATTGCAACTCTTGTGCATTGAAGAATGTTCTCGCGGTTCTATGACAAATATTCCCATGGGATCTTCTTATCATCATTGTCGTCGATCTTCTAGTCCCCTTTTACGCCGTCAAGAATACAAACCTAGATCCTCTTGATCTTTCTGTGTGACTCTTTGATCCACAATTTAAAGGCTTGAGCGAACTAAAAGTGGCCCAACGTTATACCCATTCGCCCAGCACCATCTCGCTGAAGAATGTTGGACAACAATGATGTATGCTGACAGCTGTGAGTTCATGTCAGCTCTGTTGAGAAGTACTGCGGTATGCAAGGAAGATGTATGAACCTAAAAGGCACGAGGCATGCGACAAACTGAGGCCTAACAGTATGTGATCCAAATAACATGTGGAATTTCGTCCGGATACGTTTGCCCTTGGTCAGAAACGTTAAACGCTGGAGTAGTGAACGATGAAGAGAAGATAAGTGAGAACAGGAATTTTATTAGTACACTTTCTCACGATTCGACAGACTCGACGAAGATACATGCAACAAGGAAAAATTCCGGCAGTGAAAGAGGTGAACCTTCTATGTTTCTGCGGCTGAAAGCTGCTGGGTCGAAAGATGGTGCAATACAATACAGCGCTCTACTGGACATTCATTCGGAGGGTATACATCGTTATGTCATTCGCTACTTTAGAATCTCTAGCTTATACAAGCTTGTTTCTGCATGTCTATGGAGTCTAGTATTTGGCAAATGCTGCTCGCAAGTCCTCATCATCAGCTGCCGAAATTCGGAGCACAGTACTGAGGAACTATTCTGAGATCGTAAATGGCCTTCATTTCAAATCCTCATTTCATTTGTCTACGTATCACGAGCTTTTGGTTTCAATCTTTGCAATCTCTAGTTCCGAGGAACACTGCGGATTTGAGAATGCTGTTGGAGGTAGTTTAAACTAGACCGGTAAGCCTGTGACCTCGCGACCTTCCCTGAAGCTTCCTAAGATTTCACAATCGTATGTGAGATAAAATCACAAATAGGAGCGAACTTCACGAACTCGTATAAAAGCATCATGTCACATACGCAGCAAACCACCACCTCTGAACGTGGAAATTAAAGTAACTACTTATATATTTTGCATGTCACGATTCGGTCGATTTTGGTTCTGAACTACACAGCAACAAGAGCAACTTGTAAATCAACCCTCGATAGATCCGCTCAATTGTCCACATTACTGCCTGTAAGATATCATCTATAACAACGCTCACGATCATGCATCCGAGAATTGGGCTTCTACAGGTAGTCATGTGTTTCGGACCCCTATTCGTTTCTCATCAGGAAGTTCAGGCGGCCCCTCTACAAACCACCGGTTCTCGGACACCTCTCATGTTCCAGAAAACAGGTTGGAATTTACCTTCCTTTTACAAAACCTTCTCGCACCGGGCCGGTTGCATGGCAGTGCTCTTGAAATTCCTGTTGGAGGCAGATGTATGTACATTTTACTTCACCAATTTGCCTCGTATATGGCATGATGAGTGATGTACATTGCGTTTGGCTTGTGCAGGGTCGGTTCGGACGGCATGGCCAAAACTTCAGTTTGAAGATGTTGGCACAACGAAGGCAAAGCTGAGGCTCTCAGGTGTGGAGAATATCTACGTACTCGGTCCCGGAACTGATCCCGCTCCCACTGGCTTTGCGGTTCTTAATGGCACCAACCAGGACGTGTGGCTCTACACGACTGGAACGTCCGATGATGACACAGTTTATGAAATTCCCGTGCGGGGCTTGTGGCATCATAATCGTAAGGAGACAGAAACGTCCTGATTTTGTTCACAGCTTCGTGCATGTTCACTGACGATCGAGAGATGAATAAATCGCAAAATTTGTTAATTTAGTCAAGCAGATAGTATAATTTGCTTTCAAGACCAGTTTCAAACTACCGTTGAGAATATACAAAGGATGCAGACTCGTTGAAGATCTGAACAATCGAGCGGGAGAAGGCCTAAAGTGTGCAATCTGTCATGGTTGTCTGCGTGCAGGTCTATCCCCCGGTTGGCCAGAGTTGGTCGGAGAGAATTATCAGAAAGCCATCGACCAGATCACTCGTGACATTCTTGGTGTGAATGTAATTTATGGTCCTGAAGGCCAGCCACGTCTTTTCGACGTCCGACTGGATCGTGTGTACCTCGATGTTACTGTCTCAGGGAACGTCGCTGCCATTCCCTTCGTCGGTTGAAGAACACTATGCTCGTTCAACCACTTACCCGTCGTGATTCTCCAAATTGACCATGATTGTAAAGCATGCATCTTAACTACTCCAGGTGCAAATGATTTCTTTCTCTGCAATCCTCTCAACAAACTCACAGTAATATTTAAGGTGCTGATTAAGCTTCTCTCCTAATAGTATAATATGTCATGGACTGGACTTTGAGACCTTCGATGATTCGCTGATGCAGAATTATTTCCTCACTGCTGCATTGGTCATATCCGGAATTCACTCGTGATCATGGCAGTCACACTTATAGTATTAATCCAACAGTCACTTTCACATTTTGCTCGAGTCCCTGCTACCTTGGTCATATTCGCAATTCACTCGTGATCATGGCAGTCACGCTTAAGTGTTGATGCAATAGTCACTTTCAGATTTCGCTCGTGTCTCGCTGGCATCATCTATATCGGCATTGTGAACGTTCAGCGGCAAAACCCGTTGAATGTTCACAATTTGTGGTTCAGTTATCCATCCCATCCAGCAAGAACTATTCTTGAAAAAGAGAGATCATAACTGCTCTGGGCATGATTTCACCTTAAATATGCACTGCTCCAAAGAACGAGTATCAGAGTCAGCTTCCAAGCGTGGTTACACAAAGAAGCATATATTTGCAAAGCCAAGAAGAGAAAGCTCGCAGTTCAGAATCTCTGGCAATAAATCGTTCTGAATAAATTAAAGAATCAAAGTATATCGGTCGCAATTGTATCAATGGTGGGTGAGTTCCAAGAACCTAAAATAGGCAGCTCGTATTATAGCTAGAACCATGCGAATTGACTTATCAAACCTTGCTATAGCTCTTTGGATCTCCTTCCATCAATATGAGCTACGGATGTAATGCTTCGTTAGAGATGCTAGTACGTATGTTTCCAGACTAGGATGGTACGAACAAGAAGAACAAGAAAGTCTTTTTGTGAGGATCTCCGGAAGTCGACATATCTAGTGACTGACAGCCCAAGGAGCTGCTTTAAAGTCAGTCGTCAAAAGGGCCAAGTTCGAGAAAATAATCATCGGAGGACCGAAGTGTCAACGGGGCAGAAACTAGCTCAATTCTGTCACTCCATAGAGTCTACCCTATAGGGAAAGAAGCCTATAGTGGTAATTACTGGCCGGCGGCGAAGGCACTAGCAGCGAAAGTTTTGGTGATGCCTGCAAAACTCTTGAAATGGACCTGGTCTCCCATGACACTGATATCACCTACAGGGGCCCAAATGAACAACTCCTTGGCCTTGACGCCGGATAACTTCTTGATTTTGCCCTTCTCGATGAAGCCCTTGATCTCTTCAGCGTAGCTGACCTGTTTGTTGATGAGTTTGAAGGTGTGCTCCACTTTTTTCTTCTGAGAGATCCACATGTAGCCCGTGGATTGAACGTGCCCGAGCTCGATCACGTCTAACAATGGCAGAAGACCTAGGGGCAGGCCGAACTCCTCCATTAAAGCAACAGCTTTCTTCAATGCCGCCTCGTGTCCCGTAAACACTTCACCTCCCGCCTTTGGATCCTTCTTCTCTACCGCCTTCGCATCCTTGCTGCCTTTGGCCTCAGTCTTGCCCTCGAGCTCAGTCTTGGCGAGTGTGTCTGCGACCTGCTCAACGGTGGCTGCTGCCATCTTGCGAGAACGATCTTGAACGGAGAAAGAAGACGACACTTTGCACTCTGATCAACCACAGAGAGCTGTAGGAAGAGGGAAGCTGGGATGATTGCACCAGCTAAGAAATGGAGCATATATACAAGGTCAAGGCAGGATACCCAGGATGCGCAAGCGCAAAGGGCGTAACAATTGAGGATCGAAACTTGGAGTGACATAACTCAGAGAAGGATGTAAACAACAACAGAGGCGCACACTACGAAGTGACCTCCTGTAATCAGACAAGTCGCGGTATTATCTTCTTGTCAACTTGCCGATTGGGTTGTCTCTAGTTACCGTCCTTAGATGTAACTTGTAAATTTGAAAGATACTCAAAGCAACCGACATTCGTCAACGACTTCAGTGACCAAAATGAAGTTGACCATTCACACTAAATGCGGATGCCGCAGGCACTTCACATTAACCGAAGGCAGTGTGGTCTCGTTAATGTCTCTGCGTCGGAGTAGCTTAAAGTGGTTGACTGGACTCCTCTAGATTAGAACGGTTGTATTCTGACTAAATAGTCGTCTCAGAACCTGCTGTGATGCATGGACTCGCACTTGGATGAGGTGACTTCAGTTGCTAAAATCTCCTTTTCGCCTTCTACTCTCCCGTGTGAAGTTGACCTCTGCCTCTCAGAATCGCTACTTGACTGAGAGAATGCGATAAAGTATTTCAATTAAGATCGTTGAGGCTGATTGATGATCATGACTCAAAATTGCAATCTAAAGATCAATTGTTGGAACGCAGAAGTAGGAATTCGAATAGACGCGGAGGACATCTGTACGTGCCGAGAGAGGAGTTACGTCTATTGTGGCCAGTTGACCCCTACTGCAATTACAATTGCACTTGCAGTAATGTAATGGTTAGCTCGTTGAAACCCAAAGGCAGAAAGGGCTGACAATGTTCCAGTTCATGACTCGGCGGTTGCAGAAACACTACCGTAAGCCTCGTTCGAAATGAAATTCAGCAATTCCAAATTGCTTGTGAAGGTAAATACTGAATGCTTTTCAGGGGCTGCGTGAACTCTCATTGAGAAGATCAAATCAGAACAAGTTTACAATCCTCTTAGGATATGTGAAATATTAGCTATGACCAGCATAATCCCTGTAAACTATTGTTCCTGTTCTATACAATCTATGGACCTAGTGTGTAACGCTTTTATGGACTGAATGGATATATGAGGATCAGAATTCGACTTTTATAAAATCTACTGTAACGCTTCGGATGGATTGTGGGCATGTCACGGTCAGATTTGCGAACATCCGAGCAAGCGCTTAAACGACAGTTGTCAACAATTCCGTCCGATAGTTCAAGACCAAGGACACAGATAAAGATTCTGGAACTCCGCACACAACAACATGTGTAGCGTTGCAAGCATTTTGCTGTGATCGCAAGCTGGCTCGTACATCGTCTTCACCGCATAATGTACTGTTCCCAGTTCTAAGATACCAATATCGTCGATATTGCATGATACTACAAACTGATGACAACTGGTAACATGTCTTGATCGTTGTTTCAACTTGGACCCTCAGTTACGTTGGTTGAAGTACTAGTTACTGGAAAAATCATGATAATCATCTACAGATGATCAGCAATTCGGTCCATGGCATCAACAGCTCAGTACTGGATCGGCCATAGTCATTCTTGCATAACTGATATTGTCAAGAGAAGAAGACTCATGCAAGAAGTTCGACACCACATTATACCAGAACAACATGTATATCGCCACCTCAACATAACATTGGAAGTATCGCGCTGTCCAAGCCGAAATTTATCGAGATTATTTGTGACTGGGCGAATCGTACAGTGAAAGAAAATTTTATTTCCTTCCCCACAAGATGAACATTCAAGAATTTCCTCACTATGAGATGTGCGTTACTTGTACGACTTTTTTGAGGTAAAAACGAAAGCTTAACGAAAATATGCAAGTGAGTACGAACTCCGATAAGTTCGTCCATCTTTGGCCTCAATAACCCTCACCTGTAGCTGCGCATCAATGGAGCGGTCGTCCCGTACCTCAAAGCAGATAGATAACAGACCCTGATTCACACCATTTGTGCTGCACATTCTCCTGTGTTCATACCCTGGTATACATTCAATGTCTGGCTTGTTATGCCCCCACGTCTTATTCCCCCGTCTCCCTCCAGATTATAGGAAGGCAAATCTGGCAGACGTAAAATATACACTCTTCGCTATAGTCCCACTCTGTTTCCCTGGTTTCTTTCGATCTCCTGGTATCTCTCCGTTTATTCACTATGAGTTTATCGTCATTTGGAGCCTAGCTCAGCATTATGAGCCATCCAAACATCGAATATCAAAATGATGCTATGACTGATCGAACTTTATACTAGGTCCATCCACAGATACTACATTTCTCTATCTCGAAGAACCTGCGGAATGTGAGATGTTCACAGAGTACTGGACCCATAACCTATGGCAAAGAAATGCCGATGAACAACATTCACTCGATAAGATATTTTACAACTTATGTCTAAGGGAGCGGTGATACTTTAGCGTTGTTCCTCTCAGATCAATTCACATCTATGTCGTGGAGAGAGATCCCACGACCTCAAGCTCATCTCGGTCCCGATTTGTCGGTCGCTCTCTCCTCGTCAACGTTTGCAATTTCACGGTGCAACGAACATCGTTCTCCGGGAACTCCGTCGTGGTGCATAGGTCACAGAGGAGAGGAACGGAAAACTTACAGGGAACGGAGTTTCAAACTCCAATTGAACATGCCGCTTGGCGCTTGGAAATCAAATCTGTGATCCACCCGGAAAGATCTTGGTGCCTTGTTTATTAGATGTTTTTGTTATTTTCCCCATGTTTATGAGGGATAGGAAAAACGAAGGATGGGAAGACCCCATCAAGCCCGTACAAGGGAGAGGAAAAAGAAGAAGAAAGTAACATGGGACTAAACCCTAATAGAGTCTATACGAGAAATTTGCCCTTTCGCACACCTATGATATCCGAGCTATACAAGTGGTACTATGTTTACAGGGGTTGTTATTTCCATCATAATATTATAAATTAATCCGCTTTGAATTAGTCTTAACGTCGGGTCGGGGACGTGGAATTAAATGCGATAAAAATAATAAGAAATATAATGAAAATAATATTTGTATAAGATAAAAAGGAAAAATTGTAAAAGTGGAATTAAATGCGATAAAAATAATAAGAAATATAATGAAAATAATATTTGTATAAGATAAAAAGGAAAAATTGTAAAAGTGGAATTAAATGCGATAAAAATAATAAGAAATATAATGAAAATAATATTTGTATAAACTAAAAAGGAACAATTGTAAAAGAATAAGAAAGAGAAAGTTGTTTATTCAATTGTACAAAGAGGAGATATAAAAATTTAAATAGAGTTAAATTTTACAAATAAAAATTAAAATTAAAAATAATAATTTTAAAGATAATAATATATTTGAATTTATTAATTATATGAATTATTATGTTATATATTCATACTAGAATTAAACTATTTAATTTTCACAATTAATTATAAAAACGATTTATCGATCATAGTATGAGATTAATTAAATTATTTTACATATTCATTCATTTTAAATCATTCTATTATAAATTTTAATAACTAAAACTATTGAATATAACTATGAGAAAACCTTACCCATCAAGCATTCCGACCTGTAATGGTATCCCCGCATGCATGTTTGGCATGTTCCACTGACTTAAATTAGAAAATAATAAATATTCACCTTTGGAAAATACAGAATTTAATTTTTCTCAAGGGATGATTTTAGTTAGCAAATGAAAAAATTCTACATGAGAGAATATAGGTTTCTAGACGGTCTGAATCTTTGTTTTCATATCATACTGAGAACTTGATATAAATTGGAGTTAGATTTAGTGTTACTTCAAAAGAGGGAAGATAAAAACCAAGTTGTTTTAGGCAACATGTGTCCAATGCTCTACAGAGTGCAATAGTTAGTGCAATCTTCAGGAAAGCAAACACACTAGGTGATGTTTCTTCGGATGCTCCAGTTTTTGTAGACCATAGGACTTGCATGGCTTGGATATCATAGGTGCAATAGTGCAGATTTCTCATAGACTCTATTGGAGCCTAGCCCAATTTTACCTTTTTTTTTGTCTCTCCCTTGTACAGCTTGATGGGGTCTTTCCATCCTTTGTGTTCTCTGCCGGTAACCTTTTCCACCCGTTTGATGGGGTCTTTCCATCCTTTGTGTTCTCTACCGGTCACCAGTACTAAATGACATCTATTTTCGAACTATTGTGTGAAAAACTAAGTAGAAGTGGAACTAATTTACTTCAAAATACTGAAGTATTTTGAAGTAAATTAAGAAAAATACTCAGTTTGATGTATCATTTTATCATCTCCACTTCTCAGGTTTAATTTGGAATTGGGGTAAATGGGCTGGTAGGTTCCTATCTCAAATCCATATTTCGAGATTATTGATTCATATGGCATAAATGATTCATTTATAATCTATTTTCATAAATTTTAAAACTATATACTATGAATCTAAAATAAATTCCCCTCTTTATGTACGGCTTGTGGGGGTCTTCCCATCCTTCGCGTTTCCTACGCGGTCGCCCTCTTCTTTATGAAAAAGTTTCAATATATCAAAATAAAGATAGTACTAACTTAGATTTCAGTATGATATTTATCTTCATTGAGTGACTTGTGGAAGTTATTATCGATGACTGAAGACTAAATTCTTTTCCGCTTCTACCATTTGTACCAAATCATAGAAAGTGAAAAATTCAGTGTATCTTCTTATCTATATCAAGAGAAAATATATTTTTAGGTTAGTTATGATCCAAATAAAAAAAAATTGATCTAGTGTGGACGCACCGTTTAAGAATGAAGGTGACTTTTACGAATGAATAAGTTACCATTAAAAACTACAAAGGAGGGGCTAAGTATCATATTCATTTAAGAATGAAGGTAAGTTTTACGAATTAATATGTTAGCATTATAAACTGTAAAGGAGCAGGCTAAGTATCATAATCACATGTGTCAATTTAAACATTGTGAATTTAGGGTTTAGGATTCTTACTATTTAAAAACCAAGAAAATTTACTCAAAATTCTTCAAGGTTGAGACTAAAAAATGAGATAATATATATAAGGGTTACTAGGTTTAAGGTGTAAAGAATTTGACTTATTTGGGATTCAAAACTTTTTAAGTTATGGTTTCAGAAATCCAGTAATGCAGGTCTATATATTTCTAGATGGATTATGTTGGATTTTTCAATTTCATTATCGGTGTCTAGAATTAAGATTTTTATTCACCATTATGAATTTAAACTTCAAGGTTATTGCTTCATAGATATTATGCTAGCGTCTGAAAATTTGAACTCATATATGTGGAATATAATATCCAAATCACATGATGAAATGTGATAAAGAAGAAACTATATATTTTAGTTTCCTCATAACTTCTACTTTAAACTACTTTTCAAATGTAAAAGCTTATGAGATAAAGAATTCAAAAGGTAATTGGAAAGTACCCCAATTTTCCATAACTACTTGGAATAGACATCATATAAGAAAGTTATCAAAATTTCACAAGTATAATTTTTCTAGGTATTATAATTTTTATGAATTAAATTTTGATTTTTATTATTCAAGCCTTAATTCTAAAGTCTAAAAATTATAAGAACCACTACATAATAGCTTTTAATGTTTATCTCATGCTTTTCAATGATTTACTTACTTGGATTCCATCTTTTATCAATTCTTTCTTTTTAGATATAAAGTTCAAGAGCTCTCTTCTCTTACGTCAACACAACAAATCAAAGTCAACACTATAATAATGTTACCAAATTCCAAGTTAATCATTCTTATTCTAAAGCTTTAGAAATTTGGATCCAAAAATTATGACAAGAATTTGAAAAAATTTGATGCTTATGTGACAACTTTTGACTCGCTACTCATAAAATAAGTACTTAAGAGAAATACTTCTCACTTATCAATAAATTTAACAATTACTAAGTCTTTAATGAATACAATCCGATTTGAGGCAAAGGCAAACACCTTTCTAAAAGCTTACTAACCATTTGAAATTTCCATTGCATGGAAAAGCTAAAAATGGACATTGTAAGGACAAACAAATTTCAATACCTTATTTGGATTTGTAGTCCAAAGTTTTTACTAGGCTAACCTTGATGTAGATTATTCAATGTTGAAATCTAAATATACAAGAGTAAGGAGATGACTATCGGACAAATGAAAGTAATGAGATAAATTGCAAATATATTATGCAATGAAAAGTTACTTTGCACAATTAATGTACTTGTGGATGATTCTATCGTGAGGCAGTGGATTGCCTCCCACCATGAATATAAAATCCATATCCTTTGATTTTGCTAGGCATCTGAACCAGAAGAAACCAAAAGACCCTGAACCACATAATTCTTCAATGAACATTGCTTCTCTATCCTTAAAGACCACCAAACACTGAACCTAAAATTCAAACTAAGACCAAAATTTAAATGCAAACATATTCAAATGAACCTTGTTGTTTTTATGGTTTGGCCTCCACATATTTGAAGATTTTCATACACTACATTATAGTAACAAAATAAAACTAAATTAATCCATTTTTAACAACTTGCATCCCAATTTTTTCTTGATCACCTTGTAAATAATCCTTTCAAACACTTCTTAAGTATTTTCCAGAATATCATATAAATTTCTCTAGTAATATACATACTGACTAAATCAAAATAGTGAAATTTTTTACTACCAAAACTCTGGTATACAGACTTTTAGTCTTAATTTTTATATCCATATTTTAATTATTATAATTTATCTAAAAATCTCCAATTCTTAATAATTTTTTCGAGATTATTATGAGAGAAGGGATTATTACGTGTAATATTGCATTGTAAAAAATATCATAATCGTTATTGGGAAAATAATGATATACCATTGATATTGGAGTAAATATGTGAAAAAGTGACTATAGGATTCTTTGTACTTGAAACTTTTAACCGTAGGATCCAAATCAAATTAATTTAAAACTAAAGAGCCAATAGTTCTAAACTAATTATAATGATTGATACCAACACATAAAGTATTGATTTGCATAGAGAAAAAGTCATCTTTATATCTAATGTTAGCTTTGATTTTGCACATTACAAAATTCATACTTTGGGGCTCTATTACTATTCGCGAGTTAGTGTGACTTACATCGCCAACTAGTGCAGAAAATTGAAAGTAAAAGTTGAACTAATTTTCTGCACATAGTATAAGTAATCTTGTGCTCTATCACTCTTGCTGAGGGGCACTCCCCATTTCTTGCTATGTTGATATTTAGAATAGTTGAGTCATTGGATTTCTCACGGAACTTTAGCATTGATATTCAAATCAGTTATGAATACAAATTAACTTTTCATCTTAAATCTATGGTTTAATACAGTTTAATTTATTAAATTTATTTTTCGTTTCAAATTTTGATCCAAGATATTAAGTATTTGATTCAAATATTGTATATTGGACAAGATTAAAGGTACATCAACATTTACACCTTTGATCCTAATCTAGATGTTCATGAGTTCTAGACATTCCATGTACTTGCAAAGTTACATGTCTCAGTTCTAGTTTTGATAAATAAATAATCATTAAATAATTTAGGATCTTTGATTATATTTCACAAATTCTTTCAAATGAGTTGTATATCAATCCTATATACTTATTTGCTTCTTAGAGCCTTGTTGCATTTACTTTTGTGGATTACAACCATCAACATGGACTGGATTTTGAGGGTAAGAAGAAGATAACTTTTTTATAAATATTATCTACATACCAAGGAAAGAAAAATACATAAACGTTCTTAGTCTCAAGTAGTTATAGAAAAAGGAAGAATATCACACAAATAGGAAAACTGATTACGACAGTTTGGTAATTCTTTGACAAATAAATTACCTTACCTTCACATAGAGTAACTTCTTTCATAATATAGATTCTAAATTCACTCATTAAGTTGGTACAAATCAATCACTCATCTGAGCTTAGTGAGTTAAAAGAAATTATTTACAATGAGTATAAGCCGTAGATCACCTTACGTGAACATGATTTTCCGTGAGATTACTAGGTTAGAATTTTTTTATTCTAAGTTGTTTATTCCGTATCTAATGAAGGATTGATGAACTCTTTGATTTGTTGATGATTGTAAGGTGTTCATAAACTAATTTATAAATGATTGATGAACTCTTGCAGAGAATTATTGATGCTAACTAATTTATAAGATAGGCTTAAAGTCAATACACAACCGGATCCAAATTACCAAAAAAATCTATGAGAAATAATAACTTCTGCATTTTTCAATGATTTTGTTTGGTTTGTTTAATGTACCTTCCACTTTTACTACAATATTCCAAGGTAATAAATATTGGGATAAATCCTTTGAGGACTTACGGCAATATCCAAGTTTTATTAACCAGTATACTTTGATGATTTTAAATATATGTCATAGTTGTAAACTTCGGGTGTAACATATATTGGTCTACTTTGCTATTGTGAGCTTGAAGATGATTTAAATATGTACAGGAATGGACGTTCATATATATGTTAGTACTTTCAAATATATCTTACGTTGTTTTTCTACCTCAATTGATATTGCCATCGACTTAAAGTTGATAGAGCAGCCCGTTTCTCATTTGAAGTTGGTAAGATGTGTTTTACTAAAAAATGCCAAGATGGAGAGAAAGAGTAATTGTGCTTGAGAGTCACAAAAAAGAGATTTTTATCAAAACCAGTCTTCTGGAGCACTTGCTTGACGTGATGTTATTAGAGGTTTGAATCTCATGAGAGATCAGACAAGGGAAAACCTTCAATGACCATGATGGAATGTGCAGATTGGACAGATCAAAACAATCCCATGGGAAGTTCTGGCTTGATTTACCAAATCTTGAAACATCTGTCTACCTTAACTCTACATAATCTACTCGGATTGAGGACGTGGGTTCAAAATTCAATGAATCAAGCATATTTTGACAAATATACCTATTATGAAACTACCTCGATGTCTACAACTCTTCAGGGAAGAGACCTGCGATACTTGGGATGACATTACAAAACAAGATATCAGCTTAAGAAAGCAAAAAATGGGAGAAAACATTCGATGATGCAAGACAAATACTAAGAGATGATTGCAATTCCACATTGCTTGAAGCTATAAGAATGTTTCCGACATTTCATCAACAAACGTGCTCGGTAATCACATTTCTGTCGAACTTTTAAAGACTCAAGAGTAAATTGAAAGTACTGCCACTTAGATGCAGTGGTGCATTTGCCCTAATGAATGAGACCAAGACCACCAAGGAACGCCAACGTACTCCTGGATGCTCCGCGTAGAAGGGGATGAAGATATAGAACGGATGAACATATGCTTATCATCCACGCCATTTTGAAAGGGGTTGTTAGCTGTTTAGTGTACAGAGTAGATTTGAGTTCACTTGGATCAGGAGTGGGGGGTTCCGTTAACTGTATGTATCTTGAATTAGAATATCCTGTGCTCAAGAACTCCTGATTATTGTCAGCGGGAACTGCCTTCACTAGCAGTTCCAACATTAGATGGACTAAAACCAATATCCCTATGAAGAACCAAAACTGGAATGGCCACATATGAACTTTCTCACCGCCCTTGTAAGAGAGGGCGTGAAAGTTCGGTAAGAGAGGAAACTTATTCACGCCCTCTTGTGAAAATTCCCTCATTGAAGTTCACAATCCGTATTAGGTTCAAATATAGAGTGCTCGGGTCATCGTTATGGAAAGAGCTGCTTTGAATCTGGGAACTTCTCTCTGAATCTAGAGATCAGCTCCTCCGACAAAGGAAGTCTATTCATCAAAATCTTGCCATGATCTTTGATAAAATTCATCACCTGGGGTTCGGGATTCACTAAGCCTAGTACTCCTGCATTGAAAAGTCGAAAACGTTAGTAGTTCATGTCGGGACGCAAAGAATGTTGAACGAAATACAAATACATGGAGTGGTCTCCCGGGATATCACGACTTACCAAGCTCGATGTCCTGGCCATCCTCATCCTGGCCACCTTCAGCCTCTTCAATCGCCTGTAACTCCAGCTCTCTTGCAGTCCGTGCATACCGTACAAGAAACTCATCCTCCGTTTCTTCATGCTCTTCTTCCGAATCATCATCATCAGAATTCTGCACCAAGAGATCAATACGAAGTCAAGTGGCCACTAACTAACCATTGAAGCAACTCTGGATTGCCCGTGATTTCCGACTAAGCTGGGCTATCATCCGCTCCTGGTTACGTATGCCGAAGTCAGGTCGCAGGGAATCAGAATGAGTCGGATCCATGACGACTAACTGATTGCATTTGATTGAAGTCAAATATGTCGATGAAGTCGGAAGAAGTAAATGGAAAGGAAATGGACGCTATCTCCATTTACTATACCGAAAAACATGAAGAGTAAAAAGGACCCCGGGGCATACTACTATTTGGATAGCTGTGCTGGAGAAAGGGCAAGAGCAGGTAGTAGAACACCTGCGAACTTCGAGACTTACTGAATTGCTGTCACCATCATCGTCCTCATCCTCGTCACTTCCTTCACTTCCGTCGCTGTCATCATCGTCCTCTTCACTGTCACTATCATCAATGGATGATGAGTTTTGAACTTCCTTGAGATCGACAGCGGATTCAAGAAGAGACTTGAAACAATGTTGAGCTACGTGGAAACCTCTCGATCCTTCAGCTACCTGTTTGCTGATCAATCGCTCCAAGAGCTTCAAGAGTGCAATCACTGCATGGCAAACATAATGATTACATATTTGAAGCAAGATTCAACGGTCATGAAGGGAAAGCCGATCATTTACTCGTCTTTGCTCGAGGAAAAATACAGCTGTTTGACGATGGAGTGACGATGCTCGTCATTCTCTAGCTAGCATGATGCAAATCTTTCATCAGTGACCCGTGGAAACTTCAACAAGAAAAAGCGACACCGGTCCACTAAAATCTTTACGTACCTGCTAGTTTGATCTCGCTCTCTAAAGAGAGACCAGGATCAGCCTCCGTCTCTGATAGTATGGCCAATGCATCACCCCAAAGTAGCAAATTATCTCCCGGGTCCTCATCGGTTTTCTTGTCATCTTCCAGGTTGAGCACCTGCTCGGTTTCTTTGGGAAGGCAAACATAACAAGTAGCGATTACAAGAACAAGGGGTTTGGCTAAGGCTACTTTGACACTGCTTAGAGCCTTCAAGCGCCTAACCGTAGCCTGCACGAACCGGTTGACAAGAACCTTCGATATCTCCTCCCCTTCAAAGGCAAGTGCAGAAGCATGCAGAATTGCATGAGTACAATGGCATGCCCGCCATGTAGCGGCAGGATACGCTCCTTCAATCGCGGAGGTTACAAACGTTACAATTCCCTCGAGAATTGATTTAGTTGGTGCTGCACTTCCCGAGAGGGCAGGGAGAACATCTGCAACAGAAAAGTGGCGCAGAGGGCTTCTTCCCTGAACACAAAGAACTTCAGTGATCAGGCAAGGAAGTAATACTCGTTGATCTTGGCATTAAACAGCTTCAGAACCACAGCCCACCACAAGAATAGGAAGTACAAACGGTCATCTGTCATGGTAAAACGTGGACAACATTGAAGGCCGTTCCTAGAGATAACGTGAATAACGAGCTAGTATCGAGCAATCAATTCGCGCAGACGAAGAACTAGTTATAACAATGAATACTGCTGTTGGGAAAAGTTCTACGACTTGGAACAACTGATAACCGTGTCTGAGATACGTCAATCAGACAACACACGGGGGGTAGACTTTTGTCTATGCACATTCGCATAAGGTTCAATCAGTTTCCTTATGACGCCACTTGCAGTTACTCACTTGGCCTGTGCAATGGTCTACATACACTGAGAAATAACCAAAAAACCCGTTACTTGAACACGGGTTTAAATCCACGTAAGAGAATTGGACAAGACATGACTCTGACAGAAGTTGCAGACAGTTCACTCACGTGCAAAAGAACAGCTTCCTCAATGGCTTCAAAAACAGACTCATCCTCTTCTTCTTCCCAGGCATTCCATTCAGAGATCAAATTGGCCCAAACTTGTAGCAGTGGCTCCACCTTCAGGCTTGAACCTACGGTAGAATCTGTTGTGTACCGTAGAACTGCTGCAAGCAGCGTTGAGGCATCATTTAAGCACGAAGGAGGCGGAGCGGCCACTAATGTAGAACCATCCTGCACGCGGAGATACGTGTTGCTTAAATTTAATCAAGACCCACTTGATTTCAGATTGGGTTCAAGCTACTGTACGGTACCTCGGATTCAAGTTGTATTACATAGCAGATATCGAGGTGTAGGTAGGTGTAGTCCTGTCAAGTCTAGATCCAAACTGTAACATAAACCCCAATATAGATGCAATCACATTGTCTTACGGAGGAAGTGGGTAACCAGGCTCGCTGTAAGAGCTCTGCGAAGGTGTTTGCAACTGTGATACAACCTAGCTTCCAATTTTGTAATGCGTTTCCGCCATCCTCATCCTCCTCAGGCTCGGCACTATCCCATGTTTGAGCAAGAGACGCGACGGCAGAAAATCCCAGCTCCACCATCTTCGCATAAGTGGAACAAGTATTAATACAAATCTTACCAAGAGGAGGGTGGGCACTTGTGCAGTTCATTAGACAAAGTAGGGTGCAGGTACTCTATCCTTATCTATGACAAACGATGACGAGTGTAAAAGAACCGTTGTCTGACTAGACAACGTGAATATGACCATATCTCAGATTATCGTCTCGATGGTACTAGTTTCGCGTCAAAATCTTCTAGCTGCCTAGAATGAGATCCAAATATTTATCAGTTCAGTGTAATGAGGAAGGCCGACTGTAAGAAGAATACTGATGCAGACAATTAGACTAGGACATGTTAGCGTATTTGCTACAAACCTGAGGCCAGGGTTCTGGATGTGGGGGAATATGTCGACAGATTTCTCCTTGCACAGCAGCGGTGATAGCTGGTACGTGAGGTGCTACATGATCTTCTCCAGCCTCGGCAACATTGGCTAGCAGCTGCAAAGCAATTGTCGCTTCTCCTTCTTCCACCATCCTGGCTCCTGCCACCGCAGCTTGCAGCAAGGGCAGCCACTGTACAGGTTTGTATTCCTCCTGTCAAGAGAAAGTTACTTCAGCAAATATTATACATGATTCCACAAAAGTACACTTGGCGCTTATTTTTGATTACCTGGTATCTCCTCAGGTTAATTTCGGTGGAAATTGAAATATGTCAGAAATTCTAAGAAACCAGGAACTAATCTAGTTTAGAGGAGGAACTGGGACCACATGTCTCTCTTTCCGCCTTTACAAGCTGTTGGCCTAAGGCTCTGCTTGGTGTGCCATGTTTAGGGTCCAGGATCTCGTCTTTCGGTGCTTGCTGTTAAGCTATCCATGGCTGTCTACCCTAGCTCATATTTGCTCTTAAGCAAATCAATCATCCAGCAATAAAATAACCGGACACTAAAGATTTTGATTTTATCTGGTATACAGCAAAGAAAAAGTATTGCAAAAAGATTTAAGGTGACAAATATTAAGATGACATAGCTTGCACTGTCCATATGCACTTCTTTGATACCTACAGACTTTCTTGAACGAAATACCGGCAGGAGTGGTTACAACCTGCAGGAGAGTGGATAGCGCTCCAGCTGCTGATGCTCTAACAGGCCGCCAAGAGACCCCCACATTTGGAGCTAGCAATGCTTTGAGTAGAGCATTATAGACGTCTTCATTTAGTTCCTACTTCACATAATCAAGCACACATGGCGAAAGGAGCTCCGTAATCAGAAAATCAAACGAAACATGAACTGCCAAGTGTGAAAATGAAACGAAGCCCAGCCATTTGTAGAACAAGAAAGTTCCATTACCTCAGGCAGGCAAGCAGCTAGCTCGCCAAGCAACCAATTGGCATTAGCCAGGACGTAAGGAGATGGAGTTCCCAACGTGTAGAGAGGAAAGACTCTCTCTTGCAGCAAGAAGCTCACTTTGTCTGGGGACTGAGTCTTAAGAAACTGCGGTGAACGGGAAGAGTAAAGGGAGCCACGTAAGAACTCGAGTCATGAAAGTAGGTCACCGAGAGTGGAAGAGGTCAAGAAGGACGCTGAAGAGGCACCGTCTTTGATACAATTCAGAAGTAAACACAGCAAAATAACATCCAACAAAAGCAGGAAAATCTGGACAGATTAGCATCACACCTAAATAGTGCGGATTTGGTGAGTTTTTAGGTTTGCAGTATATGGTCAACACTCAGCGTATCTGTATACTCACTAAGCACTATGGTCGGTACTTAAAAATGATTCATGCACCAGCATACGAGGGGAGCCGCAAACCTGTGTGAGTCCACCATACGCCATTAATGCTCCATAATAACTGCAAATACGAGTGAACACAGACTATTCAGTTCTGGTACGGATATCGTATCAGGCCAATCAACCAGGACTATTTGTTTCCTCTATGCAAAGCAATTTGGAGGTTACAAGAGTTGATTGTTCTGTCACTGCCTACATTTGCTTACATAATCAGACAGATCGATGAACAAGAATTGAGGCATGAGGAAATTGTAACCAGACCAAGCAAGCGGACGTGAATTCGAGCGTTGAACAGTTGCATGCAAGACATTCTCTGGCATTTTCTATATCTCCCTTGTGACATAGAAAAAATGTTTCACACCGCGCTTAGAATGATAATACGTACTTTCTTACAACATCTGATGATGCTGCGGCTTCTGGAGGTGGTAGGGAGAATTGGGACAAGAATGGAAGAACAAGAAGCTCTCCAGCTGTCCCCTGCCCATCTGTACCCTTTCCTTTGCCAGCCTTTTTCCTTTTCATAGCAGCAATCTTCTTTGCGGTACTAGTGGTCGGAGGACCCTGTGCAGTGGTCAAAGTTTTACTCAGCGCTACATAAGACTGCAGCTGAGAGATCAACACGACGTAGATCTACATTGCAGTAGACTGCACTAATTACAGTCAACAGTAATGTTCACGGATGGAGTACTATATAGAAACTTGATCATGGAAACGGGCAAACCTTTGATGTAGCGAGCAAGCCAAGCAAGTTGATTGCACTTTGTCGAGGAATTAGGAGGTCCTCTTTCCAACCACTTGCTTCATCCTACATAAACAGTCAGTTCATAGAATTGTATAACTTCAATCAATGCTAGCGGAGGACTCCACAAAACGTTGCAATGTAATTGGCAGTCAACGTGAAGTGTCAGTATGATACTCTCAGATGGTTCTGAGTCACAATGCCAGACCACAGTACAAAGCCATCATTGATCAGGTAATATTCGAGTAAAAGTAATTTCCCCTGAAAGCAAGCAAAGAGTGTCATTCTACTGCTCATAGCCAATTGTGTAAGGACGTTGAGTACCATTTCCGATGGAAGATTTTTTCTCAGATACTCGTCTTCGTCTTCTTCCCACTCCACCATGTCCTGTAAAAAGAATATATTCTAGGTTTACAAGAGAAGTTTGAAGCTAGCATGATAATCTGGCCTGAACATAAGCAGAATAACGGCAACTTGAGCTTAGGGCCGGAAGGAAGACTCTCCAACCTAGAAAGCACTGAAGAGAATTTGCTCTAAAAGCTTAGCGTCACAAATACCGTGTGGGAGGAAGTACCTTTTCAGTTAGCCGCAGGGTAGGAAATATTGCAGTTTCTAGCAGACTTGAAAAGTGCGGTGCCATAAGCCGCCATCCCTGTACAAGAGAGATGTCGTCAGAGTGCGACAAGAACTGTATAGAAAAGTCGATTGGTTACGCACAGGTAGGCAACGTCAGCATGATGGAGCAGGAAACAATTTTGTACTTTTGATTAGAAAACCATATCATACATATTCGGCTGATGAGAGTAATCAATTTTCAGCAACCCAGGACTTTTGAGTCGCAGTTTAGTTGTCAAGAAGCAATATGCATTCCCGTGCTGGATGAACTGCGGCATCAAGATCGTAAGGATGGCTTACAGGTCCAGTCTCGAGAATATTGGATACGACATCGAAAGCTAATGAGATTATACGCTCCTGCATGGGATGGAGATCCTGCAATGTGCAGAAGAGGTTTACATTGGTGAATAATCTGAAAAAACCAAAGTCGGAACAAGCGTCCCAACGAATTCTATATGGTACCGCTCGGATCAAGGAAGCTACCTGATTATCACCTCGACATAGCCACAAAGCACTAATATGATAATACTCGTATCAAGTCAAGCAGTAGATGGCCAGATACAACGTACCTTGTTCGTGCTTTGACTTAAAATTTTAAGAGCCATGTGTGACATAGATGGTAAATATCTGCAGGGAAGATTTGAACAGAGTTAGCAGCGTTGGACCCCCACATCCGCCTGCATTGAGTAATTAGTCCTCATGTCCCAGCGTAACTTAGACAGCTGACAAACTTGACGGGGAACCCTCCTAAAGGAACAAACTCAAGGAACTCTAAGATAATTCATTACCAATGTCACACTGGAAACCTTAATTCATGAAACAACAAAGAAGGAAGAGATAAGCTATCACTACCGGATTGGGTACCTAAATGAGAACCTTTGTTCCTGCTCTTTGAAGTAGATGGTCTATTCTCAGGCATTCTGACTTCTGATGTATCAGACATCTTAGCACTCACTCAGCTTTCCTAGTCACACCAGAGTAGACACTCCTAATTGCACACAGAAGTACTTAACTCTCTCCTAGCCTTCAAAGACAGCACAGACAGTTCACTCACGCAGCACAAATAGTCTCCAATACTGAGATACAGAACTCCAATACAGAACACTCCTGAGATGGTGTTAGGCAGCTCAGGACTTCACGAAATGCAGAAGGGAAGTGGTAGAAATCAACTCCAGTAGAAGAAACTCCTGACTGGGATTATATAGATAGAAGAGTGTACTGAAAGGTGTGCTAAAGGGTGTGCTGTAGGGTGTGCTGAATGGTGTGCTACCATAGTGCTCATGTAACACATGCAGCACATGGAAAGTATGTGAACAGTGAACATGAACAGTGTTCGTCCATGAACAGTGTCTATTTTGTCTGATTCTAAGAAAAAGTCTCTAAACTCGAGATTACTTAATTTAACACTCCCACTTAATGAGAGTTTAGGACTATTCCCATTTCTACTACACATTTCATGTGTTTATCTTTAGGTAGTGCTTTTGTAAACACATCTGCTGTCATCTCCTGTGTAGGACAGTAAACTAACTTCACAACATTCTCCTTTTCTTTCTCCTCTACAAATCTTCTTCTAATCTCAATGTGCTTAGTCCTTGGGTGATGTACAGGATTTTTGCTGAGTGCTATACTTCCTGTATTGTCACAGTACAATGTAGTAGGACTTTCCTGCTCAAAGCCCAGCTCCTTAAGAAGTCTCCTGTTCCAAATGACTTCTTGAGTAGCATTTGAAGCAGCCATAAATTCTGCCTCAGTAGTAGACAGAGCAACAGATGTTTGCTGTTTACTACGCCAACTGATTGCTCCACCACTAAGCATAACTACATATCCACTAGTTGATCTGCTGTTATCTGTGTCATCTCCCCAACTAGCATCTGTATATGCTTCAAGAGTAGAAGCAAGTATGTTCCCTTGCTTTCTGTACTCCAAGAACGCATCTGGAGTACCCTTTAAGTACCTGAATACTCTCTTTATACCTTTCCAATGTGCTTGTGCAGGGTTGCTAGTATATCTAGCTAGTGCTCCCACTGCATAGCATATATCTGGTCTTGTACAGACCATGATAAACATTAGTGAACCAAGAGCACTCTGATACAACACTTTGTCACAGAGCTTCATCTCCCCATCTATGATTCTGCTGTGCTTCCACCCCAGATCAAGAGGTGTAGAGACAGGATTTGCCTCTGTCATCTGATACTTAGCTAGCATGGATCTCACATACTGTGGTTGACTGATTCGGATCCATCCTGCTTCTCTGTCTCTGCTCACTTTGATTCCCAAAACGAGTTTTACAGGACCAAGGATAGTCATCTCAAAAACAGAGCACAAGAAATCTATCACTCCTTTGATAGATTCCCTGTTCCCCAACAGTAATAGATCATCTACATATACAGCTATGTATACATCATCTCTAGTATACACACTCATGTCAGAATCTGCTCGTTTGAAATCCTGCTCTCTCAAGTATGAGTCTAGTTTCTCATACCAGGCTCTAGGAGCTTGCTTAAGACCATATAAGGCCTTCTTAAGCAAGCATACTTTTCCTTTGCCTTCAGTATATCCATCTGGAACATCCATGTAAATAGTCTCTCTCAAATCTCCATTGAGAAAGGCTGTTTTCACATCCAACTGCTCCACTTCCCAATCTCTCTCTGCTGCAAGAGCTAGAAGCATGCGAATAGATCCATACCTGGCAACTGGTGCAAAAGTTTCTGAAAAATCTATTGATGCTTTCTGATTGAAGCCCTTTGCAACAAGTCTTGCCTTGTACTTCAGGATCTCATTCTCAGCTCCACGTTTGACCCTGAAAACCCATTTGCAGCCAATTGCTTTCCTACCTGGTGGTAAATCAGCTAGTACCCATGTACCATTAGTCTGAAGAGACTTCTTCTCTTCTGCTATAGCCAACTCCCACTGACTCGAATCTGGTCTGAGCATAGCTTGCTGTAAAGTGTCTGGATCACAATCTTCATGACAAATGTAAGATTTATCTAACATCTCTTCTGATAGAAAACCAAGTCGGTCAATAGGTTTTCTATCTCTCTGTGATCTTCTTGGCTCTGTGCCCAGAAGATTCATGCTGTCTCTTGACATCTCTGGAGTCTCACTCAGAGATTCTGCATCTGCAGTCTGCTTCTGGGGGTCATCTTCTGTAGTATCAGAATCAGAAGCCACTGTCTGTTTAGGCCTTCTTTTGTACACCTTCAGACTCTCCTTTGGTGAACCATCAGCTTCAGGTAGAGATTGCTCTTCTGATGATTGTTCTGAAAAACTGACTCTGCAGCTTGGGAAGATAGATTGATCAGGCTGATCAAACTGATCAGCTTGCTTCTGCAACTCATCACTGTTCTCACTCCAAGTCCTCAATTCATCAAAGAGTACATCTCTACTTCTGATGATCTGTCCAGACTTAGGATTGTACAGAAGATATCCTTTCAGTCCCTCTTCATATCCTAGAAAAAGCATTCTCTCAGCCTTCTTTGTGAACTTCCTCCTCTGCTCCTTGGGGATATGAACATAGGCAGGACATCCAAAAACTTTCAAAGCTGAAAGATTAGGTGTCTTACCACTCCAGCATTCTTCAGGAATTCTTCCTTGCAATGCTGTGGTACCACTGATATTTCTAAGAAAATTTGCAGTGCTAATTGCAGCACCCCAAAACTTTCTCTCCAGCTTGGCATGTTGCAGCATTGCCAATGCTTTGTCCACCAGTGTCCTATTCAACCTTTCTGCAACTCCATTCTGTGCAGGACTGTCTCTGGCAGTACAGTCAAGGAGGATTCCTTTTTCTGACAGAAAAGAGAGGAATTCCTCATTCCTGTACTCTCTGCCTCCATCTGTTCTCAATCTCTTGACTTTCCTCCCAGTCTGCAACTCAGCCATGGCTACAAACTTCTGGAATTTTCGCAGCACTTCATCCTTGCTTTTCATGAGATAGATAAAGCTCTTTCTACTGTAATCATCCACAAAGGAAACGTAGTAGGCTGCTCCACTCAATGACTTCTCAGTCATGTATCCCCATACATCAGAATGTACGACATCTAGAAGACCAGAAGCTCTAGATGAAGATTTCTTGGGGATAGGAGCTTTACGTGCCTTACCTTCTGCACACCCAATGCAGAATTCGAGTTTTCCTTTGGGATCTAGTTTCAACCCCTCCACTACCTTCTCTAGAGCATATAAGTTTTGCTCTGACAGGTGCCCTAACCTCAAATGCCAGAGATGGATATCATTTCTGTTTTCTGCTACCAACGCAGAATCAAAACAATCAGCTTCCATCAACTTGAACAGCTTCCCTTTGGCAGTACCATACCCAAGGACCAGCTCTCCTTTCTTCAAAGTACATTGATTTCTGTTGCTTTCAAACAGAACATCCACTCCATGCTCCATGAGGCTATGTACTGATATCAAGTTCTTGGTGTAATCTGGAACATACAGTACATTTTCCAAATAGCCTTTTCCAGAACATCCCATGAAGGCAATAGGAACTTTGCCAATTCCTAACACTGGATTCAGAATCCCAGGTCCACAACGAACACTCTTGGGAGTCTTCAGAGGTTGAAGAGTCGAGAACAGCTCCTTCTGATAACAGATATGAGAGGTGGCTCCTGAGTCCAAGAACCATCCAGAACCGTTTGAGGACAACTGTGATTCTGCCAACATTCCACAATCCGGCTCTTCTGCTGAGTACCCCTCCTCATCGCTGAATAACTCATGGCACTCCTCTGAGTTGTAAGCTGAACTCCCAGATGTTCGACCTTTTGCTGGTTGAGGTCTCTTGCCTACCTTCTTCAGCTCTCGTTCTCTCCTTTCTCCTCTCTTGGGACATAAAGGTGCAATATGACCTTTCTCATGACAGAAATAACAAGTCCTGTCATCAACACTACTAATTCCTTTACCAGATTTACTCACTCTGGCTTGCTCTGGTTTGCTCACTCTTCCATCTGGCACTCTTCTTGAACAAGAAGAAGCACTGAACAGAGCAGCATCTCCCTGCTCATTTAACTTCAGCCCTTTGTCCTCTTTGTGTCTGCTAAACACCAGCAATTTGTGTATCACATAATCCCATGTGACAGTTTCAACTGGTAAAACTTGCAGAGCTACTAGAACAGAGTCATAGCTTGAAGGAAGACTATCTAAGAGATGATTGATCTCGTACTTCTCTGTAAGTACAACCCCGTCCTCCTTGATACTCTTGAAGAGTTTCTGCAATTTTGACAGATAACAGGTGAAATCTTCACCATCCTGCAATCTCAAGTTCTTTACTGCAGACCAGACTCGATAGGAGCTCTCCAGCTTCTCAACAGTGTAATAACTCTTGATTTTGTCCCAAATCTCCCAACTCCAAGCATAAGTATCTACTAGGTCTCTAGCTGGCTCTTCCATAGCCCTTAGCAGAAACCTCCTAGTAGTAGCATGCTTAACTCTCTCCTCCTTGTTTGTCTCTAGCTCATCTATATCATGAGCTTCTAATGCAAACTCTAGACAGTCATAACTGTCTAAGATAGACTTCACATCCAAAGCCCAGGCTTTGTAGTTAGTCTTTCCCAACTTCTCTATCTCTCTGAGTTCTCCTATCAATCCCAGTGGTGATTGTGGGCCCATAACCTGATGAGAACCTTTGTTCCTGCTCTTTGAAGTAGATGGTCTATTCTCAGGCATTCTGACTTCTGATGTATCAGACATCTTAGCACTCACTCAGCTTTCCTAGTCACACCAGAGTAGACACTCCTAATTGCACACAGAAGTACTTAACTCTCTCCTAGCCTTCAAAGACAGCACAGACAGTTCACTCACGCAGCACAAATAGTCTCCAATACTGAGATACAGAACTCCAATACAGAACACTCCTGAGATGGTGTTAGGCAGCTCAGGACTTCACGAAATGCAGAAGGGAAGTGGTAGAAATCAACTCCAGTAGAAGAAACTCCTGACTGGGATTATATAGATAGAAGAGTGTACTGAAAGGTGTGCTAAAGGGTGTGCTGTAGGGTGTGCTGAATGGTGTGCTACCATAGTGCTCATGTAACACATGCAGCACATGGAAAGTATGTGAACAGTGAACATGAACAGTGTTCGTCCATGAACAGTGTCTATTTTGTCTGATTCTAAGAAAAAGTCTCTAAACTCGAGATTACTTAATTTAACAGAGTAATTAGTCCTCATGTCCCAGCGTAACTTAGACAGCTGACAAACTTGACGGGGAACCCTCCTAAAGGAACAAACTCAAGGAACTCTAAGATAATTCATTACCAATGTCACACTGGAAACCTTAATTCATGAAACAACAAAGAAGGAAGAGATAAGCTATCACTACCGGATTGGGTACCTAAATGCTTACGTTGAAAGACGTGCCAGGTTCAAGTCATCGAAGAACGAGTGGCCAATTTCCAAAAAAATCTACTTTGACGGGGAAAAAGGTGTACATACTTGTCAACGTATTTGCGATGCCTTGTAATTAAATTACAGCATATCTGCAAGGCCCTTTTCCAGGTCTTTAGCCTGTGTATCTGTTCAGGTGCATCCAGTTTCTTGTCTAGGACAACCGTCTGTAGCAGGACCATGATATCTTGGAACCATTGTCCCAAGTTTAAAGCTAGCGATGCAGGCATATGTGACTTTATCTGCAGGATACAACAGCATCAAATTGAGTTGACAGACCTGTTCTGTGGTTAAGCTGGTGAGAATTACGAAATCATTCTACTGGCGAGAATGTTCCTATGACCTTCAAAGCAGGCACGTCAAGTCACTTTCATGAAAAGGGAGGCAAGAGAATAGTCTTAAGTTACACTCCTCCACGTAGTCCCCGTACAAACTCATGGAAACTTACAGCAAGATGAAAAGACTTGCATAGCACTATGAGTATGCTATCATGAACAGCGGCACCTTCGTCCTTAGAAGCTGCAACCTGCCATGGCCATCCAACTGAACATCTTAGGAATTGAGGGATCTTCGGTATAAATGACAAGTTTAGAATCACAATCTCCGGAGAAACCGATATCTATGACGCTGTAAGCTTTTCTTTCTGTATGATCTTTTCCAAATTGACATCCCTACCTTCAGCCAAAGCAATAAATGCTAGTGAGGAGTGAAGACAGGTCAACATTGCAGGGTATAAGCACGCGATCTCCTCTGACACATGCACAGAAACAAAGGGTATTTGATGTCAAAGAGATTTGATATTTCGAGACTCATTTGCAGTGGATGTGACCTGCTGCACTAGATGATGGAAGATGCTGTGCAGGGGAACTAACAACTCCTTCCCAATATGCTCCAGTTGTTCAGGGACAGGCTCCCTTGCCACGGTTGGATCCATGAAATACTGCAGGCATGCAACTCCATCAGAAATACCTTGGAGACATCATACTTTTATGCAAGATAAACACATGTCAAAAACAAGAACCCTAACTGCCAATAAGGCATACCTGAAAGGGCTTGATGATTGTTTGCACGCCAATCAGAACATTGTAGGTTTTTAATTCAGAGGAGTTTCCAGCTCCACTAACAAGATCACTACTTTGTATAGCGGCTCTCAGTGCTGGGACGAGCTCAGGCCATGACGTCTTACGGGCAAAGTCATTCACAGCCACCAAGCGGAACTGCGAAGGGGGAGCAATTTAGTCAGGACTCCAGGTGGTCGATGAGAGGCTTGCTATAATAGCTCGAAGAAGGCGACAGTATCAGTGTAGCGTTGAATTATCAACCATGGATATCGGTATACTTACTGCCTCTGCTAGAAGCTTAAGCACTACTCCATCCACCCTCAGGAGCACCTCTACCAACTGATTTCGAAACTCCAGCCGATCTCCTGTGGACATAGCACTATCTTCACTCCAATGATTTCTGAGGAAGTTCTTCAGATAAGTAGCAGCCGCCACACGCTGGCCTTTCTCGTCGCCCCCTGAAATAAAACTCGTGATGTCACTCTGTTAAAAACGTCATACTACTCTAGCAGATTCTTCTTATATGATATTGTTACTCCAACCAACGAAAATAGTTGAGATTCGCAACACGATTTGACAGAATCATCCATTGAGTAGCTCCAAGGGCAGAGATCCGTTCGTCGTAAGCTGTGCCTCCAAGAAGCTCGTAGATAGTGATAGGAATGCACATAATCACCTAGCTTGATCATGCAGGTGCAAATCATAACAATGATGCCATCAAACGCCAGTACTAAATTCTGGGATTGACTTGAGGGCATCCCTATCGCTTTTCCAATCGTGTACAAGGATAGTCCCGGAGACAAGGATAATCCCGGAGAGATATTTCAGCAGGTTTCTCATCTTTGCAACAAAATGAGCTTAAAAGGCTTTGCTTTTAAAGGCTTACTCCAACGGGACTACTTAAAAGTACTTTTTACCGAGTCTTAAACCTAGCCAGGCTCTGTGTCCATGTATGCCTGAATATCTCCACTTACCAGGACTCTGTAGTCTGGGACTCAAATGCGTCATGTACGCAGTGAGGACCTTCATAGAGAGTAGTAGATGATATGGTGATGTGATGATAGAGTTTATCGAGTTACTCTAGTTTGAAAGTTGTGATGTGTTTCAGGGCCGTTGTGAAGAAGAGCGATGAAGTTGAGTGAAAGAGAGTGAGCTAGAGCTAGTGATGGATCTCCCTATATCGCTTCGCTCATAAGTAGTGGTCATGGGATGCAGTACATGATGTGATGTGGGGATGGTCATTTGCTCTACGAGAGTGAGGATTCGGTGATTATCCAATTTTCAGAAGAGGTGGATTCTGCCTCTGTTTGAGCCCGTCTTCATGACGCAGAGGCAAGTGTCCTTGATCATCTCGTTTGCGTGCTCCGTCGAAAAGTAGTACTGGATGTCGATGTTTAGGAAGAAAATGGCGAGCTTGCCCATTTGGTAGCAATTGCTGAGGTCCTATCTCAAGAATGACGGGGACAACCAACTTGTTCAAATTATCAATGCGTTTCAGTTTGTCCTTCGTAATTGTTGTAATAAATAGAAACTGACAACGGTTAAAGTGCAGTCTTACCGGAAGATAAGGCCAGAAGACACAGAGCAAATTTCGGAACCGTTCGTGCTGCCTCTAGATGTGCAGTGGCAGCCCGTACAGCCGATTCATGAGGCCCCGCAGTTTCGCTGAGCCACCGGGCTATTTGTTCCTTCCCCACTCCCACAGACGCAAGATTCACCATTGCCTCCATTGTATCCCAATCTCCTCGCCTGGCTCACACTGTGCTGTTGAAATTACAGAGCGATAACTTCTTAGAACTTCTCTTAACGTCGTCTACAGCGTGCACCGGGAATACATGATTCATTCGTTGTGGGATGGATCTATCCATCCTTCAAGTCCTCATTCAATTCTCCACGAGGCGTCCAACCCTGCCTAACGGTGTTCACTTGTACAAAGCACTGCAGAGAGAGTATTAATTGTTCTACATAACGGTACATGGCTTGTAAGGATCGGGGAACCTCAAATGAGAGAAGGCGGGAAAGAGGTAATGGTGGGATACGAAAGCGCTCGCGCACTCGCGGATATGAACTGCGCAGTTTCTCCTGATCCTCCTGAGGTGGCGCGTCTCTGCCGATCCGCGTAGAGTAGTAGTACAATAAGGTAAGGTGGCTAGCCAACTTTGGTTAATTGACCGTGGAAAAGATTAGCGGAGAGACAGTTAACTAGACAACGGAAGAGTGCGACGGAGAGATGTAAGGAGGTGCCGATTCAGGAGAAGGCGATTGATTGCATTGGCCGCGGGTGTGGGCAATCCAATTGGGGTACGGACCGGATCGATCATGGGAGAAGCTGCAGATGCTGATGCTGCAGCACCTCCGCGTTGCCGGGGAATTGGGCTGCCACATACAGAGACAAAAGAAGAGCAGACTTCTGCTGCTGTTGTCGTGCTGAAAGAGTGCAGTAGGGCTCCAAGTGCGACAACAAGCTCCTTCTCACATTTCTATTTGGTGAGCTCATATCAGCTTGTTGTCCGGCGCTGCAATCCTTTTATCCCTGAGTTCTTACAAAGCTTGTCAGCTTTTACTCTTTTGCTTTTCTGAGGTGGTGTGAGGCAGCACCGGAAGGGTTCAAGAAGGAGCTTACATGTAGTACAGGGATGTTTCAGCGTTCACAGAGATATATCCTTGGTTATGCTAGTGAATGCTAACAGTGCCAAATAGACATAAGAATCTTGAAACGAGGATGATATAATGTTCTTCCCGGCCCATATTGAGCTTTTCAAACTTTTCCTTTAGGTTTTAACCACATCAATCCATCACTATGACGCTAGTTACAGGATGTTGGGAGCTGGTGACTTCGGTAATGTTCAGGAGTGAAGAAATTTCCTTTCCGCTAGTGCAAAAGTCCCAGAATCCCTATGGGGGACCAACTTAACAACCTTGTAACACTGTCTCATTCATTTTCAACATAACCTCTGCAACAAGTTAGCGTGACATTGTTTTAAAAGTATGTACAGTGAAGCAGTGAAAGGACTTGGTCACAAAATAAGACACAACATAATCTTTGATTAAGTCTGTCCAATTTACACTTTTCAGATGGAATCCGGTAGATCTAGATCGCCGGCGAGCATATTTTGATTGGTGCTATTCCAATAGAACGCAACAAGGAGATAGGTGGTGACCATGGGGATCCCTTTCCCTTCGGTCAAGGAGCTTGAGGCCGTCCTCTTTGATGTGGATGGCACTATCACCGACTCTGATCCACTCCACTTTGAAGCTTTCAAGGAAGTCTTTCAGCAGGTTTGCTGAATTCCCACCCTATTGTTCTCAGTTCTCCTAACCAAATCTAGGATTGATCAGACCAGGTCAACACATCAGACAAAGTTCTGCACACAAACATATATTTTCTCCAATAATGCACTGGACCGCAGTAACCTGCCGGCATGTCAGCGACTGCTTATTCCATGTGGGATAGTTAGATCATTGTCTGCCGAGGCAGCACGGAACGTAATCGTGATGCTCGAGATCCTTCCATGGTATCGAGAACAATTGACGGTACATAGGATGACTTTTTAAAGCTCAAAACGGACGTTCAGCTTGGATTTGCACTTGCCATTTACGTGCCATCCTCTCCTCGCGATTGTTGTGGTGTCTGTGAGATCCGTAGATACTGGGCTGAACAGGTAAGGGCAGAGGTGGGCAGGCAGGTTTTAATAATGGAGAGCCAATGAGCAAAGAATATTTCCTGAAGCAAATCAGCGGCAAGCTCAACTCGGTCATCGCCTCAGAGCACTTCCCGGCTCTGGACGAAGCAGCACTTGCAAAAATCACCGAGGACAAGGAAGAAAAGTTTCGGAGGTAAGTCCTATTGGCACACCAATTCTCCAATATGTTTTGATAACGCAGTTACTGTACAACATCAATTCTTATGGTGGTACTTTCCTGCGCTACACTTGTATGTCCTCAGCAGAGTCGAAGCTCCTACCAGAAGTCTAGATCGACTACTTGAGAAGTCACTTCGTCCTCTATGATGCTAAATTCCAACTTCTGTTTGTGAGGTGAGGTTCTCTTCACTTCGTAATCGTCAGTTAAGTGTTGTCGTTACAACACTTACTCGGTGCGCTTAAGTCTTACGGAAATTGGGCATCACGTCAACTCTCCCGTTGTTGAGCATGTATGACAGTCTTGCGAAGGAACACACCACTGAAATTCCAGGGCTCGCGAAGTTGGTGGACTGGATTAAACACAGAGGCCTTCGCCGCGCTGCAGTTTCGAACTCCCCGCGTGACAACGTGATACAAGTCATTGCCAGTCTTGGCCTGAACGACTTCTTTGAGCTGGTTGTAATCGGGAACGAATGCGAACGGCCAAAGCCATTCCCGGATCCGTACTTAAAAGCTCTTCATCATTTTGGAGTATCACCTGAGCATGCGCTTGTATTCGAAGTGAGTAAAGTTCGATTTGCTCGGTGTGTTACTGCTGAGAGAGATTGTAGATGAACTCAGGAAGGATTGAGTTTGTCTCTAACCTCGAGTTTCAACTGTAAACCCCTCACTTTCATCATGTGATGTTTGGTTTGAACGTCTGCCAATCCAAGCACTTGCCTTGAGGGTCTTTTTGGTTATTCGGGGATGTTAGTGTTCAGAGCACCAACATAAGCTACAGCCCTGTAACAAGTTCCAGGTCGCTCCCCTCCATGTACCCGTAAAATTCTTGTGTGATTGATGTTGAATGCTTCCTCATCATTTATTGCCATTGCCAGGATTCACCAGCAGGAACCAGAGCCGGTGTTGCGGCAGAGATTGCAGTGGTGGGCCTAACAACTGGTCATCCAAAAGCTGCACTGCTGGCTGCTGGTGCTACTCTGATCATCGAGGACTACAACGACCCCTCTCTCTGGGCCAACTTGGACCTCGAGTTGAGTGAATCCAGACAAGATATTCAAGGACGACCTTCTAGTGTTGAGCAACAAATACAAGCACCCCACTCTGTCGTGGACGGACAGACGATTATGTAGTCAACATAAGGACGAATTTGTTCTCGCCATCAACCATCAAGACAATCAAAATAAAGACCAGCACCTTAAGCAAACCCACAACCTGCAGGAGACTGTCGATAATTCAAAGAGCTCTGTCAATCAGCGATCCAGAGAAACAATTTACTCGTCCACTGAACTGTACGATGTTGATAGTGACCGTACGACCTTTTTATCCTCGTAACATTCATCCCATTGTCCTATACAAGACTAGGATCCGATTGCAGGCGCAACGAGTTCAAGTCCTAGCAGTAAGTACACAATTTAACATACAGCTTCCCTGCTGTGAGGTTGTCCGATGAAGAACTTCTTGAAAGCGCAAGGATAGAGAGCACAGATCAAGATCTGACTAAAATAAACAGTTTGCGGATCCAAGGACCAGCAACTCTACCCTGGCCTCTTGGCGCATTGTCTTCAACAGCTGTCCATCCTGAGCTTCGGGATGATCACGCTCAAAACAACCAGATCCTTTCCTGGACCCTGCGACATTCGGATGCCACAACGATCACTTTGGTTTCCGCATAAGAGGCATCAGTAGCAATACCAGTAACTCACTTCTCAGCTGCTCTACCACCTCATACCCCCTAATGCATTGAATAGAGAACAAGCTTCTCCTCCCGTTCATTGAAGCAGGGTCCATCCTGTTACATTCAGCTTTAGCAAAATTCACCTTTGACTTCAAAACAGAGTTGATTACACTGACACTGAAGACCAAGGTTTCTGGCCCAGATCTCACCAACCCAACCGAACGTATGGACTTCTGCAGACTTCAGACCCTCGAAATATCCAAACTGTAGGAATGGTGAGCTGCCAAGGAGGGGGCACCCTCCTTTCCAGAGATAAGGTAGTTGTGTATGCTTAACAATGGATACCTTGGTTGTCTTTCATCGGCACTGAATGGGAGCGCAAGCGCACATACTGTACATCTATCGTTCCAGAGAAATGGCAAGGTTCAGCTGTTGAAAAGACTTTGAACGCAGTGTAGTTGCGACAGGAAGTAGGGAGGACCGCGAAATTATCGTACATACCTTGCGATCGATCAACTCAATCCATTATCACTCATCATCGTCCCGATCGTCATCATCCTCGTCTTCACCCCGGAACTTACATTTGCCTCCTTCTCTGAGGAAAGGCATGTGCATGGGACCAAAAGGAGTATCCACGTCGACAAAGCCTTGCAACGCGTAACCGGTGCTCCTCCCCCTAACTATGTCCCACAACGCTGAACCGAAGTCCTTCGGACGAAAAGAAATAGGCACTTGCAACTTTCCGATTCCCACCTCTCCGTTGGGTCCTTTCTCTGTCACCATACTGGATTCTCCTAAAGTTGCCTTCCCAATCGATACATCCCCAAAGTTAATCGCACACTGGAATTTTTTGATTCCCATCTTGAACGGGTTCATGTTCTTCACCTTCAAATGTAGAACAGCCTCGGTCTCGTCCATATCCAAGTGAGTCCATTTCACTCTCTCGAGATCCACATCTGGTTTCTCAGGAATAGGGATCTCTCCTTCCTTGTCCATCGGAAGGCTGATCCTGCCGATGATTGGGACATCCACGTGCAAAGTTACTCTCAAAAGGTACGGCACAATCTGTCCTGGGTTGATATCCTCAAAGGTATCTGTCAAGTCCTTGAAATTAAGCTTAACCGGGATTTTCACAGTTTCGGAACCGTGAGCGCGGATGGTGCCGGCATCGGGAATTAATCCACTGACCAGCTTTCTCTTGTCACTTTCTATCAAGTATTCGATGTCGACCAACGGTATAGGCACAGGGTTTGGATTCTTGATCAACACACTGATCACGATCTCCGCTTCGTCCATACTGATGTGCGGAATATCGATGCCGGTGACATCCGCATCCGGCTTTCCAAAGCTGAAAGTTTCCGCGATCTTCTCTCCCACATCTCTAACGAAATCTCCGATCGTGTCCAAAATTCCCCCCGACTCTTCGCCATCCTCGCCTTTCTTACTTCCCTTTTCTCTCTTTTCCTCTTCGTGCGACATCTCCTCCGACGGCTTCAACCACTCTCCTCCTCCTTTTCAGCTCCGCTTCTGCAATCCTCAATTCTCCTCCTTTTCAGCTCCGCTTCTGCAATCCTCAATTCTCCTCAAGCCACAGCACAGCTCTTCCTCCTTCCTCCTTAAAATGTCCTCGTCGACTTCCTCGCTCATCGACTCTTCAGCCCTCTTATTCAATCCCAATAGCCCCGCTACTACCCTTTTACTGTGATAGTACATGTATTACGCGGATTACGCGGATTGCGCGGATCTTGCTTTCGATCTGCTTTAGATGGTCTCTCCGGTCTTCAATCAATCACCTAAGTCAGTGCAACCTCACAATAGGTGGAATTTGGCCACATTTCATTTTATATTCGTTCCATTTCCAGTGTCTTCTATGGCAGTCCTGACCAACAAATTCACATCTTCTGAGTTTCCAGCGTGGATTGTAATCCGTTCGTTCCGGCTTAGTTTCAGAATTCAAGTGCGAGAAAATATTTAACTAAATTCTTTGGAGTTTTACTAAATTTCCTCCAGATCCACATTTTAAAATTGAAAACACTCGTGAAATCCGCTAAGTCTTCCTCTAATTTTATCCAAAAGTGGAGGCAACCTTACGAAACCGAAGTTGTATTTAGCGGTCCCGTTATATAGAAAATGTTTATGCACAATTTGCAAATAAACAGTGATTTTCTTTTATATTAGATCTATAAGTTCACTCTTGATTATTAGTTTATATTTTGCATAAAATTTTAAGATGTCCTGAGCTTTTCCCCCCTTCAAAATATACAATATTGAAAGGTGAGAGTAATTTTATAATAAGAAATATATAACCTTCTGACTTGGAGTATAATGTATTTGAATTATACCCAAGTTAATCATATTATTTCAATCTACATGAGCTTTTGCTACGTACACGGTTCAAAAGCTACTGACTGTTTTAAATAGCTTTTCACTCAAGGGTTAATAATAATTCTGTCTAATAATTGTTTTAAAACCTTGTTTGCTTATTCTTTGTATTTAGATGAACTTTAATTTTCTATACTAAGTTTGAAATTTTATTATTCATTTTTGTCAAATAATTCTCGTCTGTTGATTATTCACTCAAATCGACATATTTATTGTTTAGATTTTTCAATGGTGAGTTTAGACCTGGAAGGACTGATTTCTAGAGCATCAATGATTTATATGACTAAACACATTTGACTAAGGAATACTTTTGAGAAATTTCAATATTTTGGGTGATTTTCAAACAAATCATTCAAAGTAGATTGATTTATTCTATATTTGTACGATAACTTAAATTTTGTCACTTTTATTGGACCATATATATATAATCGAGCTATTAAGATTAGTAATAGATTTACTACTTGTTCTTTCTTTTTATTCTGAAGTCTGTTTTCTTATTCTCAATATCTTCTCCTACAAATACCATATTGGTATACATTCACTTGGTGATGAAAATAAGGAAGGGATGAGATATTTCCTGTCTGGGAATTTATCCTCTATAATTTATATCTTCTCCTTTCCTTACACAACTTGATGGGGCCTTCCCATTCTACGCGGTCGCCGCCTTCTAAACTCTGATTCCGCTCAACCAGAGTTTAGATCTAGAGAGAGAGGCACATCGTATCTAACCGGATCACAGAACGTAACTCTGGGACTCTTACCTACTAACTCCGGTTCGCCATTGGTGGTCAATCCTTCATGGCTACTGCATGCATGGAACACGACGTAAGCCACCAGGTCCACCATAGTACAGTACAGAACCCCCAAATAAGATCCCTGCCACTTTGCCAGCACGAGATTCGCTAATTCTCCGCGTCAAGACTCTAAACAATCGGTCCAAAGAGATCTTTACCAATCTATTGACTTTTATTCGATTCTGTCCAGCAAAAAGAACACAACTATCCCAAAGGCGCATGAGTTTACATCTCCTAGTGAACAGTACTTTCTTCTAACATGTGCGGGTAAGTAGAGAAATTCTTATACTCTATTATGCATCGTGGTTGTTGTTTACCCAACATTCATTTCTTGATTGATTTCACGAACATTTCAGATCTTCTAGTGATTCTATGGACTTAAACTGCAGAAGAGATCAATAATTTCAATCAGGATCAGAACTATAATATCTAGTAGTAAAGTTACCATGGAAATCTTAGATTAAATTTCAATGGAGATAGATATTTGCAATTAAAATTAGAAGTGCGACACCTAGGCATAAGGATACCATGGAAGTTACAGGTCTTATTCCCGAGGCGTAACGATGTTCTTATTAAATAGAACTAAGAGTGTAACGTCAAATATAGTGTTAAATTTCATATACTTATGAGTATGTTAAAAAAGTTAATTTAAGATCGATTAAGATAAATCTTGATGCAATATATGATCATGTCATCAAAATGATGATATAAGCTTAGATATAGTGAAGTTTTTGACAAAGTCGTAATAATAAATAATGATACTGAATTAGGTTCTAAATTTTTTTTTATAGTTTTTCCAGTTTTAATTATCATTCTACTAGTGAGAATAAGAAATTTAATTATATTACCTCAAGAAAAAAACTCATACTTAATACGATGCAGTTACTAACTAGAGATTTCTATTTGATTATGACTGTCATAGAAACCTTAGTTTATAAGGATTAACAATTTTTATTCTAAAAAATTAATTTATATTTTGCAGATTAATCTTTTAACAAAGTTTTACCAAATAAACATTTCACGTCACGTGAAAGAATTCAGGCACCATGATCATCCGGAGAGATGATCATGGTGCAATCCACCTGTGACACGACTTCATCATTGCCCCCACGAATCGGAGTAGAGTTCAGGTTTCAATGCTCATGAGTGCTGAGGCAAATTCCATTGCCTAGTTGAAAGACCTGAGTTTCTCAGGTCCTCTGTATAACCATGTATTTTCTCCAGAGCGGAAGTTCTTTCGAAGAAGGTGAAGAGGGTAGTTTTCCGAGCAAAAGCTATCTAGCAGTTTTTCAAAAGCAGAAGGTAAGGCCTCTTAAAGTTGTATACTCTCTTAAATCCCTCCAGACTATGATTTGATAGTACCCAGTTTGCTCTTGGAGGAATATCCGAGAGCAAAATATCTTGATTTGAGCAAAATGAAGCATCTTTATGTTTAGTAGATGGACACGAAGATGTGGAAGTCATTTTGCGATCCATAATGAGTTCGGAGTAATTCTCTACAAGTTTGGGATGTATCTAACCTCTGAGATGATTATCTTTGTACATGAATCCCTGAAAGTTATAGAAATCGGAGGATCGTCGGACAGACGGTCGGTAACTCCGAATCATTTTCATCGGTTAGCCTGCGGACGAAGTCCAGTTTCTAGCTGGAAAAATACATACCAGCCACAAAAGCAGCGCACTTTATACGGATCCGTATTCCCATAGCTTGGAGGAAAACCTGATCCACGATGGAGCGATGGAGAGGTTATGTTTAGGTTTAAGCGATGGAGAGGTTATCAAACAAGAACGTCCAACGGATTAGACGGGTGTTTCAATTTCAAATTAGAAGGAATCTTTACGGGAGTAACCCTCTCCCGTTAAAGTTTTTGCGAGACCACGGAAGGATTTCGGGACCCCATAAGAAGTTTGACTGGACCTCCTAAGGAAAGGAATTTGGGACTCTTATTTTTGAAACCCTCTATGGGGTGACACCCCATAGAGGGTTCAAATATAGCATTTAGGTACCTGTCAAATTCCATAGAAGTTTTTAGGTAACCTGGTTTAACTTGTATGGATAGTAAAACCTGAGATCAAAAAGTTCTTTTGGAGGACCCATAACAATAATTCTATAATTGTTATTGTTAAAGTTATATGGGGACTTGAAATCATGATATACAGGATGGCACATTTCCAACATATATTTGCATATATTAATTTTACATTGTTGCCTGATATTGAATTTTAATTCTCTCTAATTACATTCATTAAGAGAGCTAAAGCTAATCCAACTTGTGAGTCTAACATCACCACCACACTTGCTTTGGTTCACAACGTCTCCCTTGCATGTGTACGAGCTCCTCTTGCTCTTTGCTCCTCTTCTGGATACACCATGTGAGGGCAATGTGAGTGCAAATTTGATGGTGGAATCTGAGCTCTCCCTTATGCTTGCTCTTTGCTCTTCATCTTGGTACACCATGTGACTGCAAGCTCCCCTTACTCTAAAGTACCTTACAATTTTTTCAATACTTGTGATTTCTATAGTTTAATCGAAAAGCATTATAGTCAGATCCAAGCCATCAAGGATGCCTTGCATAAGCATTTGCATTATTATGCTTCTACAAATTGCAAAATCAATCCGGTTGATGTTATGGGCGGAAATGGAGAGTGACTATCTCAAGGAGTTACTTGAATGGAATGAATGGAGCGCGGATGATGAAGAAGATTCTATTGGTGTACTCATTACAACGTGGAATCATACATTGAAATCTCATTATCTATAAGTTAGAATGCAATGTACACAAAACAAGGAGTTTGTATTGAAATATTTTTGAGGGTTGGATGCTCAAGCGTTTAGACAACTTACTAGAATGGATTTATCATCATTCCAAGATTTAGTAATTGTTGTACAAAACCATAAAATGTTTAGAAATGCCTCTAGAAGAACACAAACTCCTTTGTGGATGCAGGTTGCACTTTCTCTTGATAGGTTTGGTCATCATGGCAACTTAAAAAGAGGGTTAAATTTATGGGGGATTAGTGCAAGTTCTACATTGGTGTTTACAAAACAAGTAATGATAGCAATTATTTCTATATTGGGCAAGGAGGTAAAATGGTTGGATATGGAAGAGAGGTCAAGAATTTCTATATTTTTTGTGCAAAAAGGATTCCTTGGGTGTGTGGGTCTAGTGGATGGGACTTTACTGATATTGTTGCAATGACCCAAAGTGGATTGGGAATATATTTTTTGTCAAAAGGGATTTTACTTTATTAATGGTCAAGTGGTATGCAAGGATAAAAGATGAATTATTCATTTTGCGGGTAAGAATTAATGTTGTGTTCAATGTTTTTGATAATGTTGAAATGGTAATATTTTTGTATGTAAGATGCAAATAAGTATGGATCCAACTTATAACTTTGTGAATTGGCAATGCAAGGATGTCAGGTTCTTGGCATGTATAAAAATAAAAACCTATATGGACTGGTTTGAATACACAGGAAATTGCAACTTGTTTGAGAACCATCAATTTCTTTAGGAGATTTAGGTTATATTCCTATTTAGGAGATTAGGTTATATTCCTATGACACATTTGGTTCCCTCCTTAGAACAAGCTCTAACACTCGATAAGGCTAATTTTAATATGTGTCTACTATATGCTAGAGTAGCAAATGAGCATTGTATTGGAATTTTGAAAGCTAGATGGCATTTGCTCAAAGAAATAAGAGTACAACTAAATGATCCAAGACAAAATATAGATCTATTAAGATGGATGACAATGTGTATAGAATTTTTGATTAACATGGTAGATAATTGGGTAGAGGAGGATTGTGATGATTTGGATTTAGATATAGGAAACAAAGAGCAAAGTGTGGACAAAGTAGCCTTTGAGTATCATGGAGAGAAACAAGAAGAAACTAGAAGTTATGTAATGTAAGATTGTTTTGCTCATATGAGATCATGCATAATGTAAAATATTTTATGACCTCCAGATCCATGGAATATTTTTATGTACTTTGAGTATGTTTTGATTCAACCTAATGTGTTTCAACCAACTATGTTTATGTACTTTGAGTGAGTTTGGTTCACTTAAAATACTTTAGTTATGTAATTTTGAGTGAGTTTGATTCACTTAGAATACTCTGTCTATTTATGTACTTTGAGTGAGTTTGATGCACTTGGAATGAAATATTATAGTTGGGCTTGGTTAAATTGTGGAATACATTAAGTTTTTTAGTTGTATTCAGTTAGAATGGTAAACCTAGTGTGTTGAGCAATATGTGTGTGCATTTGCAAAGGTGATGCACGTGTATTTTTGGAAGAGAAGGTGAGTATTTTGGTAGAAGCAAGGTGTGAGGAAAGTCAAGAATCCACCAATTCTAGAGCAACAAAAATTATGATGTCTAGAGGAAGAGCATGAGGAGTTTAGGAAAGAGCTAAATGGTTGGATCACAAACAAATATAGTTGTTATGTCATTGGTGGTTGAAGTGTCATGAAGAGTTTAGAGATGCTAACATACACCTATAAAAAAGAGGAAGAGAAGCTAGTGGAGATGAAGAGTGGTCAAAATCTGTAGAGTTTAAGGAAATTCAAGCAAGAGTGTGAGTTTTTGGGAGAGGTAGCAAGCATATATTAGCTAACCAGGATGGAAGATAAAATTTTGAGTTTAGTACAAGAAAATGGGGATGTATAGTTGACCGCTAGCCAAGATTGAGGACAAATTTAAGAGAACAAGGAAGAGGAAAGGGTTTAAGAAGAAGGGAAGACAGAGTTTAAGGAAAAGGAAAAGAGGAAGTAAATTTATGAAAGAAGACCCAAATGTAGCACAAATTCAAATTGGGGAGAGAAATCGTGGCAAGGGAAAATAGAGAGGAGAAGTTCAAATTTGATAGAAACTAGAAATAGAGTCCATGTTTTAGAGGAAGGAGAGAGGAAAAAAAGACATCAGAGAGAGGACCAAGAGAGGATAAAAACCTTTTGTGGTAGCAAGGAGGGGGTGCAAGTGCAGGTGCAAGAATTGGGAAAGACAGGAGAGGAGAGTTTTGGGAAAAAAAATTTCGTAGTGAGAGAGAGTGCAAGTTGGGAAAAGAGAAGAGAGGAGAATCAAGAGAGTGCAAGTGCGGGAGTGAGAGAGAGTGCATGTGCAAATTGGGAAAGAGAGGAAAGGAGAGAGTTTTGGGACAAAAAGTATTCACAATGAGAGATGCGGGTGTAAATCAAGAAAGAGAGGAGATGAGAGAATTTCAAGATAGAAAGCATTCACAATGGAAGAGAGAGTAGGTGAAAATTGCAAAAGAGAAGAGAGGAGAGTGAGAGACATAGGTGCAGGAGAGTGAGAGAGAGGAGAGGTGTAGAGGGACAAGAGGAGAGGAGAGTGCCAATTTCAAGGAATACAAGTTTTTCACAACGCAAGAGAGATGATTGCAAGATAAAAAAGCAAGACAAGCAAGATGGCAATTGAGGAGTATGAGAGAGAAGTTGAAATGAAACACATGGAAGAGACAATTGAAGGACCTTGGTTGATCAGGTTTCATATGATTGTGGATTATATGCCATATGTGAAGTAGTGTTGGTTGGATAAAGATCAGATTTAAGAAGCTATAGAGTCCATTCATGAAATAGATTTGGATGCATTGGGCTTGAGAATTCACCACCATGTAAGTTTCTAGCTTATTTTTGTCAAATGAAAAAATATTTCTTGAATTGCTAAGTCTAATTTAAGTTGCAAATTATAGAATCGCATGAAGCCGCCTAGCTAAAAACCAACACATGCCATATAAACCAAAGCGGGCTATGCAAACCAAGCATATGGGCCATGCAAACTATGTTCACGTGGGCTATGCAAATGTGGTCTGTGTGGCGGACATGCTTGGTCTATGTGGTTTTTGGGCTTGTTTGTACAACATAAGAAATGCTTCTTGGGTTTTTGTGTGAGATGTTAATTATTGAAATATTTAATGACATATTTGTAGGTAGCAAAATGCACAAAGTTTGCATGCACTTGGGAGAAGGACACTCATAGAGGGATAGTCTATAGTAGAGATTTTTTTCCCACCACATCTCACATTTGTAGAGCATTTTTTTTGCCACTAGGTATGAGAGGAGGAAGACAATTCCGTAGAGCATGGTAGAAAGATTGGTTTCCAATGAGAGATATGACAAGTAGGAGTGTGCATCTAGATTGGTAGTGTGCATATCTAGCATTTAGACTAATTTTTGAGCTCTTGTGTTCACTACTTATTCTGGCATGATGACCCAGAGTTCTGCTTGGGAACATCATTCTCATAGTGAAGAGTAAGATGGCACGATCTACTCTAGTGGACTATGATTGAGATGAGCTTATGTTGTTGGCTATTGAGGTGGAGCTTGTTCTAGTCTAGAGGTAGCTTGGGCACCCAAATTCTAGACAATTTTGTGTGACCCATGTGGTATAGGTTCTCACTCATTTATTCATGGAGAGTGAACTTCTTGAAGAGGATGAGATTGTCTATAGCATTGGAGGTGCAGAGGAGGATGTTTATATTCACAAGAGGGCAGACAAGGAAGAGCTTGCACATGATGAGCAGCCAGGTGAGTTTAGGGTTTAGTATAGTTTAGTTTTAGTTTAGTGCATCTTTGACTATGGGTTAGCTAGCCTTATGTAGATGTTTGTATATTTTTGAGATTCATATAGATTTTTTTTTATTGCAAACTCCTGGATAACCTTTCTCAATTAACATGGTATTTTTTGTTGGATTGATATGGTTGAAGAATTGTGAGCACCTTGATGATCACACTCCTCATGATCCTCCCCATGCATCTCAAATGTTGATGTACTAGAACTTAGTACCCATGAGCATGATGATCATCCATATAGTATACACAAAGAGAGAGTTGAGCACCTCCATTGCCATCACCTTTCAATTATCCCTAAAGAGAGGTACATTCACATTGTGGATGAGAGTGGGTTGAGCTCTCGTGAGAGAGAGAGAGAGAAAAAAAGAGAGAGGAGGATATTAGGCTAGGTGAGTACCTTTTGAGTGAGAGGAAGCGTAGGCTAGTTAAGCATGAGAGAATAGTTGCACAAAGGAAGGAGAAATTTTGGCTTGAGGGGCACATTGTGTTTGAGAGAGAGTAGACTAGCAAAGAGGAAGATTCATTTATGTATTGAGTAGATTACTACAAGCAAGAAATTAGTAGAGTTTGTTAGAGTTATTAGTTAGAGAGAGTGTTATGTGAGAGCTTGAGTGGAGAGACTCATTAAGTTGGAAGGACTCATGAGAGATAGCAAGGAGAGAGTAGAGGATATTGAGTTCAAAAGATATGGTATATGAGAGAGTTTTCCATTACTATGAAACTATTAGAGAAGATTGGGAGGGAAATACATGAGGTGAGTACTCAGCTAGATAATCTTAGGGTAGCATATGAGGATGCTTGCCAAGAGGCTAAAGAGTGGTTAGAGGCAGATATGTTATAGTATCCTTGGAGTTTTTCTCCAAAGGAGGTAAGGAGTGAGACAGATCATAGTGATGACCCTTATGGTGTGGTAGGGCTTAAAGAGAGGCTAGTTTAGTTGATACAAGGACTCAGACCAAGAGCAAGGCTTTTTTTACACATATCAGAACTCAAACCCTTGGTCCATTTAAAGATCCTTCCATAGAGAGAGTCCTCCTTACACCACCCCCACCACCACCACATACTTCAAGTTCTTCATTTGCAGTGCATCATGCTAGAGAGACAACAACTCCATCAGATGGGAGAGCACCTTCTTTGTGAGCTACTCAATCCAATCAAACTTGGTTGACTCTTGTAGGTGGCCCACGAGAGGAGCCTTATTTGTGTTTGGGAGAATATATTGTATCATGGAGACCTCTCACAATGGATGATATTGCAACTCCTTTGAGTTTTTGGGGTATTTACCATGAGTGCTTATGGCTTTTAGTAGAAGGCATCTTTGAGTGATGAGTTATAGAGACTCAATTTTTTGAGAGAGAAGATGAGTTTATCTAGATTATTCATTGCTTGTATCATTTTCCATATAGATTTGAGGAAGAATATTCTAGTATTAGATTTGAGTTGTACAGCAGTTGTGAGAGATCCTAGTAGACCTCATTTTCTTGGAGTTGTGTTTGGGGACCATAAAGAGAGGATGGTGCTATTTTACCACAAATATTAATTAATGGTTTATTCCATAGCATTGCATTAGAGAGTTCATGGAGTATTGTATCTCTCACTTTGAGGCGATCATATGGACAATTGGTCCAAAGTGTGATGGAGACCAATTACATTCTATGTGGGAGTTTGGCAATCTACCGGCAAGAGTTCACACTAGTTCACATTTCATGGCATGCCTCACTGAGATGGATGGATATTTTGATGAGTTTAAAGGTTTTATGGTTAGATCATATAGTACTTTTACCTAATTAGGTTATCTATTTGAGATATATTATTTGTGGATGGAGAGGCTCTTCCTTATTGCAAGAACTATCCTCATGGACCTATATATCCTCTACTTTTTTCACCAATAGATACCCTTAGTACTTCATATACTTCATTAGTTTGGCTCCTTGTCTCACCTCTAGATAGATTTAGTGCTTCCATGGCTCTAATTGTTTGATTCCTAAAGAAGGAGTTGATGAGTGATAGATTGAGGGACTATAGTTTTGACTCTTATGAGCTTGTAAAAAGAGCATTTAGTGAACCTCTAATGCATGCTCGAGAGAAGAGATGGATGTGATGCTATAGTCATTTTTTTTATTAGAATTGCCTTATATTGGAAGTTACATGATGCCATGGAGAGATATACACACTAGACCTTAGGCGTAGCCTTTAGTGCTTTTATATTTTGTACATACTTTTTGTCCTGTATATACTTTTACATATTTCTCTTTCAAACTTGCAATATTGTTGGACACTATTTATGCAACATGTATAGAGCTTTATATTTTTTCTATTTTCTATCAACTCAACAATGGAAAGTGTGGATTATAATCAAATGTACATGTTTGGAATGTGGACCATGCAATCTATGCAGTCCGTGCAAACTTGTGGTGGTTTGCATGGTTTGTGTGGGTTGAACCAAAAAAATGTTTGGATCTATGCAAACAAAGTGCTTGGATAGGGATAGTGGTGCTCCTAAAATTTGGATGCTTTGTGTTTTAAATAATATGATTTAAATATTTTTCAAACATGAATGTCAGACAAGAGGAGTGTGCCTTTGGTAGTTTGTAGTTTGGTAGCTTTGAAGTTCTTATATTCTTCTCTTTCTATGTAGTTTTCCTATCATAATCAAATTATTATGTAATCCATATACAAATGGATGAATCTACAACAAGAGAATTTCTCAATGTTTCACATGGAAACATGGATATAATCATTGCCAAACAAAGAAGAAACATGTGCTATATTAAATACCCAAAAAAACTCGGTAAACTTGATTTATATTACATCTCTCCTTGGATTCTATTGATTCAATTCTCAGTTTGGTGTGAGATACTAGATCTTGTGACAATGAAGCCAGATCAGTTGTGAGTGCTGGGGTCATCTTGGAAGCTTTTGAGTTCCTTCTCTCTTTTGAGAATTAACTTCCTTCTTGTTGGATGTTCTTGTACATTATCCTATTTCTCTTTCTCCTTGGATGCATCTCTAATTGGCTCATCTCTATGAAATTCTTGACTCTCTCACTCTCTTTGGTTCTCCTTTACTCTTGGTGCTCCATTCCCTCTTGAGTGATTCCCTTTTGCTTGTGAAGTATGGGAGTGTTGCTCTGCTTTATCTCTTGTCAAATAGGGACTGTCATCCTTGTCTAGGACTCCCAATGACCTACATTCAGAATTTCCAAATGTAAACATGCCATCCAAGGACCCTTGGATGCTTGGGATACTAACAAGAATTGATTCTTCAAGAGGATTTTCTCCCATTTTTTCATTGGCCTTCTCTAGTGGTGTGAAAATAGGGCATGTTCCACCCATAAACTAAACTTCCTCCTCTATACCACCAATCCTAACCAATGCAAGGAGAGATGTATTGGCTCTGCACCCCAACATTATATCCATTCTTTCAAAAAATGGACAAAGATGATTGAGTTTATCCTCAATTGTTCTCCATCCTTGCTTCAAGCCCTTATCTATGAGACCCTTCCTAGTTCAAATTTTTTTTCCATTCTTGAGTATCTTTGGATGATTCACATATCTTGCACATTTTTTTAAACGCTATCACCATTCATAGAGGGTGAAATCCTTGCTTGTACCGAACTAAGTAAGTAGCCATGTAGTTGAATGGCATGCTTTTCTAGATAACAAGTCCAAAACAACATGGCATTTGATCCACTTTAGTCAGATCTATGGATTTTACTAAAGTGCTATGGATCCTTCAAATAATCAAGTATTTGCAAGTAGTGTTGATAAGCCATCCTAAATTGGTCATCTTTGCCCTTTGTTATTTTGCCTAAATTACTACTCAATGTGTAATACCAAGAGCTAGCCATATGATCTTGATGTGAAATTAGGTTTGGTAACATCTGGAGTGAGGTTATATATGATAGAAAAAAGAAATCAGATAGAAGTATCACCAAAGAGTACTTTTACTAATAGGGCAAAAACCAAAATAGACATGAAAACCTTAGAACCAATAGCTAGACATATGATTTAAAGGTAGAATTGGTTTGATAACATCTAGAAGGATGTTACACATTATGGAATAAGTAGATTAGAAAGAGATATCACCAAAAGGAGACTTCTAGCAATAGAGTAGTAACCAAAATATGCTTGAAATCTTTGAAGGCAATTTTGGAGGCCCAAACGGATGAATTAGGCCTTGAAAACGTGTAGATACCCCCCATCACAAGCAAGGTTGGCCCTCCCTCCCCTTGGCTTATCACATTGAGAGCTTTCCAATGCTACCTCACCCATGTGATTCTAAGATTCCTATATGAAGATTCCCTAAAAGATTCTCCCGGTCAAAGCTTGTTTGACCAACCAGATAGGATCAGGACCAACATGTCACCCATCCAAGTAAGTAATCCAAGGGTGGAGCTTGTTGACATATCAACTATCTATGTGACTAATCCTATGGTAGAGCTTCCTCAAAGGAGATCCTCTTTGTCTATATAATAAAGAGAAGGTGCTCCTTTGGGGCATCGGAAGCTTGAGTGTGAAATCTGTGTTTTCTCTCTTCTCTTGTCCTTGGAGTATTACAATGTGTGGAATATATAACAACAGACCCACCTTTGCCATGTGCACATAAACACTCTTTGATCCTTTGCTTGTTGTGTTTGAACACGGAAGTGGGACAAATGCAACCATCTTTTCAAGTAATTCTTGGAATCAAACAAGGAGAGGAGAGATGGGAGAAAATTTAGATTGCAAAGCAGAGGGAATAAGAGATTCATCTATGTTTCCAAAGTATAAAAAGATAATCTAGATTTTCATTTCAATTTGCTTGTGTGACCTCTATTACTATATTATCTTAGGTTGGTTGGGCTAAAAGCAACATGTTTACTCACCAATTCTAACACCTTTGCATGCAACCTCTATTATTGTATTGTGTTGTATGTCAAGATTGTTGATTGTTGGGGCAAGGCAATAGGTGGGATGTTTACTCACTTATTTTAACACTTTTGAAGAAGAATAACAAAATGTTCAAATTGTGTACCATTAGGAATTATTCTACCTTGCCTAACATGTCAATCCCTTCTAAACCATTAGAGGTGCATGGTAAGATGTGAGCATGAGGAGACAAGACTATCCAGTCAAATTGGTAGAAGGATGGAGAGATGATTTTCAAATCGGATTCAACACGTGGTTTTCTATTATAATCCTTCTCTCACTTACATCTAGCTTAATATGGGTGGTTAGTGTAACATGGGTGTTAGAATTAACTCCAAAGTGCATTGGTAACTAAGTCCCATATAGTTAGATAATTCAGTCCACCATCTTCACAATAAACTAGCAAAAAATGTAAAATTGAAACCCTTGCCTTTGCAACCTACTTTTTGGTACAATACAAATCTATGTGAGACCATTTATTACTGGGACCACTAACTTTTATGACCACTTGTATAATAATTTATGGAGTTCAAAGCTCTACTTGCATAATTTCAAAATTTTGGAATTTGAAACCGCCTAACGGTCCCATAAAGAATTGTTATGGGAGGAGATATTCTTTTATGGGACTATTCAAATCTTATAGGATACCTATGTCATTAGAAAAAAAATTAATAATAATGAAAGCTAAGTAGAATGTGAGATGTGGCACTTGAGGTTTGTTAATTTTGACACACCATTTGAAGATTGCTATGAGGTAATATGAAGAATAATCTTGCTCTTAGATTTTCCCTCCCCTCCATACCCGCAATTGAGTTTGTTTCTTCTGGTTCCATTCAAAGTTCTTTATGTTCAAGATTTGTTTTCGCACATAGTATCCACTTTTCTATACAATTGATATTCAAAAAGGGGTTCTTAAATTATAGATTCCTCTCCTTTGCTTCTCACAAACATTCCTTCTCCTCCTTTTTTCTCCTCTATACCTCACATAATTGGAAATTTTTGATCTCCTTCCAATTGGTGGATTTGGTGGATTCATGGAGATGTTGAGCATGGTGTCTTCATCAATGCCTTTGTTTATGACTTCAGTGCCTTCCTTGGAGATGCTTTCAGCAAGTAAAGGAAAAGTTAAGACCAACAAGGATAGATTTAGGATGGTGACTCTATAACAATATGGAGTTTAGTGATGAAGTTAGTAGGGCTAATGAAGTAGAAAATAAGACAAATTAGCCTAGAATATTCTGGAAGTATCTAGGAAGATTCTTGAGAAGCTTCCCAGCTAGCTTGGCTTGCACCTCAAGTAAGTAGCTTCTAGAAGGAAACTTCTAAAAGTTTCTAACTAGCTTAGCTTGCACACCAAGTAGGTGAATTCTAGAAGGAGGCTTCTTGAGAAGCTTCATGGTTAACTTGGCTTGCACTCTAAGAAAGAGGCTTGAGGACGCTTCTCAAGGGCCTTGTATGCTACTTATAAATACCAAAGCCAAAGCTCATGCTAGGCATTTGGAGTTTTCCCTCATTCCAATGTCCCTATGTGAGCTTCCTTTATCCTATTTCTCACCTTGGTCTTGGTCTTTTACATTGGTATTAGAGCAAGAATGGGATGGATGGAATTTATGGACCACAAATCCACTTCCACCAAACATTGGGATTTTTATGTCCAGATATACCCAAGCATCGTTTCACACAATTCATCATCTCGCGCTTTGGGCAGAATTTTATGCATTTGATCACCTTGTTTGAGGAACCCTGGATACTTCTGGTTGTAACTTATGGAGAACGATGGACGTGCTGCATCTATGTGTTAATCAATTAGATAAATTGGGAGTTGTGAGATAGAGTAGTAGCTATGGCGGCAATACCGGCTGTTATCCTTGCGATGCAGCAAAAAATTGAGCACCTTACTCAATTGTTGGATGGACAAGACCAGCAACGATGAGAACATATAGAGAGAGTGCCACTCAAGATGGAAAGTTTGCATTTGATTTCCAAAACCCAAGGTGTTTGAAGACAAGAATCTTCCGTGCATAGTGGAGATTTTGTGTTTGACTATGAACGTTATTTTGAAGCCACCAATCTTCAAGATGAACAAAAATAGATTCTCTTGGCTTCTAGCCAATTGGATGGTGTGACAAAAATTTGGTGGCAATTTTGAGTGGAGCAAGCTCGACAATAGATTGTTGTGCCAATTTTGACATGGGCAAAATTCAAGGATGCAATACTTGGTCAATTTCAAACTATAAATGTCACCCAAGCCACACAAGATGTATTGGCAGAGTTGAAACAAATTGGCTTAATAAGGAGCTACATCACATAATTTTAAAACATCATCATGAAAATTCCAGATATACAAAAAGGTGAAGTTCTAGATCAATTTGTGCGGGGATTGAAGTCATGAACCAAATTAAAGGTGACCATGTGGGAACCACAAAATGTAGAAGAAGCCATGCAATTAGCTAAGCGCTTTGATTCCTTGGGTGTGACAACTAGGTCTTGATCTCGACCTACACAAAGCTTACCAATACACTATGCATGGGTGGAACAACCAACACCGATGGAGATTGATGCTATCCAACAGAGACCACTTGGTACAACAAATAAAGAAAGATTACGACAAAATGGAGGTTATTTTTATTGTTGCCAAGTTGTGCATCTCTTGTCCACTTAGGAATGGGTGACCTCAACAAGTTGCCCAGATGGAGTTTGTAGAACAAAATGATAAGGGAAAGGAGGAATCCAAGTAGGAGATTTTGAGCCACCTATTGGATGCTTGATTAGTTCCAATGGGATTGAAAGCTCGACCTATGCAAGTTTCATTCACTTGTAAGGTACAATATCTAATCGGGGTTGTAGGATTTTGGTTGATTTTGGAAGTTCAAAGAATTGCATGTCTATGCAAGGAGCAAAGGAATTGAGTATTCCTATCAAGCAAGTGATTGGAAGTAGATTGATGATGGTAGATGGTAGAAAGGGTTTTGCATTCCGTACCTCACATCTTATTACTTTTAAGATTGGGAAGGAGTATTTGGAGTGTATGAGGTTTGTAGTGGCACCTCTATACTATGATTTCATTCTAGTACTACCTTGGCTTGAACGTCATAAGGTTCAATTTGATTGGACCCAACAACAAATTCAAGTACAACACCAAGGTAGGAATTTCCGATTAGGTTGTCTGGCACCTTTGAGTAAGACATCTAAGAATAGTCAGTCCCAAGATGAGGAGTTTGTTGAGAAGTTAGCCATAGAGCATGTCTTGAAGAGAGAGGAGCTCCAAGATGGGAAGTTTGCCAAGAAGGCAACCATAGAGCAAGCTTTGAAGAGAAATGAGTCACTAGATAGGAAGTTTGTTAATGAAGCAGCCATAGAGCAAGCTTTGGAGGAAGATAAGTATGTTTTGCAATGTAAATCAACCCGATTGCACAAGGACAATCTAAGGAGAGTCAAGAGCCTCATCAAGCAATGTTTAATCAAATAGTTCAGGAGTTTGCGGACCTGTTTCTGGATTATCTGCCAAAGGGATTACCCTCCAATCATGGTATGCCCTTCAAGATTGAGTTATTGCCAAGGAGTACTCCAATGAGTAGACCAATCTATCGTCTCTCTCCAGAAGGAGTTGGAGGAATTGCAAACAACACTTATGGAGTTGTTGGAGAAGGACTTCATACAACATAGTACCTTTCCTTGTGGAGCACCGATACTATTCGTTCCAAAGAAGGATGGAGCATTTTGTTTCTATATTGATTATTGTGGGCTTAATAAGAAAATAGTGAAGAATGCATATCCCTTGCCTTGGATTGATGACTTGCTTGATCAATTGAGTGGAGCACGATACTTTTCCAAGCTTGATCTTTGCAGCAACTATTGGCAAATTGTAATACCAAGAGCTAGCTATATGATCTAGATGTGAAATTTGGTTTGGTAACATCTAGAATGATGTTTTACATGATGGTAAAAATAGATTAGATAGAAGTATCACCAAAAGAACATTTCTACTAATAGAGCAAAAACCAAAATAGACTTGAGAACCTTAGAACCAACAGCTAGACATATGATTTAAAGGTGAGAATTGGTTTGGTAATATCTAGAAGGATGTTACACATGATGGACTTTAACAGATCATAAAGAGGTATCACCAAAAGGGGACTTCTACTAATAAGGTACGAACCAAAATATGCTTGAAATCTTTGAAGGCAATTTCGGAGGCCTAAACGGATGAATTAGGCCTCGACAATGTGAAAAATTTCCCCCCCGCAATGGATGAAAGGTTGGCCTTCCCTCCCATTGGTTTTTCTCGTTGAGAGCTTTCTAATGATACCTTACTCATGTGATTCTGAGACTCCTACAAGAAGATTCCCTAAAAGATTCCCTTAAAGTCAAAGCTTGTTTGACCAACCAGATAGGACCTAGACCAACATGTCACCCATCCAAGTAAGTAATCCAAGGGTGGAGCTTGCTGAAATGTCACCTATCTGTGTGCCTAATCCTATGGTGGAGCTTCTTTGGAGGAGATCCTCTTTGTCTATATAATAAAGCGAAGGTGCTCCTCTGGAGCACCAAATGTTGAGTGTGTAATCTGTGTTTTCTCTTCTCTTGTCCTCGGAATATTACGATGGTATGAGAGCGAGTGTCTTAGTCCAAGAGAGTGGATCATTCCTCTTGGAAGAGCACAAACTACTAAAATTGAGTAATTTGAGGTGGAGAACATAAAGTAATTGCTAGACTTAGGAAGGACTTTAGAGAGCGGACGGGATGGATGCACCGGGAGGACAATTTACCGCACCTAGCTTTCCATTCCCAAATCCATTCCATATCAAGGCTATGTACATCCAGCATGAGGAAATGAGGGTATCGCTAGTTTATCACTTTGGCGCAGAATTCATGGATAGGATGATGAACTCACCAAAACCGGTGATTCTACCTGTGGTGATATATGACAAAGAGTGAGATTTGACAATCTACATTCTATTATGATAATATGGATGTGAATGTCCCAAATTCTCTCCCTTTCAACACTCAAGTAGAAATTTGTCATGTAGTAAGACCGAAAGTGATGTTTAGAGATTTTGTGGTTAGGAATTTTGGCAAGGAGTATTATCAACGAGTGCTAGCTTTTGAGGTCCCAATGGTAGTTCCGATAGTTTATGCGCCTTCCAAAGTGATCATATTGACTTTTTATTGAAGTAGACATTAGCAATTGAGTGTTTTTGAAACCATGGATCCGCAATTGCAAGAGTTGGTGCAAGGAATGCAAGGGATGTTGAATGAATTTTGAGAGATTAAGATGACCATGGAGACATTACAAAGTCAAGTGCAAATCCTCAAGAAAGATCAAGCCATGCAAGGAGAAGAGCCGTCTCAAAACCCAATACTTGCGATTGAAGTACTTGGAGAGACACTTGTGCATACGAACCTTATCAACGATGAAGCCACATTGCTACTCCGGATGAAGAAGACCTGCAACATTGAGCCTTACAAGGAGAAGCGTATGATAGGAGTAGTGAAAAATTGAATCTCAACAACAAATCGATATTTCCGATTGTTCTCAATAGAGATCATGGAGCATGCTGCATGCGTGTTTGCATGTGGGTACTTGACCGATAAAGCCCTCACATGGTATGATGTTTGGAAACAATCCATGTTGGCAGAGAGAAGAGAGGTCACGTGGACAAAAATGCAAGAAGGATTGCTGAAGAATTTCCAATCGGTGGATTTTGTGCATATGGTTCAAACCCGACTATGGGGATTGAGATAGAAGAACAACATACAAGAGTATGTGGAGGCATTTCTAGATCTACAAGTTGCAATAACCAACATGAGTCTAATAGAGGCTCTCAACAATTTCAAATGAGGGTTAAAGGAGCCAATTTTGCCAAGAAGTCATGGTGCAAAATCCTTGCCCGATATTTGAAGCCATTGCTTGTGCGTAGAGAATAGTAGGAGCATTGGGTGGAGGTGAAAGAGAAGTTCCACCTTAACATTATCATGCAGAAATGCCACACATGGGTGGACTAGTACCAATGGAATTGGGCAACCTTCAATTTCAAGATCGAGGAGCACGATCACTTCAAGGGGAGCGTGGACAGGTAGAAGAACAAAGAGATGGATTCCCACGAGGAGAAGGAACTCAAGGAGAACAACGCCGTTGTTTTAATTGTGACCGTATTGGGCACATATCTACCAACTATCGCACTCGTTTCCCTAGAGGCCCTTGGCCTTTGTATAGGTGATCTTTGAACAACATGGAGATGTGCATTGAAGATGAGGAGGTGGAAATCACTTTGGAAAATGAAGATTGCCAATAAATGTACCTTGCGGCCTTATTGGCTCAATAAGGAAGAAGAGAAGCAAGGGAAGGAAGAAGACTAATGCGCAAAGATCCCAAAAGGTAACCTTACAATTGATTGTCATGAATGGAGTCCAAGAAGGCAATCAAGTGAGAGTATTAATCGATCCGAGAGCAACCAAAAATTTCTTATCTTGCTCTATTGCAATAAAATTGGGAATGGATCTAGAGAGAGATAGTATTGAAGAAGTAGAGTTGCCTAACGGGCAAACAAAGAGGATTGAATCATTACCTAGAAGGGTAACACTCTCTGTAGGAGAATATTAGGAAGCAATTGAGTGGAGAGTGATACAATTAGCTTGTTATGATGCAATCTTAGGCATACCATGGATGGAGCTTACAACCCTATGGTAAATTGGAGGGAGACAGTAGTGAGAACCCACAAATGGTCAATCATTGGGGTTAAAGAAAAATCACCTAGGTAGATTCTGCCTCTATATGTCATAGGGACGGCAATTGTCTATAAGATTGATAGATGTTTCATAGGTCTAATAAGAGAAGTCTAGAGTGCACCACTTGATGGACAAGTTCTTGAGAAATTGACGGCTATGGTGGATGAATTTCAAGATATCTTTCTTGATGATCTACCCTCAGGATTACCACCAAAAAGGAGAGTAGATCATAAAATTGAGACACTCCCGGGGAAGACACCTCCTTGTAAGGCCCCATATTGCCTATCATCTCATGAGTTGGAGGAGTGTAAGACTCAAATTGAGGAGATGCTACAAAAGGGGTTCATCCAACCTAGCATATCACCATATGGAGCTCTTGTCTTGTTTGTGAAGAAGAAAGATTGTACAATGCGCACGTGCATTGACTATCGAGGTCTCAATCAGCAAACAATGAAGAACAAATACCCCTTACCTTGCATGGATGACCTGTTTGATCAACTCCATGGAGCGAGATACTTCACCAAATTAGACTTGCAGAGCAGTTATAATCAAATCCAAATTGTAGAGGAGAATGTGTACAAAACTGCCTTTTGAACCAAGTATGGCCACTTTGAGTATCTTGTGATGCCTTTTGGCCTCACCAACGCACCTGCCACTTTCATGAGTCTAATGAATGACATATTTTGTCCATACTTGGATAAGTCTGTTATCATCTTCTTGGAAAATATCTTAGTATACAATAGCACGATGACGGAACACAAACAACATCTACAAGAGGTCCTCTAGATTTTAATACGTAATCAATTGTATGCCAAAATCTCAAAGTGTGAGTTTGGCAAGTTTGAATTAGATTACTTGGGGCATAGAGTAAGTATAGAGGGCATTCAAGTATTGATAGATAAAATAAAGGTCATTCAAAAATGGCGTGCCCTAGAAGATCAGACTCAACTCAAGAGCTTCTTGGGGTTGACGGGATTCTATCGTAGATTTGTCAAGGACTTCTCCAAGGTTGCACAACCTTTAACGGCACTACTTGGCAAGGGGAAGAAGTGGACATGGGGAACCGCACAAGAGTTGGCCTTTCAAGAATTGAAAGCCGCCTTGCTACATGCACAAATTTTGAAGTGGTATGACCCAAAACGACCAATCAAGTTGGCTATAGATGCATCAAGCGTAGCAATAGGAGTAGTCCTACAACAAGAGTGGCATGATTGATGGCATCCAATTGCATATTTCTCTCAAAAGTTGTTATCAGCAAAGCGCAACTACCACACCATAGAATGAAAAGAGTTGGCCATTGTTCTGGCAACCAAGCATTGGAAGGACTATCTGGGCAAGAATGCATTTGTAGTAGAGACAGACCACAAATCTCTAGTCTACCTCAATACGCAGAAGGATCTATCTCATCACCAGATTTGGTGTGCAGAGTGGTGACAACGCTTCAACATGTCAATCACCTACGTGGAAGGTAAGAAGCAACTTGTAGATGCATTCACCCGTATGTCAATGGAAAATAACTTGGTGGTTGAGGTTGAGATTAACCCTGAATTCTAGCCAGAGATTCTGGCTGCTACAAAAATTGATCTGTAGATTGTAGAAGCGCAATCATCCAAAGGTGTCACCAGCATCCAAGGACTCACCTTTTGTGATGGAAAATTATGGATCCCAAATGTCCTTGAATTATGCACTACCATTCTAGCATAATATCATGATTTGGCCATTGCAGGTCATGTCGGAGTGGACAAGACCTTGGATGCAATCCAGCGCCATCACTATTGGCCCAAGATGAGCAATGACGTGATGGATTACGTGCGTAGCTGCCTACTTTGTCAATAGAACAAAGCTTCTAATCAAGCTCCTGCAGTGCTCTTTCAACCTCTCCCCACGCCTACCCAACGTTGAGAACAAGTGAGTATGGATCTTGTGTGTGAATTACCCAAGACCACCTCAAAGTTTGACTCCATCATGGTCTTTGAGGACCGGCTCAACAAAATGATTCATGTACGCCCTACCACCAAGGATGTGACCACTCCACAACTAGCTCAATTATACTTAGATGCAATCTTCTCTCACCATGGCTTGTCTAGAGTACTTATCACCGATAGGTGCACTCTATTCACCAATTTGTTTTGGCAAACACTCTTTGGTTTCTTCAAAACCAAGTTGGCCATGTCCACAACTTACCACCTACAAACAGATGGCCAAACAAAGCGGGCTAATTGCACAATTAAAGACATGTTACGCAACTTCACCTTAGAAGAGCAAGAGAGGTAGGACTCCCATTGGTAGAATTTGCTTACAAAAATTTAGTGAATGCATCCACCCAGGTCACTCCGTTCGTCCTCATGTATGGTGAGCATCTCTTCACACCTTCTAGCTTGATGAAGATCCATCTAGTGGTTACCAAGGTCCATGCAGTCAACACATTTGTTTCTAAAATCCAACACGATGTGGAGAGCACCAAGCACAGATTACAGATTGCACAAAATCAACAAAAGCAATATGTTGATGCACATTGTAGGCACATGGAGTTCAATGTTGGGGATCAAGTGTGGCTATCAACAACCAACCTCACATTAGTTGGACCTTGTAAGCTCAGACCTCATTTTATTAGGCCTTTCTCGATTCTTCATCACGTCGGTGTTGTGGCCTATCACCTTGAGCTACCACCACACATGAAGATCCATCCAGTGTTCCATGTTTCCCTACTACGTAGATATGCTCCCCGATCAGGCCAAGGTCATTCTACACAAGACATTCGACCTTGTCCGCCACTCATTGATGGCATAGAGGAATATGAAGTGGAGCGTATTCTCAAAAAACGCATGCGTGGTACTTGCCATCCACAAGTGGACTATCTTGTATAGTGGAAAGGTTACCTCCTCTATGAAGCAACATGGGAGCCCGCTGCCAATTTGACACATGCATCGGTATTAGTGCAAGTATTTGAGCAACAATTGCACAACGAGGTCGTTGCGTCTTAAAAGGAGAGAATTCTGTAATACCAAGAGCTAGCCATATGATCTAGATGCAAAATTTGGTTTGGTAACATCTTAAATGATGTTATGCATGATGGTCAAAATAGATCAGATAGAAGTATCACCAAAAGAATACTTCTACAAATAGAGCAAAAATCAAAATAAACTTAAGAACCTTAGAATCAATAAGTAGACATATGATTTAAAGGTGAGAATTGGTTTGGTAACATCTGGAAGGATGTTACACATGATGGACTAAACAGATCAGAAAAAGGTATCACCAAAAGGGGACTTCTACTAATAGAGTAGGAACCAAAATATGCCCAAAATCTTTGAAGGCAATTTTGGAGGCCTAAACGGATGAATTAGGCCTCAAAAATGTGTTGATTGTCTCCCAAAAAAGGAAAGGTTGGCCTTCCCTCCTGCTGGTTTATCTTGTCGAGAGCTTTCCAATAGTACCTTACGTGATTTTGAGACTCCTACAAGAAGATTCCCTAAAAGATTCCCTTAAAGTCAAAGCTTGTTTGACCAACCAGATAGGACCTAGACCGACATGTCACCCATCCAAGTAAGTAATCCAAGGGTGGAGCTTGCTGACATGTCACCTATCTATGTGCCTAATCCTATGGTAGAACTTCTTTGGAGGAGATCCTCTTTGTCTATATAATAAAGAGAAGGTGCTCCTTTGGGGCACCAAATGTTGAGTGTGTAATTTGTGTTTTCTCTCTTCTCTTGTCCTTGGAGTATTACACAAATCCCCATTGATAGGGAGGATGTGCAAAAGATACAAGGTATGGGCATTTTGAGTAAAGAGTTCTACCTTTTGGGCTCACTAATGCTCCAATAATCTTCATGGATCAGATGAATCGGGTGTTGGATGGACTATTGGATTGGTACGTTGTTGTGTTGTGGTTTGCATAGCCCGTAAAAAAGTGACTTATCATTTTTATCTCCACATTAGTGTGTTAGGTTGTCGGCTAGATCCAACGGATGAGATGCTGCCATATGAGCAATCTATGAACTTGTATGTGATTGGTCATGTGAATTACAATCTTACCATGTTTGAGGGCTTTAATGAATAAAGATAAGGGCAAGTGTAGGGTGTTTTTAGTCGAGGACTCTCGAGAAGGAGAAGGACGTTAGGAATGAGAGTTGTAGCAGTACGTGAGTGGTAGGACATCAGAGGAAGCATTTGAGCATGAGATATCCCATGCTCCCCATCTGCCACTCCGAAGTCCTTTTCTCATTAGGCTTCAGATTTTGCACCGTGATGGCTTATGGGACTGGTTGGTGGTACATTTTGAGGCGGTATTCATGGAGTCGGTGGTGATGGGAAACCCAGATCCTATCTTCCTTTTGGTGCTTACTTATGAGCATGTCTAGGACTTGACAATATATGGGCTTGTTATTTGAGGAATGCCTAAATTTTTGCTCATAAGCTTCAAGGTGGAGTTGTGGGGTGTCCATTTGTCAAAAATTAAAAAGACTAAGGGACAAATGTGCAAGAGATTGGATCTAAGAGAGAAGTCTAGAGTTTTTTGACCATAGAAGGAGTTCAAGGAGGCCATTTGGGGAATAAAGGACATGGTTGGAAAGAGGAGTTGACAAGCTACAATCCAAAGACAAAAATCACACAATTTGACCCGATTTTGAGAGGGATATGATTGATTGAATCAAGGGAGGTAAAATTCATACCCAGGAGCACAAAGTAGGCAATTGAGAGAGCTCTTTGAGACATTTTTACCATATGTTAGTGGGATTAGAGAGAAAAAACATTTCCTCCAGTATTGAGCACAAGAAATTTCAGTTTTGGATTAATCTCAAATCAGATCTGGTTGATTGAAGTTGAAGCTCTTGAGGTGTAAGGTGATGGAGAAGAGCTAGTGATCAGCTTTGGAGTTTTTGGTCACTCCCCAAGTTGTGGTTTGAGATACCTTATGAAAATTTCTAGTTTTGTTATTGGTTAGAGTTTTCAACTTTTGTGTGAAGGTTTCATGTGAATTCTTCAAATAGAGAATTTAGGGTCTTGGATCATGTATACTTGGGTTTACAGAGCTCACAAGTTAGCCTAGCTCAAGAATTGATCCTTATCTAGGGACTGGGGTTGGATTAGGCCATCAAACTTTGCAGATTGTTAACCAAGAGCACGAACAACTACTGTGGAAAATTTAGTTGGCTTTGGACTCATAGAGAGTGAGATCTGATACAACAAGTTTTATTGAAAAGATTGTCGTAAGCTCGGAGGAGAATTTCTTTCTTCAATCCTAATTGAATGTCAATTCTCTCACTTTTGTGACTACGATTGAGAGTTCAGATTTCCAGATTTTTTTGTGAGGATCAAGTGTACATCTAATTTAGAAATTAGGGGAAATTTGGCAAGAACCAAAGGAAATTTGGCAAGAACCCTAAAAAATGGATTTTGAAATTAGTGCGAGAGTTGCAAAAACCTGCAACTTTGAGAGCTTGTCAAGGGATTTTTAGTGATCTGATTGAGGTCTATTTCATATCATTGGAAATATTATCTCATAGGCTTCCCATTGAATCCTAGAACACTTGAATCCAAGCTATAAAGAAATATTTATGTTCATATGAGCTGCACTGACTTTTCTCCATCAAGAAGACATAAGAAATCCCCACATGGAGGAGGAATTTGTTGAGATCTGAAGTACAACTCGGAGGAGACTTGGAGTACAGGTTGAAATTAGCTTAATGATAGAGCATGAAGGCTCTAAAGCTCGTTTTCAACAAAAGCACAGAGAGGTGTTGCCGCATTCTTGTGATTGGATCCTCTTTGTGCTTGCATGCTTGTTTGTACGCCCAGTTGGTTTGGATTGGTGTGCGTGCATTACACTTAAGTTCTTTCCTTCTAGGAGTGGTGTGTATTTCTCCATGGTAATGTTGGAAGTGATGACCAACAAACCAGGAGTGCATATTGTGATGACAGGTTAGGTTGTCCGTCACTACTCCACCCGATAGCAAGAATACTAATTACGAGTGTGGAGGGTTCCGATTGTTAGGTAACACGCGTGTTTAGACAAGTAGTTATAGGTTTACCTATAGCCTCTTATCTGCAATCTTCATAGCTAGGCACCCTATGTGGTCCCTGAGAGAGAAAAGAAAAGCATGACAATGTGATGGTGTTCTTGGATGACATCTTAATCTATAACAAGATAGAGGCAGAACACATGAATCATGTGCAAGAATTTCTAAGACGACTACAACAATAGAAATTTTACTACAAGAAGTCAAAGTATGCCTTTTGGCAAAAGGAAGTTACCTTCTTGGGGCACAAGATCTCATCGGAGGGGATCAAGATGGAAGAGGAGAAAATCAAGGCAGTTACTGATTGGCCTTCTCCAAAGGATACTACAAAAGTATGGGCATTTAATGGGTTGGCCAATTTCATCAACGGTTCATCCATTATTATGCTCATGTGGTTGCACCATTGATTGACATATTGGGGAAGGACTTGAGCTTCCAGTGGACCACCAAGCACAAAGAAGCATTCTAAAAGTTGAAACATTTGGTGTTTTCAAGGCCCATTCTTCAACCGTATGATCCTCAACTACTATGTGTGGTTGATTTTGATGCTTCTAACTTTGCAATTGGAGCCATGTTGCAACAAGAATTCCCAAATGGACTACATCTTATTGCCTTTGTGTCTTGCCAACTCAAAAAAACTAAAAGAAACTACTCTACTCGAGATCAAGAACAACTTGCAATGGTATATGCCACCAAGGTATGGAGGCATTATCTCTTGGAGAAACAAGTGATCATGCAAACTGATCACAAACCATTGTTGTAGACCTTACACTTGGAACACATGAACACATGAACACATGATTTGCCCATAGCTGGTCACATGGGTGTAGACAAGACATTGGGTACCCTCCAAAGTTGATGGTAGTAGCCCAATATGACGTGGGATGTTCAAGAATTTGTCCGATCGTGTGAGAGTTGCCAATGCAACAAGACCAACAACCAGAAGCTGAGTGGACTCCTTCAACCACTTGCCATTCCATTTGCTCAATGGGAGCATGTGAGCTTGGATCTCATCACATCCTTGCCCAAGACAAAGCAAGGACACACAACAATCGTGGTGTTTATGGATAAGCTTCGTAAGAAAATCCACTTGGCACCAATCTGTGATATTGTGGATGCTCTAACCTTAGCACAAATCTACTTTGAAAATGTCTTCAAGCATCATAGGATGCCACATGTACTCATCTCCGACTGTGATCCTCAATTTACCGGCAAGTTTTTTCAAGCACTCTTCCAGATACTCGGAACCAAGCTTGCTTTGTCCACAACCTATCATCCTTAAACTGATGGACAAACTGAACATGCAAATCATACATTGGAAGATATGCTGCATGCCTTTGTCAATATCCACCATACCAATTGGGATGAATGTATTGCAGTTGCAGAATTTGCCTACAACAATTCCAAATAGACAAGCATCAGATTTTTTCTTTTCTTTCTCAATTTTGGCCAAGATCCGCTTGTTCCAAATTCTCTTTTTGCTCCTTTTCCATCTTAGGTTCCTCATACTTCAACATTCTTGGCCACTATATCCCAATCTCTCCAACAAGCCAAATCTCACCTCCTTGTTGCTTAAAATTGTCAAAAGCAATATACGAATCACCATCATCGTGATCTCACCTTTGAAGTCGGTGATAAAGTCATGTTATTCTCTAGTAACCTCCCTCTTCCCCTTGATACCCAAGTTTATAAACTTGCCTCTAATTGGATAGGACCCTTTGATGTCACCCAAATTGTCTCTCATGTTGCTTATCAACTTGCCTTGCCTTGTCATATGCGTATCCATCCTATCTTTCATGTTTCCAAGTTGAAACCCTTTGTTCCTAACCCCTCTTCCTTTTCCTCTTGAGTCCAACCTCTCCCTCCTCCTATCCCTATCAATGATCATGAGGAGTACAAAGTTGATCGTATCCTTGCACAACACCATATTCAACGTGGCCATCGACAACATACAGAGTACAAGGTCCTTTAGAAAGAGTATCTCCTCATGATGCCACATGGGAACCTCTTTCTCACCTCCAAAATGCATAGATGGCTATCCAAGAGTTCAAAGCTTCATTGGCAACGAGGACGTCACCAACTAGCAGTGGGAGAATATGTAACAATATGGAGTTTAACGACAAAGTTAGTAGGGCTAACAAAGTAGCAAATAAGATAAATTAGCCTAGAATATTCCGGAAGTATCTAGGAAGCTTCTTGAGAAGCTTCTCAGCTAGCTTAGCTTGCAGTTCAAGTAAGTAGCTTCTAGAAGCTTCCAACTAACTTAGCTTGCATGCCAAGTAGGCAACTTCTAGAAGGAAGCTTCTTGAGAAGCTTCCTGGTTAACTTGGCTTGCACTCTAAGAAAAAGGCTAGAAGAAGCTTCTTGAGAAGCTTCTCAAGGGCCTTGTATGCTACATATAAATACCAAAGCCAAAGCTCATGTTAGGCATTTGGAGTTTCTCCTCATTCTAGTGTTCCAATGTGAGCTTCCATTCTTCTATTTCTCTCCTTGGTCTTGGTCTTTTACATGCTCATCATTTTGCATATATTTTTGATTATCTTGATAATCCCAAGCACTTCAATAAGATTCATGGAGGAGGTTGTAAGAAGCTACTGCAAAAGAGCATTGATTTTAGTATGATGGCCATATTTCTCTTGAAGTTTGGGATAGAATTTCCAAGTACCATGACAAGGGATAGATTGTGCAAGAAATGTGCAAGATATATGAAGTCTTACAAGTCTGATAGAGATTGGAAGGGTAAATCTACTAGAGAGGGTATCATGGAAAAGGAGATGAAACTTGGATTGAAAACTACAGATGAAAAATTGAATCACAATTCTCTTCATTTCCATAGAATGGATATTATGTTTGGATGTTGTGCTTATATATCTCCTCTTGCTCTAGTAGGTATGGGGTTGGGAATTGAAGCATGTATCTATGAATCAAGATATGGTATTGAAGAAGAAGAAGAAGGAGATGATATGATAGATGATATCCTATTTTCAAGAACCATAGAGACCTTTCTTTTTGGCAAGTATCCTTAGTGAGTTTGAGTTTGGAAAAGATACTCAACACGTCCTAGAAGAAGAGAGTTTTTTCATGCATGATTCTCAACTTTGTGTGAAAGAAGTTCATGTGGATAAGGTTATTTAAAATTGGGAGGATTGAAAGAACCATGGGTTGACAAAGAGGAGGGAAGGATACACATGTTGACAAAGCAAGACTTGGAGATGCACAAGAAGGAGATGGATAATCAAGTAAACATGGCAGAGAAGCAAACCAAGATGGAGGGTTGAATGGAAGAAAAAAAGGTGTCTAAAACTTATCCAAAATTGGTACCCATTGTAGCTTCTTTTTTGCAAGGACTTGCTAACCAATCAAACTTAAAGAGTGAGACTATGAGAGCATATGAGAGCATATGAGAGATGCAAGTTAGTAGAAATAAAAGCAAAAAAATTGGCAAAGATAGAGAAGCAAAGAGAAAAAGTGGAAGTAGATAAGATATTGATGTCCTAAAAACTAAGATCTAAATCAGAAAAGTGTGGATTAGAGGAGAGGTATGTCAAGTCCAAGAATTTCCATTTAATGATAATAAAATTAGCAAAGGTGAGCAAATCAACTGATGAGATTAAAACTTTAATGGAAAATTTCTCAAATGCAAGACATGATACAAATGATAGCTATAGTGATGGTCTTGAATTTCACAACTACACTCCTTCTACTACAAGTGATGAGGGTGATTCCTATTATCCTAGTGGATTTGAGTTGTAAGTGTGCATGAATACACTCACTCTATCCTTCTCCAAGTGATGAGAGTAATCTATATTATCCTAGTCAATTTGAGTTAGAAGATGGACATATAAGTAAATACTTGCTCTCTTGTTTGTTCTCAATGGACAGTCTTGGAATGCCATTGATGTGTCTTGGTGAATGTACTATTTCAGAATGTCTCAATGGATTGTATTGGAATGTCTTTTTTCATTGATGTTTAGAATGTCTTGTCATAAAATAGTTAGGCTAGTCATAAAATAATTGATCAATGGTTTTGTTTTGTTTTAAATTTTTTGAGCAAGCTGGGATTAGGGAACTCAAGGGCCATAGAAGAGGCTTTAGGGTTTAACAAGCTTGTGGAAAGATCAATGAGGAATGTCTAGTGTTTCATGATATTTTACTCCTATCTTAAAAACTATTCTCTATGAGAGCAGAATAGAGAGAATGTTAAATTTCTCTTTGGTATTGTATGTTGTCTACCAAGTCAAAGAGAATGTTTAATTTCTCCCTAGCACATGGCATTGGATGTTTTATGAACACATCTAGTTTCTCTCCATCCTTGGATGCTATCTAGCAGGTTGTAATTTTGGATTGCCTCTATTGTTAAGGAGTGTCATTTATAGGTTGCCAAAAGTATTGAAATCAGCAACACCTTGCATGAATGTTGTTCTAGTCAATGGAGAAGATGAGTGTGCCTTCTCACCTAAATTTAAAATACTTACCTCCTTTTTGCCCTAGTTCTTGTATGCAAGGTTACACATCACAACGTGAAATGAATGTGAGTTCTAAGATGCATGTAAGAGCTCACATGCAAAACCATCATCAAACTTTCTTAGCTTAGCATCAATTGAAGAACATTTGTGACATTTACAACATTGACAGAGGTTTGCATTTCATTGTTTATGTTGGCAAAATGGACATAAGAGCTTGAAAGGAATCGAATCTGCTAGAGAGCTCAAATTTCTCATGATTTCTTACAATGAGCTTAGAGAGTTCTATGGGATCTCTTCTTTATCCAAACTTATGGTTCTTGACACTTCTGAAAATCTCTCATCTCTAGTATCAATGCCGGAAAGTTTATTTTCTAGCACATCTTACTCCAAATAATCTAGAGTTTTATAATACAGAATTTGACCATGTGCATGTAAATTTGATTTGATTGATTGCTAAATTGTGATAAGACATTCAACAAGTGTCTAGTGGGAGATAAAGAGAAAACATTATGTAGAAAAGACCTTCACTTTTGGATGATGGCGGTCTATTTTAAGGAAAGTTTGTACTATTTTTGTGCACATGTGATTTTGTAATTCCAAAAATTGAAATTTTTATAGATGCTAAACTTGACACAAGGAAATTTGACGATACAACTTTAGTGAGGAAAGTCAAAGATACCAAATTAGTCCCATACTTACATTACTCTTCTCATTTACTTCATTATGAGTGAAGACATCTTTAAAGCATTGCCAACAATCAAAATCTTATGATTAAAGCTATGCAACCATAAAGTATTGAGCATGTAGTCAAAGACAAGTTCATGATCTTGACTTCATTGAATGCATATTAAGTTGTTTTAATTCTTCTTGTATTGACCCTCTAAATTTTGGTTGATCTTAAAATAAATCTTTGGAGCTCAACACATGAAACTTCTTTGGTGTAAATGAACCACCATGGTTCAACACGCAATCACTTCATATTCCAAGTTTTACCAGCATGCATAATCTGCCACTCATCTCTTGATATAGCATATTTTGATAGAATCTTGCTCTGAAGTGAAATTCTTTCACAAAAGAGTTGACTTCTTCTTGCACTAAACAAATATTTGTAAACACAAAAGCATTATGGTGGTTGAGTACCACACTAAATAAGTCTCTACTTAAAATTTGTAGGACATATCATTGAGCAATGTAATATAGAACCCATAGTAGCAAAAATCCAAATGATAATATCTGACAATGTTAAAGTTGACAACATGAAGGCTACCAATATCAACATAGCTTTTGTAATCTCTCCTTCACAAATTTCTTAGTGCTCATTACCATGAAGCCTACACCATTGTCCCAGACTGTCATGCCACATGCAAATATTCAGTTTCTTGTGTAGCACCAAAGCTCTTTCATCAATCAATATATGTTCATCCTGCCACATTATTGTGAGGAAGTTCTTTGTTGCCTCACGTGATCAAATTGTTGTTTTAAAGTGGAAGGAATCAACACCAAATTGAACGTTGTACTTTGAACTTTGTCACTAGACTAGATTATTCAGCATTTTGGATACACAATACAACCATATATACCAAGTGTTTAGGAGAGACTAAATCATGTAATCTTGGAATATATACCAAAGCTAAATATGATTGAATGTAGTAAACTGAAGTATAAAAAACATATGCATGTGTACAAGTGATGTGATAATACATTATCACCAGGCCTTTTGTCTCTATGGTAGCTAAATTGGGCCTACACTATATGCCTTTACCTTCTCAATTGCAAGATCCAAGAGTTGAAATGAGTAGGATTGAAACCTTAGACTAAAAAACCACATACTATTCCTCTCCTTAGGCATAAGTGATGGATCCTAAAAGAACTCTGCTAAGCCATCATAAGGATCTATGCTATAATCTTTCAACTTCCTAGACAATCACTCTTGGGTATAAAAGTCAATCAACAAAAGTATAGAGGATCTAAATCTCTCTAAGGATCTAGCAAGAGGACATGAAATGAGATATATGATAATGCATACCTTGTTTGAGAAGGAGTAAAGTAAAGAAGGTGAAAGTACCATGTGGATGGCTTGTAAAATAGAGAGCCATTGCACTATCAAGAGTCAAAAGATCACAAATAGATTTAGAACACTCATGAAATGCACTATAAGGTCTAACTCTCAACTCTCTAGTTCTCATTACTAAGCCATCTGCCTTGGTAAATATGCAAATAAGGCAAATCCTTGTGTGAAATCTCTCTAGTAAGAATTTTTAGTCTCACATGGAACAACAAAGGTGAGTTACATTTGTATTCAAGCCGTTTGTTTAGATTAGAACCTCAAATGAACACATGATATGATATGAAATCTCTAACCCCAAGATGAGGTACATATCAAAAAGAACTTGAGTCTTTTTATGAAGTCCATCCAAACCGCTTTGTCAATGAACACCATTGAGCAAAAAGAGGACTACTATCCCATATCAAATATCAAATTTGCTATACATTCAAGATTCAAAACAAGAATCTTCTTGTGCACATGTGCAAAGTAAAGAATACAAAGAATGAAATGTTCATTTGAGTAAATCCTTTGCATCAAATCCTCCAACCATACAACTTCATCTTTCAAACTCATCCTCCTCTCCTTAAGAGCCACTCATCTCAATATCTACATCTCAAAGAGAGGTGGAGATTAATGGATCCCATGAAGATGTTATTGCAAGACTTTTCATAAACTTTCTCTCAATAATCTATGTCCCTTGAGTCTCTATCTCCCTACTAATAGTTTGAGTTCCATTATCATATGTCTCATGATTCCTCCATCTTTGTTTGAATCTACATATCATTTTTTGAGTTTCCATCTTTGTCTTAGTCCACTTGGTGTAGTCTCACTAGTTGGATCCCAACATCATGTGTAATAATACATGAATCTCTCTCAAACGTCACCATGGATAGTATAACTCCTCCCTCACTATACTCTTAATCAATATCAAAGGGGGTATCATCCAAGACATGCTCCTCCCTAGTAACATCCAATACACTATCTTCCATAGGATCATGAGTCTAATATGTGCACAATTAATGTAAGGTAAATTCTAGAAAATTAAAACCTAATTTACTCCTTTATTATCAATTACACTACATTCCAATAATTCAAACAATTTATGAATTTAAATTATACTCACCTTCTTCTTCTTCCAAGTGAAAGTACTCTACCTCATGGCTCTTGTATGTTTAACTCATCTTAGCTCATCAACCTACTCTCCACAAAAATATGAATGAGAAGTTGTCCCACAAAATTTTCCATGAAGTGTCTCTCCTTTGGATGATTCAATTACCTTTGTAACAAGACCAACTCTACTAAAACCACTAGAAGAATCAAATTGGCCAATCATAATCCTCAAATAAGGACCATGCAATCTTTTTCCTCACATAGAGTATCATAGGCCCTTGTACTAGCTTTGGTCTCCTTCTTGTCATCAATAGTACACTCATAATCTGAAAGAGGGGTCTCCAAGCCAAGAATACACATTTTTTGGCCAGATATCTCTTTGAGGTTAAGTCTTGGATGGGAAACCAATCCTCCACTAAATTACACTTTACTATTCTTCTACTCACACTCCTCCCGTGGAATTGCAAAGAACTCTTTGATCATTGTCAAATTCAAAGTCAAATCTTTGTTGTGCACTATCCTTGTCAAAGATTCCTTGTCCCTAGTCCTTGCAAATTTTGTGCAAAGATGAACCTAGAGATAAACATGGAAAATCAAATTTAATCACTTGATTTCCACTTTGTCATATCCATATCTCATAGTAGTTCTTACAATAAGTGCTCATGCCTCACTTCTGTAGAGTGGACCACATTACTATTGCTAACAAGAATCACAATCATTATCATTATGGGATACTCTCTTGCTCCTCTTGGGGTTTAACTTTAGCTCTTTGAGAGAGAGAGAGAGAGAGAGAAATAAAAATTAGAAATACCAAACCTTGACAAGGATTGGATTGAGAGTGCTCATGTAAGTACAATCAAGTTAAGACTTATCATTCCCACATGTTGCCAAAGGGACTTGAAGGTCATTTAACATGGCACTACTCACATGTCACATTATACATACCCAAACCAAACTTTGCACAACAAACAATCAATAACATGAGAATCCATGGTTAGTAGAATAGATGTCATATTATATGCAACTACTCAGATTTGAGTTGGAATCCAAAATGATCTTCCAAGTACTAACTACTAACCAAAACTAATTCTATACTAATTTAAACTAAATACTCAGCAAAACATAGCTAAGTGTGGTGCTAGAACTAATGTTGAGCATTATGCTCCAAGCACGGCATTGGAACTAGCACCATGCTCTAAGCAATAGAGCTTGGAGCTTGGCCAAGAGCCATGTTGGGCTCCAAGTGTTAAGCTCTAGCACTATGCTTGGCACCAACCGTTATGTTGAGCACAACATTGAGCACGTTGCTAGAGCTTGGCGCCTAGAGCCCGACATGGTGCTTGGGATTAAGCACAATGTTGGAGCTTGGCATGACACTTGGCTAAGCTCTATTGCTATATTGGAGCCAAAGCACCATTTTTGGAGCTCCAACTTCATGGTGGAAAAGATATTGAGCACTTCAAAGTTGAGGCAAATGGATGGACCACATTTAAAATTTTGATGAATCACATAAGATTTTGCAATGATTCATGTACCAAGCGCCAAGCATTACACTAATTGGTTTGGTATTTGAAGTATAGCAAAATTTCTATGAAGTTGACGGAGGAGTTCAACAATATTATTGGGTGTCTAAAACTGAAATCAATTGAAGTCATGTAACAAGGTACATAGAATTGGTATCAAGGCAATAGAAAAGATTTGAATGAAAAAGAAACTTAAAATTGGAAATGAAACTTGAGCATGAACTGAAATGCAAAAACTCAAAAGTGGAATTAACCCATACCTCTAGAATAGGATATCCCCCACCAAGGGCTGACTTCAAACCTAAATAATCTAAATCAATTTCTTTGATTTCCTCTAGAGATTCTCTGATTTGTGTCTTGTCCATCCTTCACCATTTTATAAACATCATATCCTCCATAATAGGTGGAATCAAATTCACCACGAGCCTGCCACTTATTTTCTATCAGATTCTACTCCACTCATAGTTTTTATTGTCTTGTCCATCCTTGACAATTTTATAAACATCATATCCTCCATGATGGTGTGGAATCAAATTAACCACAAGCTTGCCACTTTTCTTCTATCAGATTCTACTCCACTCATAATTTTTATTGCAATGAAGTTTCCCACCTTCCTCTCTTTTATTGGATGACACTTACAAATGGCACTCTCAAATAGCAATTCTTAACCCCTTAACCCAAATCAGATCCCATCAATGTCTCTCTACCTTCTATTCTCCTTCTATTCTCTCACTTGTAAATTCAGACATCTTCCTTCTAGTTCCCAAAAAATTCCACCTTTTTCTTCTCCTTTTCTCATCATTCAAACATCCTCATCTCTTTTTCAAATAGCAATAACATTCAAACATCCTTTCTTGAAATGAAATTTGAACATCCTTTCTCTAAATGAAACTGAGCTAACAAGAACAACACTGTCGGCCTTGTAGTACCCAAATTTCAAACCTGAGCTATCATGAACAACAATGCAGGCTCTATGGTACCCAAGAAAGCACTTTATGAAATTTATCACAATAAAGAAACTCCTCCATACATACACTAAAATTCATCCTCCATACATACACTACATTCATGTGGAAAATGGGGATGCAAACAATCAATTAAATAAAATTTTGTTTTAAAATCTTTTACAAAGTAATCTCCCATGTTGCCTCTTGAAAATAAGGCACCTTTCCTTAACATTTATTCTTGTTTCCTCTCAATCATCCTCTTTACCTCTGGATTCTTTGGCAATTTCTTCATGGGAGCTATCTGATCCAAAATCTCCATCATCTTCAAACCATATATCAGATCAGGTGATTAGGAAGCTATGCAATATCACACAACAACTAATCCATCTTAATGGATATGATTTTATTCTATTTTTTAATTGTACTCTTAACTCCTTTAAGGAATTCCATCTAGCTTTTAAAATCCCCATACATTTCTCATTGAAAAAAATACGCAAGTTGAAGCAATAGATTTATTAAAATCAAATTATCTTCAATAGATATTTGCTTGAAAGAAGGACCTAAATTTTCCATAGGAACATATTCCAAATCCCTTATCAAATATTGATAGGTATCAAAATAATGGCAAGCTGCTCTCACACTCAACTTGGGCCATAAAGCAATAGATTTATTAAAATCAAATTTTCTTCAATAGATATTTGCTTGAAAGAAGGACCTAAATGTTCCATAGGAACTTATTCCAAATCCCTTATCAAATATTGATAGGTATCAAAATAATGGCAAGCTGCTCTCACACTCAACTTGGGCCATACTGCAAACTTTTTTAAACAAGTCATGTCTTGACATGACTCATGCATACTTGCACAAACATTGAACACTAGTGATCAAACATCTCCACACAAAGCACCTACTAATTTTACCATTTGCATTTCACTTACATACCAAAGGACCAATCAACGGACCAATCAGAATACTTACCTCTTGCAAAGTGAATAATCATCCTCTTGTCATAACAAATCAATGATCAAGTGATTTGTGATGACAAGAGGATGATCATTGATCGAATATTGTACTATCCTACTAAAATAAATTTCTCTATCAATGGTTGGTCTTTGTGATAAGGGGAAAAGCAAAAAGTTCACTAATCCCACATACCCAACAAATCCTTTTTCAGCAAAGATGGAAGAAATTCTTGCTCTCTCTCTTCTATTTGGCCACTCCACTTCCTTTCACACACAAGATAATATTCCAATGATCACTCTATTTGTAAAACGTACCATTGATCATGCACTAAGCCCCCAAGGTTTAATCCTCATTCCACTTCCTTTCACACACAAGATAATATTCCAATGATCACTCTATTTGTAAAACGTACCATTGATCATGCACTAAGCCCCCAAGGTTTAATCCTCATTCCACTTCCTTTCACACACAAGATAATATTCCAATGATCACTCTATTTGTAAAACGTACCATTGATCATGCACTAAGCCCCCAAGGTTTAATCCTCATGCTACACATGCTCCATTTCCATGATGCCCAAATATATCTAAAGCAATTGCAAGTTATATAAAGACAGAGGTTTGATCATTGTATGAATAATTTTTAAATATAGGATGGTCTTTAATATGATCCACTAACATTGTAAAAGATAAAAGATCCACATGAATGAGTTGTCTAAATGACAAAGGATCAAGATCCATAAACTTTTCATGCACAAAATCATTGTAGCGATATGAGTTTACTCTTTTGTGAAGAAATGTAGTCGAAGTAACAGATTCCCACCATTTCAAAAGACTAACCCACTTTCATATTCATCATCATCACCACTCCATTAGTCTAAGTCTAAACTATCTCATTGTCAATTCCCTCGTTTCCCATCCATACTTCATTGTCACTATTCTCAATCCATTGTTCGTCTCGTCATACTATGCATGGACTTCTGCATTCCTTTTATAATTTCATATAGCACTTCCATGCGGAAACCTATCCAAAGCATTTTGACAGAAGAGAACTTTAACCAACTCTAGAGATGAATGAGAGAGATGTGTCAAAGAGAACATCCAAGAATTCTCTCTGTGTGGTTTATAAAGGAGAAAGAAAAGTGGATATAAAAATCTGAATGGTATGTCGAGTGGGGCATTTTACAATGAAAAAAGAAAAACAAAGAAGACAGAAAAGTGAATATGACATCAAAGAACCCCGTGAAGTGATATGCCAAAGGTGTTCCATCGCAGGAAGATCCAATTGATGCAAGAACTGAACGACAAGCCGAAGTCCCAAGGCGAGTTGATGTAAGAGCTGAATGACAAGTCGAACCCAACAAGGATATTGGGAGAGGGAGAGAGACTGAGACCAGGACGAATTAATGCAAGAACTGAATGATAAGTCGAACCGAATTAAGGAACATAAGGAGAGGGAGACCAGACCAGATTGGTGTACAAGACACGGGTACAACTTTAAACATGTGGTACAATTTCAAATTAAACATAATCTATTATGGGGAGTAGCCGAAAAATCCAACGGGGTGATTCCATAGGATTTTACGGCTTAAAGAGAAACCAAAAATCATATCTCCCCGTAACGTTATCTTTGCTCTTGCGCCATCTGTATTTGTAGCCGAGGGCGGAGGTCTTAACCACCAGCCCATACTCCCTGTTGAGAGTGACCCTACGTTAGAAAGTGGATCTTACGAGAGTGGCCATCCTCGTTTCGAGATCCTCTAGGTGAAACTTTGTACAGGATGTGGTGAAGTCAAAACTCTGGGAGTTCTTCAGAGTTTTGACTTCACCACATTCTATACAAAGTTTCACCTGGAGGATCTCGAAACGAGGATGGCATAAGGTGTCTAGTTCGAAAAGCTAGCGCAAGGAGTAGTTGACAGTGGTTTACGTGGCGTTTGCACCTTCTCGAGGACATTGGGTACTTCAGAAGAGTCGTCCAAGATCCAGCAGGTGTCGATCATAAGTCCTGTTCGAAGGAACTTATCCCTCCACTGGTCGTCAACTGTCGGAGGGTAAGGCTTTGAATGAGCTCAACCATCGCGACAGTTCATAACGATATTGGTAATGGTTTGCAAAGCCCGTTTATATTGGATCCAAGAACTCGCATTTGCACGCACTTGACTGGATTGGACAGGATATGACTCCAACTTTGAACCATAAGTACAAACAACTCTACGTATGTTCAGCATCTCTAAAATTCTCTGTTATACATACTTTTAGCAGGAACACAAGAAACCACTACGAGCAACAAGCCGTGGAAAGACGTAGACCTGACCATTAAAGGCGAATATGTATGCTTATTGTGTTGATCGCGAATTAGCCAGAAATAAACAGAGCCAGGAACTCTACATTTGAGTTTAAATCAGCCAGAATGTAATTTATCTGTTCAAGGAATAATCAGAACCAAACTGGACATTTGCCCCAGGCATATAAGAAGGAATGAAGACCTAAATACACTTACAAAAGACATGACCTGCATATGAAGCTGAAGAGAATATCACACATGACTGCCAACACTGCAAGTGAACCTGATAGCATACAAGAAAAATGTATGGATGTAGTGAACACTACTAACTCTTGATTCATGGACCATGCTATGCCCCATCTCTGTCTATACAACTAATGACATGTTCAACCCATTTTGGATATCCCCAAAATTCTATTTTATGGCCAGGAACCAACCTGACTGACTCAATTGGCATGCTCAATTCAAATATTGACATCAATTAAGTACGCACCACGCATATAAGAAGAAATGAAGACATAACTAAGAAAAGACATGAATGGCATATGAAGCTGAAGGGAATATCACGCGTGAATGAAAACACCGCAGGTAAAACTGACTAACAAACAAGAAGAAAGTACGGATCCAGTGAACGCTAACTAATTCTTGGTTCAAAGAGCATGCTATGCCCTATCTCTGTCTATATAATTACTGACATGTTGAACCCATTTTGGATATCTTCAGAATTCTATTTTACGCCCATGTACCGCCCTGACTGACTCGATTGGTGTGCTCATCCTTCCCCGCACCCTGTAACATGAGTCCTTATAGCTCAAAATGTACGGGGGAATTTAACTAATTATGCAGAAAGTATATCTGATAATGGATTTGTCACATGAAGTAGATGATGAACTGAACATCGCCACAGCACGTCGGGTCGAAATGATAATTGAATACTTTGGATCACATTTTTAAACCAAGAGTAGGTACTGATACCAACTACTATGTCAATCTAACGATTAATAAATAATTTTCTTGAAAATGCTCCAGAATGGATTAGCGACTGAACGTACAGAAAGCCGTAACTAAGCTTACCTATTTCTACAGATATAGAATGAGAGATACGTTTCAGTGACTGGTAAAAAGCTGTAGGAAGATTGATAATTGTTATCCTGACACGCATATTCACTACACGAGTCCTTCGCTTGTTACCTGTTCGTAGTAGTCGAACTTCAAAAGAAATCTGTTTAAAAACATTTATGCCTTCACGAGCGCCCAGATAGAGCTGGAGTGGATTATCCCTCGTCGCGAGTTTGTCTCATAGCTCTAGAGTGCAGATAAAACTTACTCACTCCCAGTGATGCTCTTCTAGGAAGAATAGACAAACCATCTTACCGAGGTGAAAGAATAAAAACCCAGCAGAGTAGAATACCCGACAGACCTTTTGACTCTGAGACGAATGGTTACATATACACCCTAGGAAATGTATCCAGGTGAAAATCATCAACGCAGATTGTAATTGAGGCAGAGGTAAACGTCATAACGCCAAAAGTAAGTAAGTTGAAAAGGTTACTGACGGAGCGGCATAAGGATAAATAACGTATGAAGTGAAATGAATCGTCTGAAAGATAAAAGCTCTGCAGCAACTAAATAGCAGTCGCACACAGGCTGTTGACTCAATTGTGAAGAAAAATGAAACGTTCATACGAGGTCAAAAGAGCTCCCCGTATGTAAGGTATATATTCCTCCCTCAGGATGTCAACATCGTAGCCCGAGATATACAAACTAAATTCCAAATACCAACATAAGTGGGACTCCAAATAGGAGCTGGAATTACAAAGTTTTCCACATAAAATTCCTAGGAAAGAGAATCTTCCTGAACGAGGCATACACTGTTATTGTCCGGGGTTAATACAAGCTGAGTAGAGTTTATGAACTTGATTCTAATCCCATTCACGTTTTATTTTGCGTTTCGTTCCACGTAAGTCTCAGTCACGCCAGTCAGGTCTTAAAAACTAGATGAAACCTGTTAGACATCTCAAATACAAAATATGCACATTTACATAATATTGAGTACTGGAGTCCAGACCCCGTTGTAAACAGCCCAGTTTCATACCCACGGCTGACCAGACTTTTACATAATATGCACAGATCACAAACAAACAACGCCGAAAGATATCAAGCACGGCAAACTTCTTTCAACATCGTTCATTGCCACGAAGGGTGTAACTCGCAGAACAGGACAACCCGGCTTCCAAATATTGATCAACAAGACAATGTCAACAGATGTGTGATTGAAGCAAGGTGCAAGACCATGATAGTTCACGTGAGCTCGATTTTGTCCGCAACCATGTTAGTGATTCTATGGGTGACAAACTACCAACCATACTTTGCATGAGTTTCGGCTTTCGTCAAGTTGCCTTTAGAACGACGGTCAAGCATCTCCATCTCTTTCGACTTCATGTCGAAATACAATGCTCAAATTTGATGCTTCTTCCTATGGATCTTCGACGGTTTATCTTTACCCGAGGACACTGGCTGAAAGATGTCAAGACGGATCAACTTCGTCAGCGAGGCAGGTTTTCTGGACTTCGAAAAACTGTCAATAATGATCACAAGAGTTGCACAAGAGTTTTGCAATAGCCTATGACAACTCCTATGAGTAGAAGCAAATGGTACTAGGACACTTATTAGGCTCTAACTAACTCTGCAATGTGCTCAATGTGCAAGGTAAACCTTTAAGTAGGAGCACGGGAACTACTGGACTAGCACCTAAGTTCCATCACAGAAAAGCACACACTACTTGAGTAAATTAGGCAGTAACCCGTATCAGAACGTCTGGTCTTGATATAAAAGAGAAGGGAATAGTAAGGAAGGAGGTGATAGACCAATTTTGATAATGTCTGTCATCAATGCTAGCTACTAACAAAAGCCCTAAGACCATGGAGCCAAGCCGAGATAGAAGGAGGGTGGATGTCAACCTGGTAGGATGGTCCGAAAGCAATTCCAGTGGTGCGAAGTTCATCTTCTCGAAGTCTTCCCCCGGTAAGCTCAGCTTGCTTGACCTCTATGACCTGTGGCGGTGGCTCATTCTTGCCTTTCCTCCGTTCCCTTTGCAATACTTCGGCCAGAGGATCTGAGACCACACTTGCAGAAACTAGCACCGCTGCATCTCCATAAGCATCTGAATATTGCCAGCTTGCTTGATCCTGGTGTCCATTAGATTGATTGGCATATTGCTGGTATTCTGCAAAGTGCCCTTCATTTGTTCGTACTTCAGGTTCGCAATTAAGGGACTCCGGTGCAATATGACCTTGACCTGGTTGGGCAGAGTAATGGAATCGAGTACTTGGATGTGGCCTCATCTGTGCATCCAGACTTCCTGCAGATGGCGGTGCCACACTGTCACTCTCCTTGTCTAGCGCACTCCGCTCGAACGTATTAGCTTCCTTGGCGATTCGCGAGGAAACTGAAACAGTTTCCATTGCGGTGCGACGTCCACTTCCACCTCCTCCAAACGCTTGTCCCACCCCTAAGCTATTCTTTGGGGTGGAAGTAGAGCAGTCAAACCTCCAACTTTTCCTTCAATTCTTGTTCTGCTCTCCTCAGAGACCTTAGATCGTTTCTTTCGGCGTTCTGAGTCATCTTCATCTCTGGATTCTAACAAAGAAAAGTTACCCGGAGGCTTGAATTCCACCGTTTTCTTTTTCGACTTCGAGTTTGATGGAGGGGGTAAGTGGGCACGTAAAGACTTGGAAGACGAAGTAGCTAGCAGCTGCAAGAACAAGGACGAAGGGTTTTCCCGGCCCTCCACAGATACTTTGGCCACTCTTGACGTTTGTTCGAAGAAATCCGAAGGAAGAGTCCTTTCTTCTACTTGAGGTTCAGTTGAGGATGGAAAGCGAGGGACATTTTTTATTACTGGCACATCATTAACCCGTTTTACCTGAGGAGAACTCGTTGGAGGTGGAAGGGAGAAGATTTTACTAGAGGAACTTGGCATCGCAATTGGCGGTTTCGTCGACTCTTCATCCTCTTCGTCAGATCCATAGTTGGCAAGTAAATCCATCACCAGGACCTAAGTCCTTCAAAGGTCCGCTGTCTGCTCTGATTCTAATGTTCCGATCTACACTCTGCGGCAGCAACAAAAGCGACACAAGTTAAACCATGCAGGATACAAAACTTGATTTTCATGAAGGGATTCAATTCTTACTCTTTTTATGGACCACCCTTCCTTCGACGTGCTCCAGCAAGTTAAGGGTTTCCCCGAGACCAAAATCTACTGCTATACTTGCAGACAAAGAAGAACATAAAGCTTAATGCGGTGTCGCTTCTGAACATCGTGGGATATTGCTCTCCCAGAAAAACTTAAACCTAAGAATTTCGAATTCGAAGGTTTGAACCTTGCAGGAAATTACCAGGTATAGTTGGAAAGAGCTAAAACTGAGCCTGTCTTACCGTACCTAAAGACTACTGAAGCTTCACAACAGCTTCTTATACTTGATAACAATACACCGTAGGCAAGTCGTTTCCCGTGTTTGACGTGAGGAGAAACAGGAAAATGCTTATAGTATGGTCTACGAACTCAAAATATTTCTCACAACCACTATGTATCATGAAATTGAATCCAGGAATCGTTATCTCGCTCTTTGTCCTGCGCTGAATAAAACCCAAACAAGACCTTCTTCTGATAACCCTGCAATCTACAGCTATCTCACATGATATCCGATCTAGGAAGTCCCAGTTACATGCTCAATTGGAAAGTTCATGAAAATTTAATGGACACTGACCGGCAGCTCACTCTGTCATCCTGGATGCTTGGACAGCCCCAACAACAATAGTTGCAGATTCTCCATTCCAAATCAGACGTCAGAAACAAAATTCCTTCCCACAACATTGACACTAACAAGTATTTGTACGTATGCTCTTGAGTCACTTCAGTCAATCGTAGCAGCAGCAGCGCTCCGTAGAACATTACGAAATTGAATCAGAGAAGGACATAAAACAAACCTCCCGATTCCGACTTTGACGGACTGACGGACGAAAGACGTAAACTTTTATAGCCGGATGCTCGATGGAAGATATCGGAGATTTGGTTAAATATGCAGTAGAATGACGTATCTTCATCAGAGTCTTCTTATGAGGATGTCGGGAAAAATGAGCCGGATCTCCCAAGACTGACGAATAGGATAATTGTGGCTCTTCTCCTGACTGACATCTTGACAAGTTCGTAGGGTTTAGACAGACGAGTTGGGCATTTGTCTTCCTTCCTTCCATTTCTCTTGCCTGCCGAGCACAAATTTAATTGAGCATCGGGCGGGCTTCGCAGTTGTGGAACTACGGCCGGCTAATATGGTACTATACTGTACTCGATCGCAATACTTTATTGCATTTCTTGAAGCAACCTCTCCCGATGTTCAGAATCGACGTATCTTCATCGGAGTATCCTGACTTTTGCATCTTGTTGCCTCAGAGGACATGAAAGGATAGGGGTTGCTGCTGGAGCCGGAAAAAAAAGAAGTCGGAGCCAGCCATGAATTTGCCAGTGCTTCAGCGGGCGACGATTGGACTATTGATTTTGTTCAGTGTCTGGATCTCTTGCGAGGCTCTCTATGAGGATCAAGCTGGTGTCTGGGACTGGTACTATTGGACACTGATTCTTTTGAGAAACAGAATTTGGACATTTTGTGGTAGGGTCAGTTACTGTTATGGGTTGGTAGCATCTGATTACTCAGTTACACAACAAGAATGGGTCTTTAGAGCAAGTGAAGCTTCTTAGCTCATTTTGAAACTTGAGGTCCTTATGGGTAAATTCAAAACGTTGGAACGTTCAATTGGATGTTTGCTGATTATCGAAGTAACGATAGGGTTTCAGAAACAAGTTGATCGAATGAACTTTTAGGAATTTAAGATTAGTCCTACGTCTAAGATCCCACCCGTAACACCCAAGTTTTGGATCTACCGCAAAAGTCAATGGCGAAATTTCTATTGCAGTTGCAGGTGGTAGATGCACAGGTGAATTCCGGTTTGAGTTTCAAATCGAAGAGTGCAGGCGATGTTGATTGATATGTTGGATTACTTGTTTCCACCTTTGTTAATCCGAAAACGGGATGCAGGCATCAACAGTACATTGGCAAAGTGAGACATGCCGTTTTCCAGACTCAAGGCAGTGGGAGGAAGCGTGTCATAGTTGCCACCGAGGAAAATGCGATTGCATCTCTCAACCTACGGACTGGCGAAGTCTGTATGTGTTGCCCACTTTCATTACACATAAAGCTGGGACTATAAGCATGATTGCCATCAAAGTGACCGCGATATCCTTTACCACAGCCGAAGTTTTGAGCCTTGTTAGAGCTGTTTAATGCATACGTATTCTACACGGAGAAATAGATTCAAAGTAGAAAAGAAAGTAGTCAGAGGTCATTGTCGTAGGATTCAGCAACAGACGTACATAGGCTTGGCTTCAACCATTGTGGATGGATGTTCAACTATGACATAACGTCCTTCGACCTTGCTTCTAGTTTATGGCTTTGACGATGGTCATATGCTCATGACAGACTGGAGACGGGTTTTGGGGAAGGCCGACTCCGTGAACGCTCTAGATCTAATTCTCGGAAAATGTAAGTTATGCATCCTCTAAGCACTTAATCCCCTGTGTGACTTCCATTTGGGAGAAGCGTGCATAGTGGACAGGACGAAGTATTTGGTGAAGTGGAAGGAGATACTGTTAGCTGAAAGGGATCTGCCCGCAACGAAATCAAGTGACTATTACCAGGAATAAGTTGCGGCATATTTGTCATTGCCGATTCTTTTGTTGTAAAGCTGCAATTCGTCTGGAACTTCACACAGGAAGAAAACAACTCATGATATGTGTATGTTTAAATATCATCCGTGCAGATGTTATCTCCTTGTCCAAGAAGGGCAGCAGTGTAAGAGCCTGGCATCTTCCAGATGGTGCTTTGGTCTGGGAATCTCTTCTTCAATCGTCTTTGGGCTCTGCGGCGAGTTTACTTGTTCTGCCTGTACGGTACTATCTTTTCTTGTTTAAACATACAACTTTTGTTCCAGGTCCTTCCATTTTCATGTCCTTTTGCTGATTTGGTTGGGTTAATACGGTCCTAGTAGCCTTATAATAAACAGTTTCTACGTCGGTAAGTTATAACGTGTTCTGCAGATCTGAACTGACATAATTTGTTTAGGCATTCAATCTAAAGTGCTGTAGCATTTCGCGTTGCTGCTTGATCACTCTCGTTTGTCCAACCCACAGGTGGATATCAACAATGATAAGGCGAATGATATTCTAATCTTTAGCGGGAGTGTGCTGTTTGCTCTTTCCAGCATTGATGGGAGTATAATTTGGGAATCAGGTCTGCAGTCTGTAAGGTATTTGAACGCAACCTTACTTATGCTTTTAATGTAACAGCCTCTGATCATCATTTCTGCTCGACTTTACGCCTTCACTCTACGGAAAGAGTTCCTTCAATTCAGAACTTTGGCGTTGGTGTCTCTTCCAGAATTATACGTCGGCACTTTATCCTGAATAGGTAGACTGTTTGTTAGTTTGTAAATCAATTCTGGTGTACTGTGGGATAAACGGTTGCAATTTTAAAGTAGAAATAATGATATAGTGCAAAATCGACGATTGATGTCCATGGCTAACAGATGTTGCCTCGTTTTGACGTGGTAATAATACAGAGAGGACCTTGTCATCAAGAAAGTTAGCCTGTCAACCGATGGGATCCTTTCTGGTGTCGGATTTTCCAGGACTTCTGGACTAGTTGTTGTGGATATCGATCTGCGCTCTGGGGACTTTCGAAAGGCCACCCCAGTCGGCATCACCAAAAGATTGTCCACGGATGAGCTTATGCTTGTCAATAGTGTTGCTGTTGCTTTGGACTCTGACTCCCGGACTGTTGTGACAGCCCTCATTCAAACAGACGGGAATGTTAAAATTGTTGAAACTCCCCTATCAGACCTTGTTTCCGGTCAGGTGAAGGGTAGCAGGCTCTTACCTACAAGCCTAGAAGGGGCAGTAGCTCTTGAGGTGAATGAGAAATTGGTAGTGGTTGAAGTTGATCCAGTATCTGCTAAACTGGGCGTATTGGAGGTTATGGAGAACTCAGCCATTTTGAGTAACACTTTGAACGTCGTAGATAGCAAGCACGCAGCGGCTATAGTACAGAAAGGTGAAGATGGATCAGATGCGGGGAAATTTTCGCTTAGAGTGGTCTACACAGATAACTGGAATGCAGATGCTGTGAAAGATCGCGTCAGCTTGGAGTTACCTCGAGGAGTGATCAAGAAGGTGTTTCTAAACGCGTATCTTCGAACAGATCGCAGCTATGGGTTTAGAGCGTTAGTTGTAGCAGAAGACGACTCGCTGGCCCTACTACAACAAGGAGAAGTCGTATGGACGCGCGAGGATGGCCTTGCTTCCATCGTTGATACATGGACCAGTGAGCTGCCTCTTGAAAGAGATGGACATTCTGTGTCTGAAGTTGAGCATGATTTGTCGGCATGGCTGAAGGTAATAATAATCATCCCGTGATTTCTAGTCTCCTCTTTACTACCGAATTTTGCACGGGCCTATGCATGGGAAATTTTTTTTCAGTCTTTTGCTCAGTCTCTTTATTTCTTCGAGGTGCAGGGTCATTGGCTGAAGTTGAAGGCTACATTGTTTCTGGCCAGTTCAGAGGACATCGTTGCAGTTCAAGCCTTGCGCTTGCATAGTTCAGACAGGACCAAAATGACCAGAGACCACAATGGCTTCCGCAAGCTCTTGATTGTGCTGACAAAGGCTGGCAAGATTCTTGCTTTGCACACAGGAGATGGCCGAATCGTGTGGTCTGTTCTTCTATCTGGTTTGCGTGTAGAGTCTGGAATTACGGCTGTCCCACTTAAACTGATGGCATGGCAAGTTCCTCATCAGCATGCCTTGGATGAAAATCCCGTTGTGTTGGTAGTGGGAAAGACTCAATCTGGACCTGATGCTACCGGGATTCTATCTTGGGTGGATGTCTACAGAGGAAAGGAGCTAAAGTCTTTGAAGCTCAACTTCCCCGTCAAACTCGTGATTCCCCTTCCGATTAAAGATAACTCGGAACAGCAACTCCACCTTCTTGTTGACGACAAATTAAAAGCTCATGTGTATCCAGCCACAGAGGAAAGTCTCTCGTTGTTCTTGGCACACAAACCAAACGTTTTCTACTATCTAGTCAACAAGGAGAAAGGTACAATTGTTGGCTACACCATCAAAGATATGTGTGATGACGTTGAAGGCCGAGAAACAGATGGCCATGTGTTCAGCACAGAGCCGGTATGGTCGGTTATATTTCCCCAAGAGACAGAAGTGATTTCTACGGTGGTTTCGAGAAAGTCGGATGAGGTGAGGAACTTCACCGCAAGTTCGTGGAATGTCCATCACCACATGTCGGGTAGCCCAGCAGAAGTATGACATTTGATACATCCGAGTCTATATACATACTCCTTTAGACGTTGGTTTTGTCGCGGAAGCATTTGATCTGATACATCCGTGTATGTGATCGCAGGTTGTACATACACAGAGTAAGATTCTTGGCAGCCGTGATGTCCTCTATAAGTATCTGAACAAAAACTCGATATTTGTAGCGACTGTCACACCTAAGGCAGCCCGACATATTGGAGAGGCTACCCCCGAAGAAGCGGGACTTGTCGCCTATCTTATTGACACTGTAACCGGACGAGTTTTGCATCGAGTGACATACCCATCTATGCAAGGGCCCGTCTATGCGGTAGGATTCATCAACCTAGTGCATGTTTGTCCTATCGGTCAAGTAACTTTCTAGTGGAGTATCTAGCTAAGATCTCTCTAAGTTGAGACGATGCTTTATTGTTCTTCAGCTAGTTTGTGGCTGTTGTGTATTGATGCATAATTGCCATCCCTTCAGGTATTCAATGAGAACTGGGTTGTTTACCACTACTTCAATTTGAAAATGTATCGATGTGAGATGTCGGTGATCGAGCTCTACGATCAGATTCGTGTGGTGCGTACATTACTGACTCTCTTCTACCTCCCATGCACACATCTGTCCTGGCGCAGTGATAAGATCGGACCGTGCCATCCTATTATCTCTGGACATCTGAGTGTATGGAGAACAGTAGCCAACCAGAGTCAAAATTCTGCTTCACCTTGTAGCTGAGGTTTGCTGTTGGCTTGGCAGGGTGATAAAGGAGTGGTACAGTTGATGCTGGGCAGGCACAATGCCAGTTCCCCGGTTTCGTCATACTCAATCCCAAGCATTGACGTGAAAACCCAGACGTACTTCTTCACATACAGTGTGAAGGCCATGACCGTAACCTCCACTGCGCGAGGGATCACAGGGAAGAATATCCTCGTAGGCACTGTCAATGACCAGGTATGGACGGAAGAAAGATCAAAAGATTCTGATCTTCAAGATAATTACACGAAGACTCGAATTCTTTTTCGTAGTAAGTAATGTATAAAGGTTACACAACTATAACAAACTACGGTGGGCAATGAAATATCGAAGTATCTGACTCAAATATATGGACACAAGGAAAGTGTCCTCGAAAACTCAGATTAGAATGCTTCGTGTGCTAATTCATATATTTTTTCTTCTGAGCTCTGCAACTTACAAGGTTTACAAATCGAGACATTTTCGTGAGCTAGTTGTATATCGTACCATCTTGCAGAAGTAAGAAGTGAATCATCAACCTAATTCCGAGGTTCATGACAAAGCCATCATAACTTTTCCATTTCTCTGTGCAGGTTTTAGCACTAGATAGACGATTTTTTGATCCGAGGCGAACCGTCAGGCCGTCTCAATCCGAACTAGAAGAGGGAATCATGCCTTTGACTGATGCTATCCCCATATTTCCTCAGGTAATTCATTTCCATCGATGGTTTTGGATTCTTGCTAATTAAGGAAACGGTTCTGTGTTCGTAACTCAGCTCTATTTTGGTCTATTTATTGATCAAGGTCTATCGGTATATATATATTGTTGTGATCTGATCGACATGTGGACTTTGCCATTGACAGTCGTACCTCACGCACGTGCATCAAGTCGAAGGACTGAGAGGCATTTTGACAGTGCCAGCACGCTTGGAGTCTACATCCCTTATCTTCGCGTATGGTCTCGACCTGTTCTATACACGGACCGCCCCTTCTCGCACGTACGACTCCTTAACAGAAGATTTCAGTTATGCGTTGCTGCTTATTACAATTGTGGCGCTGGTTGCTGGGATAGTCGTCACATGGGTCCTATCAGGAAAGAAGGAACTTGGAGACAAGTGGAAGTGAAATACTGCAACGAGAATGCCACCAGCTAATTCGCCGTTTTGCCTCTCCAATATATCTCACAAGAACAGGGGGGAGGGGAGGTTTGGCAGCCTGCTTAGTTAGCTTATCAAACGAGAGATCTTTGAGGATTTTCTTTAAAGTGACATCATGGAGCTGAAATTTTGTTAGATCATTCTTACTAATCTGAAAAGCTTCGTACCGACCGACACTAGTGGTGATCACTGCGAGAAAGAGCACTCTGCACGCTAACCAATATCGAGGCAATGAATCACCACATCATCACTGCACTTGTAACATTTTGCCAGGAAAAGCAGATCAAGAGAAAATTAAGAGGCTTATGATTTTGTGCCGGAAAAATTGTTTCTGTTCAGATGAACGTCTATGAATCATAGTCTCCACCTGAATTCCAAATGGATGATCCATCACAAGCATCCCTCACCTCCTTCGAGAGAGCTCTGAAGGAGAACCGGAACCAGGAAGATTGTTACTTGTGTCGCTTCTAAAACCACCCTCGTAATTATTCTGGCATTTACAAGATTTAACGACAATTGATATCACTTGATAAGGTATCTTATGGATCCGCAGCGTGTTTTACACACGTGAAGCATTAGCGATATTTGGAAAATAGAATAATGGGACCAAGAAGTGCAACAGGAAAAGGCCCAAAGGAAAAGGACTAGCACAAAGCCAAAAGGAAAAAGAGTAAAATCCGAGGGGATAGGAGGCTTTATTGCCGCACTTGGTTTACATAGACGGCAGCCCAATGCATACAAGTATTATACAGTGACGGAGGTTTTATGTCAAAAAAATAAGAGGTGAGTATAGTTGGAGAGATAGTAAGAGTTCATCTCTTCCGTTGGGAATTTCGTGGTTTCTCTTGAAGAAACCTCAACTTGATAATGACTATGCTTGCAAATCTCTAGAACCAGTGGTACAACGGTTTCCGAGGATAGCCATGGTGTATGGTGATTCTCCTTCCCCTTAGTGGCAATGATGTAAATCTGGCAAAAGATACGAAGGTTTCGGAGGATATTCATGGTGCAGAATCGTTTTCCTTCCCCCTTGGTAGTATGAGTGCTATAACTCTAGCTTGAATGCAAGCCCCTACCAATGATTCTATTAATATGGGGTTTTGACCACCATATCATACAAGGTACAGAATTCTCCCTTGCTTTAGTCACACCTTACATTCGTCACATCCTCACAAGTAGTCCCACTTTTTCAGGAACCAATGTCCTACAACTTGGAATTTTCTGAATAAGAACCGGACCGGGACTAATCTCAATAGTCACATTCACGAAACAGTTTGTATGGGAATAGCTTATTGGCTTATTTCAGCGAAAGAAATCAGTCATTGTCAGAGATGACTGATGTTCAAGTTGATCACACTCCAACAATTACTTCTTAATCAGTGCCACCCAGTTGATCTTCTATGAATGAGAAATCAGGTTGATAAGCCCAAATCAAAGATAGTCAAACAACGACTAGGCAATAGCAATTGCTTTGAGCAACGATGGAATCAAAGCAACATTGTAATCATGACCATTCTTGGAAGACCATTCTTGGATGAGATCCATTTCCGTGAGAGTCTCCTCAATCAGCTCGGACTTGTCAACATATGGTGACCCAATTTGCAAATCCTTGTCAAAATTGATGAGTTCATGAGTCATCTCTTGACCCTCTTTGTTATCCAAGTCGAGATCAGCTGCAAACTAGTTGTTGACATCCAACATGTTGATGAAGTTTGATGTATCATCAATATCAACATCATCATTGTTGTCACATGCATACCAGGTCTGATGTTTGATGTTATTGTTGGTGTCGCACATCACTAACTATGGAAAAATGTTAGCTTTGATGAAGCAACACTAAATGACATTATGGTCAGGCCATTCCAAGCTGTTTGGAGCTGGTCAAGCATGTTGCATAGATACGTATGCTGATTCAAATTAAATTTGGAATTGTCATCTAGATATTTTGATTTGACTCATTCCTCATATGTTTGCAATAGCGTTGAGAGCATGCTCCTATAAAACCGCACCTTGAGGTCATGAATAATGCCTTGATCTAGCTATTGACATTCATTGTTGGGGAAAAATGTGATGACCAGATTTTTGAAATAGAAACATTTTTCTACTGAGCTATGCAGATCAAGCATTTAGCCGCCCAAAGATGCATTGTCATTCAAAACAAACATGACCTTCTTTTGAAATTATGTGATATGGGTGATAGCATGGAGCAGCTTGAGTCTAGTGGAACCATCTTGCCATGCCTATCTGGCTATTGTACATGATGCCAAAAGTTTTCTCTATGTTGATTCCCTTCAATCCCCATGAGGACTTGCTCTTGCCAATCGTCTCTAACAACTTCTTGCTAGCCGTCGATGCAACCGGGGTGACCATGATCCACTCCTTGTTGTGCTTTATGCCATGACAATCATGATTGATCATAATGTATGATCGCAAAGATGTCGTGCAATGCTGCAAGCCCATCTCATCCAAATTGATGATCTTAGATATTTTCTAGATGTTTGGCTTTGAGTAAAGAGTTGAGAACTCTTGGACACACAAGTCTTTTTGTTTTGGATTCTTCTATAGTCCAAATAAGCCCATATGAAGTAATCCTTGACTTAGGGGTTGGGTCAAGATAAGATCACATGCTTAGGAGGATATTCCCATGAGTATGGAAATTCCTTTAGATATTTGACTTTATTTGAATTTTAGCATAGTAACTTGAGTTACTCCAATAATTGGTAACTTTGGTACATAACTATTTCACAAGTATATAAACTAGGAGTGAGGAGGTACTCATCATCTTTTCATTTATAACTCTCTCTCTCATATTGAGTCCTCTAGTGAGCAATGGTTTGAGTCTTGGAGTGTTAACCTTGGAGGAGTATGATGGAGTTGGGGTTCCTTGCCTTCTCAGTCCATGGTGCGCTACCATATTAGCCATTAGAGGTTCATCTTCAACTTCTTCCAACATTTTATGGATGTCCTCAAGAGGCATTCCAATATCTTGGACATTAATGGAACCATGCTCTTTGGTTTTCTAAACACTGAGAGTGGAGCTTTGACAAAGATACTTTTGTAGCCACAAATTCAAAATTGATAACAACTTTAAGGCAACAACAATATCTACAAGCAGCTCACTCTTAGAAATTTTCAATATCTGGTCACAAAATAACATTGCCTCTTTGAGAACACCTTCCATCGCATTTAGAGTTGGTTGTTGTATTGATCTCAACATGGACATACTACTTGATGACCATATTGTTGATCAACTTCAACTTGTTGTGGTGGCGGATCACCTTTTTTTGACAAGCTGAACGGCCAAGACTCTTGGCCTATGATTCTATAATGGCATCCTTTTTCAGGATCTTGGACACTACATGAGAGATCTGAAATATTTTGGACATCTTCTCCTATGTAATTGTCTTGTTTTGTGAGCATTTTCTACAATCTTCAATTTCATATCGACAGTGATATGAGCGCAAGTCTTGCCCATGACTACACTAAGAAAACCTACAAAAAAACCACTCAAAGTGTGCAATGGATTGCCTTCCCAATTGATCAAAACAACACAAAACATAATTATGCATGTTCTAGCAAACCCTATTGATACCAATGTGATATTTGCATCATTCTGAGCAATTCTAAGCATTTTTTCACTTTAGTCACATCCTTACAATAGTCACATTGGGAGGAATCACCGATGTATATGAATAAATCAATACCTTGTACCTTGCTTGAATGCAAACTCCTATCGATGACTTTGCTTGTAAGAGATTTGTGACCACCATATCATAAAAAGTATCTTGTTCATCTTGGAATATGATTATATCAACATTCACCTACCAAGTAGATAGTCTAGGTAGATTTAGCCATCTCTCAATTTGTAGTTTGGACCAAGTAGATTGTAAGATCTGTATCACTTAATTGCGGATGACATCATGAACTCTAGTGTAGTTTCCACTTAAAAGACATCATATATATATATCATATCTAGATTTACAAGCATATTGGTTTGATAACCCTAAAACTGTTTGATGTGGTAAACCCAAATGCAAATAGAATATCAAAGTAGAGTACAAAGCTAAGCTCTGAAGCTTTTCCACTTGTAAGAGAGAATCTTAGCTCCATCAAATGAAGACTTATCAATAAATATGCAAGTATAGATATGAATGTGCATAAGCTTATTAAAATCAACCTAAATCTTCCTAAAATCTAGTGATATAAATTACATAAACATGGGAAATGTTGTGCATGCAAGACCTTGTAGCATGTCATGATCCAAATTAAAAAATGATTGGAAATCATAAGTGCATCAATCTATTGTCATGATAGGTGCAAACAAAGAAAGATGACTATAGTAGAAGAACCTATCAACTAATAGAAAGCCAATAGAACTTATGCTTTTACATAGGCGGTTAGTGCAATACACTCTTGCAATATGAAATTTTATTCTCCCATACTTGTGAGAAGAGTTTTATATAATCTACACCACTCATTTAATAGCTATATGAATATATTTGGCTCTAATAAGGTAAAGAAATTTTTTCATATGGTACTATCAAATATACATAGATGGGATAATACATTGCACACTTGCACATTTATAGATGTGCAAGTGCTAATAAGAGGCTCTAAAGTTATAACATATTTTAGAATGGAATAGATCACTTGTGTGTCACTCATTTGAGGAGTAAATGAGTTACAAATATCATCTTTTCATAAAAGAATATCCAAAACACTCAAAACTTCTAGTGGAATTGAATCTTTGTGTGAAGTTCAAAAAAGTGATGACTTCTTGTGGATTCCAAACCTTGTCTATACAAGTTTGGACTCATGAAGCTAAGATCTCTAGGTGGAGTATACAAGCATACAATGCCTATAGTACATTTTTTTCAGGGATCCATGATATGAGTATTACCTAAAAGTAATTGAAAGAGATATGATTGGAAAATGGTTACAATCTCCCGTAAAGTTGTATACTAAGCTATAGAAAATTTAGATCTTCTTAACTGATCTCCTTAGCTTGTGCACTTAGTAAATACTAGCTATGTGAATTCTTGTGTGAGAATGTGTGGTGGTTATAAAAAATACCTTAATAACAAAAACAAATTGTGCACAAATAGAATCTTATAAATGATTTAACTATTTATTATTGTTTTTATCATAATGGTACATCTTTTAAATTTTATTAGTTTATATAAAATTAATTGTAAAAATTATTTGGAATAATTAATCAAACCATGCAAAATAGAAAATTTAAGAAATTGATTACAAAATGTGCCACTCAATAAATTTCTCTAATGAATATTATAAATACAAGAATTTGGTAGTTTATTTTGGAAGCATTTCCTAGTTATGCACAAAGGAGGTGAATTTGATCTCTGCTAAGCAATGAACATAAAAAAAATATGCTGCACAAGAAATGAATTAAAAGCATTTAAGATATCATCTTGGGTAACCATCCAATTTGGATGGATGTCCAAGGAACTTAAAAAATATCCATAACCATTTTGCAACCATTTAGAACAACTATAGAAAATTGATATAGAGACAAAAAGTATAAAAGTGACCTTTACCTTCATTTGTAGATATCTAGGTCTCCCTTTTATTGGGCTAATCTCACCTAAGTACAATCTAGACAAGGTTCTATGAGTCATTAATGAAGCAATATGTTTGGGCATGCCGAAGGCACAAGGAGAAGAATCTTATCTTTTAGTGGTGTGTCTATAGAGTGAGGAGAATAGTGCATGGTAGGGAGATCAAGAATGCATGTGATAATAGATATGGTATCCTTCATAAAAGATTCAAACTAGTGTTCTCTTGGGTAGGGCAAAAGATACAAAAAATAGACAAGAAAGACTCCAACAAGATGAACTTGAGTCATGGTAAAGATGTGCTAGAAAAAGGTAGTAAAAGAATATATTCTTTTATTGCATGTAAGGGATATCAAGTGCATATAAAGTGATATAAAGTGAAGATTATCATCTATAGTAGTCCCTTCAAGTCTCTATATCAAAGAACAAAGTGGAGGTATGAGCAAGTTTTCTATTACAAATATGCCTCCACACAAGAAGACAAAACTGTCCAAAAGACAACTCATAAAAAACAAAAATTTGCTAATGTAACAACAACAACAACAACAACAAAAAAAGACATATGAGAGATATGAGAAAGAAGTAATCAGGATCAGATAGAAGTAAAGGATTGATATTAGGAGGAGGGAGAGACTACTGTTATGGTATGCTTTGTACATACCAAGTGTTTAGATGTGAATCCTATGGATAGAAAGTTGTATCTAGACTTTCCTCTAATAATTTATGCTCATTTGTATTCCCAACCATTGGATTCTTCTAAATCCTATTTTCAATATTCTTTTTATAAGGTAGGGAAAATTGTAACATAACATGTCATTACAATATACAGTCTTGGTTGCTTGTGAATCATTTTTAGCATTACCAATGAGAAATATATAGTATTCTTAAAGAAAAGGAAATGTAAGCACAATGCATGCACACAAATCCAAGTCAATTAGGCATATAATCACATACACAAAGAATGGAGAGGATTCAAATACAAGTAACTTAACAATAATTCTTCTTAGTAAAAATATACATTTAGAGTATCATTGCTCTATCCAAGAGCTCTGGCCAATATGTACCTTAAGAGCTACTTACAATTTGTATGTAAGATAGAGAATTTGTATACTTTGTAGTGGTGAAATAATTATGAGACTCAAATGAAGACAATTCTTCTGTATAGCTTTGAGTCAAATGCTCCAAGAATCAATGGAAGTCTTACAAGATAAGATTTACAATGATATATAGCAAGACCCAATCTGATCACTATAGCTCTTATAACAATCTCTTTAAATTAGTCTGATTTTTTTTAATTCAAACCTTGGTTTTGAAACTTAATAAAACTTGAAATCATAGTTTTTAATTTTTGAACCATAGATTTACATAAGCACTAAAAAAATTATTGTTTTTAATCATGGTTTCAAATAGGAAACTTGATATAAAATAATAATTAGGTATAAAATAATCCATAATACTTATGATAATACTTTTTGTGAAGGTTTTTATATTAGATCTCACTACATATAAACCAAATTAACTAAAATCTACAAGGTAATTTTTTATAAATTTGTCTAATATTTTATTAAATTTTCAAATTAAAAACTGAATTTTTGATATGAATAAATTCCCAAGTTGTGCTAACTTTGAGCTATATATACCTATGTATACTTGATACAAAACATTGAATTCTCTACTTGAGTAGTTCACATAAAATTTGATACAAAAGTACAAGATCAAACCATTAACAACATGGAAAATTTTGTAGTTTCAATTTCACCAAAAGTTGAGATGTGATCAAAACTCCAAACCTAATCATAATCTCCACCCTAACATTATGTTTTCAAATTTTAGTGTATTTGCTCATCTCCACAATGGTGATTTTTTCTTTCCAAATGGTTCTTTGCAACATTCCAAAACTTGCAAAACTCTAGTTTTGACTTGGAGGAGTCAATTCTTTATCCCTTGGACATTTTGTCACCTCGTTCTTTTAACATATGACCTCCAAAATTCCATGCCTAAATTTTTTTTGTGCATTTATTTCTATAAAAAGATGTAAATGGTTAAATTCTAAATTTACCTATAAGTAATCACATAGAGGATAATAGGATCCATACTCTCCATCATCCACGACATGAATTTAAGGCCAAAATGCATTATCATCCATGCCCAAAAGAGATCATAATTCAAAATCTGAAGTTTGATGAGAAAAAGACTTGAGAGAGGACGATCAAGAGCATTGAACATCTTTTGGTTGCCTCACCTCTCAGATGCTCTAGCTCCAATGCTTTGCTACCACTCTTGGAAGTCTTAGCTTCCACACTCCAGTCCCACTTGAAACTTGCAGGACTAAAATACACCTATTCTCTATGTAACATCCACCACTTATATATATCAAAGCTGCTGAAGAAGACATTATTGTAATCCATGTGCCCAATCACTTGAATATATATAAGTTGTTCATCTAGCAATGGATCAACTATAGGATATTCTGCATAATCTACTATAAAATTATATAGATAAATAACACTTAATTATTTTTTCCATTCATTAAATAAACCATAATATAATATCAAAATAGGAACATAAATTATAGATATAAGATCTTAAGAGTATAGAGTATATAAAGTATAAGATCTTTAGGGAATCACACAAATGAACGGTCCTTCAATGGTTAGGGAAAAAATTGTAAAGTGTAGACTAAAGAGACTTTCTCTATGGTAGTTCTTCTAAGTTCATATGCCAAAGAACAAAAAGAAGATATGAATATTAGTGAATGCAAGGATGAATGCAATTGAATATATTTCCAAACCACTCAATTGTACAAGGAGAAACATATAGATAATATATGGAGAAAAATAAAAATAATGTATATATGAAAAATAATTTAAAAGGAATAAATAATAAAGAAGAAATATAAAAATAAGGGAAACTAATAAACAAAATAAAGACAAAAAATAATAATAATATGAGAGTAGTCTATCTATAACCAAAGGTGATCACCTATTTCCCAAGTAGGCCTTACTCTCAAGTCCAATCACAATTGTAATTTGAGCTTCACTCACAATCCTTAACTTAGCTCAAAACTTAAACTAAAATTTGAGCTCTCTTCACAAACTAATCATAACTCCAATCACCAATGCCCAATCAACTTCAGTTGCAAAATCAATCTTGGTCCCAAATCTTATTAGTATCTCAACTCCAAGCTCTAAACATCTTATAAATATATTTATATTTATATTTATAAATAAAAATAAAAATATATTTATATTTATATAAGAAAAAAAGCATATATATACTTTCTAAGGTTATCCAACATTTCCCTTCTTGGACTCCACAGAATTTATGAGCGATTGATTTGCCCAAAAACCCTTGCATCTTCTAAGTGCTACCTAAAAGATTGGGAGCACTTGCATAGCTATAAATTTTTTACTATATAATAGTGACATTGTTATTAATTTTTCAAATATACCATAACCTTCATGCTCACAAAAGGGATTGAGAGCCAATATACAAGAATTTGGAGCTAAACTTAGTTACCATAAGTCATTCATACTTCCTTGTCTTTGCCATAGCTCATTGATAGTTGGACTTGCTTACAATCATCCTTTTCCACTTAGAATTTTGTGTAGTTACATTAGTGGGTTCTTAACATGTAATGGAGGTCTACCTATACAATTTTTCTCCTCTACTTGTAAAATAAAATCACCCATAAAAACAAATGCTAGTATAAATTTTTATGTATATCCAACTACTCTATGGGTTGTTTTTGGTACCTCTCTAATCAAAATGTTTTATGGCCCTGATTTATGTGTGACCTCTAACATGAACTAATTAGTTGAGAAGAGAAGATACTAGCACTAAAGGAAATGATATGTGGCACAAATGAGATGTGGAGAATGGTAGGTAAGATTTGAATTGAAACTTACCATGCTCTCCAACTAATCATTAACAATCAATAATCAATAACAATGTTCAAAATGTAAGATTTTCTCTCAACAAAATTTGAATTGAGTTTACCATATTCCAACTCTAATCACTAAAGATGTTCAAAATGTAAAATTCCCTCTCTTGATTTCCTCTCTTTGTAGTTTATTCATGCTATGAGCTCATGCTAGGTTTCAATTGACTTTCATAATTTCAGATTTTGCTTGTCACAAATTATCATTCTCTTGGGTTGTGGCTTGTCGGTTGTTAATTGCGGCTTAGTTAAGCTACTTGTTAGTTGTGTGTCAAATCAGAAGTGTTTGGGTGCCAAGAGTGATATTCATGTGCACACTAGATGATATGAAAATCTATATTATCAAAGAAGAATTTGGTTGCCAAGTGTAATACTCCGAGGACAAGAGAAGAGAGAAAACATAGATTTTACACTCAATCATCCGATGCTCCAAAGGAGCACCTTCTGTTTATTATATAGACAAAGAGGATCTCCTCCAAGGAAGCTCCTCCATAGGATCAGGCACACAGATAGGTGACATGTTAGCAAGCTCCACCCTTGGATTACTTACTTGGATGTGTGACATGTCGGTCCTGGTCCTATCTGGTTGGTCAAACAAGCTTTGATTGGAGGGAATATTTTAGGGAATCTTCCTATAGGAATCTCATAATCACGTGGATGAGGTATTGTTGGAAAGCTCTTGACAAGACAAACCAATGGGAGGGAAGGCCAGCCTTTTGTTCTTTGGGAGTGGAAAAACTTGCACATTTTTGAGGCCTAATTCATCCGTTTAGGCCTCCAAAATTACCTTCAAAGATTTCAGGCATATTTCAATTCCTACTTTATTAGTAAAAGTCCCCTTTTGGTGATACTTCTTTCTAATCTGCTTAGTCTATCATGTGTAACATCCTTCTAGATGTTACCAAACCAATTCTCACCTTTAAGTCATATGTCTAGCTATTGGTTCTAAGGTTTTCAAGTCTATTTTGCTTTTTGCCCTATTAGTAGAAGTACTCTTTTGGTGATACTTCTATCTGATCTATTTTAAAAATCATGTATAACATCATTCCAGATGTTACCAAACCAAATTTCACATCTAGATCATATGGCTAGCTCTTGGTATTACACCAAGTGATACAATGATGTGACATATTAATGCATTGGTATTTGGGAGAATGGGAGAAGGAGAAATGTAAATATGTTGCACCGGCTTTGCAATTTTGCATGTGGTAGCAAATATAGAAAGTTCCTAGCATGTAGATGCCAATTTTCCAACTCCCTTGTCTACCAATCCATTTTGCCCAAGTATCAACATTTCATTCCACCCTTGCATCAATTCCACCCAAGTCTCAACATTTCATTCCACCTCACCTCCTTGGTCAATTTTAGGATTTCAACATCTTTTGAACATGGTATCTGATACACCTAGATAATTTTCCATAGTTGGAGGTTTTACAAAAGTAGGGGATGAGGAGAAGGATAAAGATAAAGATAGGTTTAGAATGGTATTTCACAACTATAGTCAAATTTTGGACTATCTTGAGGACCCCAAACATTTTCATAAAATCCATGAAGTGATTTGTAAGAACCTATTCAAAAAAATGTAAATTTTAGTTACATGGCCACCTACCTTGTGAAGTTTTGCAAAGGTTTTGAATCTATGAGCACATAAAATTTATACAAAAAGTGTGCTCACTACATTTCCTCCTACAAATCAACATGCAAATAGAAGGACAAGTGTAGGGGCAAAGGGCTCACAAAGAGGGAATTGAAGCAAGAATGGAGATAAGTTGAATCATCAATGCACTTATTATGCAAGAATGGATTTTCTATTTGGGACTAAAGCCAAAATTTCATCCCTTGCCCTTGTGAATCTAGGTGTGGAAATTGAATTTTAAAAAATGGTCATAAATGAGGAATTGGGATATCAAGTTTCATTAGAATGACCAATTGAAGACTGGACCAAGGACACCTCTAGGTCAGGAACTAACTACCAACCATCAGGTTAATTTTGTTGTTTGTAGTACCCAAGAACCAATTTGTCAAGGACCATGAATACAAGATGGCCATATTCTAGTTCAAGTGGAGGAGATTTGATATCTATTCTTTCAGCCCTCAAGATCATAAGAATTCCTCCCACAACCAAGTACACCTACCAAAGAGGAACCTCAATCACAAGAGAGAGGTAGAGAGAGAAAAGAGCTAGAAGGTGAAAAAAAGATAGAGAATAGGAGAATGAGTCATAAAACCAAAGAAAAGTTGGTTGTGTGAAGACACCTTCCTCTTCCACAATTTCAACATTTAGGGAGGAATTTTCAAAGGTTACAAAATTGAAAATTGAAGCCATGGAAGCCTATAATACCAATAGCTAGACATATGATCTAGAGATGAAATTTGGTTTGGTAACATTTGGGAGGATGTTATACATGATGGACTAAGTAGATCAAACAGAGGCCTCACACAAGCTTGGTACCAAGGAGTTTAAAAAGTGGGTGCCAAAATTTACTAATAAAGTAAGGATCTTGATCAAAGAGGAGAACCCTTGGCATCCCATGGTGCTTGAAGATGATTTCAAAGTAGATCTAGGCTAGTGTTGGACCATTAATTGTATCCATGGTAGGTGCCAAATGAATTTGCTTGTTGAGCTTATCAACAAACACTACAATGGTTTAATGGTTGTGGTCCATCTTTGGTAAGGATGTGATGAGATCTAAGCTTACATGTTCTCAATAGGTAGATAGAATTGATAGTGGTTGAAAGAGTCCACTCGGCTTTTGGTTACTAGCTTTGTTGGTAGCTCTCATAAGATCAGACAAACTCTTGAACCTCTCATACCATGTTGGGCCATCACCACTAACATTATAGGGTACCCAAAGTCTTGTCTACACTCATTATGAACAGAAATTGGTAGGTAAGTCATGGGCCTATTATAACCTTATAGGTCATAGACCACCCTTGGTTGGAACATAAATCCAATTCTCATTGAATAGAAAGCCTTCCTTGAAGGAGAAAGTGTTGTAATCCTTTTTGTGTGTTGCAACATGACCTTGTACCAACTGAAAGAAGTGTTCTTGCTATAAAGCAGCTCTCAACTTGATTTGGACTTTTGAGTCAATTAACACTATTAGAATTGTTGCTATTATAAGAGATTCAAGAAGAGTCTTCAAATCAAGTCATTGTGATAAGGCATCATGGATGACATGAAACTTGTTGAGTTTGTAATCAAGCTTGATGTCAAAAAATTATAGGTGTTTCTCCTATCAATGATGTCAACTTTCCATGTGTTCCAATTATAAGGCCTACAAAAAAGGTTTATGATTGGTTCACATGATCACTTGTTTCCTCAAGAGATAATGTCTCCATACCTTTGTGGCATATACCACTGCCATTTATTCTTGATCCTAAGCAAAGTAATTCCTTCTATGGTGTTTAGTTTGCAAGACACAAAGGTAATGGGAAGTAACACATCTAGAAACTCCTATTGTAACACAGCTCCAATAGCAAAGTTAGAAGTATCAAAATCAACCACACAAGGTAGTTGAGGATCATATGGTTGGAGGATGGGTCATGAAGACATCATTTGCTTCAATTTCTTGAATGCTTCTTGTGCTTGGTGTTGTACTAACAACTTGATGTCTTCCCCAAAAGATTGGTCAACGGTGTGGCTATATGAGCATAGTTGTAGATAAAGCATTGATAAAATCTCACCAATCCATTAAATTCTTACAATTCCATGGCATCCTTAGGATTAGGCCAATCAATAATGGCCTTGATTTCTCTTCTTCCATCTTGATCTCCGCTGATTAGACCTTAGTCAAGAAGGTTATTTCCTTTTGCCAAAAGGCACACTTCAACTTCTTGTAGCAAAACTTCCATTGACATAGTCATCTTAGTACTTCTCATATGTGATTCTTGTGTTTTGCCTATATCTTATTGTAGATTAAAATATCATCCAAGAACACTACTGCTTATTAATCTAATAGCACATCCAACACTTGGTGTAATTGATATATGAAAACTACTAGAGTATGAGTGACCCTAAAAGGTAAAACTATCCACTCAAAATGCCCATACTTCATGCAAAAGGTAGTCTTTTGTACATCCTCCCTATCAATGAGAGTTTGCCAATAGCCACTTTAAAGATACAACTTGGAGAAATTTCATTCTCCACTCAATTGATCCAACAAGTCATCAATTGAAAGCAAGAGATATATAATCTTCATGGCTCTTTATCAAGGCCACAATAGTCAAAATAGAATTGAATCCTTAATCATTCTTTGGTACAAAGAGTATTAGTGGTCCTCAGGGAAATATACTATGTTGTATGAAATCTTTCTCCAACAACTTTGTCAATGTTATTTGAAGTCTTTCTAACTCCTTTGGTGAGAGCCTACAGATTGGCTTACTTAAAAAAGTACTACCTAGCAACAACTTGAAGGGCATACCTCAATCAAAAGGTAATCATTTTGGAAGATCATCCATAAATATATCTAAAATTTCTTTCACTATCTAATCAACTATTGCTTATTGAGGTTGTTTACCCTCGTCCGCTTCTCCTTGTGCAATTAGCTTTATCCACATAACAAAAACAAGAATATGTTATTACAAAACTTACTCTATAGTTGCTATACTAACAAATTTCACATCTTGGGACTGACTATTCTTAGGTGTTTGACTCAAAGATGCCAAACAACCTAATTAATAATTCTTACCTTGATGTTGTACTTGAATTTGTTGTTTGGTCCAATCAAATTAAACCTTATGACCTTCAAGCCAAGGTAGACCTAGAATGGTATTATCATGTAGTGAGCTACTACAAACTTGTCATGCCATTTGTAGTGTCGCATCTAGATTGCTCAGACACTAGAGTTCTAGTGTTACTAGTTAGAGGCATATTGGCTATTACTCATAGACTACTTTCCGACGGTCAGATTTTTTGTTTAGGGTATTGACTTCATGGTGGGGCCCACCATCACTTGCACCATCTACACCGTTGGGTGTGTTGTCAATGGGACCATTGGGATGAGACCTAGGTCAAAATCAGGAGTATACCTTGGAAGTGTAGCTCCAGAGAGCTCACTTCTTTGATGTTGAGCCTTCGAGTTCCTGGCTAGAGTGGACAAAAAGCCGGTGAGCATCACCTGGAGTCTCTTAGCCAGAGTGGGTGTGGCTTGATTGTAATCAGTGCCCAATTGTTGGCAATTTGTTGAGGATCATATCAAGTATTGATCTGAGTTCAATTGATTTGAGTTGTAAACAATCTGATTACATCAAAGAAGTGAGTTAGGGGGGAATAGGGTGCAGGAATTGCGAGTATTGGTGGTATCTCCAAGCTCGGTGGATCATGGTATCTTGATCGAGTAGATCAGATTTCCTTGAGAGAGTGTGTGTGTGGAAGCGCTGGCAAAATTTAGAGCCAAGGAAGAAGCAATTTTCAAGTTGTAGTTGTGATTTTGAGCTCAAGACCAATTTGTTACGAGTTGAGCTCAAAAACTAAAATTGAAGGTGAAGTTGGGAGCAGATCCTCGTGAATTGAAGATTGGATGAAACACATTTTTCCAATTTGGCTCAAGTGAAGAGTTAGCTGAGGATTTATGTCAGCTATTTTTAGGGATTTATGTCAGATTTTACGTCAGATTTTGGCGAGAAGAACTTGAATCCTCGATGATCCTCGTAGCTCAAGAAGTAGATAGGTACTTCGATTATGTCAAATACCAAATGGTGGCAGAGTCAGTCCTATGTTAATTTATGAGATGGGATTTATGTTGTTTATGTTTATGAGATGAGATGTTAATTTATGTTGTTGTTTAGCATTCTTGTGATTGGACTCCCTCCATTCTTTACTTCATGTTTGTGCACCGTATTTGTGTGAGGTGCCTTGAATTTTGAGCATTTGTGCTCTGGTGTGTTCTCAATAGTGAGGCTACAGTGATGACTAGTCAAACTGTCTTGTTTCTCTCTGGTAAGGAAAGAAGTGATGACCTGCAGACTGTGAGAATGCACGTTGTGATGGTAGGTTACATGGTGTCCTTGCTCCTAGTGTAGTTGTCTTGGTTAGAGTTACATTAGTGGATAATGGTCTGTTAGTTTTGGCACTTGGTGGTGCTTGGTTGGTATTGGCACTTGGTAGTGCTTGGTTGGTGTTGGCACTTGGTGGTGCTCAATTGGTGTTGGTACTTGGTGGTGCTTGGTTAGTCTTTGCACTTGGTGGGGTACTTGTTGTTGCAGTTTGCGGTTGCGGTTGTAGTTGCAATTACTTTGTACCGATGGAGTTCTTTGGAGATTCTAGAGGAGATAGCCCTATAGTACGTAGTGGGTTTTCTCGTAGTGGCGCTCAATATCAGCTTGTATCTTAGGTCCTAGTGAGAGAGGAGATTGACTTTGAGTTAGAGTTTGACACAGGAGTTGATCCAATTGAGAGTGCACTTGTCGTGTTTGCACCGTTGTTGTGGGACATGGACAAGATTTATGGGGCCTCCAAAGGCTCTAAATGTTACTCTGGTACATTGGGTACCATTGAGTTGGATGACTTCATCCATGAGTTTGATACTTGGTGTGATCTACAGTAGATGCGGAACCCAACTTTATTCACACCTTTCATGGCATGTAAGGGTTGTTTCAGCACTTGGAGGGTCCACTGATGGATGACTACCATGAGTTCAAGAGAGCTCATTTGAAAGAGATTGAGTTATGGAGATAGTATTGGTCTTTGAACTATATCTCTATCACTTTAGGCTTGGTTGCTAGGAGTAGATTGGATGTACCCATGAGTTCTAGCTCGAGTGGTGTTGGTGGAGATAGTGGAGGTGCACTAGCTAGAGATAGTGTTACCACGAGTGGAGGTACCACTAGAGGAGGTGGTGTGGTACCGAGGTTTAACTCCTTGGTGGAGTTCTTCCAATGTTTGAGGCAGAACTACCAAGGAGTGCAGACTGACAAGCTAAGAAGCTTGCAAGAGTTCCAGCGGAAGGCTAGAGAGAGCCTATGCAAGGCATACACTTGCATGAGGCGGCTGATCAGTTTCACTCAAGGAGTGATTGAGACCCAACAAGTCTAGTTTTGGTATGGGATACTAGACAGGGAGTTGCAATGTAGAGTTCGTGATGCTACGTTGTTACAGGCTACTTTGCCTACTTTGGCAATGGTCTTTGGTTTGGCTGAGCATATTGAGCTCAACATGGTGGAGGAGAGAGTAATGATATCTGGATTTGGTAGGGAGACCTCATCCACGGCTATGACTTCTTCTAGAGTGCAGCAGAGTGCACCATGCCCAATTGGTTTTTGAGGACAAGGTGGACAGCCCAGGTCCTATGGAATGAGTGGAGGCCCTATTGTAGTTAGACCCTTACCTTCATTTTTGGGTCAGTAGCAACCAGTAAGTAGTGGTGTTGCTTATTGGACTTGTGGTGGACTTCACCATCGGAGAGAGTGTACTCAGGGCAGCGGACTTGATACCTCTGGTGCATCACAGCCAGCACATAGGTAGTGTGAGCATTGCCATAGATTTAGTCACACTAGTGATCGGTGTTTTGACCTACACCCGGAGTTACGGAGTGGTAGGGTTGTTAGGCAAGTTGTAGAGGAGCTCCAATTCATAGAGGACAAGGTGGTAGAGGTGGTAGTAGAGGATCTACACCTACTAGGAGTGTAGTACATGCTCTTACTTTTGATATAGTTATGGCTACTTGGATTGAGCAGTTGGAGCAGAGATTGGCTAGTATGGTTATTGCTCAGAGGAGATCAGATTTGGGTGATGAGGCTTCCACCTCTTATGTTGGTGATAGAGATGCTTTGGACTTCATGTGCGGAGCAGCACAGGTGGATGCGTCTGTAGAAATGACTAGGAGTGCAGTACGTGCTCCAGAGCCTAGAGGAGCATCAGTGGAGTTGGACCAACAAAGAGGAGAGGTTGGGAGACATGTTAGACTTCCCCAGTCTTTCATGCTATTTGAGGCATTGCAGACAATATCCATGGCTCCTAGACGTCCCAGTGCAGGTGTGGTAGGTAGTGATAGAGTGCATGATTGACTACTTGCTAGTCAGCCACCTACTACTACACAGACTGAGTTTAGCACAATGTTGGGGGCCTCTCAGCTGATTATACAATGCCCTTTGTTTTCAGCCAGTGACATGTTTACATTGGGAGTTGACCCAACCCTAGTGTTTTGGTTGGCTGCCATGCTTTGTGAGAGTAGGGATGATGCGGTTCCTACTACTAAAGCAAAGGTGGTTGATAGTGGAGTTGACTTGGTTGAGGAGCATGGGATCCATTCAGCAACTAGTGGTTTATGGTAGGCAACAACGGCTAGACTGGAGGAATTGCCGGCTAGACCGGCCTTTGAGAGAGCACAGTTCACACTTGGTGTTATCCTATTGGATAACCAAAGGAGGACTTTTGGTTTGGTGGGACCTTCAGGGAAGGTCTATACACCACAGAGAGTCTTGTTAGACTCCGGTGCGCAGCCCCTTATGTTGGGGAAGGCTACAATAGTCGGTCTAGAGTTATGGAAGGCCGATGTGGAGAGGTGTCTATTTCAGATCCAAACATCTCTAGGTGGTGGTTTGACACAATACATCACACATGGAGAGCTTGTTGTCCAGGTTCAGCCTGGTCATCCAATGGATAGCTCGGTGGTGAGAGCTCAGGCTATTGTGACAATAGATGAGTCATATGATGTGCTAGTTGGGGGAGTAGTGTTATGCCCCATGGGTTTCAATATTGACTATTGGGAGGAGACAATCTCCTATAGACCAGGTTGGCAGTCTAGTGAGGGATGGGTATGTCGCCTACTAGTACGCTTCAGTAGTGGCAGTCTTGGCTCACTACAGTCCGGGACCATGGCAACATCAGTTTATGCTTTCAGTGGTGCAATTACTTGGCTTGGTGACTTGTTGGAGGAGAATGCCCATGAAGAGGATACTCCAATACCAGAGGAGATCACTTGGATTTGGAGTACAAGTGGGATTGTTCCATCCACCTTGGATGTTCCATTGTGGAGTTCAAAGGAGGCGTTATAGCAGCATGCAGATCAGGTGGTGCAACAAGCTTGGAGTGGAGCCTTTGTACCATCGGCAAATGAGTGTGAGGATAAGCCTCTAGAGTCAATTATTTTGACACCTCGGGATACCACACTCATTGCTTGGCAGTATCCAATAGAGGAGATATGTCTATTGGAGTTGTTCGGTGGGATTAGCACCTGACTAGTTGCGGTATTACAAGCGGGTATACAAGTCCAGAGGTAGTTGTATGTAGAGAGAGATGAGACTGCTAGGCAAGTCTCTCTACATCATGTGGCACACTTGGTCTATTGGTATCTGGAGTTATTACCAATGTCAGCAGTTAGAGGTTACCAAAAGGCCCTACCAACAAACATTCTTTACTGGGGGTGCATGATCTAGAGAGACATGGGCCTATTCACTTAGTGATTTCTAGATGGCTATGTCAGGGACATACACGTGCGGGTGGAGGTTTGGGTCTTTAGTATCCTCATTCTGGTGTGTTTTGGGAGATGTTACGGATACTACAACATCTCTAGGTTCATCAATCCGTTCTCTAGCTTACCTTTTAGAGAAAGTTCCTTTGATAGGTGATTCTTGCACCAGAGTGGTGGTGAGTACACATCAGGTCCATTCTTGGATGGAACTTGTTGTATTGTTAGATGCAGCCAGAGTGGGATCACGGGCTCATCATCTTTATCTTTGGTGGACAAACCTCTTACACAGAGAGGTTTTACAACGTGCTTATGATGAGATTCAACAACTTGACCACATCCTTGTTGATAATATCTTGGATGTTGGGCGTCAGACAGTAGTAGTGGCTAATAGGTCACCTATGGCAATGGTGAACCTAGTTGGACAGCCTAGAGCCGCATTTCCCACACTCATGAGTTTTCTATGCTCTTCTCATGCTTTTTGAGAGGGAGGACCTAAACTTGTTTGGGACTCACAGTTACAACAGTTGGTGGAGCTCAATGCTGATGAGAGAGAGCGGGCAATGGGTTTTTGCACCGGGATTACCATTATTCTAGTAGTGTAAGAGGCATCCAGGCGTCAAGTGTTAGGTCAGGCTATGGACCTGAATTGTTTGACCTGGATTATGAGCCTTGGCTTGGCAGAGCAACATAGGATGCACTTGATAGGCATCACCACTCTGACACTTATGAGCCCTGTGCCTATCGAGACAATTCAAGCACATGCTAGGGGTGATGGACCGAGTGGACATGCTATTCTTGGGACATAGCGAGTAGCTACTAGGGAGAGTGGTCTACTTGGAGTCCATCCAGGTGAGCGTGGGCTACTTGGATTACACCCTTGGTCCACTTGGGATGCAGCTAGAGGACATGTGGAGCTTGCATCCAGAGTGGAGGGAGTTTTTCACATAGAGGTTGGGACCTCTAGTAGTCAGGAGCATGACACTATTGTTCCCAAGGGCCCAGTGTAGCAGCCAATCAGTAAGTCTTCCCTCCTAGACAGTTAAAAAGGATACTTGGGAGCCCGATCTTGGACCCAAGCTTATTGGAGAGGAAAGACGGAGGGTTTGGAGGTTCTTGAGGAGCCACACAAGTTGTTTTGCCTTCAATATGAAGGATTTGGGTGCTCTAAAGGGACTTGGTATACAGATTGAGCTGACTAGCAATACACCAGTTTTCTGAGGTCCTTATTGATATAGTGATATAGAGAGGACATTGATTTAGAGCCAGAGTAGTGACCTTTTTGAGATTGGTTTGGTAGAGATTTCACATGGAGAGTATGCATCAACGACAATGATGCCAGCCAAGAAGGATATGCATGGCAACTACACAGATAGGTGGATGTGTGGAGATTACCATCCTATCAACCAATAGACCAGGGCTGATCGGTATGCCATGCCTACATCGGAGGAGATTTTTGATGCGATTGGGCATGCAAAGGTCTTTAGTACTTTGGATCTTTGAGCAGGATATCATCAATTGCCGATTAGGGAGGAGGATAAGTCCATGATAGCATTCTGGGCTATTGATCTCCATAGTAAGGATGTGTTATATCAGTGAAAGTTCTTACCGTTTGGGTTAAAGAATGCTCTTGCTAAGTTCCAAAGGGTCATGGATAGGATCCTAGCTGGATTGGATTTTGCTTAGTGCTATATTGATGACATTTTGGTTTATAGCACTACTATGGAGGAGCATGAGAGACAATTGTTGGAGGTGTTTGAGAGGTTGAGATCATGGCCTCAAATTACATCTTGGGAAGTGTAAGTTCTTCCACAAGCAAGTTGAGTATTTAGGTCATACTATCTACCTTGGAGGACTTGGTGTTCAACAAACCAAGGTGGAGGCTATTGCACGTATTTCTTGACCTACGGATGTGAGCAGAGTGCGAGCATTGCTTGGGTGGGCAAACTTCTATTGCCACTATGTTAGAGGATTTAGTGTCATTGCCAAGGCCTTGACTAAGTTGACCAAGCTTACATAGGAGTGGTGTTGGGGAGATGAGCAGGAGAGAGAGCTTTTGTAGAGCTTAAGGAGAGGTTGACATCTACTCCTATTTTGAGGAGACCAATCAAAGGATGACCATTTCAGTTTCATACTGATTGGAGTATGTTGGGGCTTGAAGTAGTGCTCACCTAGCATGATGATGAGGGGAAGGAGTTTGTGGTGGCCTATGCTAGTTGCTCCAACAATTCAGCATAGGCAAAGTATAGTTCATATGAGGGAGAGTGCTTGGCAGCAGTTTGGGCAGTAGCACATTTCTGATGTTACCTATTTGGTAACCTCTTCACTCTCATCACTGATCATCAGCCGCTAAAGTGGTTGATGGAGTCCGACAAGCTTTCAAGGAAGCTTGCAAAATGGGCTTTGAATTTACAAGAGTATGATTTCATGGTTGTTCATAGACCTGGAGTGGTGAACCGTGATGCAGATGGGTTGAGTAGAAACACATGTCCCAGCCAGCATGACCAGACCGGAGCACGTTGGCATGGTGAGACAGATGAGGAGATGGTACCAGGTTGGCATGCATCTGCCTTTCTCTATATATTTTCTGAGGCTTTGGTGGTATCTTTCTTAGCGCATACATGAGGATTTATTGAGGTCACAGATCTAGAGAGTGAAGATATTAGGACAATTTAGGGAGTTCAGTGAGATATTCATGATGATGTCTTGGTGATGGACTATCTTTGCACTGGTGTTGTGGGTGGCATAGTTGAGGCCAAGGAGAGAGACCATGTTCTTCAACAAGCCTGATGGTTCAGATTGGAGGGCAAACACCTTTTGTGTGTATGGGAGGATGGTAGAGTGCAAGTAGTATCACTTCCATCTCAAAGACCACAATTGGTCTATCATGCTCATGAGGAGCTAGGACATTTTGGAGTAAACCATACATACAACTTACTCCAAAGTCATTATTGGTGGCGCGGTATGTAGACTGAGGTATAGTAGTTTGTTGCTAGATGTGTGGTTTGTGACCAAGTTAGTGCATCATTCAATGCTCCTACACCATAGTTACACCCATTACCTATCATGGGGTTGGGTTACCGTTGGAGTTTGGACTTCACTGGACCATATACTTGGAGTAGATGGCTTTCTTGAGTTAGAGGGACCTAACCGCCAGCTAGGAAGGCGATTGTGGCACTTTAGAGTTTATGTATGACTTATGTGTGAGATGTGCTTCTATTGTGTATGATGTTGACAACAATGTATGTTGTGTAGCAATGTATATACACACGACAGCTATCATGCCATTTGTAGTGTTGCATCTAGATTGCTTGGACACTAGAGTTCAAGTGTTAGTAGTTAGAGGCATTTTGGTAGTTACTCATAGACTACTTTTGATGGTCAGATTTTGTGCTTAGGGTACTAACTTCATGGTGGGGTCCATCATTACTTGCACCGTCCATGCCATTGGGTGTGCCATCAGAGGGACCGTTGGGATGAGACTTAGGTCAAAAGCAGGAGTATACCCTAGAAGTGCAGCTCCAGAGAGCTCACTTCTCTGATGTTGAGCCTTTGAGTTCCCGGCTAGAGTGGACAGAAAGCCAACAAGCATCATCTGGAGTCTCTTAGCTAGAGTGGGTGTGGCTTGACTGTAATAAGTGCCTAGTTGTTGGCAAGTTGTTGAGGATCAGATCAAGTATTGATCTGAGTTAGATTGATTTGAGTTGTAAATGATCTAATTAATTGTGGCACTTTAGAGTTTATGTATGACTTATGTGTGAGTCTATTGTTTATGATGCTGACAGCAATGTATGTTTTGTAGCGATGTATATACGCATGACAAACCTCATACACTCTAAATACTCTTTGCCAATATTGAATGTAATAAAACGTGAGATACAAATTGCAAAACCTTTTCTACCATCTGTCATCATCAATTTATTACCAAATACTAGCTTGATAAATATAACTAATTCCTTTGCTCTTGGCTAATATATGCAATTCTAAGAACTCCCACAATCAACCAAAATCCTACAACAATGATTAATCATCATAATTTGCAAGTGTATCAAACTTGCATAGGTCAAACCTTCAATCTCATTAGAACAAATCAGGTTTCCTATAAGTGGCTTGATATCTCCTACTTGGATTCTTTGTTTCCTTGATCCTCATGTTCTGAAAACTCCATTTGGGCAATGGGTTGAGGCCATTCATTCCTAGTTGGACATTTGACAATATGATGTCTTATTTGGTGACAATATAAGAAACCATAATTTTATCATAATCTTTCTCTATTTGTAGTGCCTAGTAGTGTCCATTGGATGGCATCAATCTCTATTGTTGTTGGGTCTTCTACTCATGTTTGGTGTGTTTGAAGGTTTTGTAGATCTAGGTCAAGATCAAGTTGTGAGAACCAAGGATTCAAAGTGCTTAGCTAACTATATAGCTTCTTCTAAGTGTATGTACTTGCATGATTATTTCCAATTTTGTGCATGATTTCAAGCTCCTCATAAATCAATCTGGAGTTTCACTTTCTAGTATCCCATAAAAATTTCATTATGATGTTTTGAAATTGAGTGATGTATCTTCTGAAAAAACCAATCTACTTCAACTATGCCAATCTATCTCACACATCTTGTGTAACATTTATTGTTTAGAATCTCCCAATTATTGTACTCTTGAATTCTTCCCATGTTGAGATTGGTACAAAAAACTACCATTGAGCTTGATCTACCCAAAATGTCCATCATATTTTTTCCACTCCATCTAATTGGCTTCAAGTCAAAAAAAAATCTGTGTTTATCTCAAAGATTTGTAGCTTCAAAATAACATTTGCAATCAAACATAAAATCACTTGTACCTAGGAGATTCTAACCTTCAAATACCTTTGGTATAAAAAATCAAATTTGCTCTTCTCCTTCTCAAAATGCTACCCTCTCTACATGCTCTTGTCATTGATGATCTTTCTTTTTGAACAATTGAGTAAGGTGCTCAATTTGTTGTTGCATAACATTGATAACTTTGGGCATTGCCAACATGATTACTACTCTATTTGCAATAATTTAATTTAACATGGAAGTATCTATTTTCAATTATCTAATTTAACATGTAGATGTAACATTTTCACTACTTCCCATAAGTTACAATATAAAGTATCAATGGTTCATCTGACAAGGTGATTACATTCAAAAAATTCTACCCAAAATATGAAATGATATTTAGTAGTACATAGACAAAGAAATCCCAATGGTTTGAGGAAAATGGATTTGGTGGTCCAAAGATTCCATCCATCTCATTCATACTTTGATACCAATGTAAAAGATGAAAAAGAGAAATAGAAGAATGGAAGAACGGAGTGGAGTATCATGATGAGATTCTCAAGTGAGAGAAACTCAAAATACCTAGCTTGAGCTTGGCTTGGGTACAAGAGTCCCAAGGAACTTCCAAGGAAGGTTTGTTATAGGAGCCACCTTACTTGGAGTTCAAGCTAAGCTAGCCATCAAGGTGATGTACAAATTACTTTGCCCTTGGAAAATTCCTAGAAGCTTCTCACCAAGAAGCTTCTTGGGTGCTTCTAGAATATCTACCTAAAAGCTTTTTATGCTTGTAGCACTTTTTAGGCTAGTCCTACTTCCTTTTGCTATATTTAGCTTAGATTACTAACTCATTAGCTTCTCCTAACTAGTTTGCTAACTCCATATTATTATATGTTGCAAAAGGGAGTTAAGTAGTATCCATTTGCACTAAAAGATGAATAAGATTCAAATGTGCTCTACATTTACTACTTTGAAATTAGAGTGCATTGAGAAAAAAAAGCACACTAATTAATTAGAAATGGACATGATTATGATTAATGGGATCATGCATAACCCTTAAAACTCTAAAGTTCATACTTTTGAATTCCTTTAAATATTTTAAAACTATGGATGATCATCTATAAAAGTTTTAAGTACCCCATCATCACCTATTTGTAGAAAATTTAGTGGGTAACCAAAAACAATTTCTGCAACTTTTCCAAGAAGCTAAAAAGAGGTTATTGAAATTCCTTATTGAACTATGTAATTGAACTGCTTAATTGTAGGGTTCTATAGTTGCTAAAAGATCCTAGTTACACCCACATATGTAATCACATACTACCTATCATAAGTAGCTCTTACTTCTTAAGCTTGCCTTAGCTTGCTTACACTAAGCTTTAATAAACATTCACCATTGTGCAAATATTTACCATTGAGCTTGTCCTTCTTGCTAGCTCACATTCTCTAGCATGCTCATTCCTCAATTAGATAGCTCCTAATAAAATTTGCTTGGGCTCAGCATGATAAACTTATATCATGCTCCAATAAGTATCCATTTTTGTGTAAAATATTCATCATCCACCATTGAGCTTCAACAAATATTTTCCATTCATCTTGTCACCATGGCTAGCTCTCATTCTCCATCATTGCTTACTCACTTACTTGCTAACTCCTCAACTAGAAAACTCATATTTAAATTTTCTTAGTCTCATCATAGCTTACTTGCATCTAGCTTCAACAACAAATTCACTATTCAAATTGTTTTTCATTGCTAGCTCCCCCTCTCCTAATTACTCACTCACTCAGAAGACTCAAACTCTCAAGAAAAACTTTGAGAAGTTACACCAATGGAACCCATACAAAAGTATTCTCTATTCATTTGTTGGTTAGTTGATCATCACTAATAGGGATGATCAATGAACTTTACTGCTCTAAAAACTCATACACCTATTAGATTCATAAAACACTAATATATTTTATGCTCAATTTTGATCAATTTCCCAATCAATGATTAGAAGAATATCATAAAAGTGCTCACTATCTTTTTTTAATAGACAAAAAAGCTCTACATGATGTCCTCCACTAGGTTAGACCTTGATTGTCCACAAGGCTAAGACAAGCAAGAGAGGCTTTTGCATATTTGAGATGATGAATTACATTATCAAGATCCTTATACCGCACAACTTTGAGAGTAATAGAGCCCCTTGTTCACCAATAACATTAAATTTGCAAAAGAAGTTGGGTATAGCCAAAAAATTATGGGTTTCACTAGAAGAGATGTATTTATCTCACCTCTTCAACTGCCAAACAAACAATCTACATAATGCTTCAATGTTCAGTTCTCTATCAAAAGCTGAGTTTGTTTTCTGATGTTGTTGAGAAAAGGGAGTGCTTACATTCATATCTAAATAAGATAATTAAGACCAATTCTCTTAAATCTACTTAGGATCAAACCAAACATATGTAAGAAAGAAAGAAAGAAAGTGGCAAATGTAAATAGAAGATGCAAGCAAGAAAGGGTTGCAAAATAGAATGAAGGAATATTTATGAAGTAAACTCTATGCAAAATCATATAAAAAGTAGAAGAAGAAGGAAAAAAGATACATCGGCATTTTACTCAAAGTAGCAATAAGTTTGTTTAACTTATGTGAAACTTGCATGATGGAAAATAACCCCATTGGTTACACTAGGGCTAAAATTACAATTGCTATGTAATTTTTTGTTACTTACATGATAATTTGGGCCATTTTTTAAGGTGCATAAGACATAGATAAGTTTATGGAGCATCTTTCTAAAATCATTTTGATAGCTAAGGCCATGTAGATATTTATAGACAACTATGTGCCTCTTGAAAAGAAGCAAAAGGTCACAATTGAGAAAAAATTACTTTACTACTATGAAAGCTAGCTATTTGATCCACTTTTTGGAGTATTGCAAAGGCAAGAAAATATGACCTATAAGCTACTATCAAAAGTAGAGAAATCTATCTTTTAGGACTTTCTCAAGGAAAATAAAAAGAATTACAAAAAGGGAAAAGTTGTATTTATGCAAGAAGAGCTTCATAACAAATGAACTTTTCAAGATTCATTGTGGAAAATAACATCAAACAATGATACTAGAAAGAGCAATCCAAAAGGTGCAAAAGCTTTTTGTTGCAAATAAGGAAATATCTGAAATCAACCCCATGTCCATACAAGACCTAACATGATCAAATCAAGAAACAAATAGATGGTTGACACATCAACACCATTGTTAAATCCATCAATCGCTATAACCACAATAAAGAACAAAGCTAGTGCTCTAATGCAAGCATGTGCATTGTTAGGGTTGGGCTTGTTGATCTCCTTGAGAATGGATTTACCCCAAATTGGATCTTTATAAAGCTCATTTTTGGTGTTGAATCTTAATAGCTTTTTTATTATAGTTGAAAGAGGTTACTATGGAATCTCAAGTGCTAGATTATGTTCAGCTTGACTAATTGTAGTTGTATTGGTAAAGTACATATGAAATTCTAATGTTTGATTACAAAGAAAATGTAAGGTAGAAATTTGAGTTCTAAAAGTCTTCACAAGAAGAGATATATCCTAAATTGGAGCTCACTTATAATAGAGAGCTCACTTCTTTGATATGGAGTTGCTTGAGCTTTTGTCTATAATAGAGAGAGTAAGAAAATGTACCTAGTGCCATGGAGTTCTTTAGTGCTAGAGTAGGTTTGCTTGATTTGAGTATAATTATAGTTGCATCTTACTAAGTATACATATGATTTTATTTTTTATTACATAAAAATAGTGATGCAAAATTTGAGTTCTGAAAGTGTTATGATAGTATGTTCAAGCTTGGATGTCGTAGATACTATCTTTGATTTTTATTGAGTTGTTGTTGTTTTACAATTGTTGTTTTGAAGATAATAAGAGAAAGAATGAAAAATTTTAGGAATTGATTGATGGTTTGTTAGCAAGTGGTAAATGTTTTGAAGATTTAGGTGGATATTTTTTCAATTTTCTTTAATTAGATGTAATTGTTTTAAATATTATGAATTATATTAATTGATTTTATTATTGAGGTAAAATTAGTATTTAACTATTAAAAAAAGCTAGTTGCATGCAATATTTAACATTTGAGGTAAAAAATTAAAGAATCAATAATAAAATTGGAGTTGAAAGTACCCAATTGCTAGAATTGCAAATCAAATTGGTTTGGAGAGTAGAAATTTCAAGAATTTTTATTTCAAACTTGATGTGACATTTAAAATCAAGGTAAAATTTACCTTATTATGTATTTAGAGTTATTGCACATCAATTGGCAAAGAAGATTTGGCAGAGTAATCCTAAGTTAACAAAGATATCCTAAATTTACAAGATTTGAAGATGACAATAATTTATACTACATTTAGTTCAATTTGGCTTGAAGGCATAACAATTATGGGCTAGAGAGGCTACAAAGGCCTTGAAGGCTAATTCTAAGCCAACAAGTTGGGAGAGAGGCTATGAAGGCCTAAAAGACCTACAAGCAATTAATAGAGAGGATTAGAAGAGAGGATTTACTTCATCAATGACTAAGAGTTATTGGAGGTCAAATTTGGTGGAGTAACCCTAAGCTAGAAATTATGTCTTAAATTTGCAAAGATTTTTAAGATGACAACAAAGTATACGCACATTAGCTCATTTTGGCTATAAAGCATAATAGTTGTGGGTAGTTGTGAGCTAGAGAGGTTACAAAGGCCTAAAAGGCCAACAAGCAAATTGGACAATAAGTTCGTAGAGATAGTTGTGGATAGTTGTGAGCTAGGGAGATTATAAAGGCCTGAAAGACCAACATGGAAATTGGATAATAAGTTGGTAGAGATGCTACAAAGGCCTAAAAATTTCTTAAATTTGCAAAGATTTTAAGATGACAACAAAGTATACACACATTAGCTCATTTTTTCTATAAGACATAAAAGTTGTGGATATTTGTGAGCTATAGAAGTTACAAAGGCCTAAAAGGCCAACAAGAAAATTGAACAGTAAGTTGGTAGAGATGCTACAAGTGCCCAAAAGATCAACAAGAAATTAGACAAGAAATTTACTTGATTTAGGGATTTATAGTTATTAGAAGTAGCAAACCATAGCTTGTTAGCATGAGATTTGCAATTTCAATCATTTTAATAATTGTCAAAATTTGACCACCTATCAAAATTTTATCCAAAATACTTGAATCCTAGACATTTGGTTTCCAAATAAACCCCTTAATTAGCTACCCTACTCTTACTTATTTTCTTAGGTCAAGTGGCACTTTTTATCTATATAAATATATTTTTTACTAGTAGAAGATAGTTTGATCACATCCTTAAAATTTCAGTAGGTCTGAATAAATAAATTTTCTTATCATATTGGAATTTCAAATGATGGCAAAGTCAATCATGTTTGATATGTGTGAGCTAAATGGTTATTATTTAAACTTCTTGTAATAAGAAGCACATAGTTCATACGTGCCCATCCATTCTCTAATCATTGTTTATGACTATTTTTATTTAGGGCAACTTGATATTTGGAAAGTTAGTGTTCCTATGTACTATTAATAGTGAGATTAAAGTAATGACCAATGAAACTATTTATGGTTTTTTTGTCAAGTAAAAAGTGATAGCTTGCAGATTGTGAGTTTGTATGTTGTGATGGTAGGTTAAAGTTTTTTCTTTTTATTTTAATATAGTTGTCATGGTCAAAAGTACTTAGGTGCTATCAATAGGTGGTATTTTGGTATATGAATTTATTATTTGGACTACTGGGATGATGGAACTTGATGGTTATGGTTATTATGTTTGAGTATGCTATTATGATGGAGTTCTCTAAAGCTTTCAAACAATATTTTACTATTATACACAATGAGTTCATGTAGAATGATGCATAACATCAACTGATGTCCTGCATCCAAGGACAAGAAGACATTGATTATTACGTTGATTACTTTTAGTTTGATGTAGAAGTTAATCTAGTTAGTAGTTCAAATTATGCTACTACATCTTTATTATGGGGTTTCTGGACCCTCCAAAAGCGTCAAGTTCTACTCTAGTATAATTAATAATATTTCATCTAAGAGTTTGATAGTTGATGTGATCTACAATAAATACAAAATTCAACATTATTCATACATTTCATAGCATGGAATGGATTGCTATAACACTTAAAGGGTTCACATATGGATGATTACCACAAGGGTAGACATACTTGGTGAAGATTGATATGTAGGGATAATATTAGTCTTTCTATTACTTTAGGCTTGATTCCTAAAGGTGGAGACCCAATGCTAACAAGTTTTAGTGCTAGTAGCATTATTGTATCTTGTATGATACCTTACTTAGAAATGATGCTATTACAAGTGGTAGTACTCTTGTAGTATGTCTTGTACCATTAGGTTGATCCCATGGTGGAATTCTTCTAGAGTCATTGCATGAAAGAGTTATTATGGCAAGAGACCAATGAAGCATAGATTAGGAGGACAAGGTGGTAGAGGTTGTAATAGTGGACCTACACTTAATAGGGTTCTTGTACTTGTACTTGCTCTTGCTTCTAGCACAATTATGATTACTTGGATTGAGCACCTTGAGTAGAGCTTGCTAACATGTCAATGGCTTAAGGGAGATCAGATTTGTGCATTGAGATTTCACATCTTATCTTAATAATAAGGATCTTCTAATATTATATGAAAATCAATAGAAGTAAATGCATCTATTTTATTAAGAAAGAGTGCAATAAACACTCTTGACCCTATGAGAGCATTAGTGGAGTTAGACTCACAAAGAGTAAAGGCTAGCAAATAGTCTCTAAATTGGTATGTCTTTCACTCAAGATGAACTTTTGATTGTTATTAAAGCAATGCACTATGTACTAAGAAGGCAAGGAACCAAACTCCATCCCACACCTTCAAGGCTAAAACACCAAAGCAACTCCAAGACTCAAGTTATTGCTCACTAGAGAATTTAATAAGAGAAAAATAGTTGTGAACAAAAAGATGATGAGAACTTCCTCATCCTTTGTTTATATACTTATGAAATACTTACAAAAGTTACTAATTACTAGAGGAACTCAATTTACTAAGCAAAAAAACATCTATAGTAAAATTTCTAAAGAAATATTTAAATTGACATGGATAATACCATAAGCATACAACTTTTCTTGACTAAAAAACTAAGTCAAGGATTTTTCACATTGGCTATCCTTGGACTATAGACAAATATGTACCAAAAGTGCTTGTATATCCAATAATTCTCAATTCTTCACCCTCAAAGCCAAACATCTAGGAAATAATACAAATTAAATATAGTAAAATATGAAATAGTAGTGCTCATTCCTTCAATTTCCTTTAAAATAGATTCTCCTATAAAATAGAGTCATCTCTATATTGTTATGATTAACTTTGGCTAACCATGGCTAATATAGAAACTTGGTTAAACTCTATATAAACAAACATTTTACAGAACTTGCAATACCAAACTAAATATACCACTAATATATACATGCACCAAAAGCTATTATAAATCTAGTATTCTCAATCTTTCATAATTTTGGAGGCAATTAAAACCTCATGCACAGTTCTTAGATTAAGTAGTACAAGTGCATTAGATGGAGATGGAAAGCAAGATAGACCAAATATTTTTTTTCAACCATCTAGCTCTACTAATGTCTTGTCTAGTAGAATATTGGAAGCAACTTAGTCTATTATATATTTTCCTTTTGTTTGCAACCATCACTAATATGCTAGCACAAAGTTGCCAACCTAGCCTATATCTCTAGTTTTCATGCTTTGTGAGAGTAGGGATAGTAAGTTTGCTACTTCTCATAACGTAGGTAGTTGATGGTATAGCCAATGTAGTCAAAAAAATAGATCACATTTTGCCACTAGTTGCTTGTAATATGCAACAATTGCTAGTCTAGAGAATTACTTGCTAGGCTTACAATTGAGTAAGCTAGATTTATATCTAGATTATTTTATAGATAAAAAAAAGTGTGAAGTTTAACTTAGTTTGACTTTTGAGAAAGTTTATAGATCACACAGATTTTCATTAGACTTTAGTACTCAGCCTTTGTGTTGAAGAAGGTTGTAATCTTGGTCTTGGCCTACACAAGATCAATATTGAGAGATTTCTAATTTAAATCCAAACATTTCTTGGAGGTTATTCCACCAAATACATCACACATAAGGAGTTCATAATATAAAATCTAGCTTTGTCATCTAATTGATGATTTTGTAGTGAGAGCCCATACCATTGCAACAATAGTTGAGTCTTATGTTGTATTTGTTGGTGGCATTTTATTGTACTCCATGAGATTTAATAGTGACTATTGGGAGGCAATATATTTCTATAGGCTAGGTTGGAAATTGGGTAAGGGATGAGTATGTTTATTACTTATGCATTTTAGTATTGGTAGTCTTAGCTTACTATAATTAACATCCATGATATCAATACTAATATCTAATGGTTACATGACTTGGTCTAATGAGCTTCTTGAGTGGAATGCTTACACAAAGGATACTCTAATGTATTAAGAAATGGTTTAAATCTAGAGAATAAGTAGAGTTGTCTCATCTATGGATATTTTATTGTGTAGTTTTGATAGTAGTTTAGTATCATGCAAAAATAAGTTGGTATAATAAGCTTGAAGTGGAGTCTTTGTCCCACTAGTGAACCAATCCATTGACGATCTTCTTGGTTAGATTATATTTTCATCTTTGGATACCACATCCATTACTTTGCACTATCATTATGTAGAGTATCTATGTTGGATTTATTTGGTGAGACAAACACTAAATCTTTTATAGTATTGTGGGTAAGCATATAGGTTTAGAAGTACTTGTTTGCCTAAAGAGATGAGATTGTTGAGAAATTCTCTCTACTTCATGTTGCAGACTTGGTATACAAATACCTCAATCTATTACCAATTTCAGCAATCAAGGGGTGTTGAAAGGCATTACTATTCAAAATTTCTTACAAGGAGTATTGGATCTTGAGCAACATGGCACATGTTGCTCAAGATGGTTCTATTGGTTCTATTTTGAGATTTTTGGATAGCCATGTTACGGACATAAAAATGTTTGCCAAGGTTAAGTTTTACATGATCCTTTTTCTAAGATATTTTGAGATATGTTAGGTAATGAATTCTCTAAGTTAATCAAGTAGCTTCTATAGCATATATTTTGGAGAATGTTTCTTTGATAGCCAAGATTCACATACAAGTACATATTAACTACAATTTAAAATTTTGGATTGGACCCATTGTACTAGTAGATGCAACTAGACTTGAGATCTCAAGTATATTATCCAATTTTTTTATTGGATATATCTTTTATCTAAGTATTATTGCAACAAAATTGTTATGGTTCTCAACTATCAATACACCTCACCATGATTTTGTTTTGGATGTTGAAAGAAAATCCTAAATAATAGAGTGTTAATTAGTCATCTACAACAATGATAAACCTTGTAGGATTCACTAGAGTAGATTTATCTACACTCATAAGTTTCTTAAGTTCTCCTAAGTATTGAGATAAAGGTCCTAGACTTATCTGGGACTAAAGTATTATATACCTATTTAAGCTCAATGTTATTGAGAGAGAGAGAAAGCATATGATAGATTCGTAGACCAATATTAGGATAGTATTATTAATACCAAAGATATCCAACAATTAGGTTCTAGCTCATGCTATCATCAAGTTCTAGGTCAGGCTATTATTTAGATTGCTTGACATGGAGTATGAGTTCTAGAATGGTTGAATAATATAAGATACTTGTCATTGTTATACATTTGTAAATTTTGTGTCTACTTAGGTAGCATAGACTTCATACTAATAAATAACCTACTTTTGCAATCATGTTGATAGGACTAGATAGGATACAACTCCAACTTTGAACTATATGTACAAAATACTCTTCACATGTTCTCAAAAAATTCCTTCTATACATACTATTAGCAAACACAAGACACCATTATGAACTAACACAAGACACCATTATGAGGCAACAAGCCTTGGAAAGACCTAAACCTCACTATTACAATCAAAAACATGATTATTTTGATGACAATCAATTAATTAAAAATAAACAGAGCAAAGAACTATACATTTGTGTTTTGATAGCCAAAATTTAACTTATCTATTTGAGGAATACATCAGAACCAAAATGGACATTTGTATCAAATAAGTAAGCACTAGGCATGAAAGAAGAAATTAAGAGATAAAATCAATTTACAAAGGACATCAACCACATATTAAGCCAAAGAGAATATTGTGCATGATTGCAAACATTATATGTAAACCTGATTAGCAAACCAAAGAATGTAGGGATGTAGGATGCTACTAAATCTTAATTCACTATGCTCTATATTTATCTATATAATGAGTGACATGTTTAATCCATTTGTGCATCCCCAAATTCTATTCTATGCACACAAACCAACCTAACTCAATTTGCATGTTTTATTCAAATATCAAATAAGTAACATCATGCAAAATTGAAGACATAACTAAAAAACATAATTGGCTTATGAAGTTGAAGAGAATATCATGTATGAATGCAAACA